>JAUMTR010000001.1:1002920-1048261 GCA_032270685.1 Microctenopoma stevenorrisi
ATGTTTATCAGTACATTACAGAAAATAATGAACTTTATCACAATATGCTAATTTTTTGAGAAGGACCTGTATATGACCTCAGCTACTGAAGGATACACGAAACAGGACATCACAGAATGATTTCCCAGGATAATTCTTCGTCATAAAAGGATGGCCAAATCATCCATGAGCTTCAGGAACAAGGTGAAGTACGTACAGATTATGTTCCAGATCATTCCAAAGAGGGAATAAGAAAGTCATCCCATGAGAGACATTTTACGGCTAAAATGCAGGAGCTAAAAGAGCAAGGATCGGCCCAAAGAGAAAGAAAGTTCCAATCAGTTTATGATAAATGGAAAAGCAAAGTAAGAAAATTCACACAAGATTAAAAGCAACATGTTCAGAAAGGGATTTATGTAGCATGATGGATGATATTGAAATGTTTGATTCTCAACTGCAAGAACTATACGACAGTATAAGAAAGCAAGTAACCCCAAGTCAAGACATTCTCTCTGTAACTGCTCTGCTGTAACTTTGGACTTGTTGCGTTTAATGAGAGTATGACGTACAGAGGAAGAAAGTGAGTTTGATGCCGTGCAAGAAAAGGCAAGATTACGCATGCTTCTTGACAACGAATATACCAGATCAATATATGGATCTATGCCTCCAGAGTAACGGCACGCAGTCCTCAATCTGACCATCTTTAAGAGACATCTGTTTCTAACAGGAGAGCAGAGGCAGCTGCACAACTAGCGGCAAAGAAAGTTGAAATCGAATTGGAGGAAGCTATCGATGCTCACCGCCAACAACTGAAAAGGCTTGAAAATCAAAGAGACATTGAGGTAATGCAAGCAAAGCTGAAAGTCTACACTGAAGAGGAGATAAAAGAGAAAAGTGAGAAGTATGCACACAGCAAAGTAAGTCCTAGCCTATTCACCTCCTACATTAAATGTGATGATCATCTGCTCACAAAAAATGAGGCAGCCATTGTGCAGGCAGTACATGGCATGGGAAAGGCTCCATGCAAGATATGGACATTCCTTTGTAGTGCAACAAGCATTCAGAGAGAAACTTAACAAATGGCCAAAAATTGGTGGAAAGGAATATGTCAAGTTGAGGGAATTCAGTGATTTTCTGCAGACCTGTAGTGATGCAATGCCCCACATCAAGGGTCTACTAGTGCTGAACGAGTGTGACGAGAACCAGAAGTTGTTGACCAAACTCACAGATTGGATAACATCCAGGTGGAATTGCTACGTGACAGAACAGCTTGATCAATGCGAGGACTACCCAAGCTTCAAACGGTTTGCTTCCTTTATTTCTAAGGAGGCACGTATAGCTTATACTCCATTTTTGAGAAACACAGCGAGGAAAAGAAAACTCTGAAACGTGTTTCTGGGTGGACTGAAAATGTTAAAGTGTACCATGAAGGCCCAAAGAAAATAAAGTTCAAAATCCAGCGTTCAATGGTAGTAATGAAAACTGGGGTTCACACTCAGAGGTCCTGTTGCCTACAGCATTCAGAAGAATCAGTGATGTGACATTTGGCTGTATGGTAACTGAATGCCACATGTGCCTGGTAGGTACCTCAAGAACAAAAGTAGGGCGTCTTAGCATTTAGTTCTTATGACTTTGTCAGGTAAATGATTTCTAAAAAATGATTAAACTAAACAGATTGAGACATGTCTTTAAAGATTTTCATTCATTCAGGTGAAGGTGTCAGAAGGTGTAGTCATGCTAACTGGACTTGTTTCTTTGAGTAGAGACGTTTCGTTCTGCATCCACAGAACTTTTTCAGTCTGAGGTAAGTTTGTGAGCTGTCACGCATTTATGCTCCAGGTGGTTTCACCTCACACCTGACTCGAATAGGCTCGTTAAGTGAAACAAAGGCAGGGGGTGGATGTAACAGCTCCACCCCTGGCAGCTCCTCCTGCACCCATTAAGTGGGTCGTTAGAGGTGACCATCCTGGTGGACGTGTGAATTAGACCTGATCTCAGATCATCCACCTATCATGCTGCCCTTTCATCCATCCCCTTTGTATCTCAGTGGATGACTTACGTATGAATATTCAGTGAAGTGGTAGCTTACCCTCCATGATTTTTCATGTTACGGTTTAAAGAATAAATATGACTATTTAGAAATTTAATGGGAATTGTATCAGTGATTTTTTTTTTGCTGTATGTTCTGTGTCTTGTTTGTTTAAATTTTGCAATAATGTTGAAATGTTACCTCTATTCTTCGAATGTCTGCAGTCAACTATATAAGAGCTGGAGAAGAGTATGTATAAACTGATTTGTGACATTAGTGTTACAACATGAAGTCGTCTTTCTATAAACTTCATTAAAACATGAAAAATATGTACAACATGTAAGTACATAAAGTTTTCCTTGACAAAAGGAAATAAATAAACAAGCAGCGGTGGTCCATCAACAGGGGGCGCTGCCCCACTAGTGTCGCAGGAAGAGGAGGAAGAAGAAGATAATAGCATAAAGTATATTTTTTTAAATCCCCACAATTTGTGATGTGAACCATAGTGGAGTCGCCAGCTCCTTACAGTAACTGTACCAGTTAAGACAGGAGACTTTAGAAACTACATAAAACTTCATGGTAGCTTGACACTCAAAGACAATACTTAGTCCCCTGCTTGTCTGTCTCTGACCAGCAGGGGGTTTATGTAACGCAGCAGGAAACGTGCTCTTTGTGGAGGTCCGCGGCTCTGAAAAGAGCCTTTATGGGGGTTCTGGTCCAGGTCCAGGTTCACCTTCCGGCCCTGTCTCTTCAGGACGTAGACCACGTCCATGGCTTCACTAGTTACCGGACCCTGGACACCGAGGTCCATGTCCACTCTCTGAGGACGTGGTTGAAGACCGCTGCTCCTCTTCTTCTGCTGCTTCCCATGATGGGTCAGAATCCACGGTTTGGTTCAGCTGTTACTACTGTCACACAGCTGTAACCAAAACTGATGGAGCACATTTACCTCTGCTCTCATCCACAAACATCAAAATAAACGTAGCTTCATTTAGCTCTAATATTCAGTTTCTGCTTCAGGAACGAAGTTTCTATATGGAGTGTGGAACGGGACACACTATTATAAATGTATTAAGCAATATATTATATATAAAAAATATATATGTATATTCTTGATGTCCATCAAAATGTATTATTTATACATATATATATATATAATCTATTATTATTATTTTATATTAATTTATTTATTTCTTGATGTCCATCAACACCGACTGTGAAATGTCTGTTAATGAAGCATTTAAATAGCAATATAAATGCTTCTGTGAAGGTTCTCAGTCATCCAGGTCATGGTTCTCAAGGTTTTATCCAACTCAACTTGTTTGGTTTCTTAACTATGTTTAACCCTCTATTAAGAGGCTTTCTCTAGTCTGGACTTAAATGGAAGGTGAAACTTTGTCAAGAAACCAAACAAGTCCAGTTGCTTTGGATAAAACCTCTTTGAGATCTTTAAATGCGTTTATTATAATGTCCACACTCCGTAGGTGTGGAGGCTGACTAAATAATGAAAACATTAAATCACCTGTTTTCATTACACTAAATAAGCTGTTGGCTGTTTTCATTAAAACTTAACTAACCTAAGCAACTTAACTAAGACACTGATTAAACAATAAAAATCACATAAAAGGTGGAAACGTCCAAAATATTTCTGAACTCAGCATGTGTTCAGTTCTCAGGCCTAACACTTAACGACAGCTTTATTTAGTTTAAATACTGTGAAGCTAAAGGATGATTCCTCCTGTGTTTCGAGGGAAATGAAACTCAGACTTGCTCCTGATCTTTGGTACAATGCACAATCAGTCAGTAAAAGTTTACAATCTGCCATAAAACACGAAACAGGGCGAGCTGAACTCTGGACACCTCAGACGGTTCGCTCTGTGTCAGTTGTCAGGTTTTAGGAAACCACAGCTGAGCCGGCATGGATCCCCGTGGGGCGTTTTGGAGCCAGCTCCTCGTCATCGTCACCGTTTGTGTGTGTGTTGTTAGTGCGGATCCTTTAGGTAAGAAATACAACAATTCTCTGGAGTTTTGAACATGGAACAGACAAAGATGCAGAAAAATAAATTCTTATTTTGTTTAATTATTTTTATAAATTATGTTGCTGATGATGCTGATTATCTTGTATTTGTTCTTGTTAGATGTTTTATCAAGCAGAAATGAAACACGTCATTGATCTGTTTTAAGGTTCCAAAGTCCAACAAAAGCTGCAGCAGGCAAATATAATAATTTCCTTGTTTAAACTAAATTATTATGTGTTCTTGCAGAGAACGTTTAATGAGTTTAGCTCAGTTTATTAAAAACAAAGGTGGATATGATGAGGGTAGGTCATCGTTAGCAGAACCACTGACTCTGTTTGTAATAAACCAGTAATGACCGGCCTGTTTTACGGCCGACATGGAGCAGGTTCTGTGTTGTCAGGTTAAACGTTTTCAGTGTGACGTGCTCGTCTGTGCTGCTCGTGTGTGAGGTGTATTAGTCGTGATTTATAATGACCCAAAGGTTCAGGCAGTGAGGTCAGCAGCAGCTTTGTGACATCATCAACACCGTGATGTAAACAGCCAACGTGAACAGAACTCACCTCGATTCTTTTTTGTTGTTGTCACGTCACGAGGTTTGCTCTTATTATTTCTGACTCGTGCATTACTTTGAGTAAACGTTGTTTTTTAGTTGATGTTAATGAGGCCGAGTATTTTAAAATATACTGTAAACATTGTGTCATATTTGAAAACAATAAAAACATCATGAAATAAACATTTATTTAATTTAACAAAAGCTGCAGGAATCGTTACATTTTCGTCCAGATGTACGTAGACGTCTTCACATAATTAAATAAAATAAAAAATAGTGTTGTACGTTTGTAATTTGATAATGTTGATATTGTTGTTATTTGCTCCTGTTGACAAGTACTTTTTCTCTTTCTGAAGCCACTTTAACCATTAACTGTGACGGTGGGAGCCAGGAGAATCTGAATTCAGTGAATGAAGGATATGAAGGTGAGGTTTGAAAATGCAGAGCAAGAAAATAAAAGAGTGTTTCTTTATGTTACAGTTAAATCATTTTAACTTTTAACACAACAAGGCTGCGACGCTGCCACAAGCTGAACCACAGCTGAACCACAGAAACAAAACATTTAAATGATCTCTGCTCCTGCTTTTATATGAGATTTGGTCACAGGAGGCTTTGACGGCGCTTCTCCACCCTCAGATTAGTTATGAAGCATGTTCTGCATGAATTATTGAAAACAAACCTGCGTACTGTTCCTTTAACTGAACAACTTTAAGGAGTGAACCTGATTCACAATCACAAGTTGGAGTGAGTCAGGAATAAACGCTTGTTGTGTTTATTATGAAACGTCTTTATTTACAGCAGTAAAACACATGTTCACATGTTGTTCGATGTTTAACGTGATGCTCAGGCGACGTGGAGCTGGTGAACGGTATAACGGAGGGAAACAGTGTGAAGCTGGTGTCCTACATCTTCCCCGTCCACCTGGAGTTTCTGGAGTTGAGCTTCACGCCTGGAGACAACACAGCGACTGTTCGCACCAAGAAGCCGCTGGACGCAGACGTCCTGGCGAGTGTGAGTTAAGAAACTGCAACAGTGTGTTTGACTGAAAGTGAGACTTTTACTCTTTAACATCGTCTTCGTCGTGGTGTCCTACAGACTGACAGCACCTTGTACTACTCCGTCATGTGCGACGGGCCCGGCGTTACTAAGGTGGGTCGAAGGTTAGTGTTTCTATGAACAGCTGACACATTCAGTAGGAATAAAAACACCTAAAACGCATCTTCACCTCTGCAGTACAACAACACTCGCACACTCAAACTAAATGACATCAATGACAACAGCCCAGTGTTTGAGCAGAAGTTCTACAACACCACAGTCTCCGAGGTAAGTGGAGAGGAAGCCGACACCACCACCAGCACCGGGCTGAATGTGAAACCTCACTGATCCTCCGCCTCTTTCAGACACTACCGGTGAACACGGAGGTTCTCCGAGTGACGGCTGTGGACGGGGACAGCACGCCAGCAAACAGCAAACTCACGTATTCTGTGGTACTGAGATCTAAACATCTTTCCATCATCTTTAAGTTCTGTTTAACTGACTTTAGACATCAAATCACTGCCCAGATATTTTCTAACCTTTAAGCAGAGAGAATACTGGAATAAAAACACGTAAGAAGCACTGTTGTTACTAGAGACGATGAAATGAGCTTATTGTTTGTGTTCCTCTCACAAGGAACCCGCTTCAGAAGACTTCACGGTGACCAACGCTGGGGGGTTTCTGTTGAAGACACGGCTGAACTATAATCTAGCCCACAAGTATAAGTTCGTGGTGAAGGCCCAGGTAGGTGGTAAACGGGGGCTCCTGTCCGTTCAGGAGAACAACAACAGCTGCGCGTCCCCACAATTGTGCGCGCTTTTGAACCTGCACACAGTTGCGAAATCTGTCAAAAATAATTAAACAACATAAATTATATAATTATACAAACATATATATAATATTTTGACTGGTCATTATAGCCCGTTGACTTGAACAGGAGTGTTACTGACAAACCATCATGTGAGGTCCAGATATCATTCATTTCATTTTTTAATTAAATGCTAAAGCTGCAAACTTCAACGTCTCATCATCTTCAGACGGTAACGGAGGAAGGGGGCTGACCCTATAATCAGCAGCGGTCGCTCTTATTTCTTAGTGTGAAGACTCACTGCTCACTCGCTGCTTGTTGTCGAGCTGCAGAATGAATTTGAGATGAGTGACGAGTAATAATGTAAACATCTAAAATCATGTGTGTTTCCTAAACATGTTTCTCTTATCTGACACCTGGATTGTTTACCACAGGACAGCGGAGGACTAAGCGACACAGCCAGCGTTCAAATTAACATTGAAGACTTCGACAACTTGAATCCATATTTCAGCTACAGCCAGTATCAGGCCTTCATCCAGGAGAACCAGGTGATTAATAATGTCTTTGCAACCAGTGTTTTTAATAAGGGTGAATTCTACATCTAAATATCTGGTGTTTTGTATTTTTCAGGCTGGGACTTTCCAAACCATCCAACCAGAGGCGATAAAGGCCCAGGATGGAGACACAGGAATCAGCACGGCTCTGATTTATAGCATCAGTACAGGTGAGGAATGCAGCTTCAGTTTGAAATTCAAACTTAAAACTCCACTCGAATGCGTTCTACTGTCTGTTCAGTGTCTCCAGACAAGTATCAGAGCAACTTCAACATCGACTCCAGCAGTGGAGTTGTGACTGTGCTGACGGCCTTCGACAGAGAGAAGATGAACAACAGCGTGATTTCCCTCAACGTCAAGGTGCTTTTCACGCAGCTCTTTGTCTCTGTGGGTGTGAGTGGACTCCACCAGCAGCAGTCTAACGGTTTCTTCCTGCTGTCGGTCTGCAGGCGGCTCAGACAGACGACACTTTGAAGACGGCGGACGCTTGGGTGTCCGTCACGGTTGAGGATGTGAATGATAACGCTCCAGAGTTTGACCGACCCGACTACATCGTGGAACTTCTTGAAAACTCTCCCAATGATGCTGTTCTGTTCAGAGCCATTGTCACTGATCCGGATCAGGTTATTATCCTTAAGAACCCAGAGACGATCCACCTTTCCCTCACACTTGCCTGACCTTACTGAATCCCATTCCGTCTTCTCCGTGCTTCTCTACCATAGGGAGGGTTTGTGGGAACGTTGCAGATCGTACCACAACCTTCTCCGTTCTCGATCGGCTCTGACGGGACAGTGAAGGTAAAGGATTCCAGTGCTCTGGACAGAGAGACCGTGGGAAGTTTCATATTTCAGGTAAAACTGGATTCAAACTTAACGCCGAAGGCTTAAAAGCTTCTCATAAATGTTTTTAACAAAGATTCAGCTGGTTTCCACTAAGACGGGTTCATAACAACTTCAAAGCTGTCGCCTCAGTTTGAAAGGTTTATCCAAGACGATGCTCTGTTATGTTGTCTGGTTGTTAAAAGATCGAAGCAGCAGAGAAGGATCCGCCCAACAACGTTGTCAGGGCACAAGTGAGTGTAACTCTGCTGGATGAGAACGACAACAGTCCCTCATTCAACAGCAGCAAGTACGAGGGGAAAGTGTCTGCAGGTCAGGAAGTGGGCATGTTGCTGGTCCAGGTGAGAGTTTGCTTCTTCCATGCTTTCCATGTCCTTTTCATTCCACACCTGTCACATTCATTTGACGTGACTTGTATCCTTGAACCTGAAGGTTAAAGCAGAGGATCCAGATGCTGGAGTAAATGGACAAATCAGATACTCTATTGACTTTGGTAATAACGACGGCTACTTCTCAATCGATGAAAACACTGGAGAGATCTCCCTGGTAAAACTCATTCCCCTCGTGGAAAACAGGATTCTGGAGTTTCCCCTCTACGTCACAGCCAGAGATGGTAGATCTGAACGACTTCAGGGAACGAATCAATTGTTCCAATTCAAGAATCACTTTTCCAGATTGTGATGAGTCATTTTCATGTCACGATTCACCACTGATTGATTTTGAATAGCCAATCAGCACTAATCAACCAATCAAACCTAAATAAGATAAAAACAAATTTTCTTTTTTGATTTGAACTTTAAGTTGCTACAAATCCTTCTGTCACCTCACATTTGGCAGAATGAAAGACAAGAAATGATCGCAGCTGTATGTACAGTAGATACGTGATTCTAACAGATAGCTGTAGTTGCTCCAACCATCTGCTACAATTCAATGCAGCCCCCTTAAAAAAGGCTTTTTACATTTCTGTTTTGGTTTTGGGTAACATTAGAACTGGGCCTGAGAAGGCTGAATGCTGGCTGTTAACACCGTCTTGTGCCTGTGGCGATTACTCTGCGTCACCATAAACCCAAGGTTTAGATTTGATCTGCAAACAAGTTCAGCTTTGTTTGTAGATCAGAAGTTCCCACTGCAGCGATTACATGTCCCACCAAGTGCTAAACTTAGTTTTCTGTCGCCAGCTAGTCTTCTTCAAAGAAAGTGCTAGTCAAACAATGACTAAGATGAAGCTAACTATCCATCCATCCATTATCTCCCGCTTGTCCGCGGTCGGGTTGCGGTATAAAGCTTACTACATAGATCTAAAACAGTCTCTACCTCTTCTGTAGGGGGCATCATATCACGTACAGCCTCGACACAGGTGACCATTCGAGCTCCTGGCGATTCAAAACCTCAGTTTCTACAGAGAACTTACAATGGGGCTGTAGAAGAAGAGCAGGAACCAGGAGCTGTGATTACCAGGGTACATTTTCAGATGTTTTTCACCCGTTTTGTCCAACAACCGGTCATTTAGTCATTAATCAGAAGCTGATAATATTTACATGTTTTCAGGTTTCCTTCCTCGCAGTAGCTGCCGAGGCCCCGGTGACTCTCGAAGTCAAAACAGAAGCCGACAAGTTTGAAATCTCCTCCACTGGTGTGTTCGCCACGAAGGTGAAGCTCGACTTCGACGAGGCACCGCACAGCTACTCTGTGGAAATCTCCATCTCTGACGGAGTCAGCACTGACAGTGCAGTCGTGAACGTCCAAGTCACTGATGTCAATGATAATGGTCCAGTTTTTGCCTCAGAGTCGGTCACAGAATCCGTCCCAGAGGACGCAGAGGTAGGATCCAATGTCACCGTAGTGTCGGCTACAGACAAAGACAGCAGCTTCAACAAGGAGCTCAGATACTCACTGAGAGACGGAGAGGGGAGGTTCTTTGTCAATCCTCTGTCTGGGATGGTAAACGTGGCTGCTGCTCTTGATCGGGAGACCAAGGCAGAGTACAGCCTGCTGGTGGTGGCTGAAGACCAGGGTCGTCCAGCCAAGTCGGCTACAGCCACCCTGCTGATCAAAGTGTCCGACATCAACGATAACGTCCCAAAGTTCTCGAAGAACGAGTACCAAGTGGAAGTCTTGGAGACAGAGTCCGTGGATGCAGACTTGCTCACGTTGGCAGCTGTAGACCCTGACGAAGGAGCAAACGGGAGAGTTACCTACAGTATCTTCCAGCAAAGTCCCTCATCAGGTGCTGCAGTGTTTGAGTTGGAGCCTTCCAGCGGGACTCTGCGGCTGGTTCAGCCTCTGAACTACAGTAAGGTGAAGGAGTATAATCTGGAGGTTCAGGCATCTGACGGGGGGGCTCCTTCTCTGGTTGGAAACAGCTCCGTGGTGGTGAAGGTGAAGGACGTGAACAACAATCCGCCTGAGTTCAGTAAGAAGAGTTATGACGTGGCCGTCTCTGAGAACCTGGCCAGCGGTGCATCCATCGTGACCCTGGAGGTCACTGACCAAGATGAAGTGAGTATCCGTCTTCCAAATACGTCTTTCCTGACCAGAAAACTTAAATAAGTCATGTTTATATTTAACACTACCTGAGCAGTTTTGAATTTTCATAACTGTCTTAGAGAGGCAGTTTGGGTGATTTGCCTTCAGCACTGGAGTTAAAGCAGCCTCCACACATTCAAATAGGTCTCACATTATTTCAAACTCCAAACTGTGAACCAGTCACACTTAAGGCAAACAAATAATGTTCACTAATCAGTGAGTTCACTTTGAGCCAGATATGATGAAATTCCTTCCAGGTGTTCACTCAAATGGGACGGGTGTGTGGAACAGTGACTTTGACCTTTGAGCACCAGAATCTAATCAGTTCATCCTTGTGGATCATTTGGCCGATTTCGCAGAAGGTTCCTCAATGAGTTCCTGAAATATTGCGTTCACAAGGCGAATGACCCCAAAACAAACTTGTGTCCGTTCACCGCTGCGAAGACATAAAATGACTACGTGTGTTTGTGTCTATGAGAATGGTACAGAAAAACAGGGAACTGGTTATCTAGGAGGTAACCATAACACGTGTTGACCTACGTCAGGTTCCTCCTTCAGTTGTCCCGTTCGTTTTCTGTAGGGGGGGTTTGTAGGAACCCTTCAGATCGTTCCAGAGTCTGCTCCTTTTTCTATCGGCTCTGATGGGACGATCCGAGTGGAAAACTCCACCGCTCTGGACAGAGAGGCCACAGAAAGCATCACGTTTCAGGTAATGTCTCATTTTAAACACGCATTAACACTAGTTCTACACAGAAATGGATTTTACATTGTTCTGTTCATGGTTTTCAAACTTGGGTCCTTTATGTTAAACGTTTTAGATGTAGGAGTTAATTAATTTTCCTTTTTAAATAAGGACATTAGTACATTTTCGTTTATGGTTTAGACATGTGCATAGTTACTAGGTTTCCCACCAGCGACAGGAAAACGAGTGTGGAAATATAAGATTTGAATAGTTTGACTTCAAATAAACACCTTCTTTAAAGAAACAGATTATCTTTACACGGACACAGACATTACTAGTCTTGATTTATGGTCATGAGCACTTCTGCTTTTCTGTGGCAGAACAATAAATAACTTTGATGTGCACGGCTGATTTGAAGCGTTTTTTAGTGACACACCAACATTCGAGCAGTTTCCAGGGTTGTTCTGAGATATCTTGTGAATAAACCCTGGTTACATGCTGAGACATATTCTTTCAAAATGAAGGTTAAAGCAACAGAGAACACAGAACCAAACCAAGTTGCGACAGCAGATGTGAAAGTAACTCTACTGGATGAAAACGACAACAGCCCTGAATTCACTAGCAACAGGTACAGCGGTAAAGTCTACAGCAACCAAACCGAAGGGATGGTACTCCTGAAGGTGAGGAGCTCATAGGGCTGTTTGATTTACGCCCCCAGATATGACAAACATTAACATCTACAATATATTTATTATTGTATATATGAGATAATTTAATGTCCTCAGAAAAATTAGGTCAACTAGGTGATGTTTAGTGATGCTATTCTTCTCTGTGGTGTCATTCAAAGGTTGAGGCTAAAGACCCAGATGCAGGCGTGAACGGGCAGATCAAATACTCCATTGACTTTGGGAATCAAAACAACTATTTCTCCATTGATGAAAACACAGGAGAAATCACTCTGGTGAAGCCCGTTCCCATGGAAGCACATAAAACCATGGAGTTCTTATTGTTCATAACAGCTACAGATGGTAAAAAAACAAAACTTCTTCCACATATTAACAAAACTGATAAATCGTCTGTCATTAATACGTCTCACCTCTCCTCTAGGGGGCGTAGTGTCCCGATCTGCCTCAGCACAGGTGGAGATTGCTGCTGTTTCAGATTCAAAACCACAGTTCACACAGAGCACGTACAGGGGCACCATAGAAGAAGAGAGCGACCCAGGAACAATGATTTTGAAGGTGAACCCGTCTGTCGACATCTCATCCATCACATTCTAAATGCTGACAGTGAATAATGTCATTGTTCTCTTACATGTTGAACTAGGTCGGCTTCCTTGCTACAGCTGAGGCCCCGGTGACTCTCGAAGTCAAAACAGAAGCCGACAAGTTTGAAATCTCCTCCACTGGTGTGTTCGCCACGAAGGTGAAGCTCGACTTCGACGAGGCACCGCACAGCTACTCTGTGGAAATCTCCATCTCTGACGGAGTCAGCACTGACAGTGCAGTCGTGAACGTCCAAGTCACTGATGTCAATGATAATGGTCCAGTTTTTGCCTCAGAGTCGGTCACAGAATCCGTCCCAGAGGACGCAGAGGTAGGATCCAATGTCACCGTAGTGTCGGCTACAGACAAAGACAGCAGCTTCAACAAGGAGCTCAGATACTCACTGAGAGACGGAGAGGGGAGGTTCTTTGTCAATCCTCTGTCTGGGATGGTAAACGTGGCTGCTGCTCTTGATCGGGAGACCAAGGCAGAGTACAGCCTGCTGGTGGTGGCTGAAGACCAGGGTCGTCCAGCCAAGTCGGCTACAGCCACCCTGCTGATCAAAGTGTCCGACATCAACGATAACGTCCCAAAGTTCTCGAAGAACGAGTACCAAGTGGAAGTCTTGGAGACAGAGTCCGTGGATGCAGACTTGCTCACGTTGGCAGCTGTAGACCCTGACGAAGGAGCAAACGGGAGAGTTACCTACAGTATCTTCCAGCAAAGTCCCTCATCAGGTGCTGCAGTGTTTGAGTTGGAGCCTTCCAGCGGGACTCTGCGGCTGGTTCAGCCTCTGAACTACAGTAAGGTGAAGGAGTATAATCTGGAGGTTCAGGCATCTGACGGGGGGGCTCCTTCTCTGGTTGGAAACAGCTCCGTGGTGGTGAAGGTGAAGGACGTGAACAACAATCCGCCTGAGTTCAGTAAGAAGAGTTATGACGTGGCCGTCTCTGAGAACCTGGCCAGCGGTGCATCCATCGTGACCCTGGAGGTCACTGACCAGGATGAAGTGAGTGGTTTACAGCAGATCATCTGCTTCGGTTGTGTCAAATTTGGTTTCTTAGCAGATCCGTTACAGTTGTCCTGGCATCATAGTTCTCCAAACATCACAGGTGTTTCCTCATCTTTGTTTATCTTTTTATATACATCATTTTGTCATCTGCATCTAAATATGTGTTGTGTACTGACTAACCTAACATTTCAGGTTGTCTCTGTCTGTCTGTCTCTTTTCTGTCTGTCCGTCCATCTCACTGTTCGTTCATCTTATTCCAGTGAACACGACATAGTTCACTTAAATATTTCCATCTTAAGGATGAACTGATTGGATTTTGCTGATTAAAGGTCAAGGATGGTGTCAACCTACATCTGTTCTGTCCTGTTGGACGCAGTATCTCAGAACACAAGGAGAACCTATTTAATACTGTCCAGCAGTTCCCGACGTGATCTTAGGATCTCAGTCTTGGAATACTTCTACCCCGTAGATCTATCAGAGTTCATTTTAATAATTAATTCAGCAAACCATCTACTTGTCTCTTAGACCCCATCCCAACTAGACTGCTGAAGGATATCGTACCCCTGATCAGTGCGTCTCTATTAGAGCAGATTAATTTATCTCTATCAACACAGCATACCGTTGGCCTCTAAGGTAGCAACAAACCTACTCTTGACTCTGGGATTTTAGGAAATTATAGACCAATATCCAATTTGCCCTTTCTCTCAAAAATCCATGAAAAACTGTGGCAAAGCAACTTTGTGACCATCTACGCAGGAACAACCTGTGTAAATATTTCTAGTCAGGATGTAGAGTAAACATAGCACAGAAACAGCTCTGGTCAAAGTTACCAATAATCTCCCTTTAGCTTCAGACAACGGACTTCTCTCCATTCTTGTCTTGTTAGATCTTAGTGCTGCATTCGACACTATAGATCATAACATTTTAATAAATAGACTAGAAATCCAGAATGCTGCAGCCAGAGTTCTGACTGGACTTAACAAGAGAGATCATGTTTCTCCTACATTAGCTTCTCTCCATTGGCTCCCTGTTAAATCTAGAATAGAGTTTAAAATCCTTCTCCTCACATATAAAGCGCTAAATGATCAGGCCCCAACCGGTCGAGGCAGAAGGCCGCCCACCCTGAGCCTGGTTCTGCTGGAGGTTTCTTTCATTAAAGGGAGTTTTTCATCTCCACTGTTGCTCAAGTGGGACTGCTGGGTTTTCCATATTATTTTCTATTGACCTGTTTTTGTAGGGTCTTAAACCTCACACTGTAAAGTGCCTCGAGATAACGTCTGTTGTGAATTGGCGCTACATAAATAAAACTGAATTGAAATGAATTTAGTAGATTTTGGTGGTCAAAGATCGAGGGGGTGTTGATGTTGGGTTCGTCCCACTCTTGTGATGTCACAAGAACCTGAAGAGAATTTCAACATGTCTGGACTGAGTGATGAACTGTTTATAATGTGAACCTATGGTTCAGGTCCAAAACGACAAGGTGGAATATTTAGGTTCATAAAGTAGGTGACAGCTAAAATAGTTGTGATTTTATTTTATATTTATTGATTTCACATCCCGTTATTACACGATGACAACGTAGGTCACTCTGCGTCCGCAGACCAGCGATACTCCATATCAGCTGCTGGGGAACCGATACTCTGATAAAGTGTGTTCGGTGATTGGCAGCAGCACCAGTTTTCCACCCACAGATTTCAAGGCTGGCCAGATTTGTTTTGGATTACGAGACCAATAAAAATGAGTTGTTCTTACAGTTCGGACTTTGGCAGGACTGATCATTTTTATTTAAGGACCGTCACAGTTTATTATGATGTTTGATGCCCTTTAACCACATGTCCTGCTTCAGGGTGGATTCTCCAACGGCTTCTTTATCTACACCAGCGATACCTTTGACATTAACAAACAAGGCGTGGTCTCACTGAAGAAGGACATCAGCTTGGACAGAGAGACAAAAGACAGCTACGTATTACAGGTAAAAGTCCACTGAGGCTCTAAGAACAGTATTTCCTTATGGTTCATGGTGACCAGCTGCTGGTGCCGCTCACAGGATCTGGGCTGAGTCAGCTACATCATCACGTTTACTCGTTTATATCCTTGATATTGTGGATCAGTGAGATACAGACCATTTAGTGCAGACGGAGGCTTTATGCTGCTGTGAAAAAAATGTTTCTGGACACATTTTCTGTTTCTGTGGACAAACATTATTTATTAAAGTTCCCGTGTTTTCTCACGCGAACCGACGCGACTTCCTGTGTTTGGTTCAGGTCGAGGCGGTGGATCAGGAGGACGGTCTAACCGCCACGGCTCAGCTCAACGTCACCGTCCTGGACTACAATGACAACACCCCACAGTTCCCGAGTATCCCCGACCCCCTGCTGATCCCTGAGGGCAACTACACTGAGGAAAACCCAGGAGACATTTTCCACATCTTGCCCACAGACGCTGACCTCGGCCCCAACGGAGAGGTCACCGTCTCCCTGGCATCTCCTCAGCCGCTGTTCAGACTCACAGAGGTGAGAGGAAACGGTTTCAGCTTTTTCTGTGTCAGTCCTGAAGCCCTGAGGTCACGTGCTGTGTTGTAGGACGGAGAGTTGTTGGCTGTTGGAGATCTGGATCGGGAAAGCAGACAGACGTACCACCTGGTCGTTAAGGCCTCGGACAAAGGAAGCCCACAGAGAGAGGTGAGAAACGTGGGTCACATTAACTCACAGGAGTCACACTGAACCCATCTCCTGACAGCTCACAGCCAGGTAGAACATCTCCTGCTGACAGGAGGGATTCGCTGTGTGAAAAATCAGATCACAGCCTGAGAATGTTTCTGTTCTCTGTACGACCAGACTCATAGATGATGTACGTGTGCATTAAAGTGATTCTTTAAACTACCAGAACATCACCACCATTAGAATCGAACTCAGCGACGTCAACGACAACAGACCTGAGTTCAGCTCCAGCAGCTACGTGAGCAGCGTCCTGGTGAAGGATGCTGTAAAAGGGAAGGTGCTGCTGACGCTGTCCGCTACCGACAGAGACGCTGGGGACAACTCCCGGATCACCTACAGGTCGGTCGACAGACACCTGTAAACGGGCTTAAGACTAGTTGTTTTTTTACGTCTTTCATTTCTTAAAATCTAATTAAAGTTAGTCTGACATTAAAGGTTTTCTCTCTGCGCAGTATCGCTGCAGGAAGTTCTCCATATTTGGCCCTAAACAGTGTGACCGGGGAACTCTCCTTGACCTCTGACCTCGCTGATCTGTCGAAGGACACCACAGAGAAAATGACGGTCGTGGCCTCAGACCACGGTCAGCCTCCTCTGGACTCCACAGGTCGGTGTGAGAGGATCATGTAGTTCAGTAATATGTAAACTTTGACTTATTATTTGTCCAAAAAGTAATTACGCTTTAATGAAATCAGCAACTAAACCACACCATCTTTATACAGACCAGTTTAATCATAACATCATGCCTTCATGATGGATGCTGATGTGTGTATGAGCTCCGTTCATTGTCTTCTTGCAGCCAGCGTCATTGTGAATCTAAGGATTGCCAGTCTGGTGGAGGGCGTGGCCTTCCAGAGCCCCTCCTACAACTTCAGCCTACCTGAGAACCAGCCGGCGGGGGCCGTGGTGGGTGCGGTCACGGCTTCGTCAGGTAGCGAAGTGTTCGACGTCGCCTACGCGCTGAAAACCAACACTGACCTGTTCTCCGTCCGCACCACTGGAGCCATCGTGACCAAAGCCCCGCTGGACAAAGAAGAGCGGGAGTGGTACTTCCTGGACGTGGAGGCCACGGACACGAGGACCCCGCCCACAACAGCCACGGCAGTGGTATGGTCTACGTCACGTTAAGCTGCTGAGTGATGACGACACAAAAGTGCTTTAGGCTCCTCCCACTTCTTAAAATGATTCATTAACGACTCTTGTACTCGACAACATCTTCAGAACTAAGTCACTGAAGAGAAAATAGTTTTTATTTGAGTAGTTATTGGTTTAATGGCTCCAATAAAAAGGAGGGTGTGCTTATGGTTTTGATTATTAATATTAAACTTAATATTAACTTTTTAAAGTTTGTGCGCAGAGATCTTGACCTGGTTGCCCCCCCCACCCAGGTCAGAGTCCAGGTGGAGGATGTGAACGAGTCTCCACAGTTTCCCTCTGAGGTTTACAAGGCGTCCATCTTCAGCATCGCCCCGTATAAAAGCCCCGTCGTCTACGTCAAGGTAAACACGTCAGTGATAAACGGCCCAAAGTGAGTCAGGAGGAACCAGGAGGTTCTTCCTGGGAGGAGGATTCATCTGCACTGACCTGGTCGTTTTTATCACACAGCGTCCCAGAGTGAAGACAGTTACTAAAAAAACTAAAATAATGATGTTTTATTCTTTACATGTCGTATCTGCTTTTCTTATTGGGTTTTTCTTTGATTGGTGTCAGTAGTTATTTGTAATGTAATAACTTATATTTATTATTACTAAGTCTGTTTTATTAATGTCATTTTTTATTTCACTTCTCCAACGTCCTGGAGGTTGAATCTGCTGAGAAAGATGAAGTCAGTTAATTAGAGACAAAGTGAAAAAAGAGAGAAAGAAACGACAGAGAACTGTTTTTTTCTCTCAGTTTAGTAAAAAACCTCATTAACACCTTTTTAAATTGAATTATAAGAACAGCTTCAGTCAGTTTTTTCTTCGCTGAACAATATAAAAACCCAAACACTGAGCTCCGTCTCCTCCAGGCTTCGGACCCCGACGTCTGGGACGCGGCTCAGCTCGTCTACAGTCTCTCAGCAGCGAGTGGGGAGTTTGACGTGGACCCGTCCTCGGGTCTGGTCTACGTGGTGTCAGCAGCAGGTCTGGCTGGAAACACGGCCACGGTGGAGGTGAAGGCCACAGACCGCCGAGAGCTTTCTGCTACAACCAAGGTGGAGGTGAGTCGGAGCAAAAGCTACATCAGACTCTGGAGAAAGAATCACGGGGTCGTTAGATGAAAACAGACAGATTCATGTCCTCTACTCATTAATCTGCTTTTCAGACACGTAGAGATTAAAATCGTAACGTTGGGAATAAAAACTAAACTGTGATCTGATCCTTCGTTGTGTGTGTGCTGCCAGGTGTCCGTCCAGGAGAGCGCGAGCAGCAGGGACGTGGTGACCATCTCCCTCAACCTGCCTGCAAACACGGTGGAGAGAAAAGTTCCCGAGCTGGAGGAGTAAGACGTCTGACTCTAACGTCGGTGTGGAGGCGGGCTCCTTCGTGTCTAACGATGATCCCTTCCCTCCGCAGGAGTCTGGGAGCAGTTCTGGGCTGGACTGTGACCATCATCCACGTGTCGAGCTCCAGCGGAGGAGACGCTGAGTCCAGAGCTCTGAGATCTGCTGCCAGGACACTGCTCAGCTTCATCTGCGCGCGCGACGGAGCAGTTGTTCCCTCTGAAGAAGTCACCGAGTGAGAGTCTGAGGAACTAACGGGAACCGAAGGAGTCACTCTTTATTTCACCCCCTTTTTCTCCTCCACCAGGAAACTCCGGAGCCAGTCGGACGCTGTGAAGGAGGAGCTGATCAAAATGTTCGGTGACGGGCTCAGTTTTGACATCGAGGTGAAGCCTCAGACTCCTGCCTCCGACCAGGCCACAGTCATCGCTCTGGGCGTCCTGTTGGGCCTGAGCCTGGTGGGACTTATCGTCACGGCGGCGCTGTTCATCTGGTGAGAACCAAGACCAGCAGGTCTCACAAGGAAGTGCATCAGGTTTTAAACATCAGCTTCTGCCAGTTTTTCTGACTCGGATATTTCTCAGGTTCAAGGTGAAGGTCAAACACCAGGATTCTGACAAGGAGAGTTTTGACATTTCCCGAAACGATGAATCCTACACGTAAGTCCTCTGTAGAAACTCACAAAACCTCCACGTGGTTCTGCAGCTGAAGCCTTTTTTCCCACCACTGGAAATGTGTGATGTGTTTCAGGAACCCTCAGCCGATTTCTGACAACTCCAGACAGGTAAGACGAAACCACTCCATCGCGTGCGCATGTTTCCTTTGAGTGAAGCCGCAGCTCGTCTCTCTGACCGTGTCCTTCTGTCTGTCTGTGAAATATGTTGAGTTAGACGCGACCAGGTGAAGTCAAACAGTCGCCACAATCTGGAAAAAACTTAATGCAAGTGTTCGTGTCCGTGAATCTTTCACCTACTGCAGGTTCTTTTATGAATTTCAATCACGGTTTGTGTTCCAGCGAAAGACACGAGCAGAGGACAAGCAGCAAACAGTGGACAGACAGAAAGACGACGGGGGACTGAAGACGAACAGCGACGGCAACGAAAGCCACACTTCTTCTCTGTGACGTGAACACAGCCGTTTTCTGTCCAGAAGTACGGAGTCCACAGAGTGCTGTTAGAGTAATTATACTTATGAAAATATTTTTGTTCCATGTTAATGAATAAAACACTTGAGCGCAAAGAAATTAAATTGTTAGATGAAAGCAGCCCTGTGGCAAATCTTATGTAAATAAATAAATGTTTACAGTACTTTAAAGTTTAACAAACCTGCTAAGTGTGTTTCAGTCTTTGGAAATTTAAATGTCTCGCTTCTTAATCAGCTTTTGTCAATCAGCAGAACAGAATGAAACAAGCAAATAGTCACACGCGTCTGGATCTATTTCAGAAGTCTGTCAAATAAAGTAATTTTATTTTCAATGTTAAAAAATGGTTGATTTAAATATCTTTATCAAGTCTCCAACAAAGCAGCTTGATTTATTTTTTATTGTAAGTTAAACCTGTTTTATTTAAGAAGAATCCACTTTGTCATTAATACATTTTTACATGTTACAAGGAAATTTATTCTCTGCATTTCTCTGAAATAAAATTCTGTAGAGACACATGGAAACCTGATCACTATTTTTTGTTAGCTGATTTTACTGGGAACTGTTTAATTTTAATTATAAGACGATCAGGGAGTCATCCAGAGGTCATTTATTTTGCTAAATCCCCTTTATTATAGTTCCCCCAAAGATGTTAATATGTTGCTTGTAGGAGTTTAATCTTCACTGTGGAACTGCAGTAAAACAATGAAATAAAATCCACAGGCTCTTCATACGCACCAGCTTCGATTCTTTCGGCTTTCCGTACCTTCCGCCCAGATGTGGACGTCGTACTGCAGCTGGACGGAAAGCAACAACTTTTTTTTCTGTTTTTCTGAATGATAAAGAAAAAAACCTCACTGGTCCACATGGTTTTCAGTTCATAATTCTTCATAATAAAACAGTTTATTAATTTATTCTCTATTAAAATAAAATCAGAAAAAAAAATCAGAACACAGCAGAAGTGAAAAAAAACAATAGATTATGGAATGTACTTCAGTAAAGAAAATAAAGCTCCAGCTGGTCCAACATGGGGGCTTTATTTCAACTACAGTCAAATAAAGCACCGCTTTTATATATTCATATATATATATATAAAGATATTTATATATATTTATATAGTTTTCATATACACCTTCAGGCAATGACTAGAGAGGATTCTTTACAGAATCAAGTTTCTTGTGGTTCTCTTAATTTACAGGTAAACGTAGTTTCTGGATAATTAAACCACAGAAAAGTCAAGGCAACTTTCTTTTGCCTCGTTCATAAAGTACAAAACTGGCACAGAGGACGACCATTTTTATACACAGTAAAAATGCAATAAAATTAAATTACATACAGAGGAGACAAAAGTTCTGTAAACCTTTCCCCGTTACAGCAAACCTCAAATAAAATCACTTTCCAAAACTAAGTCAAATCAGTATAAAACACACAGAAACAAACGAAACAAACTTTTTTTTGCTCTATAATGTGCTATAGCTCGCTCGACTCTTCTGTTTTCTTCTTCTTTACTCGTCGAACGATGGGGTCGGCTGTGCGTTGAGTTTTAACGAGCGGAACGACGCGGCAGGAACCACCGAAGCTGGACTGACCGAACATCAGCGAAGGCAACGAACAGCAGCACAAACAGCAGAAGAAAAACCTCTGAGCAGATTTACAAAAAGAGAAAAACCAAACGAGATCTCATGGCGGCTGTGAGTGATGATGTCATGAAGAGGGCGGGCCTTTAACAGACAGTTTGGTAACTATGGCGATGGTGGCTTCCACCGTCCTGTACAGCATGTCCAGCATGTCAGGTGGGGCGGGGGTGCTCTGGAACGCCTGTGAGGAGGGGGTGTGGCCACCGCAGGCCTCTGCACCCTCCCCCACGAGGCCAAGGGCTGATGGGAAGGCAGCATCCTCTGAGAGGGGGGTGGTTGAGCCCTCCTCCTTCTCCTCCTTTACTTCCTCTAAGGAAGCAGACTCCACCTCCCCCCTCCTGCCCTCCTGCAGCTCTGCACCCTCCTCCTCACCCGTCACTACAAGCTGAGGCGGCGGCTCTTGCTCCTCCCCCTGCACAAAGCCCTCCCCCGCCTCTTGCAGCAGTGAGGAGGAAGAGGAGAATGAAGAGGAGGACGACGAGGACGCCTCCATCTTCTCCTCCTTGGGGGAGGAGTCCAGGGGGTGAGTGGTGGGGTCGGGAGAAGGCGGGTCCTGCTCGGTGCCCGGGTCAATCAGAGAGGACGAGTCTCGGGTCTCCGTGTCCGAGGTGCTGGTGGGCGTCAGCGCCTCCTGCTGGTCAACCTTCGTCTCGCTGCAGGGTGGGAGGGCGGAGGAGGTAGAGGTGGAGGCCACGCAGAGCGGAGCCGCCGCTTCTCCGGCTCTGGTGTCATCGCCGCTCACCCTCCGCCGCTTCACCGGGGTCGCCCCCTCATCCTCAGCTGAAACACACAGCACGTGGTGAGTACGTTATAGAGCGACATGACGACACGGACGCAGACTCTGTTACCATGGAAACACCCACAATCATCAGCACAGAAGGGTGAACATCAGGATAACTGGACAATTTGCACAGAAGTCTGTGTGTGTGCGTGTGTGTGTGCGTGCGTGCGTCTGTGCGTGCGTCTGTGCGTGCGTGCGTGCGTGCGTGCGTCTGTGCGTGCGTGCGTGCGTCTGTGCGTGCGTGCGTGCGTCTGTGCGTGCGCGTCTGTGCGTCTGTGCGTGCGTTGCACCTTTGGCCTTGTGGTCCTTGGCCTCCAGCTCCAGAGTGTTGCACTGCTGCACACAAACACGGCAGCGAGCCAGCAGCTCCTGCAGCGCCGGGCAGAGAGCCGGGTCAACGGCCTGAGGCGGCTGCACCGACAGCAGCAGCACCAGCGCCCGCAGGTCCTGACAGGAGAGAGAGAGAGAGAGAGAGAGAATCAGAGACGCCGCCAGGCAGAGGACAGGTTTCATTCTGAGCTCGGGGCTCGTGTGTCCGTACAGCGTTGAGCAGGCCGCTGATCTTGCTGAGCTCCGTGCGGTGAGCGGCCAGTTCGGGCTGCAGGCTGCTCTGCTCACTCAGCAGGTTCGTCACCAAAACACCAATAAGGTTGGAGCAGCTGGAGCCAGACAGCACCTGGACCTACACACACACACACAGAAACAGAACCAGCATTAGAAAACCATGAATGTCCTGAAAACAAACCTGCTCAGAGCTTCTAAGTTCTTGCACCTTGTGCAGGAAGCAGGTGAGGAAGGAGTAGGCCACGTTGTTGTTGAGAAACGTCCTCTCGTCCATCAAGATGCACTTGATGTACTCGCTGAACGCCGGATCCTCACACAGCAGCTTCACGCACGTTTTGGCCAGAACAGACTGAGGGGACAAGAAACACAGCTGCATTTTAAAATCTGAACGTCAAAGCTGCTGCGGAGTTACATGTGTCGCGTACCTGTGACTGGCAGAGCTCCGTCCACAGTTTGGGGAAGAGGGCGAGGTGAAGAGGAAGTCCTTCATATGCTATCAACACACCTGACGAGACAAAACCAGGGGACACGGTTACAGCGTGGAGGGACACCAGTCCTTCAAAGCAGGAACTGATCACTCGTACTCAGTTTGACCAGCGTGTCGGTGAATTTTTCACAGTTGATGGCGACGCGACACAGGAGGTGGATGAACTGGTGGTAGGACAGGAAGTAATCCAGCAGCATCCGGTCGTACACCTCGTCTTTACCCTGAGACACAGGAGACACGGTGAACTCACAGGGACACACAGACGCTCGTCTTCCTTTGAACGTGCAGCTGGACGCGTAGAGAAACGGCACCTTGCTGCTCTCCACCATCGAAGGCAGCAGACACATGTTGAGCTCCGGCCTCGGAGGTCGGATGTTGTTTTTGGCCCCCATTAGCTTGATGTTCTCTCTGCAGGGCAGGTAGGGGCCGTACGACACTGTGGACACACACACACACACACACACACAGGATGATTAAATCTTTTCTCCCCCTCCTGAGGGGATCAAGTAACCAGGTGCTGCACTGGGAAAGGAATCAGAGGAAAGAGGAAAGAGACAAACGCTGCAGGATGACTGAAGTTCTCAGACCCAGGAATCCAGAGATTCTCACACGCTCCTGGGTCTAAACAAACTTTTGATAAACGGCACACCCCGCGCAGAGAACTCACTGGGGATGTTGCTGTGGTGGTAGGTGCAGTGGTTGTGCTGCAGGAAGGGGACCAGCGTGTGCAGGAAGTCATGTGGACTCAGCAGAACCAGTTCCTTCAGTACATCTGGAACAAGAAGGGGAAACATGGCGGTGAGATCACGTGTGTGCCACCGTCTGGAAGCTCCTCTGTAACGCGAGCAGCGTTACCTAAGCAGGCGCTGCGGAGCTCGGGGGGGCTGTAGGAGTTGAGGAGGGTGAGCAGCTTGTGGGCGAAGTCGATCCTCTCCTGCCACTGGATCAGAGCCTGCTTCACGTCTGCAGGACGACACAGGACAACATGGACGGGGTAAAGAGCGGGTTATGGTTTGACGTGATCTTCGGGTGCGGTTCTGACCTTTGCGCTGCAGGTACGGACGAGAGGCTTTGAGGACGGACAGGAAGATGGACAGCAGCTCCACCAGGTCTCCGGTGACGTGGCACGCCGTGGCCTCGTGGTACATCATGTGCAGGGTGTTGAAGGACTGCAGCACACAGACAGAGACACGTTAGAAATCATCACAACACCGTTTGGGTTCCTGTCAGAAAGAGCTTCTGGTCGTACCTCGGTCATGAGGATGAGTCCTCGGTTGAAGACCACCAGCAGTCGGTCCTCGTCATTCTCCAGCAGGACCCTGAAGGCACTGATGAGGGTGGTCCAGCAGGAGCGGCCGTCCAGGCAGCGCAGGTAGCAGCTGATGGTGGTCTTCTTGAACTGTTTGATGTCCTCCAGCTCCTCCTCCCTCATGTCTGCTCGCTGCGCCACAAACAGCTGCATCAGGTTGAAGAGCTCCTCGACCGCCTGCAGGGGGCAGCGCGCGCACAGACACACACACAGTTACTAAAGCAGCCCAGAGGATTGACGGAGGCCCGTGACCCGAGCCTCAGCATGAGGCAGAGGAAGAGATGCAACAAACACACAGCTAAAAGTGAATCCTGCAGCGCAGGGACTCGAACACTATAGCGAGGAGTGCGGACCCACCCCAGGATACTGGCTGGCGTGTGGCGTCAGGTTCTTGAAGGCCCACTGGATGTTCTGGTGCGAGGCGAGCTGGCGGGTGAAGGTGGGCGACTGCTCGCAGCACATGCGCAGGATGCCGTAGTAGGCCGGCAGCATGCCGCGGTTGAACAGCACCACCTCCTGGTCGTCGTGGTCAGCCAGGATGTAGTTGAAGGCGATGTTCTTGGTCACCAAAGGGTTCTGCACCACCAGCCGGACGTTCTCCGGACAGTCCACGCACACGTTGTACCAGAAGGAGAGGAGCGCCTGCTTGTTGTGGTTGGTTGCGATGGCCGGCTCCGACAGTTTGGGCTGAAGGCAAGAAGACGACGCGGTCAGCACCTTCACAGATTCAGGCAGTGATCAAAAAGAAAAAAGACCAACGTACCTGGAAGAGGTTCCAGAGGTCCATGAAGTATCCGGAGAACATGAGCTTCTCCGTCTTGGAGATGAGGCAGTACGTCATGAAGCTGAAGTACTGCACCAGCTTGGTGGTGCCATGCACGCTGGCGTCCACGTACAGCTTGGCGCGTCCCAGCAGCCCCAGCAGCAGGTTGTAGACCTGGTGGAGGACGACGGTGGTGTCGGGCGACAGCGGCAGCTCGCGAGTCGGCAGGTGGAGGGAGCGGGTGGAGCGGAACATCTGGCGGAAGGAGTTGCTGGGGATGAGGGAGACGAGCAGGTACGCCGCCGCTGGAGGAGGAAGGAGCAGAGTGAGTCACCTCGTTTAACTGTGACTGTACAGTTTGTTCGTTCGTCTGTCTTCGCTCTTACATGTGCGGACTCGGGGGTAGTTGTGCGCCAGTAGAAAGCGCTCCACCCAGTTCTCCATGTTCTGCAGCACCCAGCTGTGAGCCAGCTTGTTCCTGGGCGTCTGGACAGCCAGCCAGTCCAGACACTGGGACGGGTTGTACTCGATCACCTGGTGGGCGGAGTTCAAACATGTTCAACATCTGGAACATCTGGCGAGGGACACCATCTGACTTCACTCACCTCCCAGATTCTCTGCAGGATGTAGGAGGCGAAGGACGGCATCCCCGGAGGTCCACCAGCAAACTCCATCAACATGGTGAGCAGCTTGAAGAAAGGGTTAGCAGCCTAACGGACAGAGAACACACAGCGTGTGGGTCACACCGAGTCCAACGACCTTTTACTGAGTAAGATGTCCGTTTAATTTAACGTGGTCTGGATCAATATATCTAGAAAACGGCGTCTCACTGAAAACTTTTCTCTCTTCACTAAACTCTGGATTTCTGGAAAATGTGACGACTGAGATTTCTAAAGGTCAAACAGCGTGATATCATCCGCTTTGGCTGTTTGGATTCTGAATTGGGTTTTTTCTTCCTAAACCTAGAGAGAAAAGCGCCCGTGGACTCGGCAGCAGGTCTGTTTGTGCTAAAGATGAGTTTTGTGTGTGTGCTGCTTACTTCTGGAGTGAGTTTTGCGATGGAGGTGAAGAGCATTGACACGATCTGCAGAGAGAAAGCACACGTTAAAAGCTGCCGCTGTTAAACGTCGTCCGTGTGCGAGAGATGAACCTACGTGCTCGGCCAGACGGTTGTTATAGCGACACAGGCTGAAGATGAGGTTGCAAGTCTGTCTGATGTTGATGCCGTCTCTGATGTGCTGGAAGAGGAAGGGGAAACCCTTCCCCCCCGTCAGCGCCGCCATGTCGCTCTGAGACAGGGTCAGATGTCTGAACAGAGCAGAGACGCATCAACGCCGCGGTCACTTCACAGAACTCAGAACGTGTGAGTGGAGGATGTGGAGAGTTCTCACCTCTCCGAGCGAGACTGCTCCACCAGCAGAGCAATGAGGGCGATCATCTTCTCCAGGGCTGCGGGACGATACTTCTCCTCCGCCAGAGACAAGATGTCCTCCTCCTCGTCCTCTTCTTCTCCCTCCTCCTCCGACAGCACCTCCACCTGAGGCTGAGGAGAAAAAGCTTAGGTTCATCTACAGCGACTCCGGAGACGGAGCAGCGACTCCGGAGTCGGTACAGTGTGTAAACTCACATTCTCAGGTCCTTTGGTTCCCATATAGAAATGCACCATGATGGAGATGGCTTGTAGTGACAACAAGAACTGACTCTGTGGACAGAAAAACACAAGAACAAACGTGTTTGATTTAATCAGGTTTTCTGTTTGTATTTACAGTGAAGAACAGGGGCCATGTGGACGCTCACACCGACCTCCTCCTCCCCCATCTTGGCGAACTCGTAGAGAAAGGCGAAGTACTCCGTCAGGTGTTTGCTGTGCGGCTTGACGCCGTGCTCCATGATGGACAACAGGGTCTTAACGAAACGAGTGACGCAGGACCTGCTGCCGATGTCCTCCACCGGCCCGTCCATGTCGTCAGAGCTGAGCACACGGAAGAGAAGCAAAGAGGACACGTTCACGCCGGTCGCGACCAGATAAGTCTAGACGGAGGCTGTTGCTCATGTGGAGCCACGAATCTTTCTCAGAGTCCACAGTGAAAGACACTGAGTGACACCCAGCTCCGGTCCAGGTCTCTGTCGCCGCCTCGTTCACAGACACAACACTGTGTTTGTGCTGCACATCTGTAACGGCACCGTCACCCTGACGCTCGATGCTACTCAGCAGATGTAAACATCAAAGCAGCTTCACAGGAGGCGATGATGAGAGTTTAATAACCAACACACTGAACGTACCCGTCCTCCATCCCGGGCTGCAAGTAAAGGTGAGCATGAACCGGCCGCAGCCTCTGAATGACGTGGATACACAACCTCTGGAACATCTGGGGGAGTAAAGCAGAGTGGAGTCCGTTACATGTGTTTGTGTGGTGAAATCTGTCCGAGACCATGACGACAGCAGCAATGAATCGATACCTGTCGGACGATCTGATTGGGACACTTTATGAGGATCTGCATCGGCCACCAGTTGTCATCAGCCATCTGGTCCAAAAACCACTAAAGAGACAAAACACGTGTGTGTTCAAACCACCGACTCCGAGTTCAGGGACACAGACCAGAATACTGCAACGACACTCGGTGCTGCAGTAGTTCAGAGCAGAGCGTTAAAACGTCGGTCGCACCTCGCAGGCAGCCTGGCTGTTGTTGAACTGCTTGGTCAGGAGCTCGATCCACTGCAGCATGGTGGGCTGGAGGAGACACAAGGACACATCAGGCAGTCCACATCAGACAGGGTGGGAAAAAAGAGTGGCACAGCCAGATGAGGACGTTACCTTCTCCTTCGAGTGAATGAACGTCTCGAGGACGAACGATGTGCTGAGCTGCAGAGAGAGAGAGAGGGAAAACATTTACACACAATAAACAACAGACCAGTGAAGCTTCTGTTAACTTGACCCTCGACCGCTGGTTCCTTTCTAAATCATTTGACTTTGACTGAGATGGAGATTCCCTCTTCTGAAGCTGGAACCAGAGAAATAGATCAATAACACAGAGAGGAGCTCAGAGGCGGCGCCTCCTCGTGGGTCAACAGGTGGCGCCGGGATGAGACTTTACCAGCAGCTGCATTCATCATTCAACGAGGAAGAGAAGGACACGCTCTCTCTGGACAGTTCACAGCTGCTGCTGGTGGGATTTCCCTCTAAGAACGAGTGTCAGTAAGGTTTTCTCACCTTGGCCGTCATGAGGGACACGGCTTTGGGGTCGGGCAGAGTGCTGGGGATGCTGCTGCAGAGCTGCCACATGAACCTGAAACAAGCAACACGTGAGATGAAACTGTGGCGTTCATCCCTTTCTAAACCCGTGGAGGGGGTTACTCACCCAAAGTAGGTGTGTTCAAATATGTTCTTATCCTGGAGGAACTGCATGTTGTCGTGCCAGATCCACTGAAACAGACAGACGAGTCGGTTAAGTCCAAGAAGACCTGGCTGCTCTGTTCAGAAGGAGACGCAGCGGAAGCAAACGTACCTCGAGCAGGTCAGGAGAGACGTCGAAGCTGAACTCCTTCCCGTTCTCCTCCTCCAGCTCCACCCTCTTATAGAACAGCATGTAGGCGCTGTGCGTCTGAAAGGACAGGCCTCGCTTCGTTAGTACTCGCACGCCACCAAAAAGAAAAACGGAACTTAAGGAGAACCCTCAAACCTTTTCGAAGGAGAAGTCCATGAACTTGTCCGTGACCGAGTCGTAGGTTTTAGTCTGAAAGAGAAAAGAGAGTCAGCGACATCAGCGGCAGCAGGTGACTCAAGGTGAAGGAGGCTGCTCTTCCTCGTACCGTCATCTCTCCTCCAAAGCACTCGGAGGCCAGCTGGGCCGAGTCGAAGGGCTTCACCTCCGCGTCGTTGAACAGGTACCTGTGACATGTGTAACACGTAGGCGTGAGAGCAGCTGACCGCGCGCACACACACACACACACACACACACACACACACACACACACACACACACACACACAACTCTAGTTCATCATCACCGCGGCAACGCGCCGCTTTCTCTCACCACTTGTTGTTCTTGTAGGCGTGCGGGTTGACGATGTCTCTGATGAAGCTGTAGTAATGGCCGCCGTCTGCCGTGCCCGTGTGCACCGTGACGCCGATGAGGTCGTACTCATAGCTCTCTGCGACCTTTGACTCGCCCTCCTCTCGAAAGCCTAAAAGTTTAGAGACAAGACTGACTTTAAGAGAAAGAAAACCTGCTGCTAACTCAACTGTACTTTTGACAACACGAGTCTCCTCAGGGAGGAGAAAAGCGTCGCAGCAGCACCAGGACAAACTCTCCTCCCTTCCTTCTTTGACATTTAAGAACAGTCACTGACCCTCTTTCCGCTCTCCTTTGCCCATGAGGAAGTCCTCGGTGTAGGACGTCATGTCGAGCCGCAGCGGGAAGGAGAAGTGGGTGTTGACCTTCTCCTTCATCATGGTCACCATGTTGAAGGTGTACCTCATGGTGTTGAAGCTCAGAATGCGAGGCAGCTTCTTGAAGCAGGCTCTGCA
This sequence comes from Microctenopoma stevenorrisi, assembly GCA_032270685.1. NCBI lineage: Eukaryota > Metazoa > Chordata > Actinopteri > Anabantiformes > Anabantidae > Microctenopoma > Microctenopoma stevenorrisi. The sequence continues at coordinate 1,032,628 of JAUMTR010000001.1, forward strand.
GGAGCAGGAGCACATTTAACAGAGCACATGGAAGCGTTTTTATCAGCCTGCCGAACGATGCCGGGATCGTTCTCACCTCTTCTCTGCGCGGACCTTCTTGCCACACTGGGAACAGGTGTACATGTTGTCGCCCTCCAGCGTGTCTTTGATGGTCACCTCATCCAGAGATTCCTGAACAGCAAATAAAAAAAGCATCAGACTCTCTGCAGAGAGCGGCGTGAAAAGGGTTTCCTGGTGCCGGAGTGTCGTCTATACTCACGTAGATGTTCTTCATATCTGCTACCTGACATCTCACGGTGTAAAACTCCTCTGCAGTCTGACTGACGTGGTCACAGTCCTGCAGCACGGGCGACACGAGCGTTCACAGCGAGCAACCACGTGACAAAATGTGTCACTTAGATCATTAAAGGAGACAAACATCAGACTATGAAACTCACCAGAGACACCACGTTGTTGGTGATGACGCCTCCAAACAGCGTCTTCACCGTGTTTTTCTGACAGGAGAGGAAACGCGTTACAGTGAATTCTACATGTTGCTGCTTCTTTAACATGACCAGACGTTAAGGACAGAGACGAGCGCTCACCAGCTCCTGGGACATCTCCTCTATCTTAGTGATGAGGTCGGTGAAAAACTCCGTCATGTCTTTCTGCTCCCCGGTGTTGAGCGGCTGTTTGTCCATGGTGTAGGTTTTACAGAAGGGGCGGGGGTTGTAGGCCTTCCTCTCGCTCTCCTGAGCAGACAAAGCGTCGTTCTGACCGTTTCTAGTGTAACGTCTTTCTACAGCTTTCTATTTTTCTAACCCCAAAACGTGTCAACGTTACTAAACACAAGAGGTCAGAGGTCAAGCTTTGGTGGACCGTTACCTAGCAACACTGGTTTGTAGTCGTTTACACTTTAGCAAATCTAAAATCTATCTTTGTCTCTGAGGGTTCGAGTCTGTTTTATGTTCTCAACACAGCGGTAACAGATGATCGGCAGACAGCTGATGCTGCGAGGGAGAGAATCAGGTAAACTCACCATGAGATATGTGAACATCTTCTGCAGCTCCAGCAGCGTGGTCTTGTGTTTGATGTCCTCAGCGTACTGCGCGCACACACACACACACACGCACACACACGCACACACGCACACACACGCACACACACACACACACGCACACACACGCACACACACGCGCACACACACGCACACACACACACACACACACACACACACACACCTAAAGTCAGAATCTTTCGTGCTGGATTTGAGCGACGCTCCACTGACGCGCTCAGGCTGCTCTCTCTCTCTCTCTCTCCCTCTTTCTGCTGCAGACACTGACCTTGGCGGTGAACACGGCCTGCCGGGCCTCGGGGATCATGTAGAGCTGCTGGATGGTGGAGGCCAGGTAACAGGTGGCTCCCAGGTTGGTCAGACCCACGAAGCGGCACTCGGCACGAACGTCATCGTGAGGCCAGTAGTCCCATTTGTACGGCGCGTGAGAAGCTGGAGAAGCAAGTGTCGGGTGTTAATGGTTGGATGTAACGTGACACCTTCACTGTACAAATCTGTTCCAGTGTTTCCAGCTTTAACAGACTGGATTCACTGTCACAGCATCGACCCAGAGGACGACTCGCAGACCAGCGTCTGAGCAAGACCACCAGAAAGACGTCTACAGATACATTTAACACCGTTCCCTCTCTGGGTCGTGTGCTAGCAGGCTCCTAAGATGCTGGCTGATGGCCATTCGTCATTCTTCACCTTGCATGTGCTGCGACATGACCCAGTTGTGGAGGAGTCTGTAGTTCTCCACCGAGCCCTTCACCGTCTCCACCAGCAGGTCGTAGGCGGCGGCCCTGGCTGCGTGGGACTTGCACTTGGGTTGAGCGCGGTCTGCGAGGCTGGGCAGGAGGAAGAGGAGGTTGTGGACGTCGCGCAGAAACTCCTGCCCCTCGCGGGAGAACTTGAAGGGAGGTTTGTGTTTGAGGACGCTGGTGGCGAGACGGAGGAGGCCGGTGAGTCCGTCGTCCTCAATCGTCCCGTCCTGTTGGTCCAGGATCTCCCGGCTAGAGGAGAAAGGAACATGTCAGCAGCTGCCGTGGCTCCATGTAACCTGCAGTATGGTTTCATTAATCAAAGAATCTCAGTCTGCTCGGCTGCATCTTCCTACAAAGGAAGAATCTATAACACCGACATGTGTTCACTTTGTCTGACCTCCTGATGCAGTCGGCGAGGTGCCGGGCGAGAGCGTCCAGGTCCAGCAGGGTGGTCTGCATCGAGCCGGCCAGCGACAGAGAGGGAGAGACCTTCTGTGAGTTCAAACAGACGATGCTAGCAACAGCTCAGGAGCAGCGACAGCAGCAGCCTTAAACTACCAGGTGAGTGTGTGTGTGTGTGTGTGTGTGTGTGTGTGTGAGAGCATCTCCCACCTGGCTCGCGTCCTTGACGTGGATGTTGTCGATGAGTTTACACAGCAGCCAGAAATACTCCTTACAGCCCGTCCTTAGCAGTGGCTCCTCCTCATAGTCCTCCACCTGCAGACACAAGCAGCACCGTCTTTAAATCAAAGGACAGGTTTGACGTGAGCAGTCAGACGGAGGAGGTGGTGAACGTGTCCCAGTGTTTCCAGCATTAGTCCCACAGAGGGACAATGTCCAGAGACAGACTGGATTTACTGTAGCAAAGCTCAAATTGAGTCAAATCATGGTCCCAGAGGACTTTTGACACAGAGTGTAGCCTGCAGTCGGGGGGGCTGGGGGGGGGGGGGGGCTGTTACCCACCCTTAGGGGTTTGAGGGCCTGTGCATCTGGCAGGAACTTGAGCAGCGTGGAGGCAGCGAGCAGCAGGAAGGATCTGTTGATGGACTCTCCTCCCTCCAAACCCGACAGAGAGAGCTTGTAGAGGCCGTTGCACGCCTCATGTCGCACCGCCGGCTGATGGTGAACACACACACGCACAGCAGAGATTATGCGCTTTTACTTCTCTATATTCACTACACAGCTGTTTTTACCTTCCTATTCATACTTACATATAATTAATAACAAATCAACATTATCTCAGACAGTGAAACTGATTTTAAACATCATCTCATTGTTGTGAAGCCGCGTCGTGCATCGTCACAGCCGTAGATCAGATGTGTCACAAAACGCTCGCGACTCACCTCGGGCACGAGCAGCGTGAGTTTCTTCAGCCAGTCGTGCAGGTGGTCGCTGTCGGCGAGACTGGACTTCACCGTGGAGGAGCAGTGAGCCCAGCTCACCAGCAGCCACATGGAGTAGTGAGTCACTGGAAGGAAACAAGCAGCAGCAGCTGTTGTCATGCTGCAGCCAAACGGGACGGTGTGCTGTGTGTCGTTTGTGTCTGATGCGCGCTCACCTTCGTGACGCGAGCGGTGGTCCGACTGAGCTCTGAGAACTCTGAACACACAGAGAACATCACACGTCAGACGCGCGGTTTAGTAAATCAATGGGACATGTTGTGTAGCGTGTCGTCACCTGTGTGCGAGGTTGTCGTAGGTGTAGGCCACGTTGATGAGACGCTGGATGAGGTTGGTACCCTGGACGAGGCTGAGGAACACCTGCAGACAGCAGACACGTCAGACACACAGCTCTCTCTCACTCGGACGTTCGTGACTCATCTCACGGCGCCGTTACCTCGGTGAGGCGGGGGATGTGCAGCCCCTTCCCGTGATCCACGGTCGACTTGCGGGACTTGCCCGGCCACGCTCGTTTCCGCTGGCTGTCGGCGAGCCCGGACCAGGAGAAGACGTCGTGGTAGGCCAGGTCCAGGTCTGCAGGGTCTACGGCGAACTGGCAGATGAGCTTGAGCAGGCAGGCCAGACAGTCGAGCAGCCACTGGAGTGGAGACAAGCAGACGGTGAGATAAAACCCACGCAGACAAGCATCTGCTACAGAGGGAGAGGAGCCGCGCCGAGCCTCACCACAGTCCAGGACTCCTGGTCTTTGGGCTCCAGGATTCCTGAGTTAAAGATCTCTAGGAGCAGCTGGAGGCCTCCAGACGACACGAACTGAAGGAGAGGAGCAGAGAGAAAACTTTCAGGGTTAAATAATAGGATCTGAATCTGATTTCTTGCTCTTTTTGTCCATGTTTGTGTTGAACAGACCTTGCAGCTCCAGGTGTTCTTGCTGTTTTCTATCTGATCCTCACTGGAGTCGTCCGAGTCTGGATACAAGTCACTGTAGCTGCCCTGAAACAGAAACATGTGGAGGCTGATTCATGCACTGTGACTAGTTCACGTCTCCTAAAGGTTTGAATTTCAGCCACAGCTGATGAAAAGCGAAACATAAAATGAGATATTACAGCTCTGAGTCACTGACTAACTTGTAACACTGCAGATTCTATTTTGTGTGCGTCTCTTACAGTGGACTCTCTGTGGATGCGTCTGTTGGGTTTGCCCAGAGCCTCAATGATCTCCAGGGCGTAGAGAAGCTTGTGAGGACTTTTAATCTTCAGCAGCTCCTTCCAGCACAGATCCTCCCCGTTCTACACACACGCACACACACGTTAAAACAGCTCAGCTCAACAGGAAGGTAGGACACACACGTGCGTGCTGCGAGCGTGAGGTCTGACCGTGTCGTCGGAGATGTTCTGGAAGGCCTGCAGCATCTTGGGGCACGTAGGAAGAAGCATCAGCAGCTCCCACACTCGGCGAGACAGGTTCTCTGCGTGGAGGTGAAGCTCCTCACACCTCACACTCTGAGAGACAGGCTCAAATTATGAACCATCAAGTAAGAGTTATGCTGCATTTTAAAGGGTACGTTGACAACGCTCACCTCTGGGCTCTCGTGGACCTTCTCCGTGCTGGGGCTGGGCGGTTTGAAGCAGGCCAGCATCTCCAGCAGGTCGAACAGTGTAGTGAGGTGGGGCTCCTGGAGGAGCAGCAGCATGGGGATGTGCTCCTTCTGGGGAGGAGGCAGACAGGAGGCCGGCAGCTGGACGCCCTCCCCCTTCCTTTCTCTCCGCGGAGCTCCGAGCGACACAAACACCATCTGGGATCAAACAGACAAACGTGACACGGCGGCGACGTTTCTACGGCACACGCCGCCTGATCTGTGGATTAAAGGTCAAGTTTATCAGAAACCGGAGGCACCTGCATGTCTTTGAAACCCAGCTCATGCAGAGTCTTCTCATCGTAGTCAGTGGTCAGCTCGTGGCCCGAGGAGATCATCCGCACGGGTCCCATCAAACCTCCTGCACAACACAACAGAGCTCAGCATCCAACACGTGTCCAGTCAGTAACAGCGCGACATGTGGTCTGGAGTTCTGACCTGGGAAGTCTCCCGGCTGCCGACTGCTCTGCCCAAACTCCTGCAGCTGAGCCTGTTGGTTCATCTGCTCCTTCTGCAGGTTCTCGTACCAGTGGGTCACCTCCGCTCGCAGGTCGGCTACCTGGTCACTGGGATACATCTCAATGGTCATCTGAAAAAGAAAAACAACAGCTCTGACGACGACGCCTTCCAAGTCTTCAGATTTAGTTAAACTACACCAACTCAAACTGATGAAGGAATAATTCTTCATCTTTTTATATGAACGAGGAAACAGAAACGACACAAGTTTAACAGAAGCAGTTCCAGCAGAGCAGAGTGTGTTTGGTCCATTCATCAGTTACAACAACACACAACAGCCACTGTGTGTTGTCACCTTGTCCGGCAGGCCGGCGGGCTGGCACACGATCCTGAGCGGCAGAGACTGTTTGTCACTCAGAGCCTTTAGGTGGCTGCTGATTCCCGTCCCCTCAATCTGCCACTGCCGCAGATGGTACGCAAACCTGGCAGAGACGGAGGGTAAACATCAGCGAGGCGTCTGTCTAACAGCGTGCAGGCCGTGTGAACATCTGTGGCGTGTGTACCTGCGGCGAAACGCCTCCAGGTGTGTTTTGAGCATGAGCAGGCCTCTCTCGATGCTGGTCAGGCTGGAGTGAGCGTCCTTCTCCAGGTTGGCTGAAGCCATGAGCAAACTCTCCATGCACTTCCTGATGAACTCCTGCTCCTTCTCCAGGCCCGTCTTACCAGCTGGAGAACACACACACACACACACACACACACACACACACGCGTGTCACATGGCTTGTCCACGTGGTTGTAACCTGCTGGGTAGTTTTACAGTGCACTGACCATTGATGTAGTAGGAGTTGATGTACTGGATGGCCGCGCGGCTGATATCTGCGGACTGGGCTCTGAGTGCGATCCCCCACAGCTGGTCCATCCCGCACAGCTGGAGGGAGACACAGGACTGTGGGTAAACTGATAAGCGTTGCAGCAGTGTGTGTGTGTGTGTGTGTGTGTCTGAGCTGGGTGTACCTCACAGCTGGAGGCGTTGTCCAGTGCGCTGGTGGCGAGGCGAGCCAGGTTACACAGGTGTTGAAAGAGGTTGAGTCCCGTCATGCTGATGGTCTCTGGCTTCAGCTGCGGCATCTGAAAACACACACACACACACACACAAACGCCAGTTACACACTGATTTGTACGTTTTGTTGGGGCCAGATTTGACGAAACTCCTCCCACGTGTTCCTTAGGGATCGGGGGGGCAGCGCGTTCCCGCGTTCCTGTCCTCGGCTCACCTTCTCCAGGAAGAGGTGTTTATAGGTCTCCATGCCCATTGCGTGCTGGTCCTTGCTGCGAACCTGATTGAGGAACCAGTGCAGAGCATCGTCGTAGCACTCGGCGTCTTCCACCAGACAGTGCCACAGGATGTCCACCTGCTCCAGGCTCAGTCCTGAGGGACAGGAAGACACTCAAACCACTGCAAGCGTCACAACACAGTTAAAATCTCTCTGAGCTCTGCAGCTTGAATCATCCAGCGGCTCTAAGCACAGAGAGAGCTATCAATAGTCTCCAGTCTGGGTCCGGACCTCGAGAGCTTCATCGTCTAGCTGTGTTAGATCCATGACTTATGGCGGCAAAGAGTCAGATGAAGAAGACGAGAAAAGTACATCTACAGGAAAACAGTTCATCACAAAGTGCTAAAGCCCAGCGTACAGCTGATCAAACACGACACTGGCTCTTACTGAAGTGGTCTGGAGATCCCAGCGTGGAGAAAACACAGGTGAGGAACTGCAGACGGACCTGGACCTCTGCACTGTGGCTGTACCTGCAACGCAGACGAGGCACCGGAGGATTTATCTCGAGCGTTCGCGCTCCTCTCTTGGGTGTGTGTGTGTGTGTGTGTGTTTATGCGGGGCGACACGTGACACACTCACAGTGCAAACTTGTGCCGATGATCTCGGACTTCCTGGATGTAGTGCTGCAGATCGTCAAAGAACAGCTTCATCATGTGCAGCTCCTTCTCGGCCCACCTGACACAACGACACCTGCATCAGTACCACACTGACACTTTCATACGTCTGAATGTTCGCTAACAGTCTGAGCGGGTTCAGGACTCACATAGTGATCCAGTGGGTGTCATAGCTGGAGCCAAACTGCTGAAAAGTGCCAAAAAGTTTGGGTAGTAGACGCAAGGAGACCACGACGGACCTGAGAGAAGGAAAGAGCGAGTTCAAAGGACAGTCCCAGTCCTGCACATGCTCAGAACAGACGTGTCCTGAGAAGAGAAAACTCTCCAAACGATCCACGTTAATTACACTGAACCATCATTTCAGCGCGGACAAACACTGGTTTCCAGTACTATGCACATCACTGAAGGAGCTGCAGATCTACTGGCTTATAGTGGAATAATGAAAGATACGGTGCTGCCACGGTTTCAGACTGACTCTCAGGCCATGGAAGAAGAACATGCTGAAAAGCTCTGTAAGCATGTTTTATATGTCCTATCATCGTACCTGTGGTGGGCCAAGTTGTCGAGGCAACCCTCGATGAAGCGCATTCGGATCTGTCTGTCTGTGAACCAGCAGACCAGCGAACACAGCAGCTTCTCCGCTTCGTTGATCAGGCCCTCGGACAGGTGAATCTAAAAACACACGGACACACATGAAACACTCGCGACAGCAGCTCTGCGAGTGAAACTCCTGGGAGGTTGCTGCTCCCCGTCTCTCACCGCGTCCTCGTCCTGCACCAGGTCCCACAGCAGAGTGTTGCCCTTTTTACAGACGTTGTCCAGGTTGATGTCCGTCACAGCGTGGCTGCTGGAGTACTGGTGCTTGTGAACGGCTGGACCTGCAGAGACGCGGAGCGCTAACAGCATTAGCTTCCACAGTTCTTCATCTGTTCGGAGTTTACGCGCGACGCGAGTCTCACCTTGCACAAGGTGCTCATGGTAGATGGAGGCCAGGTTTGGGAGGTGCTGCTGGAGGTGGGAGCTGAGCTCGGCGTGGGAATTGATTTGGACTAGCTCCTCCTCGCAGCCCGACTCCTCGCCGTCAAAATCTGCCATGTTCTTCTCCGACTTGGCGCTGACCTGGGAGCTGCTGCAGCTCACGTCGTCGGCGCTCAGCATGTCCTCCACCATGGGACTGAGGAAGATCAGGGGTTAAAACCGAACCGGTTCGGCAGAGCTAGCCACTGCAATCATCCAACTTACCCTTCCTGGTGGTGGTGGTGGTGGTGGTGGTGATGATGGTGGTGGTGGTGATGGTGGTGCTGCTGTGGGCCGATGAAGCGTCGGCAGTTAAAAAGATCACCGCCCATGGCTTCTCCGAGGAAGTCCCCAGGTCGCGGCAAACACGCAGGCTCCTGAGGCCCCTGGACCATCTGCGAGGGCCCCATGTCTGACGGCTGCTGTTGAGGCTCCGCCCCCTCGGGTCGAGCAGACGATGAGGCAGAGCAAGCGTCCAGCATCCTCATCCGTCCTTCCAAAGACGTCGACGCGACTGAGACCATGACACCAGCGGTGTCTGGGCTGAAGGGGAGTACTTTGGGTTTGGTTCCGCTCCCTGGACCGCTGGGCCCCGACCCCTGGGTCGACCCCTCACCCAGCGCCTCCCCCGCTTTCCGCTTCCTCGACTCTGTCAGCTCTCGCACCTCCTTCTGCTGACCGCCTTCAGCAGCAGACCGGTTTCCCTCGTCGTCATCTTCGTCCTCGTCTTCGTCCTCGTCCTCTTCGTCTTCCTCCTCGTCGTCGTCCTCCTCCTCCTCCTTTAAGGCCTCGCTGTCCACCATGTCGTCAGAGTGCATCTCGCTGCCAGGGCTCCCGGCTGATTGGCTGGCTCGGCTGGAGGCGGCTTCGTTGCTGGAGGCTTCGCTGCGGCCGCTGCTGCTTCCCGGCCCGCTGCTGCCTTCCTCCACGCTGTTGGCCGTCTCGTCCGAGCTGCCCTGCATCGACTCCTGCGGAGGCGACAGAACAGTTATTACTGGAGCTTCTAAGTTTTCTTCTCCCGTGTGAAACGTCACTTCGCCGTCGCTGCGAACCTCTGTGTCGGACAGTCTCTGCTGGCTCCTCTTGCTGCCCGTCATCATCTGATCGTCCATCTCCATGTCACTGCCTCCACTGTGCTGAGTGTCGCTGTTGTCGCTGCTGTCTGGACTGGCAGCTGGAGAACCTGAACACACCACACACACGTCTCACATTTAATCCAGGACTGACGTGATTGATTTTTATCTTCTTTCACTGGCTCAGCACCAACTTTAACTCTGACAAAAACGGATTCGATAAAAACTCCAGTGACCAGTTAAGCTACAGGGAAAGTGATTTTACAAGAGCTGAAAGTGAAAGAGGGAGATGAAAACATGTGTTAAGGCCCGTCTAAAATAGGTTACCATGAAAAAAACACATCACAAAACATCTGGCCAGCAGAAGCAGACAGTGTAAATTAGTGCGTTTCCTCCATCTTTCCTCCATCTCATCACCATCGAGGGAAAACACTGAAAACAGAGACGCCTCCTCCCTAAAATCTTCCTTCATTCCTGCGTCACACAGCAGAATCATCCAGCGTCACTCTGACAGCTACACGACGTCATCGTCGGGATGGGAAACGAGGAACCAGGTAATAAGGTGAAGCAGCTAGTTGTAACCTCTCTGAGGAACAATGCACCATCAGTCCTTAAAGCTACACACAGACTCCAACACTTCCCATAATCTAATTCCACGCATCCCGTCTGGATGTGTACGTTTGTCAGACTTGACAAAGCTGCTCTAGAAGCTCCAGTAACATTATACACACACAAAGCGAAGTGTTTTTCTGAGAGCGGCCACTGAAGTGAACCCAGACCGACCTTTCTTGTTGCCCATGGGGATGTTGGTGTTGAGCAGTGACGCGAAGGAGCTCTGTTTGGAGAGCTGGGCCTTTGCTGCCAGGGCGTTGTTCCACAGAGCCTTGATCAGCATGGAGGCCAGGTACAGCGTCTGAGGGGGGAGGGGGGCACACGAGTGTTTAAAACGAACAACTCTTTGACATTTTAAAATCGTCTTCTGGCTGCGTCTTCACCTGCTCTGTGTGAGCACTAGGGTGGAGGCCTGACACCAGGTTGAGGACATGTCGCAGAGGCACTGGATCCAGGTTTTTGATGAGCGAAGGGAAAAGGTCGTGGATGTAGCGGCTACAGTGTTTGAGCTGGAACACGAAACAGACTCGTTTAATAAGGCGTGAGCATGACCAGCGTTGGCGGAGCCGAGAGATGTGTTTCAGTCATCGCCACTAACATTATCATTACTATTATCAGGTTCTATATACCTAAAGGATGTTATTCATTAGAAGAAATAAAAATAAATAACTGCTGGTGTGATGACAAGCGGTGGGGCAGTGGGCAGCTGGAATAAAGCTGCATCATCTTACTTGAGCTGCAGCCCAGATACAGTCCACGTGCTGCGTGCTGAGCCTGCCCTCTGCAGCCAAGAAATTCAGGATCACCTGGCACTGCTTAATGATCTACAACACACACACACACACACACACTCTTAAGATCAGCAGGAGCGACTCTGGGCGACATCATGTTTCAGGACAGACGTTCTCACCTCAATGTGCAAATTTGGTCCGAAAATGTGCTCGACCACGTTGTTGTGGATCAGCCAGTCAGCTAGTTCCTTGGCTATAGACCTGGGAACGTAAGGAGGAACCAGAACCAGACAGAGTCAGTTAGGAAACCACAGACAGAACTGTGACTGTTTCTCTGTTAATAACTCACGTTTCTGTGTCTGATACCAGAGACTCATTGTTGCAGACGTCGTTGAAGGTGTGAAGCTGGTTCTGAGGAAACGCACACGTACATGTCAGCTCGCGTGACGAGTTCATCACCTCCTCATTTTCATTAATTAATAAATACATGCTCGTTTCATGGCTCACGGTTGTTCAGTCAACGTAGATGTCTGACAGACACGTTTATTAGAGCCTGCATAAAGTTATCAACCACCAAGCTGCAAACTAATCTAGAAAACATGTAAACATGATGCATTAGCAGCTGAGTGATCATTATGATGAACTCTGTTTGCAGGCAACGAGGGAAACCAAGCTGCGCAGATGTGACGACTACACGACAGAATTCATGAGTGTGGGAATGTGGAAACATTAAATATAGGTTACAGGAGAAGTCTGGTCTGGAATTAAGCTCCGTGTTTATTCTCCTGAGCCAGCGGGTCGGGTCACGCTGGGAGTGACTCACTGTGATCTGGCTGAGTCCGGCCAGCCTCATGGTGAGGGTAGGGGACATGAAGTACTTGAAGGCGAGGTCCAGGCTTTCCTTGTCGAAGCACAGCGCGCTGTCCAGCGGCTCCTTCACCGTGCTCCACATCAGGTCGGCCATGTTACGCGCTGCACTCTGCCGCAGCTCCTGGTCCGACAGCTTACACAGGTACCTGCAGACAGGGTCCAACATGTAGAGAGCTCAGCTGCTGACTATGATGTCACGTAGAATAAATAGTTTTATTAGTGCACTTCCTGATTCCCGAGACAAAACAATGATCACCTCAGTGATTTCATGATGATGTGAGTTTCTAAAGCTGTAAAGATTTTCTTTGTGTTTATGCAAAGCTCCAGACTTAAACTTTCTTTTTCGCCTTTCGACCTCTGTTGGTATGTTCAGATTCATTTCCCAGCAGCGTGTGGGTGTTCGCCGAGATATCTGCTGACTCACACAGGCCTCACTCTGAAACTAAAGGCTACGGTTCGCATGTCTTTTATGAGGAGTTTGGTGCGTTTGCTGATCAAAAACAAAACAAAACATGAGATTCCAGATGATAAGAGCTACTGAAAACATCCACAACAATTATCTGCTCACTTGGCAAAAACCCTGCAGTATGAGCTGGTTAAAGAAAAGTGTGATGCGAGCGTTCAGGGACCTGGTCTGAAAAACCTGCTCCGGTTTGTGCAGCGCTTAAACGTCATGAGACGACAACGTGAAGCTTGGAGCCAGCAGAGCATCAGCTCGGCTGCATCACGTGACTCTGCCTCCTCTCGGGTCAAATGAGGAGAGGCTGAGTGGAAGCCCGGCAACTGTCGCCATGGCAACAGAAGCTCTTCCTAGCAACAGGCGGGTGGTGCTTTCTGTATTTGAGAGAGTATTCTACAGCAAAATGGCAGCTACTGGTGTAACTATGACAAACTATCGTCTTCAACGTAGCACGTGACAGAAAAGCCGCCTGCTGCTGGTCACGTGACGATATCTGTAAGTAAACATACAATCTGATATTGTTGAGGAGTAAAAACAAATTTAAACTTGACTAGAATAACACATCCATACTCTAGAAAGGGACTAAGGCGAGCAGCGACTCAGTCGACCACATCACAGGCCTCTGGCAGAGAGCAAAGCATCAGCTGCTGCAAACCAAACATGGTCAGAACACACGTGTCAGCACAGCGTACGCGGGGTTCGACTACAGCCACAGGACCGAGTGTCCTTCATGCATGTGAATATCTGTCTGTTGTTTCCCTCATGTGCTCATTATCCTGTCATCTGGGAGTTAAGACACATCTGGCTAAAGCTAATCTAGCGCTCACAGTCCTGCAGTAACCCTCCCTCAGGAAGGCGATGTTTAGTTTCCGTTGTTCCACCGTAGACTGAGACGACTTTTTGGAGGCTGCTGTGTTTTACAGACAGATGTTGCCTGATGTGAAGCGGCGAGCAGACCTAGTCTGTCTGTAAACCACTTGTTTCCTGACACAGCCCTCCCCAGGTTGTTCTCGGGCGCACTGCCTTGTGGGACAGCTCACTGGGCACTGACAACGAGTCAGCACCGTCCCCACACTCGACTTCTGTTAGACGTTAACTCACCGTATTACATAGGTGCGGAACGGTATGATGTGCTGCATGACCGCAGGAATGTGCAACCAGATTCGGATCTGTGGGCAGAACCAGAAAGTGTTAAACAGAAAACTCGCAGCACATTTAACCCTGCGTGAACTTTAAATGAGAACGGCTTATTTACAGCTCATTTCTGTAGCATTTACTAACTGTGGTATCAGAGCACCTTCGTGCCTCCTAACAGCTCCTATAGTCTTTCATTTTTCATAACACGTCTGAATTCTGTTCCACAGAAACTCAAACTGTGACTTTTGCAGGTTTAGTCATGTGATCGTTTAGTTGCTGGACTCACATTGGAGACGATGGTGATGAAGGCGTGGGCGATGGGGAAGGGGAGGCTCTCTGGGGTGCCCGTCTCGAAGCACTCCTTCATGAGAGAGAGGCCGTGCTTCCCGCAGAACAGGCAGACGTAGCGCAGCAGATGCAGAGGCACCTCCACATCCTGGTCAACGAAGACATCACACAGTGAAAAACAGCTGTTTTTAAATCCCGCCCCAGACCTCCAGCCTCACCAATTAAAACTAGGTACAAGTTTACCCAGGGACACATCTGCATTCTTTTACAGCTCAGTGTCCCCGCACAGGCCAGCGAGGAGCTGGTACCGTCCACTGTGAGGCTCAGCACACTGTAATAACGTGGGCGTTGACAAAACAAGCACGGGGGCAGGAAAATTGGACAATTTTCAGCTAAACGCCGGGCTGTAACGTATCAGACGTGTGGGATATAAACTGTGACGAGACGTGAGCGCTCACAGTTTAAAAGGACTTCTGTTAAACAGCTGTGACACTGGACACCTTCTGTAATGACAGTAATCTAGAGGTGACTCACGTCTTTTCACGCGTTACAGTTGCAGACCTACACGGATCACATGATCATCCGTGTTGACCTAGAGCAGCTACTGGACTCATAGCTTCATAGCACAGGATCCGTCTTCACGCGGAGCGCGTTGGGACAATTAGTTCAGAGAAAGGAAAAGCTGAAGTCAGCTGAGTCCACATGACAAATAAATTCAGTGGAGCAGGAACCTGAAAGCTCACAGGCAGTCAGCGGCTGGGCGTCGACTGTCTGAGCTCAGACCTGATCCTCTGATCAGCTCACAGGCCCCGAGACAATGAGACGTTCCTAACAGGTGACACGAGTAACAGATCACATGATCACACACTGTTTACAGGGACGCAGGGTAGTTTCCTGACGCATGCGAGCCCCTGGTGTCTGACCCCACGTGTCCTGCTCTGGACAGGGAGCTTGTTTGTGCTGCTCCCCAGGAAAACAGTTCACAGGTGGAATAAAGGACAGAGGCGGCGCTCACACACCGTGATGGAACGAGTGACTGACTTTAGTCTGCGGAGGTTTTAGGAGAACATGTTACTGACAGAAGCACTTCCTGCTGCAGGTGACAGACTTACATTCATGTCACAGAAGGAGCCCAGGATGTTGCTTTCGTGAGCAGATATGTCCTGAAAACAGAGTAATTACAATCATTTCGCTGTTTGGACTAGAAGAACAATATTACTTTCTTTACATCCTGAAATACAACAGCGCCGGCCTCCCTCCGGCCTCCCTCCGGCCTCCCTCCGGCCTCCCTCCGGCCTCACCTCTATCGTGGGGTGTGTGTTGTGTTTGTAGGCTGTGTAGAGGGGGAACTGGATCTGGAAGATCTTGGCAGCACACAGCAGCAGTTTCTCCCTTTCCTCTGTGCTCCAGGAGCTGAAGGGGTCCTGACTGTCGCTGCTGCTGCTGCTGCTGCTGGCACCTCCACCACCATCATCAGCCGCAGACCCACCACAGGTCTCCACAGGCCCCAGTGCCTCTGCCTGGGCTTCAGCTGGCTGGTTGCCCCCCTGACTCTGTCCTTGGCTCTTATCCTGGTTCAGGTCAGGTGTGTCAGCATCCTCTTCCGCAGAGTCTCTCTCCACATTCACAGGTTCATCCTCCCCAGGTGAGGACGGCCGGGGGAGGGCGCCGGGCACAGAGTCTCCCCCTCCCCATTCAGAGGCCACGCCATCAGCACCAGACACGCAGGCTTTGTGGGTGTGGTCCTGGGCGCTGCAGAGGCGGTCTCTCAGGCTGCTGATCTGGGCGATGACCAGGTTGATGAGGGCGTAGACCAACTGGTTGAAGACCTCCAGGTGCTTGTATTCCTTGAAGCAGCAGAGACACTGCCTGGAGACACAGAGAGAGAGACGGTCAAACATCCTCACGGGACCACATGGGCATCATAGGGAGCGCCGGACTGTTTCTACAGAAAGAATTCTGGAAAACTGCCTACTATGCTCCCAGTGTTTCCTCAACACACACACACACACATACACACACACGCGCACACACACACGCGCACACACACGCGCACACACACACGCGCACACACACACGCGCACACACACACGCGCACACACACGCACACACACACGCGCACACACACACACACGCGCACACACACACGCACACACACACACACACACACACACACACACACACACACACACACACACACACACACACACAC
>JAUMTR010000001.1:1051030-1089219 GCA_032270685.1 Microctenopoma stevenorrisi
TCTGCTGCTCACACGAACACATGCTGCCGCAGCAAATCTGAGGTCACAGGTCACCTACACACACAGCACATGGACCTGCCAGTCTTGTAGACAGAGCTGTCACAGCTGACAGTGCCCCACTGTGGGACCCCCATCCAGCCTCTCCACAATACTGGTTCGGATAATCGACATTGTGAAGGGCCAACAGGCCTTATCCTGTCCCTGTCAAAAAAAAAACACAGGTTTCCACCTGCTGCACAGCTGGACTGGTGAAATTTCACATCAGCAGCAGATATTTTGTCTTGTAATCCGAGTCAGAATGAAGCCACAGCACCACACAGTGACCGTGTGTGTGTGCAGTGTCAGCACTGAACTTTAACCCAAGAACACTACAAACCTGAAACCCTTATTTACGCAGGTCTAGCTACACACGTGCATTAGTCTGAGTTGTACAAAATTTACAACCCATTCCTACACAAAGCCAGTCTGAATCTGTGAGGTCACACAAGCTGAAGTTCTACTTATTTTCAGAGAAACCTTTGTCCTACTGTGTGATACTTTAAAGAACAATCAAACAGACCAACACATGCACAGATCCTTTAGGTTCAACTCAGGGAATCTTACTTCATACAATGATATTCTAACAAGACATTAGGGTGCCTGCTGTGTTTGTCCCGTTCCTGTTTCAACGTCCCCATGGACAAAGCTGGCTACTGACCTCAACCCTGTCCAACACCTCTGTGTCCAACATCACTAATAACCTCTTCCAACTGAGACAACACAGGAGTAAATCCTACTTTAACCAAACTCCCCACCAACAAGAGGAGAAACACAGTGTTTCTATGGTTTGGACACTGGAGTGTGTGGAGAAAAGGTCCAGCACAGACTAAAAGCACATCAGTAGGATGTGGCAGGAGTAGAGCCTGTTGAAGAAGGTCACCTCTGATATCTCTGGTCATACATTGATCCATTGACGTTCATTTACCAGTAGTGCTTTGTTGTTTTATTTTATTTTCTTTGCCTTTCACTGTGCTGCTTTAATTTGCAAACGCCCCCATAAGGATCAGATTAATTTATCTTACTGAACTCACTTTCACACTTTGACTTTTGAATTAACACAAATTTTAATTTGCAAAAGTAATCAGTTTGAATCATTGAGTCCAGACTCTGTTCAGATGAACACCTGCAGAACCTCTAGGAGGAACTTTCACCTATCTCTCTCTCTCACACACACACACTCACACAATAAACTGGACAGACACACGGAGACATGATAAATACCCCGACGATCAGCGCACAGTAACATAATAAAAATCAGTGTAATATGATGTGCAGGCTGTGTGTGGGGTAAATCCCTCTTAGGTGCACCGAGGCCTGGTTAGCTCGCCTGGATTAACGGCTACGTCCTAGCATTAACCGACTATTTACATTTGCTGGCTCAGGTTGGCGTTAGCACTGGGTGGGGAACGGCGCGAGAATACGACTGTTTTTATCACCAGAGAGAACTTGAAGTGAAGCTCGTCTACTGACGAAATCGCTAAAGAAATACACACAAGCTGCGGGGGATTAACGATGTGGCAACATATGCGCCTCGTTGCAGCCATTAATGTTATCATCTAGCTCCAGTTACCGACCAACATTCACCAGACTCGCTAACAACACACCACTAAATGCACAGGAGAAAGCCCCCGCGTCAGCAGTGCTAGCAGGGAGCGAGCTGTTTTTAGTTAGCCGCCCGTTTTAGAGCTACGCCGGGGACCGTCCGTAAAACAATGGGTGGCAGCGCAGTGGACAGCTAGCAGACTGACCTGACAAACACATCAAACAAAGTCGGGCTGCTCGCTAGCTAAACCAGCTAACTTAGCTAACTTCCAAATCCCTGAAAACCGCGTTGCACCAACGGCGGCATCCTCCAAAATAGACCCGACACACCGCGTTCACCTGGTTGAACCCATGCCTATAATGTCACACATAAAGCTAATGGACAAAATGTGATTTAGAGTCGATTTAGGGAGCTAGCTTGTTTGACTTCTGTGGGGGGTGTTTGACAGACAGGGCCCAAACTGGTTGCCAGTTTGGATGGGAAAATGGCATTTGCATTCATATCAAAGCGACACTGTCTGACACGAAGACAAATCTGTCTGCAGCTATACAATATACAGACATACGTGACATTACTCCTGCTGTGTTGAGACTGGGAAGTGTGCACAAAAGGGTAACCTAGGCAAGAATAAACACAAAGTTATATTTAGCTAGCCGCCTAGCTAACATGGTCCTATCAAGCTTCGGTGGACAGCGATGCTAACAGCGGGCAGCTAGTCCAGCAACGCCCGATGTAAATACAACGATTTGTTCACTTACTTTCATTTAAAACCTCCACCAGCTCGGCGCAGTTTTCACACATTGTTCATGAAGAGGAAAACTGACTGCACCAACTCAAACCATTGCACTGGAAACTGTTGTTGGCTGGCAGTTGGTTGTTTGGGGGTAAAGAGAAAAAAAGGCCCAGAGGAGGGAGTGATTGGTGAAGGTTATTCCATTAAATGCAACCAGGGGAGACAACAAGGTGTAGAACGTGATTTTCATCCAAGCTTAGTTAATGTGCAGCAAAAGTTACGAGGCACTGGACGGTAGAAATCGAGTCAGTCTCCAATCTGAGCGTTACTTGAGAGAGTAGACACAGCAGCCATGTTGAAAAAGGAGGAGGGGGACCATACAGCGTGTAGAGCGTTCGGGATGTTCCGTAACGTCTCCTTTTCCCGTTCGGCTTTATTCGGTAATCTCGCGATAACTTTTAATTATGGTTTCAAGGGCGACGAAAACAATAAACAACTTTACTGTAAAGAAAAATACGAATATGACTGTAAAGACAGTATGAAAAATGTCTTTCTATTGAAGTAGTAATTCTAGCAAATATTTCAAACTGTTAATAGTTATTATTATTATGTAATAGACGTATTGTATGTGAAAAGGTGTTTGCCCCCTTCAGGATGAGTCACACTTAAAATGTTCATATCATCAAACAAACGTACAATTGTACAAAGATAACCCAAGTGAAAACAAAGTCATTTCTGTAGCTCGGGTACTGTTTCAAGTTTTCTCAAGATAATGGCTCAACCGGTCTGGCAGTAATCAGGTCTATTTCTAATGGTTTGGTTAGAGTTGTTCACACCAGTGGTCCACTGGAAGTCGCCCTGTAGGCTCTGACAGGACTCTTCCTGGTCCTCCTTGCACAAAGACGCAAATACTGCAGAAGGACCATTGACGGCCTTGTCCAGCCCCAAGAGTAACTGTCTGTCTCTTGAAATCTCGTCCATGCTCTTAAGACTGTGGTGTGAGACACAACAAACCTTCTGGTATTGATGTACCATCTTGGTGGAGTTGGATTGTCTGTGAACCTCTGTAGAGTCCAGGTATCACCTCGTGCGACCTATAGAGAAACTGACTCTAGTCAAAGATCTCACACAAAGAGAGAGTGCGTCCTCCAGCTGTTAAACCATTCCCGTTTACTTTACTTCACTCTTTCCTGTCACTCCACACTTAACCTCAGTGAAACCAGAATAAGAATCATCTTTGTTACAGTGAAATGTATTCTCTGCCTTTAACCCCTCCCACCTTGGGGGGAGGGGTATGGGGGATGGGCTGGGTGCAACAGCTGGGAATTGATCCTGCTATCTCTGCATCCCAGCCCTCTGTCTTAACCACTGAGCTACCAGGCGGCCAGCGTGCATGATTATGTCATTTTAGGGTATTTTTACACCACTACAATTCAAAGGGAAATATATTAATATAATGTGGATACCTTATAGACATGAATATTATTGTATATAGTGATTGTATGGGCTCAGCTGCACATGCTTTTATTTTTTTATGTTTTGAGTTTACAGCACTGATTTTGGGGGCAGCAGTTGCTCAGTGTGTAGAGAAGTCTCTGAACCAGAGTCAGTACCAACTCTTGGTTCCTCTCAGCACTGTTGAAGGGTCCTTGGCAGAAGGCCAAAACCTTCAGTTAGCGAATAGTAATAGCTCGTGTCTTCGCTTGAATAAAGGCATCTGCCAAGTAAAGTAAAGTTCTTTGTGCACTTATGTATTTGATTGCGCGTACCGAGTACTTTCACTTGAGTAAAGAATTTGAAGTGGCACTTTTTACTCCTGCCATGAAAACTTCCCTGAAACCTTGCAGAACGTTTCCCAGTAATCGTCTGCCCACAGTGACAGGTTCTTTGTGGAGTTCTTGGCTCCACGTAAGAAGCAGAATGACACAGGAAGGGTTTGTAAAAATAGCCAACTTTATATTGTCAGAGTACTAAGACAGCTTTACAAACAGGATGATATGCACACAGCCTCCTTCTCATCCGAACGCGGAGCGGTCCAACTGAAGCACTGACTCAGCCGCAGTAAAAGAAAAAAGAAAAAAAGACACAACAAATCAAAACAAGACGACAAAGGACGAGGACGTACTCGTCTACACCCTGAACATCACGTCCGTTCTGCACAGTGCACGTGGCACTGTCCACTAACCACTCCAAGTGTTTCAATCCTGTATATTACATATTAACAAGGAGGAGGGGGGAGGGGGTGGGGAGGGAATAAAAAAAGGAACTACTTACTTACAATCCGCTTCATGCAGGTGTAAAGGAAACGTGTTGCTGAACAAAGCTTTAATAAGTAAACAAAAGATGGCGTTCTACACAAAACAACCTCCGTATAAAATAAGTTTGTAGGAAAAACCAAAGAACTTGCATCGGGCGGGGGGAGGGGGTGGGCGGGGGAGTCTCATTTACATATTGACATTGATTTGGTCGACGTACAACCGAGTGCTGGGGTCCGTCCTCTGGCCCCTCATTCTCTTTTCAAACACACACGCTCTCACACAGACACACTTGAAAAGAAAACTATTTATCGACAGGAAGCATCGTCACTCCGCCTCCACAGTTGTTCTGTACACGGGTGCCGCGCCGCGCCTTCAGTCGCACATCTCCTCCGGCAGCTCGTGGGGGTTCAGGATGCCGGGCACAGACATCTGGATCTTGTGTTTCTCCTCCTGGGCTTGGCGAAGAGCCGTCTCCCTCTCCTCCAGGAACAGGTCCGTCGTGTCCTCGCCGGCGAACTCCTGTGGGAGCAGATTCAAACTAATATCAACACGCAGGGGTAAAACTCTCAGGTGTTCCCAGATAGTGCTTTGCTCCTGCAGGTGTTCGTTGTTCTCGCTGGACACTCACCTTGATCTGCACCAGGAAGTCTCTCAGGTGCTCTTTAAAAGCAGGGATGTCCTGATTCAGGCTGAACAGACCCGTTACAAACACCTTCACCTGAGCACTGGAGACGACACATTCAGTCAGAGGAAAGGAAACATCAAAAAACAGCATCATGGCTCCAGGAGCAGAAACACACAGCTGCGGCCGTCGTGCGTTTCTGGGCTGCAGTCAGCTTGTTCCAGTAAAACTTACCCTGCCAACCGCCACATTCACTGAACACACTTACTCTTGCAGATGGGGGAAAGCCGTCTTCAGCAGGTTGGCGATGTATTCCTGCACGTGGGCCTGGTTGTTGGACGGGCTGGCTGCGCTCAGGGCCACGCTGACCTTCCCCTCCTCCACCAGGTTGAACATGTAGGCCAAGATGGTGGCGTGCATGGTCAGACCTGCAAACGGGCAGTAGGTGAGTAAACAATTCACGCGTGTCACGTTGGATTTAATGGACTCGCTCCGTGGACACGGGGT
The DNA here is from genome assembly GCA_032270685.1 of Microctenopoma stevenorrisi. NCBI lineage: Eukaryota > Metazoa > Chordata > Actinopteri > Anabantiformes > Anabantidae > Microctenopoma > Microctenopoma stevenorrisi. Next base: position 1,056,733 of record JAUMTR010000001.1, read on the forward strand.
CAGCGCGTTTACCTGCAGTGTGAGAGGTGTCCGTGACCACGGAGAAGATGTGCTGCAGGACATCACAGAAATACGTCTGGTAGAAGCTCTGTGCGGCCGCTTCCTCTGCCGACACATTCTGCAGCAGCGTGTAGAGAATCTGCAGACCTGCAGGAGACCAGGAGAGATGAGACAGTGTTTCTAATGATGAGCTGAAAAGACTCTTTGCTGCAGCTCAACATTTAAAATCATCACAGTTTTATTTCCCACAGTGGAACGAATCGTTTAAACTACAGCTGATCGTACCCGTGTCAGCCACGTTCCTCATCGTGTGCTTAAACGCCCAGATGATAGAGTCCAGGATGAGTTTGAACTGGGCCGGGGCGATGGCCAGGAAAGCTGGGAAGCACTGGGAGGTCGCGGCTTGGAGGAGGTAGAAGAAATGGGTTCTGTGTTCTGGGAATTCTTCAAAGTCCTGAAGGGAAAAAAAGGCACAGGGTAATCAAAGTGTGTGTTTGACATGTTCAACATGTCCAGACACGAGCAAACGACTCAAACCAACCTTGTTGATCATGTTCAAAGTGCACTCGAACACCGCGTCAAAGATCTTGGGGATCTCTCCGGTGATGTGGACTCCCAGCTTATTGACAATGGTTGCCATGGTGCTGAGGACCTCGGGCTCTCTGGCTGCGGGGACGTTCCTCTGGTAGTCGATAAGCACCGCCTCCAGCAAGGGGGGCACAAAGTTCTCAGCGACCTGGAATCAGAGCAACACGCGACGGCGTTTTTGATGTTCAGATCATATCAGTAGTTGTTCGTCGCAGCGTTTGACACGTCGGTTATAGTTTTCCATTTGCTGTAGCAGCGCTGCTCGTCCACCACAATAACAAAGGAGCAGCGCCAGACTCACCATCTGAGGGTCGTTGGAGCGACTGACCCAGCCCGAGATCAGCTTCAGCGTCTCCCTCTTCACCGTCCTCATGCTTCTGATCAGAGGCTGCTTCGTCACCATCTCGCCTACGGAAACAACACGTTTATTTAGAAAAAGAAAAGATAGAAACGCACAGAAAAGACGACATTTACTCCTCATTTAAAATCTTTGCCTCATGAGAAATCAAATAAAAACCAGCTCTCGCTTTCACATGCTGTTACAGACACAACATAACGAGTGACCATTGAATGACGACGCTCTGATTCTTTGTCCATCCCAGAGGTCCTGCTGACACGGCCAGCATTAGAGGGGACTAACCGTTGGTCTGCACAGCTGAGGAGATGTTCTCACTCAGACATTTGTAGACATTGAGCATGTCCAGGTAGATTCGTCCCAGCTGGACAACGAAGGGATGTCCAACAGCTTTGCAGGCTCTGACGTTTGTTTTCAGGATGCTGCCGAGCTGACGCACCGTCTCCGCGTCCTTCAGTATGTCCACGTTCTGCAGCAGAGAGTCCACAACTCAGCAAACGCAGGCTGCATGCAGCTTTGAATGAGAATGCTGGGACTCACCTTGGTGGCCTGCTGGATGATGCTGTCCCACACCTGGTTCGGTAGCAGCATGTACTTCTCTATCAGGAGCTCCTGAACGGCCTGGTCCGTCTGGGCCCCGATCATGTAGCCCACGGCCTCGTAAAAAGTGTGCACCTGCAGAGAGACAGAAGTTCAACGCTGTGCCCGAACGAGAGGACCGGACGCGTCCAGCGCGAGGACTGACCTGCTGCGGCTGAAGGTCACAGATGATGGTGTTGATGTTGTTGAGGATCTCATCGATGAAGGGCATCACCTCGCCCACCTGGACCTGGACAAAGTGACGCCGGCACTTCTGGGCGATCTTGATGAAGGTGTCACACGCCATGTCCTGAACGCCGTCGTGGGTTTCTGTGCCGGGAGGAACAGGGACAACACGTCACGTCACACGCAGCCAGTAAAAACACAGTCAGGAGAATTCTGTCTTTCTCACCGTGCATGAACTCAAACAGCTTGTTGACGACCGTCTTGAGGAACTTCCAGTGGGCTCGGAGGAATCGAGGATACTGACCGACAATGTACATGATGTTGGAGGCTATGATGGCCTTGTTATCCTTTCCCCTCTTCTGCTCACATAAGCCAAGCAGGTCCTGAGTGCAAAGCATGTGCATCGGTTCATGAGGGCTGCACCAACGAGCTGAGCTGCTGGACGTGGACGACCCGCTCCAACAAACAAACACAGCCCATTAGAAGCGTTCAAAGAATTCTCACCTTGATGACGGTTACCAGGAACCTCTTCTCGTCCTCCTCGTGCATCGCCCCGCTGATGGAGCCGATGGCCCAGCAGAGCATGTTCAGGTTCCTCCACGACCACTCGGTGCCGTTCACCTGGTTGTGGAGCTTCTCCGTCATGATGCGTTCAGTGTCGGCGTAGTCCAAATGGGTCAGATATACTGCAGATGAAAACAATAAGAAGAAGATAAACGGGACTCAGACGATACAACAGGACTAAACCACAGCATGTATGAGCACAGACACCAACCCAGAGTCTCCCTCATGTTCTTGTAGAGGTTGATGGCGTCTGTGTCTTTCATGAACTCCCTGACCACCTCGCCCTGGTCGTTCTCCACCACCAGCACCTCCTCCGGTTTGGCCATGCGGCTCACCATCAGCAAACGCACCTGCAGGAAGAGGAGGCAGAGGAAGGTTTCAGTAAAGCTAAATTCCTACTCTTAGAATGGGTACATCTTCTGCCAGCCCTACCTGGGAGAGAACGGGCAGGTAGAGGTGTCTGCGTGGCGGGACGTCGGACAGCAGCGGCGTGCTGGAGGTGGAGAAGGGACTCTCTCTGTAGAGCTCCGCTGCCAGGTGGTTCCAGTACTCCAGACAGATCTTAAAGATCTCCGTCTCCTCCACCTCCGACACCAGCAGCATGAAGTGCAGGGCCTGGGGACAGGTGAAGCGCGTCGACATTAAGTCGGGTGAACAGAGAAATGCACTTAAACTGCAAACCAGAGTCTGCTTTAGTGTGTAGACGGAGCTGGTTGTTATATCAGAACAGAACAGGTGGTGGCAGCACAGCTCAGCTGAGGACAGAGTCAAATATTATTAATGGAGACGTAACGTAGATTCAGCAGACGCATTAATCTGAAGGAGTTTTAAGGTGAGGGACGTGTACAGGCTGCGTTTAGCAGGAGAGAACAGGGGCGGCGCAGAGAGGTTTGTCCAGCGAGAACGTCCTTACCTCCATGAGCGTCTCCCTCAGGTTTGGTCTCTTCTCCACCAGCTGGCCGTGTTCTTTGAGGAAGGTGCAGAGGAACAAGCTGAGGTTCTGGATGAAGTTCTGTTCGTCATCCTTCCCGTTGGCGTAGGCCACTCTGATGTTTGTGTTCAAAGGCAGCATCTAACCCAACGACAACATTAAAAACCTCATCTTCATTTATTTATGCTCCGGCTTTGTTCTGCTGGAATCTCAGCCTCAGAATGTTTGGTTTGGGGACAGCAAATTTACAGGAAATGGGTTTAGTCTTTGACCACCGAGCTACGAGACCACCTCGGAAAATTCACCGGATCAAAAACAAACCACGATTTCAACAGAAACGGTCCAAATTAAAAACGGACGTTTTGCTTTAAGGAGATGCTCACGAGTAGATTTTATTAACACAACTCATCTTGTGAGATACTAAAATTATTCAGTCATCTATAAAAGAAGGAAAAACAGTCCTAGATGTTTGGTTAGATACAGACACGCAACGTTCCATGAGTAGCCACACACTATAAATCATATTCTTATTTGGCATCAGTTAGACTTTGATAAACACTGAGCCACTGGAGCACAGGATTAGGATCAATTTAAGCACAAACATCTTTTACACAGGTATTTAAATAAAGTACTAAGAGTGTGACTCAATCTGTCTGTCAGCTGTATTGTTCAGACATAAATCACAGCTGTGAACTAAAGAAAGCTGCTTAGTCACACGCTGTAGTGAAGTGTGTGTGGCTGCAGACCTGTGTGGGGATGATGCAGGACGTGTGTGTGTGTGTGTGTAATCGTGCTGAGTGCCATTAAGTTAAGCACCACTCTGAATGATGGCGTACCTGTTTGAGCTGGCACATGGTGAGGGTAAACAGGTTGACGAACTGCTCCTCGTACTGGTTGACGCTCACGCCGGCGATCTCCGTCAGACATTTCAGCGTCACGTTGCGAAACATGGGCACGTTCAAGAACTGAAACACAGAACCACAGTGAGCCAAAAGGTTTATTAAACATCTCCTGCAAAAGGAACAGCTCAGAATTCTGTGTTCACTTCAAAAATGTCGAAGCTGCGACAGACGCTGTGCACGTGGTGTGTGAAGTATGTAAACGTTTTTCCTCACAGAAACAAACTGCTGTCTTGTCAGGAGAGGATGATCAGGACTAAAGCGAATGTGCACAGGCTCTGTCTCAAGCTGAACGATTAGCATTCGGTTACCTTGTAGACCAGAGTGCTGATGAGTTTGGTCTCAAAGATATAACCTAAAGGAATCCAGTTCAGAAAGCGGAGGAGAGTCTCCAGTGTGGCATGGACCAGCGGGGCATTCTGGGAATTCTCCTACACCAAAGAACAAAGTACAAATGATTAGGTCCAGAAATATTCATTCTTCAGATTCAGTAGGCCAATGAACTGCCTGCATTACAGTCACAGGCTCTTATTGTGATAGGACGTGAAAAGGAGTCTGGTCTGGTGTCCGCTCAGTCTCACCATCACAAACTGGCACAGCTGGAATATCTGTGAGAACTCGTTGCACATGCTGAAAAACAGAAACCAACAGGATAGTCGTGAGTCGGGTGTTATTGTGTTACCAGCCACAGAAAGGATGAGATCTGCCTCTCTCCCATCACAACACTGCATCACTCATGTTGAGTTAGTTACCTGTCTTTCAGGTGCTTGGCCTTCACCTGGGTCATCTGGCCACTGGAGAAGTCGAATACTTCCTCGCTGAGCAGTTTAAGGATGATCATGTTGTTCTGACAGAGGCTCTCGCTGGTCCGACTCGCGCCGACGATATCGCTGATGAACGTGGGCCAGTGTTTGGGCCACTCCTGCTTCAGGATCTAAACGGGTCCAGACAGGAGCAGCTGTGTGTTACGGGCCTGATCCCTCTGCGTTAGCTGCTGTACGTGTATTAAACCTGAACGTTTACCTGTACAAGGATCATGTTGAGCTTTGAAATGTACACTCCCTCCTTCTGTAAAGAAACACACACACAGCGACATCAGCGTCGAGCAGCACAACACATCACACGAGCAGCAGTGTGCATAAAGACGCCTCACCTCCAGATTAGCAGGATCAGAAGAAGTCTTGATAATCAACCCCACAACATATTTCTTGATCCCTGAAAACAAACCCACATGTTGTTATTGGAAAACCTGATTAACATCTCGTTGAGAACACACACACACACACACGTTCGTCATGTTGAGAGACAGGTGTTACCTTCACACTGGTGTCTGGGGAGAATCTTCCATCGTGTCTTTATGACTGTTTCCAGAATCTGCAGAGCATAATACTGAGAGGAGGAAAGTGAGGATGTATCAGAGTTTGTCAACAACAAACAAAACGGTACAAACTAATAAACATCAGCTGATATTATTGCACTGGCTCTGAGAGACCATCAACAAGCAGTTGATGGCTTCTCCTCTGTTAAAGAGTCAGCTCCCTACTTTAGTTTTCATGTTCTGGGAGAACTCCAGAATGGTGTCGACTCTCGTCCAGGCATCGGGATGGTCCTTCAGGTTGGTGAGCACCTCCTGAGCGACTCGTTGCTGGAAGAGGTGAACAGAAAGTTGAGTTTGAATGTTGTGCCCCATTAGCACAATGTGGTGCATGGTGCTTTTAAAAAAAGTTCTGGACTGAACCACTGGTCACAAAGCAGACATCGCACTGGACTAGACCTAAATCCTTATGCTACCAGAGTACAAATACTCACCTGAGATCCGATGTCGTGGTACATGGAGTTGACGACATTGTCCAGCAGGTTAATGTCCAGTTTCTGACTGAAGTCCAGCAGCTGTCTGGCTGGATGATCCGACAACATCGTCATTTCTGCTGGCATAGAGCTTCTAAAGGGACGGAGGCGAGAAACATTTGAACTCACGACTGCAACATCTACAGGTAGGTGTTCATGTATTTGTATATTTTATACACGTGTAAGTCGTTTACTCGGAGGAAACTAGTTAGTTTACATAAAAACCTGTTTCTTTAATCACGTTGGGACTTTAAAATGAGAGCTCTGACATAACTAAAAAATATACAATATTGTGTCTGGTTCCACTGTGAAAACTCAATTAACATTAGTGGGACTGACACAAACGTTTATCTTCTGTTGTATCCATCCCACTGAAGCACACATTCAAATGACTCTCAGCTGGATTAGAGGCTCCTTTAACTAATCCGCAGCCACTGTTCATCTGGTTCCTGGCACATTATTATAATAATGGTGTGAAACACTGCCTTGGAACTAAGTGGCGAGACTGTCGTTCTACTCAAAGCAGGTTTCCTCAGTGTCAGATCATGGCTATGGTGGAGGGTTTCCAACGTGGTACTTTCAGCAGACTGATTGAGCTGAATCTAAAGCACAACCAGATCCCAGAGGCAAGCACACCACCAGAAGATCAATATATCAAGCTTTGCTCACAAAGCAGCCGCTGCAACAAAGAATCTGTATTTACTATATAAAGAGCAGGACTCTGGTCAGCGAATGTGCTTTAACAACACTATTTTTGTGGTTGTTTCGTTGTTTAAGTGTGTGCACCACGCTGAGGTTTCACATGTTCCATCAGATATGAGGAAAGGTCCTTATACGTTTTTGCATCTTACTAGGTCAATATCCAGGATCTGTAAAACGTATTATAACTAATAGTTCAGGCCATAAACGTGACGTTTCCACACACTGATAACGGTTAGTCAGGAACAAGTTATTCTTGTTCAGTCAAAGAATGTCGCGGAAGCCGTCTTGAAACCTCGTGGTCCAGATGTGACAGTGAGAAACAACACAGCGGTGAAACGACGCCCCCTCCCGGCCAACAGGGTGCGTGGAGCTGCAGTCACCACAGACCGAGTCATAGACCAGTTTTACGACTATTGATAACAATTAAAATACGTTCGCGGTGGTGGAAACAAACTATGGATGTGCTAGTTCCCATGTTACACAACGCTAAATGAGCAGTTTTTTCTGCCTGACGGCTAATGTTAGCTAAGAAACTCCACTTAAGAAACTGACGGGTGCTAACGTTAGCCCACGCAGGGTAAGTTAACGTTGATCGGACTTAACTTACCTGATGTGTCCTGTCCCGCTTGTGGAAAACAAGTACTGGTTAACAGACGTGACTTGCAGTTGAAGACCAAAATATCAATCCTTCCAATGCGCTGAGAAGTGTGCAACGTTATCTCATGGCACACGTTTACACGGGTGCTAACCTCCGTTAGCCTGGGTGTCGCTAGCAGTTAGCGCTAACTTACAAAATACCGTTAAATGCGTTCTGGTGCTGTATTATAAGCTTTCAGCAGGTCACGCCAGGTTATTCTCTGTTGTCTCCAGTCAGTCTGAAATATCTAACTTTAGCTATCAGTCACCACCGAGTCCCATCGGGCTATTAGCAACTTAGCCTGCTATTGGAAAAGTCAATGATGATTCAGGTCTGCTGGCTAATGTAACGTTGAGCTAAGCTAACAACACAGATTCACGGAGTCACACTTGGAGCCGTATTCCGGGTCATAATCACGAACTGAAAAGTCTTGGTTTTTATTTCTGTTTCTATTCGCACACACTGTTGGAGAGCAGAGATGTTTTAATGCGTGCAAGGGTGCTCTTCCTCTAAGCTCATGCTTCCAACCACGGACCGGTTGAAACCGGTTGAGACCGGGATATTCATTCTCGGTGTTTCGGCCCGTCGCACGCCGCGTAAAATTTGGACCATGTACACGCCCACTCCGCACCCGATTGGCTCTGCCAGCGCCCGCGTCAACCTCTGTCATGGGCTCAGCGGAGCTGTCAATCTAAGTCAACCTGCCTCCCTCGGTGTTTGACCTCTAAACAGGCAACATGAACATGAGCACAGGCCCGCGCGGCTGAATGCTGCACAGCGGGTTCAACAATTGCTGAAGACCAAAATGCGTTTGATGTATTTACTAGAATTCATTTTCTCCACCGCACTGCATTTATTCACCTACTTTCAGAGCGGCCTGGTAGCTCAATGGGTTAAGCGTCAGACTGGGATGCAGAAGGTTGTGGGTTCGAACCCCGTCTGACTCCTGACATCCCCTACCAGCTGTGTCTCTGAGCCAGACACCCAGCGCTAGCTCCCTGTAAGTCCCTGTAAGCTTTGGATAAAAGCGTCTGCCAATCAAAGTAAAGTAAAGTACTTTCACTACCCCATTACTCTGTAGATATGGAATATAATAAATCACAATGTACTAAAAGAATGTAACAAAATAAAACTTGTCACTTTGTACTGTGGTTTTATTGTAGATCAATCCCCAGATATTTGTGACATAAACATATTGACAAAAAAAGTACGGTGAAGTAATATTTTACATAACAATAAATATTAGTCTGTAAAGTCTTATAAAGTACATATGTTTGAAGCAAGTAAAGTTCAGAAATAAAAACATGAATAGTTTCTATTTATCACGGGAAGCAGTTTTTCTCACTGGTACATCTGGACACCGTTCTCTAACGTACCTGACACGTAGGTTTTTCCAGCAACTTGCTGCAGCTGCTCTGTGGATATTTCCAGACACAGTCGGTGCCTCCTGCTGCAGGACTTTGTACCTGTTGCAACTAAAGACTGTGGCAGAATGTTTGGACTCATCATGATGCAGAATAAGTTTTGGACCAATCACACGGTTCATGGTTTTATAACAACCTAAACATCTAAAGTGGTAAAAACATCTGACTGAAGTATAGATATAGCAAAGAGCAGAGATCATCTTTCTTCAGTGAACTCACTGATAAACATGTTAAATAAGAGCAAACAAAATAATGATGGAAGTCAAATCAAACCACATAAAAGGGACAAATACAGTGTTTAGGAAACAGAATAGCATACATGCTAACATAGGTAGTGTGCTGTTAATGTCCAGTGTTCTACAGTTCGCTCACATCACGACGTCTGATGCTGTTCAGTATCAGCATCAGGCTCGCTGTCATCTGAATAGTTCTCATGATCATCGGAGTAGTGATAACTCTCGTCAGAATCGTAGCGTTCGTCACCGTGATAATCCTCATCTTCTCTCCCTCCTTCATCAGATAGCTCATCATCATCAAGGAAAACCTTTCTGTAGTGAATGGGTTCACATCCCAGGTCTCCCTCCAACTGCTCACTAATCCACAAAAGAACACAATCAGCAAAATACTAAAAACTAACCAAAACAAAAAGCAAACCAAGAAACTAAAATAGTTAATTTTCTTTTCTGCCACCAATCAGCACAATCAATAAAAACCAAATATCTACCCTCTAGTTTGCTATTTCATACATGGTAAAGGTTTTAGTTAACAATAGCATTATCATGTCCAGTTGGTGAGTTTTACATTTATTTGATTTTAAAGGGAGCTCAGCTAGCCAGCTCCAGACCTTTGTAAAATGAACATGCTTGTGCCCCATAAACATAATGTACTGGCAAGAGTCCATGAGATTAAAGTGAGCATTTAACTTTCCCTGCCTATTTGCAATAAGGTTCTCAGTCGCATGACAAAGTTCCACAAAGTGTTTTTTTTAGTTGTCTCAGCAACTTTCAATTTTGTTCGTAGTAAATCAGCAAAATGTCGTGTACTTGTGTTTATGCAACAAACGTCACCTCTGTTTGCTGCCACTAGGCGAGCAGGCGTCGCATGCAGATACTGATTTGGCCGCCTTGCTGCTGATGAACTCTTCAGTCACACTGCATCCGTGCAGGGCGTCTGTGTAGCGCTTCTCCGCTGCTTGTTTGGCATTTCTCTGCTTTCAGAAAGCCGGTGTAAGTAAAGGTACAGTAATAAAAGCCTGTCTGTCACATATTTCAGGATTTATTTTCGCTTGTTTCTGACATTAACCACATAAACTAAACTATGACTGCACAGCACCATGAGGTCTTTACTGCTCCTGGGGCTCTGAGCCCAGAATAAGTAATTCAGCAGTAGGTTTTACACTGCATTTTTTTTATTACATAATTTTAGATATAAAACAGTTATTGAATCATTACAGTGTGGATTACAGTGTGTCTGCATCTTAATGTCATAATCTGGTTGCTCATTGATTTACAGCAGAGCTCCGTGTTCACCTGAGCAACCTGCTCCAGTAGTAGTGGTCTCCTCTTCACTCTCTGCTGCATGTCTTTAATCTCCTGCTGGTACTCCTTTCTGCGCTGGAGCTCTTGTTTCCTGCAGATAACACAGAATTACAGACTGTCCCTTTCAGCAGCATTTCAGCTCATTTGTGCAGTTTTCAAGGCACCTGAATTCTTTGAGTTTGGTCTGCTGGGTCTGTGAAAGAGCCAGGTGGGGGTCATTGGCCTGGGCACGTTTCAACACCACCCTCTGCAGCTTTTTTTCCCTTTGTTTCTGTCTCTCCTTCCAGTGCTCCTCCCTCTCCTCCTCCTTCTTCCTCTGCTCGAGCGCCCTTCTACTCAGAGAGACAATCTGGTCAAAGATGGAAGAAGGTTTCAAAGGATTTGAGAGGACGTTGGCAGGGTGGGGCAGGAAGCTTAGAACACGGCTGCAACAATCAGCTACAGAGTGGGTGCAGGGAGGAGGTGGGGAGTTTCACAAAACTTCAGCCTCTGGGGGCAGAAGTCAGCCGGGGTCACTATGTCTACGCAGGACATTTATGCTTAAAGACCTTTTCTACTTCAACTAAAAGCGTGGACGCTTCTGGAGTCCTGAAACGATACCTCACAGCTTCATGGCGCTTTTTGGTTGCATCTGTGACTTTAGCAGGCAGGATCTCCAGGCTTCCGGAGAGGGAGGAACACAGGCTTGAGTTTGGGGTCTGAGTCGGCCTAGGGCTGACGTATGGCCAGCGCTGCATTCGAGGACTGCTCTGCTCTTTTTCGATATCAGCCAGGATGCGCTCACGATGTGAGGATATCTGTGACGTCTTAAGCTCAAAGGGCTCACATGTGGTTGTGGGCTTCACTTCTTTCCTTTTCTCTAAGTGTTTCTGGAAGCGTCTGAAACTGGCGTTGAAGTCAGGAACCTCTTTGCTAATCTGGGGCCTGTGTGAGACATGTTCATCGCCTGTAGTGATGTCGCCTTTGGTTTTCTTGCGCTCATTGATCCGTCGTGCAAGCATGCTGGGAGGCACTGAAGCACTGTGGAGCAAATCCTGAGCTCTCATCTTTATCTTGATGGACCGATACAGCTGCTCCTCCTTCATCTGCTCCCCGGATGCTGCTGCGTACACAGACTTGGGCACAGGCTTGGCCTTGAAAGGTTTGACTTTCTCCTGATTGGACAGTTGTTGGTGACGCAGCTGCTTCTGCTCCTTCTTTAGCCGTTCCCTCTCCAGGAAGCTGAAGGGTTTCTGGCTGCTTCGAAGCTGCTCTTCTTTGTCTCGTGTGCTTCGGCGTCGCTCCTCTTTCTGCTCTTTGAGCTCTGCATAAAGTGGGAGGTGAATGTGAGCTGGTACAGGGCTGGCGCGGAACTTCCTCTGGCACTCCGTTAGGTCTTCTAGCTGCCGGCGCAGCTCTGCGTTCTCCAACTCAATCTCAGAACGCGTCTTTATACCACGCTTCCTCCTCTCAGCCTCACGCAGCATCATCTGGAAAGGTTTTGGCACAGTGACTCTGTGTTTCCAGTGGTCCTGCTCTTCATCTTTATGCCCCTGTCTCTTCTTTCCTTGTCCCCGTCGCTGTCCCTTCTGGTTTCCTGGTAGGCTGTACAGTGAAGAAGATGACAGGTGACGATGAGGAGACAGCTTGAAGTCCTGCCACATGTTCTTAATATGTTCTTTGGGAGAGAAAAGCAGGCCTTTCTCAACACTGTTACTGGCAGCTTCATCCTCATCTGATGAGTCCGACTGTCCAGAGTTCCTCCTGAGCTCAAGAGCAGAGTGACACTTTCTCAAACGGTTTGAGGCTGCTGGGCTGCTGTTTGGCCATGGCAGCCTAATGGAAGAATATATTGTTAATTGTTAGTACCATTACTTCAGAATCATCATATGTCAGTCAAGTAATATATTTATTATATTATATTAAAGGCGGCCAGCTGAGTCGCCAACCCCCATACCAGGCGTGTCCCTGAGCGAGACACCCAGCGCCAGCTCCCCGAGCGCCGTCTGTGGCTGCTCACTGCTCCCCCCAAGGGGGGATGGGTTAAATGCAGAAGAACACATTTCACTGCAGGTTGTACACTGTATAAGATTGTATGTGACAAATAAAATTTGTATTTATTTATTATAAAAAAGAGACATTATCTGTACTAAGATACATTGAATGAATGAATATGCAGTGACATTTAGTTTAGAGTGATATAAAAGTAGTTAAACATTTGCATTGCACCATCAATCTTCTCAAACAGTTTGTTAATATGAGTAATTAACCTAAATATTTAACAATATTCTAGGTTTTTATTTGTTGTCTTTGTTAGCTCAGGGCTCTGACATGTGAGAGTCCCGGGTTCATGACCCGGCTTGGTCATAACATGATGTTAGGGCAGCATGACAGCTCAGTGTATAGCGCAGTCGTCTTCAAACCCGAGGGTGAGATTTAATTCTCAGTTCCTGCAGGCTACATGTGTCCTTGGACAAAACACTAATACTCGGATGCCTGGGGTAGGGGAAGCCAGTTTAGTTTTTATTATTGTTAGCTGAGATTAAATTAAAATTGCACAAACTGTTCTGTTTTACTCCACAATGTCTATAGAGAAACAGTCCCGCTGCTCAGCATATCTAACAATTTAACTATAGCTTAGTCTTAGTTCAGACTTTCTGTGTGCAGTTTACAGGTTCTCCCTGTTTCTGTTTGGGTTTTCAAAGAGTCCAAAGACATGCAGTTTAGTTAATTGCTGAACCATGGTTGTGAATGTTTGTCTGTCTCTGTATGTCGGCTCTGTTCTGGTTGCACCCCGCCTCGCGTCTCATGACAGTTGGGATGGGTCTCAGCACAAAAGCAGTTAGGATAATGGATGGATGAATGGTTTAGTTCTCTCAAATTAAATAAAAAACTTAAAAACAGATAATGTAAAAATATGTTTTTCCATCCATATTCTAACATTTATGTGTTTGTCTGTGAAAACACACACAAATAATGTAAAATAAACAAATTCACATTTATTTTTGATGATCAAATTACTTTCTAGTTTAGATGCTCCCAGTTTGTGGAAAATCTGCAGTAATGAGTTACGTCAACACTTGCATCATTGCACTGTGCTTGTTCTGTTTTTCTCATTACTCATAAGTGTTCTGCATTAAAGTCTTACAATAACATTGAGATAAATATTCAGACATAGGAAACCCAACATAATTACCACTAAGTCTCCTTAATTATCCTGGCTAAAAGCTGCCCACCTGTGTCCTCTGTCTAGGGCTGTCACGTCTAGAGCCTCCAGAGACTTGAGCTGCAGCTTTCGTCGATACATGCGCTCCAGCTCAGCCATAGTGCAGAGATGGGCCTTCTTCAGCTCCTCCAGCTTGCTAAAGTACTCCTCGTTGGAGAAAAAGATTTCCCTGAGATCCAGGCGGTCCACTGCTGCTCCGTAGTCCTTAATTATGAGAGGAGCACTTTTCCCAAGACAGTGCTCATCACAGAAATCAGAGCCTGAGTCTTCATACTCCAGCTGAAAATGTCAACAGTGAACTTTTACCAAAGAATGACCTCAGTGGAAAACAAACAGCACTGTAAGACTGAACCCATGTGGTGTGTGTTAAGACAACAAGAGGAATATTTTACACTTGTATAAGGATGGTGCGTATCATCACCAGTTTTCCTGGCGAAGAGCATCCCTGCTAAGCTTATTATCCTGTTGTAGCAGTGACGTGGGCCATATGGCGGGGTACAAAGAGCAGCTGAAGGTGAAGGAGCTCAGCTGACACACACTACATCAGGTGTCTGGCTACATCACCTCTTCTTATTATTATTATCCTGAGTCGAGACAACTTTGGACTGCTGAGTAAAGACGCAGTGATGTTCACAGGACACATAAGTGTTTGGGATTATAAAGTGAATGTGACGTATGGTAATCTAGTCAGGACGGAGTTAGGACAACACATAAGACAGGTCACACACAGACTGAGCTGAAACTGTCAACGGCCTATTTAATGTTTAATTCTTCATCCCAGTCCTATAATCAATCAATATAGGAACCTCTAAACTACTAGCGTCAAATTACACGCTTTTAACTTTCATTTTACATTTTAATACTGACATATCCTTTTTTAGTAGTTTAGCTACGTCAGTTAGCTAAATGTCGCCAAACAAAACAAAAACGCTACTTTATGTCAGGAATTTTAACGTGTTTAAAACTACAAAACCTCTGTAGATGATTTAATACCTAACTAAAGTGTGTTTACCTCCTTCTCGTAGTCCCGGTTGTCCATGTGACCTGTAGCCGTGTACGGCAGGACTCTCTCCCGCTCGTATGAAGCTAGTGGGGCTTTGGTGTGCGGGTCCACCGGGGTCTTCAGACATGAAGTGACCAGGACGTTTGTCCGGTGGGCATTTGCCATGGCTTCGTGGAGTTTGTAAATAACTTAATGTTGTAAAATCACTTATACGTTAATTCCATTGATGTATTAAGGTTAAATAGTAAGTCTCTTCCCGCGTGCTGACGAGTATCTGTCGGTAACCAGGCAGCAGGTGCGCTCCTTAGCAACGCAGTAGGGCTTGGTTGGTAGGGAAGTGACGTAGAACGACAGGAAATGGCGGTCGACATAAACAAACGAACTTTATATATATATATATAAATATATATATATATATATAAAACACGGAAACAAAACACTTATTATAAACTAGCAGTTACTCTTGTTATTCAATTAAGCATGAGGACCAAAGAAAGCCTTTACAAACCTATAAATCCCTGAACTGGCTAACTCTTAGTTCCAAATCCAAATCCAAATTTAATTTGTCACATACATCATTATAGAGTGTAAAATACGCAGTGAAATGTGTTCTCTGCATTTAACCCATTCCCCCCTTGGGGGAAGCAGTGAGAGCTAGCGCCGGGGAGCTGGGTGTAGGTGCTTAAGTAGGTCACTAAAATATTCCGTCTGGGTTTAAGGACACATCACAGTACAGAGTCCGCGTTACTTAGAGCCTCATATTACCGTAGATCAGCATTAGACCTAGGAAAGTGGGTTTTAGCATCTTTTTAGATTTGAGTGCTGCACCTGACACAGTGGATCACGCCTTTCTTTTAAATCGTTTGTAGCACCTGGTTGGCTTTAAAGTTAAGATATAGACCGTTCTCAGTCATCTCATCTAACTGTGGAGTTCCTCAAGGTTCAATGTTAGGCCCCATTTCATTCACCCTATGCATGCGCCCACATGGCTCCATTTACAGAAAACACACCGTCTCATTTCATGGTTATGCTGATGCTACACAACTGTATTAAAACCGGACAACGCTGATTATTTTAAGTCAATTAGTCTTCATGATGTTAAAAGCTGGATGGCAAATAATTTTCATCAGAATTGTCAGAGGACAAGTTACTATCATCACGTATCCTTTAAAACGCTGAAATCTTGGTCTTTTTAGATCCGTTTCGAATCCGTGTTTCGAAAATCGACTTTGGTTGTTTTTAAATGTGCTATATGAATATATATTTGATTTAACTAATTTGACTTTTAAAATATGTCAAATATCTTGACACCTTTACCGCCCAAACTTTACATTTCAAGTTACTGTTCAATTAAGAAAAAAGGACTAAGGTAGGTCTTTGGCCTAGGAATTAAAATCACCATCTGTGCATCTGAAAATGAAGGCAAACAGGCAACAGCAGCAGGGTCAACAAAAAAACAAGCCTTTTTATTAAATTATGCAACGTAACAACTACACTGGAAATCTGAACAGACTGATGTTGCCGGAGTCCTCTGATCCCTCGCAGTACGAGCAGGCTCACTAGAAAGAATCGCACCTCTTATCGGGTGTTCACCTGTAATAGAGAGATTCTCAGTTCACACTGAACATGAAACAACACTAAATCAAATCGGAGGATTAAGATGTGGAGTCTTACCACGTCATCAATTTTCAGGATGCTGCGAACCGTCTCTGTGGCCAGGGTCAGTGCACTGATAGAAACCAGTAACGGCTGCACCACCAGCTCCTCCAGGATGTTGGAGATACCACCCTGTGACACAGTAAACCAGTCAAACAGCGTACTATTCATCTTCACAACTGAATAAAATATGTGCAGCAGGATCACAAGATTAAATTGTTTATGACTAAAAGACATTCACTTCAGTCTGATTCAATATTTAACCTTTTCACTCAGAAAATAAAACATTAACATTGTTTTAGTACCAAAAACTATGATCCAGTGAGTCCAGCTGGAAAAACAGATGAATGCACTCAAATGGTTTTATCAGACACAGGTAAGATTGTTCTTTATTTTTAACTTTATGTATTATGCTTAGTCCTAGAAACTGGTCAGGAAGCGAATGGACGGGAGCGGACCAACCTTGCGGACGTTGATGCCCGCCATCTTATCCCCCTGGGCATGCCTGTTGCGGAGCTCTGTCACAGTGGAGATGGGGTTCAGGCCAGCGTTCTCGGCCAGCGTGGAGGGGATGACCTCCAGGGCGTCGCCGTACGCCCGCACGCAGTAGGCCTCCATGCCGGCCAGGGTGCGGGAATACTCAGCCAGACGCACGGCAAGCTCGATCTCTGGAGCGCCACCTCCGGCTATCAAGGCCCTGAGGAGAAAAAACTGATGAATGTGATTCTGTATAAGTATGATTATAATTCCTATACATCCTCTTATGTTGCTGCTCAAACCAACATGTGGACAATGGGACAAAAACACAGAAAATCAGATGTGTCCTTCTAAGATTTGTTACTAATTTAATGTATGTGTGAATGCTCCCCGGCCAAGTTGTGGAAACAACCAGGAGTGAAGAAAAGAGGAGCTTTCCAGAGTACTGTTCCTCTGCTTGTTACGCTCCTGCAGGATGAGCCAACGCAGGAGCGCCTTTGTCAGAGGGTGAGTGCGTCAGTTCAGTGCAGAAATGACCGACCTCTTCTTGACCAGGCAGCGGATGACGCACAGAGCGTCGTGGATGGAGCGTTCGGCCTCTTCGATCACCAGCTTGTTGGAGCCTCGAACCACGATGCTCACAGTCTTCCCGGGGCTGGTGCAGCCGGTGATCTGCAACGAGCAGCAACAAAGGCTCAGTGGAAGCTCCAACGGTCTAATCTACCTGAAGCGTAGTGTTTCAGGACCTCGGAGCGAGGCTGATGCGCACCTTGGTCAGTTTGCCAGAGCCGTTGAGGCTGACCTCCTCAGCCAGCTCGGCCGTACCCAGCATCTCTGGGGTGAAGTGGTCGATGTGGGCGATGGGTTTGGTGCCAATAGTCTGGAGAGAAGCAAAGAAAACCTTAATGTGCGTGTTCGTCTGCTCTGAGCTCAGATACGTTTATTGTGTCGATCTAACGGGGGAGACGAAAGAAAAGAGACCTTGCAGATGAACTCGATGTCCTCTCTCTCGATGTCTTTCACCACCATGATCTTCATCTTGTTGAGGAAGTGCAGGGCGAGGTCGCTCAGAGCGTCTCTATCACGGGACAGTTTGTCGTTAGAAGGAAACATTTCGACAGTTTCTCCAGACGTGAAAACCAGCATCTGGTCCTGTTTACCTGAGGATGGACTTCTGGATGAGCAGCACGTTGCAGCCCGCCTTCTTGATCTGCTTCACCAAGTTAAGGATGTAAGCGCGCTCCTCGCGCAGCACGCGATCCATCTGGGCGTAGTCCGACACCACGATCTGGTTGTCCATCTGAACGGCCAAACAACACACAGCGGGTCAGGAGATACGGACCATCACAAAACTGGATCATGAAGGGGGATGTTCTGAGGACTGATTATTCCAAACAGAAACTGGAAATATTTCAGCTGAAAAATCTTTTCTCTGACTGACTCACGTCTGTTTTGGGAGGGGACAGACAGAACTGGATGAGGCCGATCTTGGCCTTCTCAACGCGGGTCACGCCGCCACTGGCCACTTTCTGGGTCAGCACCAGGCCGTCCACCAGCTCACAGTCGTCGATGGTCCCTCTGAACACAAGACACAAACACTAACCCAGATTAATACATCAAACGCCCAAAGTCCAACATGTATCAGGATATAGATAAACCCTAAAAACAGAGACGGCGCTACCACAACATGTCAGTTTAACAAGCATTTAAAAAAGGACAAAAATGATGAAAGAAAGAAATCCCACCCCAGCTTCTTGATGATCTTGATGTCCTGCAGGTCGACGCCGGTGGCGGTGGCCGGGTCAATGACTCTCATGACGGCGTCAACGCTCATTGGCGCCAGCAGGCTGGAGTACTGAGACACCACCTTGGAGCACAGCGACGTGGTGGCGCTGTTGAGCAACGTCTCGCGGTCGCTCAGCTGCACTGGCCGACTCATGGCCGTCAGAACCTCCACGCCCTTATCAACCGCCTTCTGGAACGACTCCGAGATAATGGTGGGGTGGATACCTGAGCGACGAGGCAAAGTGAAAACATCAACCTGTCATTTTAGAAAGGAAAACCAACAAAAAGGCTTCTGCTAGAAAATCAACACTGACACTTCCAGTGGTCTGTTTTCAGCGCTTACCTTTCTGCAGCAGTTTTGAGCAGGCGTCCAGCAGCGCTCCAGCAATCACCACGACAGAGGTGGTGCCGTCACCAGCCTCGATGTCCTGGGCTTTGGACAGTTCCACCAGCTGGAGCGAATGCATTTCAGTCCAGATCAGTTACTGTTACAAACCCACAATAACGCAGCGGTGGTCCATTTCTGTGTGTGTCTGATGTAACGTACCATCTTGGCTGCTGGGTGGAGCACCTGCATCTGCTTCAGGATGGTGGCTCCATCGTTGGTAATGGTCACGTCACCTTTCTCATCTTGGATCTGTAATAAAATGACACCTCCGCTTAGAAACATCGCATGAGCTGGGTAAAGCTCATCTACAGACCAAAATGTGTTCACTGACCATCTTGTCCATGCCTTTGGGTCCCAGGCTTGTTCTGATGGCATCAGCAACAGCTGTCAAACAACGGTGACAATGATTAACAAATGTTTAAGCACAAATCACCAGTTGCTGGCCTGATGCAGCACCCTACAGGGACAGAACAGCAAACCTGAAAGAACAGCAGCTAACAGGGACGCCGCAACGTTGTTCGAGCACAGGAAGCTGTCTGGTACATTCATATATGCAGAATAGAAAAGGGTTTACTGTGGATTCCAGAAATCTAGCTCAACCACTGCAGCCATTGCTGGACGCAGCCGAATCTGTGAATTTGAGACATTTCTGAGTCGGAGCTGATGAAT
This sequence comes from Microctenopoma stevenorrisi, assembly GCA_032270685.1. Lineage (NCBI taxonomy): Eukaryota > Metazoa > Chordata > Actinopteri > Anabantiformes > Anabantidae > Microctenopoma > Microctenopoma stevenorrisi. The sequence goes on from JAUMTR010000001.1 coordinate 1,076,167, forward strand.
AACACTACCCTGCACGTATATGAAACTACATTGGAAGGTTAGATTGTCTGATAGCGATGCTACCAAGTTGAATTTGGGCCGGAGGACCCATCAAACATTTTGGAGATTGCTGTCTCATGCTCCTCCCTTCTCAAGACGGATTTGAAGACATGATCATTTTTGTATCTAATTTCACACATTTCATTTTCTGCATACACAAACATATATGCCGAATAGAAAAGAACCTTCTTTTGGTTGAAGAAGCCCAGTTTGAGTCTTGTAGCCGCACATTTTGTACTGTAAAGGAGGTGCTCGGCTGTTGATTCGAGACGTTTATGAATGAGATTTGGGGCAGAGCTGACCCGCATGAATAACTGTGCCTTTCCCACACCAGATACATAAAAGTGAACTTGAGGGAAAGTTTGTCTTAACAGTTTATGATAGTTTACTAGTATTTAATCTCACCTTTGGCAGCAGAGATGTTACTGAAGCGAATCTGGGCCGGCTTGTCACGGTCCACATACGCCCCTCCTTTGTTTCTGCCTCCGTTTGAGGCTCTTGGTGCCGCCATCGGTTCGGGCATCGTAACTTTCAAAGTTATATGAAATGTTAAGACGAGTCTTTAGTACGGGACCAATAAGTCCCGGGGATGAAACACGGCGGATCGACTTTAGATGGAGTCAGATTCAAATCTCCCCACCCGGCCCCACTCAGAACCTTCCAGAGACACGGGCTGCTGCGGGAACAAGAAGGACCCGGCTGTCAAATGTGCGCGGCGCGTAGAGATGACGTATCAGACATTAGCTGTTGACAATTAGAGTGATAAACATCATTCAAACGTGTTTATTCATTTAAAGTGATCTTAATAAGTATTTTGATTGTGCAAAAATGTGTTCTAATATCACATCATAGGTTTTATTAGGGATTATATTCCCGTTAATACCCTACATTTAATATTGATGGAGGATTAGTCGATCTGGAGTGATTCGTTTTGTCTGTCACCGCAGAAAGTGTAAAAAAAGCGTTTGGTTCAACATGTTACCAAGTAACTGAACAGTGTTTTCCTCATTCTGTGTCCGAATTAAGCGCATCGGTGTCTGGTAGGTTTGTTTCCAGTGTTTAGCACCAGCTTCACGCTCTGTTTACATTCACGCTTTTAGAAGCGTAGTGTCAGCTAACTTAGCTTAGCAGCCCGGGAAGCGTTACATTAGACAGGTGTGTTTTACGTTGTGATTTAATTATAATAGTAGTTAAACATCTGTGCTGTTTGTAAATCCTGTTTAGCCCACAGGTAATAGCTTCCGTTCCGTTATGTCTGACCGGAAATCTAAGTTATTAAGCGCTCCATAGTTAAATAAATAAGCAAAAAATATATATTAAATTGGCAGGAAGTAGGTAAAAAAAACGTTCCTCACTTCCAGTAGTACTACAATTAATTTAGTCAGTACTGGTAAAATCTGAAAGTACTTACAGATTAGTATTTATACTAGTACACTAGTATTTGTATACTTAAGGTAATAATATCAATAATCTGTAAAGTGTACTGTAAGTATTTGAACTGCAACATTCACACTTTGCTTTTACTGTATCAATGCATTATTCATATTCACTTCACCCAGTGATGTCTGTGCTGCTGTTTACATTTTAGCTTGCACTTATAATTTCTTATTTCTCTTACACCTTCACTTACATTCTTAACTTTAATCTAATTGGAATTTGTATTTCTTTTCTTTAGAAACCAGCAGCTCAGGATACATTTAGCTGTGTGTTGTTCACTGTACAACTGTGTGTGTGTCAAAGAAAGAATGTTGAATCTTGTAAAACAGCCAGTTTGAAAATGCAGACCAGATGAAAGTGAAAGCATGTTCTCACCACTGAATGTCCTACAGCAATGCTGCCGCTGAAGGAGAAGGACAAACCCATCATCCAGAAGCTGCTGTCGGCGGGCTGCTGCGCTCGCTGTATCCTCAGATTCTGCTGCGTGAGTGTTCAGGCCGCCTACAGACAACCGCAGCAGGTGGGACATGCGGGAACTGGGAACGACATGCGTTCATATTTTTTCTCTGGGTCTTAGGCACAGCTGAAGTAAAGTCCAAATTATCCATCATTCATTGTGTAACATTTTTACAGAACACACTGAAGGAACTCGAAGCTTTCATCAGTGAGTCCACAGAGGAAAAAGACAGATCCCACAATGCAGCAGAGCCAGAACCACCTGAAGACCCACCCAGTAAACGAGCCAAACTGGAGCCCAGTGTGTCGGTCGCTGCATCAGAGGGAGGCGCTGCTGCAGCTGCCGTCAGACTGAAGGATGCAGAGCCGAGCGTGTGCGTGGTGTGTTTGGGGATCCTGCAGGAGCTCTGTGATCCCTCTCAGGCTGTGAAGGTGTGTGTGTGTGTGTGTATGCGTGCGTGCGTGCGTGCGTGCGTGACGACCTCAATCTCCAGCTGTACCGTTGTCCTGTGTTCACAGATAACTGAAGCAGTGAAGGCAGAAAACTACGAGTTTGACACGCTGGTGCTGTCTGTGTCTCTGCCTGCTCAGCTGTGCGTCCGAGAGGTCAGTGTGACGTTCTAACAGATATTAATGAAGAGGATTTAATGGGCATTCAGTGTGTCTCTGGTGTCTCCTTACGCAGCACTCCTGTTGGCTCCACGTGAAGAAGGAAGTGAGGTAAAGAGAGTTGTCTCGTATACATGTCGAACATGGCTGCACGTACAGCGGTCAGATGTTTTTAACGTGATCGTTTGGCCTTCAGAGAGAAGGGCCTGGTCCTCGACAAGGACGACATCATCCAGGTGAAGGAGGCCTTTAAGTGGATCATGCAGGGCCAAGTGTCCCGGGAGCTGGGTGGTGTTGCTGTGTTTAGTAAGGTCGGTGCTTCATCTGTGCAGGCGACTTGTGAACCTCCACCTTTCACCTGTGCTCCTGCAGCTCTCAGCTTTGACACGGTTTCCATCCTGACACATTGGTATCTTTGTTTTGCCAGAGTGGGTTTGAGGTTGGCGTGGAGTTCACTCATCCGGAAACAGACGGCGACTGCCACTTCCTGTGAGTACCACACTCTGAGCGAAAGACAAAGATGCTCCTGAAAGTTTCATGTAATAAATGAACATTATTCAGCAGCTGATTAATCCAAAATCTGAAATATTTAGTCAGATTAATTTACATGGCAGCTTTAAGAGGTCCGGTGTATGACCGCTCAGTGAGAAGGGCAGTCGCCCTCAAACCCCCTCGAGGTGTCCTTGGACAAGACACCGCTAGCCTGACCCTCGGCGCCTCACAGGGGCAGCCCGTCCTTGATATTAAAGGGACGAGAACAAAGAATCGGTGGGAGGACTTGAGGCGTTGAGGTCTGTTTTCTGTTCCTCCTGCAGGGCGTCAGTTTGTCCGGACTGCTTCAAACCCACCAAGAACAAACAGGTGAGGAAGCCAGATGTGGACATGTGTGAGTTTACTGTCCACTAGAGACACAGTTTCATATGTTCGTTTGATAATTTATGTGGAAAATGCCAGATGCACAGAGTCAGAACTAAAAGAGTCCTGCAAAAACCACGAAGGAAATAATGTTCGTGGAGCCGAACCAGTCAATAACATCCAGAAGTCTTGTTTCCCTGCTGCAGTCGGTGTTCACCAGGATGGCAGTCATCAAAGCTCTGGAGAAGATCCCCGATCCCAAGTTTCTGAAGTAAGCGTTGGAGCTTTATCTTAGTTCTTCATGTTCTTCAACTTGACACAGTTATTGCTGTTCTTTTTTTATCCTAGACACTACCCTTGTCCTCCAACGCAGCCGACCAGCAGTTGCAACCCTCCGGGTGTCCAGTGTCTCCATTTGTCTGTCTTTGTAGCAGGTAACGTCTACCACAGGATCAGACAATGTTCGGAGGATCGCACGTGTCCCTGACGGATTTCTTCTTGTGATGTTCAGGGAGATACAACAAGTTCTGTCGCAGTCTGCCTCAGACTCCCTGGGTGATCGATGGAGAGAGGAGGATGGAGTCGTCGGTGGAGGAGCTGATTGCAGCGCCCGTCCTGTCTGCCTTCAGGGCCAATGGTGAGAAGCCCCACCAGGTCACGGAAGCTGTACAGCGCGCGGTGCATCAACACTCTGCGTAGACACGGAGATGCTTTTACTGTCCCTATACAAGGACGGTGAGACGTGCAGCCAGAGCACCACGCGGTGAGAAAGCTGCGTGGTGCTCTGACTGAGTCACCAGCAGCTTCACATGATTAGTGCCGGCTCCTCGGCCCTGCTTCTTCTCCTGTCTCTGCTTCTGATCGAGACGGGCGCTGCTGCAGAGCTTCTCTGGGATGTTGTGGGTGGAGGTGGAAAAGATACTGTTAATCTCCCTTTTCTTTTGACTTCCAGGTTTTAATTTCTCCTCGTCAGGCAGGGAGGACGTGGACGTCCGGACTCTTGGAAACGGTGAGAGCGCCGTCGCTTTTTAAAGCTGCAGCATGTGTGAAGAATGACGCACTCTATTTTCCTTTTCTGGTTGGAGCAGGTCGCCCGTTTGCGATGGAGCTCCTGAATCCTCATAAATCCAGACTGAGCAGAGTGGACATGAAGCAGCTGCAGGAGGTGCTGGCTGTTCCCATCCACACACTAACACACTCCTCCATTGTCTTCATGTGCATAAAACCCCGTACAGTCAGGTCCTCGAGGATCGTCACATGATGATCTGTGATTTTGGTTCAGTATCAGCCGTAATGTTAAATGTTTTCTCAGAGGTCTTGGATGTTCTGTGGACAGGTGTGTGTCTTGTTTAAAGTCACTTTCATGTCGTCTTCGTTCGTTCGATAGAAGAAATGCAACAGTTGTGTGGTTAAAAAAAAAAGGATCTTTTATGGATACATTTGGATGTTTTCATTTGTTTTCAGACCATCAACAAGTCTTCAGACAAAATCAGAGTGAGGGACCTGCAGATCGTTACCAGGTGAGTAAATAAGCTGCACTTTTAAATCTCACTGTTTATTTCCTTCTAAATGTGAGTTTGTATGAAAGATGGATGTCAAGATGCGTACTTAATGCAGGGAGGCGATGAGTCGGATGAAGGAGGGCGAAGAGGAGAAAACCAAGTCGTATACGGCGCTCGTCTGGACCCAGAAACCCATTCAGAGAGAAGACATCGTCTTCATCGATGACATCAAGGTCTTTTCTTAAGGATAAACATTTGATAAGTTATCTGTCCTCCCTTTACTCCTGTATGAGATTCCCTATGACTCATTCATTTGAAGTGTTCGTGATAATAAACTTTTATAATTAATAATATTTTACAGCGTGAGGTAAAGTAAACGTAGACTCGCCTGGAGTCTGACGTGTGTTTGTCTCATCAGGATCTGACTCTGGATCAGAAGACTCCTCTGAGGGTTTTGCATCGTCGGGCGCTCGCCGTCCGACAGCGAGTCATCCACAGTATGAACACCCGCTTCCTGGACTCTCATCATTTCTACCTAGGACTGAAAACACAGGCCGGGACGTATCCTCACCAGGTTGAACCAAAAACTAGGCAACTGCTGTAATTAAATGCTGTGGCTACAAACTTGGGTCTAATCGTACGGAGACGACTCGCGAGTTGCAGCATTGGATATTTATTATGCAGGAACTCTACTGACTGGTTGATTTTGCTATATACATTTTTGTTATTTAAGCGTTATTAAAATATCAGCTCCCTAACGTCAGCCACCAGGTACATCAAAGAGTTCGTCCATGGAGATTTTGGTCGCACCAAACCCAACCTGTGCCAGCTGCTGAAAACGGACACGGACATCCTGGAGCTGGACGTGGAGGTTAGACCAACACAGAAGCACAAAGTGCCTCATGAAAGGCAGCGTACGAACGTCTGCAACTCACAGCATCCTCCCCGCATCTTTAGAGAACAGAGATCAGTTTACGACAGCAGTCTAACTTGTATGGTTTCCTCCCTCAGTCGGTGGACGTGGATTGGCCTCCTGCCATAGCGGAGTGACCTGGGCCTCGACCTGTACCGGAAATGTTCGACCTCAGCGACGAGCAAAGTGCTTTCATCTGTTCGTCCTGTGTGGACGTCAAACCATGGACTAAAAACTCAACAGTTCATGTTTTGCTTTATGGATCTGTGATTGTAGAAATTATTTAAACACATTATTGTGTCATTTTGCTTTTCTTTCTTTGCTCAGGTGAATGAAAATACAGAGCATTGGAACAAGTTGTTTCCTGAATCTTTAGTGTCTGTCTTTACACCATTCACCCTCATTGAGACTTGAAACCTTAAGTCCCTCATTGTACTGTATGAACCTCAGCAGACGTAGTGAGTTTAAGTGGAGGTTTGACATATGGAGAAATATGCGTTTGTTTATAATCATCTACAGAAGTCAGGAAATGTTAGCCTAGCTTAGCACAGAGACTGTTTTCTTGTGCAACGGTGTTCCATTCAGCTGGGAATGTTGTGTCTAAGTTGGCCGCGTTCCACTACAACAGCCTGGTCACTATAAACAAGCCAATAAGCCTAAAAGCTAGTTTAGCTGTTGATAGCAATAGTGGAAAAAATGCTATGCGGCGTTGCAGTTAAAATAACAACTTCCCTGTGTGAATGAAGCAGACGATGTACAAACTTATGATAATGTGTTTTAGCTAGCAGCTAGCTAAGCCAAGCTAACCACATTCTGAGTCACATCCATCTGATCAATTAACAATTAGCAAGAAAGCATAGTAAATAATTTAAATTCCATTATCAACGTGCTTCTAATGTTAAAAGTTAGTCTGCATTCTACTATGCTAATTTAGATGTCTTATGCTAACATTAGCATGTGCTACAACAAACTGTGTTTACTGTTAATAGTGTTACTGTCTGCAAAATAATCGTTAGATTTGAAGATTAAATTACTGCCTAATTAGTAGATATTTATTAAATGCAAATAGATTATTTCACTAAGTAGGAGAAAAGGTTTGTAGAACAACATTTATTTAGTATATCGATTATATTACTAAGAAAAATTTTAAATATCCTTGGAACATCTGACCAGACTTTGTCCACTGAAAAATAATAAAAAACCAAGAGTTAAAAATAATTAATCAATGTAGCCGTACCTGATTAAAGTAAAACAGTTTGCATCGTTATACTATTTTTCACTAGGAAAGGTTTCACAAATGCAGTAGACATTTGTGTGCGTTTTCATATTTGTATGCAAGATTTGTCTTAAAATAAAGTGACGCTGGAAATATGAAGTGAATGCGTTTGTTCCTGCAGCAGCTCAGGAAAAACACGTTTAAATAAAGAGCCACGCCAGCAGAAACCCTGAAATGTATTTCTTTTAATTTAATTCAAAATAAATACTACCACGGCAATGCAAGTCCACTTCTGCGTTCTTGCCCTAATGTTTTGGTAAGAAAACAAATAAGCAAATGATACAAAAAAAAAAGACAGACTTCAGTTAATGCATCATCGTCATCGTCTTTCAAGAGGTGCCTTTTTTAACAACATACAAAGTATCACTGCCTGGAATGACAAACATAAATAAAACAAATACTATGGTGCAAAAATGAGGAGCAAGAGATGATGGGATTGAAACAACCTGCACTGCAATAAACTGAAAATGTCCAAGTTTTTGTCTTTTTGTTTAAAGTGGGTGAAGGAAACAGAAGAGACAATGCAGACTCCACAGTTACAGTCATGTCCTCTCACAGAAATATCCATCACTTCTGGGGACCACAGCAGCGGGAGGCAGCGGGTGGGGGCAGGGTTCGTGTCCGTGGAAAAGTTATCCGTGGACGACTGGAGTTGGTGCATCAACTTACGAAAAACAAAATCAAAAACCAGTGAACGGTCCAGTTCGGGACTGTTTAGACTTTATTTCCTCTTAAATGCAGTTTTTTTAAGTCGTGGTCACTATTCTCATCACTGAGTTTGCAGTACAGTCACACAGAAGAAAAACAAAATCTCATCTGTCAAGATGCCACAAAAGACAAAGAAAAAAAAGGCATTGCATATTTACATCAAGACGTTTTGGGGCGACTCGACTATTTACTGGCAGTCCTCACAGTCTTCACACACACGAGTGCATCACGGCTCAGTTTTCTCGTGATCTGTGACATGATTCGTGATTTGCTGACACCCTCTGTTTTTTTACAAAAGAAACGTACGTGTATAAATGTCTTTTTCTCATAATACTGACAGGATCTGGAGCTGGAAGCCTAGTTTCTGTTAGTGTGATAAATAAAGTTTTCTTTATTCTGATTTATCGTCTAAAAACAAACAGTCTTTGTATATCTGTGCATTTGTGTGTGAATATTTCTCTTTCTTATTCTAAGCTAAAAATGTCGATGCGTTCAGGGTTCAGAAACTTCTACTTGCTGTTGGATATGTTTCACAGTTCTCTGCCCATAATCGCCACCTGTACAACGAACAGCTTTTCTGTGTCTGGAACCCTGATGAATAAGCGTGAAGTTGATTTCAGCTTTTAACTACAGTATGGACCGAGTCGGCTGCCTTCTCCACAAACCAACCAAATTCAATGCGTTTTCACAGGTGGAACGATGAGCTCACACCCAAGCGAGAAACACCGGGATTCAAAGCCCGACAGGATTTCAGTCTCTTCAGGTCTCAGGTTCTCTCCATCAGTCGAATGCTGTGCAGGTTTTCAGGTACCAGGGTCCGTGAAGACGCGTCTCTGGTCCACGTTGTGGTGATATTTAGTGTTTAGAGTCTTTGTGAATGACAGATCTCTAAGCAGTTGGCCTGGTTTAAGACTGAGCAGAAACTGCAGGACTGTTTCATTTTGGTTCACCACTGTGAGGCTGAAAGAACCAGAAATATCTCTTAAAGGTATCAGTCTGCTCTGTGGACTAGTGGGAGGAACAACAGCTACGTGCCATAAATATTCAGGGGGAAAGAACTCGGAGAAACACTCCTATTTTTGTCATTTTCCCTACACGGACACTCCTGGAGAGCATTGGGAAGTTTGTTCACAGCCTGCTGCTCGGCTGACACACGGGTTGCGTCGTCTGGGTGGAGAATTTCAGCGCGTTGGAGTTGGACCCGATTTGGGGATTCATAAATAAATAAATTAATAAATACATACATACAGGACTCAAATTTATTGCAGCATGAGACCATAACTTAAGGATTATAATTACAGAATAAATAGTCGCACCTCGCGTAGAGTGAAGCTGAGAAGCGGAGACAGAAATCCTGCAGAAAAGTGGCTTTTAATCACAGGTTGCAGCTTCACACCTGGAGCCGACTCAGTTCTTTCCATTCACACCTGAGAGAACGTCAAACTGATCCTTTTTTGGGAGAAAAGTGCTGACTGTAGTCTGTACGAAGAACTCACAGCTGTTTCCTGTTTCTAAGTGTGTGTGTGTGCTATGACAGCATAAGGTTGACCCCTTTTCCCCCATACATATACACATACATACATACAGTACATACATACATGAAGCCATGTCTCCCTGTGTAAACATCCATTCCACTAGTCCTACAGCTACGATGAGGAAACAGAAGAGAGGAGGAGGAGGAGGAGGAGGAGGAGGAGAAGCGGTGAGAAAGCAGAGAAAGGCCTCGTTCCCCTGCCGGCTGTGGAAAGCTGGAGCGGTTAGCTGAGTTTGAACGCGGTTGTGCTCTGTGGCGCCTGAGTGAACTGTGCAGTTTCTGGCAGTTTAGTGTTTTCTGTCTGAAAAAAATAAAACAACAACTGGACAACTTCAAAATAAAAGCGCCAAAGAAACAAATGGGTAAAAAAAAAAGAGTCAAAAAACAGAAACACGGAAGCAAAGTAGTAACACTGCAACGATGAAAGGAATGATACAGACTCGTTCATTCTCATTATCCCTCTTTTTTTCCTGTCAACAGTGACGCTCATCGCCATGGGGGGGGTGTGTGTGCGCTGCCATGGCAAATGTACGAGAAAAAATAGATTTTTTGTAGTTTTTTCTTTTTTTTGAGTCAACCACGAGCCATGCACTTATTCTCAACTAAGAATGATCCCTCACTACCCCAAACCCACCCGATCCCCCACCCCCACCCTCCAAAAAAGAAAACACCCTGTCGGTATGATACGAAACATCTGCACACGTAAGGCAACATTTTTGGTTTTTTTGTTCCCTAAAACGGCTCTTCCAAACCAAGTGCAAAAAGTCAAAAGAAGAAAAAGTAGTAGAAGAAGAAGAAGGGCAGGAACCACAAAGAAAAAAATGACTGCAACCTGGGTCAACAACTGTATACTGACGGAGAGAAAAAAATAAATAACAAAAACATTGCCTTCTGCAGTAACTAGCGCTGAAAACGTAGGAGACTTCTTTTTAATGTGGGGAGACCGACTGGAGTCTTTCCCACTGTGCAAAAACCTCTTTTTAAAGTCCCTAAAAAGACTTCTCTCCATCTGCGAGGAGGCAGAGCAGGAGGAAAAGAGGGGAGACTGGTATTTTTTTTTCCTAAAATGGCTACGTGTTTTCCTCAAAATGGCCACGAATGGGGACGATACTGGCTGCTGGACCCGGACGTTCACTCCCGCCCGCTGGCCGAGTAGGAGAACTGTGGAAAATGAGGCCTTCGCTCGTTGTCTGCCGCGTCCATCCCGTCCTCGTCGTCTGTGGAGACACAAACAGAGACGGAAACGCCGACGTCACACCATGTTGTCTTTGGACGTGCACATGTAAAAGATGCGCTGAATGCAGCGCTGGCGGTGCGGATTAGGAAGAAAAGTGAGTGCAGATCTCGGAGATCAGCCTCAGAATAAGTAACGTTAAGTGAATCAATATGTGAACCGCAGATGCTGAAAATCTGATTTGTCCCGTGATGGATTGTTGGCGCCGACATTTATTGCCTCTGAAGGATGAATCTCATCGTTAGCATGCTAACATTATCATGCTAACCATCAGCATGTCCACGGAGCTGGTGTTAGCATTAACACTTACATTTTTCTGGTGGAGTGATGGTGATGGTCTGTGCTGTGAACTCCTCGTCGAAGTAGCGCGTGTCCGTCTCCGAGCTGACCTGGGGCTGGAACGGAGGAACCAGCTGCAACAGACGTAGAGTCTCTTTACATCTATATATTTGTTATATGATGGGGCTGCGTCCAATGACTATTCTCCTTACTGGGGGATCAGCTGATTGTTTGATGAATTCAGACCTGGTGATGCTGATGGCTTCAGTTATTTCATATAAAGTACATGACAACTTTCATTTACATGACACTGATGAAACCAAGTCCGTATCTGATGTGGACATGCAGGAAGGGACAAAAGCTGAAGTTTTAAGTGGACATAATGCTGAAGACGAGGAAATTTTTCTTTCCGTTTCTATTTTAGTGCTGACCCAGACTTCTTTTAAAAACCAGGTAACCCTGGTACCAGAATATCTCCGGTACGCTGTTTGAACGAGCCACCACAGAAGATAGGATGACGCAGCTAAGTCCCGCTCTCACCTTCTTGTCGTAGACATCCTGCCAGTCGATTGTGCCAAAGAAACTGTGTCGCATGATCTCCTTAGCGTCATCCGGTCCGCCGCCGAGCCTGTCAGCAAACACAGAGAGGAGAAGAAGACGACCAAGTTGAGACATCAAAAGCTGCTCTTACAAAGTCTCCATCAATGGAACCAGAATATCCACCTGCCAGTGATCCCAAAAATAACTCGGCGGGTGAACGGGTTTGCTCTGAAGCTGCAGTAGCCTCGTTTCACCATGTTCGTCATCGGAGACAGAAAACGCCTCAGAGATGAGCAGATGAATAATTGGAATTATGATAAAGAGTTGTTCTGGCGTTCATTTGGAGACACTAGTTTCATTTTCCTGTCCCGTGTCTGACAGCTGTAAATCCAGCTCTTTCATTTACAGCTCGTACGGAGCCGGGTCTGGGACGCAGGACCCACCCGGGAGCTGGAAGCAGCGAAGTGAATGTGTTTGCTCAGATCTTTTGGCTCTGGCGTGAACACTGGAGGTAAACAGCTCACTTTCTGCTCATCCGTCCATTTAAAGAGTCTTTAAGTGACTTTAAAAACGCAATCCAGAGAAAATCTATCAATGTCGTTATTGATTTCCAATGTGCTTCTCTGTTGACCCCACCCAGCCTGTCTCCACCTGCCTGCTGATGCTCTTACATGTTGCCTGCGGGTGGTACCGTACCGTTTGTTGGGGTCCTTGATGAGCAGACCCGACAGCAGTGACTTGGCGTCGGCCGACAGGGTTCGCGGGAACTTGATCTCCTCCATGAGGATCAGCTCAAACAGCTTCTCGTGGTCCTGGTTGTAGAACGGCAGGCGGCCGCACATCATCTCATACGTCACCACGCCCAAACCCCACCAGTCCACCGCTCGCCCATAGTCGTTGTCTTCCAACACCTGGAACCGCACACAGAAAGAAGGGATTCAGCGTGAACTGCTGTTTACTCTTTACCGTCAGGTTTGACCATTCATGGTCTTTCCGTTCTTACGTAGACGTTTTTGACCTCGGTCTACGTCATATCCTCTTTCACATCCTCTTAAAGGAAAAATAACTTTCAAAAACTCCAATGGCATCCACATTAGAAGAAGTGCAATGAGTCACTGTGTTGTAAACAAAATGTTTAGGCGGCGTTTAAGGAAGTACCACGTTGGCTTTAACATTCAGCGGTGGCGGTTGCCACTTGGTTTCTGTCTGAAATCCTTCACAGGCGATCTACGGCTCTCTTTTTCAATCAAAGCAAAAACATGATATCTGACCTCAGGAGCCAGGTACTCCGGTGTTCCACAGAAGGTTTTCATGGTGGCAGTGTCGGTAATGCCTTCTTTGCAGAGGCCAAAGTCAGTGATCTTGATGTGGCCGTCTTTATCCAACATCAGGTTCTCCAGCTGATGACAAGAGAAATAATCAATCAGTCAAACGTTTTCTATTTGGGCCTCTAAACCAGAGACATGTATCTGGTCAGACTGCTGCACTAGATGACTTTACACTGGTCTGAAGCGCTACTCTGAGGAATCTGAGTCATCTTTGATCAAGATATATCATTTACTTCCTACATTAAAGAAGGTTTTTCTTCCACCTTAGGAATATTTCTAAGATTAGGAGCATCCTGTCTCAGAGTGATGCTGAGAAACTAGTCCATGCATTTGTTACCTCTAG
>JAUMTR010000001.1:1093654-1106146 GCA_032270685.1 Microctenopoma stevenorrisi
CCTCACACTGTAAAGTGCCTTGAGATAACTTTTGTTGTAAAATGGCGCTATATAAATAAAATTGAATTGAATTGAATACTAATGACCAGATTAAAACCTAATTAGTGTGATGCCTTAAAATGATTTAACTCCCAGAGTAATGTCAGCAGCTTTTTGAGGCTTCCTGTTCTGAACAGGCCTGGACTGGATCTCTGAGTTTAACATTTCAGAGCATGAATTCTCTTTGAAATCACTACCAACACATTGCGCTTCTCTAATTAAAGCCTTACTCTAAACTAAACGTTAGTTTAAACATCTGTACCACAGATCCTCCATCCTGTCGTTCTCACTCATCAACTTACTCACAGTATCACCACAGCTTAGGGCGGTGCTGGCAGCAGAAGTGTGTCTGTATTGGTGATCGGCGACCGAACTGCCTCAGCACCCGTCTAAGAAACCAAACCTCTGACGACACCGTCACATCACCCGTCTGATGACTCACGCATCTTCACAACGACGATGAAGGATTTCACCGCAGAGACACAAGTCTGAGAGCTGACAGTTCTGAATTTGGACAACTTGATTTTAATTCAGTCTATTTATATAGATGCTAAGTCACAACAAAAAGTCCACTCAAGGCCTTTAGACTGCAAAGTTTAACCATACACAGTTCAAACAGAATACCGGAAACAGTCCAGCTTCAGCAGCACCAGGTGAGAGCTGAGAGGAAGAAACCTCCAGAAGAACCAGGCTCAGGCTGGGCGGCCATCTGCCTCGACCGGCTGAAGGGCGAGTGGAAAGAGGGGGCAGAAAAGAACAGCTGAACTTACAAACGGGTGAGGTGGGCTCGCCAGACAGGTAAGAACTCAAGAGTGTAATGAATCCATCTAAGGCGTTTACCCAGACCCCAACGTGGCATCACACAGATCCCAAGGAAAGTTCAGTTTCAATATACCTGAACTCAGAGACTGGACCCTAAACAGCACATAGAGCCGATTCTGTAGTATGAAAGCACACAGAGGTGCAACAAACAAGTCAGGGAGTTGTGGGGGCTGGAGAGGAAGGAACCAGTGTTAGGTCATCCTCTGTATGCTCATAGTGCCACAGAGAAACTTCCCCCTGCCTGCCAGCCAACAGTCCTGAGCTCAGACCAGGCAACACACACACACACACACACACACACACACACACACACACAGAGCAGGGTGGGAAATAACACACCAGCCAAGTGCAGCTAAGATTTGGCTGCAGCCCTGCAACGCCTGCCTTCCCTGCTCGCCGTCTGGCAGGTAAACAACCATTGTTTGGAGGTGCTGTTCTTCAAACTGGCAGGGTGGTTCCGTCTATGTCCACACTGAGGTGGATAAAACACAGCCGGTGTTTTCAGCTTCTGAAAAGTTCCTAAGCACCTACAGAACAAAAGGTGATTAGCTAGTTAGCTAATGGAAGACTTCACCACCTCCAACGCTCTCATTTCTAATGCCAGTCACTGCCTTTTTCACAGACTTACCAGACGCACTGAAAGCAGGTTTAACCAGCTGAGAGCAGCAGTTTAAACAGTTTTCATTACTGTTGTCAACACAACTTTTGTCTCACTGTCATGAGATTAAATACTACAACAAGCTACAGCTGATTGTGTGAACCCTTTCATTTAGAGACTCGCCCCCCTCCTTCGTGCTCGCATTGAAAAAGTTGAGGATAAGTAATAGTTAATAGAAAAACCATTACATGTATTCTCACCATGCCACACCAAAGTCATATACATCTGAGGATTTCCTACCAATCGCTTATGAAAATGGGCCCACACATTTACGATGAGGTAAAATATAAAAATCCAACTCGACAGGTGCAGAGTGTATATGTAATGTATGTAATGCACTAATGCATGTTTTTTTTAAATCAAAGCTCGAGTGGGTTCTTTCTAAAACAGTTAGTAGAACATGACGGTGCCGCTAACCCTGCAAAATCCTCCACAGAACAGCTGCATCATCGAGTCACTGAACCAGGATCTGAGCACTGGGTTGACCGACAATTCAAGAAGTCATAGATCGACACAGCAACAAGTCTGCAGTCGTCTTCAGGGAAGAAATGCTCTACTGGGTGGAAATGCGGTGACTGATGCTCTCACAGTTCATAATTTATACACATCTTCATTGATTTATTGCAAATCCACTGTTGAGGTGTATAAGGGCAGGATGATGCAAACTCTGGGCTTAAGGACAGTGGTCCTCGAGGGTGGGGGAGGGCTACCCCCGGGCTAAATGATTAAAGCATCTCAGCACATCAGCCATCTGTGGCTGAAACGTTTCATTTTCCATCCTGGATAAAGACAAATCTAAAGCAATAAATAAAAGCGTTCAAACCCCGAGTCACCGAGACCAGAACACACTACATGTTCGGGTTTGCAGCAAATCAACTTCCTTGCTTCTATGGCTTTTAAAAAGAAGAAGTGAGCGGTGTTGTTTTTTTTCTCTCAGAAATCTTCATCTGAACGAAACATGAAACTACGCTTCAGCATGTGACAGTTTTCTGTTCCATTCATAACTACATTTAGGGATATTGACTGTACACTTGGGTGCGACTGTATGAAACCGAGACCCAACCCACTGCAGGCCTGTTGGAGACTCCCATCTCTCCTGTGGTACACTCTCTAACATATTCTGGGTGTAAGAGCACCTCTGGCTTGTCTGGAGCAGTGTCAGTGTTCTATAAGCTGCTATTCCAGTGTTACATTCAGGGACAGTGCAGAGTGTGGGTCATCTGTGCTGTGAGGCATTCTGGATGTGCCGGTGGTGTAGTGGTGATCACTGTAGGTGTGAATGTGAGTGTGCACAGTTGTTTGTCTGTGTGTTGGCAGATGTGTCGATCCATCCAGGGTGTACCTCGCCTCTCGCCCCAAGACAGCTGGGATAGGCTCCAGCACCCCTGCAACCCGACCTCGGATAAGTGGTTGATAATAAAGGGAAGTGCAATCAAAAGTATTGTTTGACTGAAGACTATTACAGAAAATATAGTCTCTGTGCTAAATAAGATGTGAAAGGAGAAGTTATGGGGCAGAAACGTCAGAAAAAAGTCACTAACAGGGTGGTTCTGTAGGGTCACCTGGTCAGTCTTGAGGACAATAAGGACTAGAGGAACACCACCAACGTGGTGGCTATAAAATCCACGTCTGAGCAGAACCATGGATTGAGAGAATCATCACACACACACACACACACAGACACACACACACACACACACACACACACAGCAGTGTTTGGGAGTTTTGTCTCGTTTGGTGAGATTTTCACTTTAGTTTCATCTTCACTGACGTGATGATGAGAGCCCATAATGAACCACTGGTATATTAGTAGTAGTTTCTTTTTCTTAGGTACTGAAGATGAAGAGAACATCCCATGCATGTCTGTGACTGGTGTTATGCACAAAGAAGGACCAGGCCTGTGTAACTAGCAGGCAACAATCATTGGTGACCGATCACCAGTTGGAATCTGCAGCTGATCGGAGCATCTAATGGCAAAGAATGAAAATATCATTCACTGCATCCCTGCAGCTCGCTGATGTGTTTTAATACCTTTTAGCCAATAATGGAGTTCTAGGCCACAAGAATAACACCAGCTTGTTTGTAGAAGCTCAATGTTGTTTTTAATTGGATTTTAAGTCGATGTTGCAATTACCTGTACTACTTGGTAGAAGATGAACTCAATTACCTTCAATCTGCAAAGCTGGAATTTAAGCAGCAAGTTTGAAAATAGTATTAAGGGGCCGACGTGCATCCCTGACTGACGTGTCTCCATTCCAACGTTAAATGGGTGATAGCCACAAGGAATAATCTTCTATCTCATACATGACCCCTGAAATGACGCCAGACAAACGCAACAAACCCAACTCACCTCTTTTCTGGACCCAGCCTTCCTTGACGACGTTCTGGTCGCTCATGGTGGCTTCTCCTCGTCACCAGTTCTCCCAGTGTGGTGACTTTGAAGGCGTTGAAGGGGGCAGCGAGACAGTGGGTTAGGCTCAAGTCCCTTGACCTCTGACCTCCTACCTACCTACGCCCACCCTCGCCTGATCTAGGATCCGTCTACTTGTTCCCTGCTGCCAGAGCCAGAATCTTTGCCACAGTCACTTTCTCGTTCCTCCTCTCTCCCCTCCGACCTTCCGTCTTCCTCTCGTCCCGTCTTCCTCACCTATTTTAGATTTTTATTCCTCTCTTTCGCTCTCTCACTCCTTCCGTCCGTCCGTCCTTCTCGCTCTCGTGTTCACAGTTTTCCTCGCGCTCCCGTCCTCTGAAACTTCGTCTCCTCCTTCTGAGTTCAGGCGCTTCAAGTGGTGAGTCAGCCTGGAAGGAAGTGGAGGCAGAGAAAGGAGAGAAGGGAGAAAAAATAAAAACAGAGCAGGTCAGTGGATAGTTTCCTTCTCTCAGCAGACCGCCACTCATTGTTCAGAACCTTACACACATCCTGCCTCCTTCTCTTCTTTGACTTTTTCCTCGCCTCCTCACACCTTCTCTCCTCCATCTATTTACTTCTATTCACTACTTAACTGCTTCGTCCAAACCCCTATGCCTCCTCATCGTATTCCTTAAGTCCCTCTCACGCTATCCTTTCCTAGCTTTGATTTCTACTTCCCTATTTCATAACCTCCTCCCTTCCTCATCCTTACACACCTTCCTCATTTCCTTAATCATTTAATCTCTTCCCTTCTCACCTTCTTCAACAGTACCTACTCTCCTAGTTATCTCACCTTAATCTCTCCTTCACCACATCACAAACCTTCTCCCCTTCCTTCTCTACACAAGTTATTCACCAACTACTTTTACCACTACTTCAGTCTGCCCGCCTTCTTTTTACCTGCCATCAATAAAATCAATTATTTATCCATTTCCTCCGTAACAAAAGTTTGGCCCCTCCCTCCGTTCTCCATCCTTTCATGCTTCTTTCTCTTTCTCACAGAGAAAATCCAGCCCTTCCCGTCTACGCTGCTCATCTGCTTTCCCATTTTCCGAGCCCATGCACATGACCTATAACTTCTCAATCTCAATCTTCCTTCACAGACTCTTCTCCTCCTTTCTCATCCTCTCTGCTGCCTCCTTCCTTTCACAGGCAAACCTACAACCCCCAACTCTGAAATATATTTTTATCAATTCAAACCATTTTTCAAGCAAAAAATGTTTCGATCATATAATTTCGTGCCCTGGGAAGTTGTGATTTCTTTTTCTCCTACTTTTTGGCGTTTCATACACAACATTCACTTCCCCAGAATCTCATCTGATCTAAAGCTAGTGGCAGCGCGTGATACAGGTAGCTTCTCCAAAATTTAGTTGAGCTGACATTCTGTGAATGAAAACATTCTGTGCTCGACTTTATTTTTGTTCACCTCATGACAAACCTGCACGAAAAGTTACACCAATCAAAGGTTTTACACGTAGGATTTACCATTTGTCATGAAGGGATGTGGGTCTTCAGCTGCGTTACCATCATTTTATCATTAGCATCATTTAATGTCATAATTTACTTCACTTTGCTTGGCAGACGCTTTTATCCAATGCGACTTACAAGAAGCTAGTGCCGAGTATCTTGCTCGAGGGCACACATGGGATGGGGTACGAGTCTGGGCTGGGATACGATACTGCGCCCTTCTGCATCACGGGCTGATGCTTATTCCAGTGAGCTACCAGGCCCAGTAATAAAACTGATAACATTGCAATGGCAAATGAAAAGCAGAGTTCTATTGGAATATACAACACTGTGCTGATATTAGGTCTCTAGGGCCGGGCGCGTTACCGCTGATAACCATACATCGCGCTAACGCACTTCTATTATCATTATTATGATGATGGTGATAAACATCTGTTGCTCAACGGGTCTGAATACACATACATGAAAACAATGGGTGACAGGAGGGGCGGGACACGAGTACTGGCTTTGGACTGGCGGCTCTCTAATACTGCTGCAGCTTTCTGCAACGGAATGTTTCTTTAAATGACAGCAGTCAAAGTAAGAGTCACCTCGTCCGAACGATCCAAGCAGCCCTACTACAGAGTAAGTCAGTCTATCCGTCGTCTATGGATCTCAGGGTTGGCACATTGTCTCCCCTTTTAGAGAGCTCCCTCTACGAAACTCTTTCCCCAGGGATTAAAAAATAAAATGTTTTTGTTCAATTTTTATTCCATGATTAACCAAGGTTAAGAACATATGTGTACTTTGCTTTGTGACCTACAATTTAGCAACAGCAGCAAGTCCCCTGATTAAACATCCTGGTTCACTCTTGACTGTAAGTAACGTAAATGACATAAAACTGCACAAAGAAGGAGGCTGAGGGGAAAACGTCTGTGCCGATGGGACAATTAGACATAAATTAGAAAGAAGCAAACTGGTTGCTGTAGGTGTGTGAAACTTCTTTTTAAACCTGACCCCCTTTAATCTTTGTCTCCTTGCTTACTCTCTTGTCTTTTCCTCCCTCGTTCCTCCTGCTTCCTTCTTTCCCTTCAGCCCTGTACCTTCAGCGTTGTTGCCTCTCTCCCATTTGTTTGTCTATTTACTCCTCTCTCAGCCCGTCTGTCAACTGACCACCCCGCACAAGTCACAACTGAACAAATCTCGATTTTACACCACATTATGTCCAGAATAAATAAAAATGCACTTCTTTCAAGTTCCTGTTGACTTCACAGCACGTGTAAATCTCCGGTGCTGCTTTGTGCCTTTGTTTGCTCATATTTCCAGAGACTCAGGCTTTAACCTTGAAGTTGCAACAAGCATGTAAGACGCACATCTAAAGCTGCTAACGTGCTGTTTTTCATCTTCCTTACCTAGAAGGAAATATGAAATTGAATGTTGATTTCCTGGACCCAGGGCGCACTATCCGGCAAGTCAGCTGTAAAATAATCATTTAACATCATTTTACTGTGAAAATCCTCAGCCAGTATTTTTAGGTTCGTTTCTATATGGGGTTTTCTTGTACAGACCATTTTTGTTCTTACTTCTCTATTCCTGCAGAAAAACCAAGGACTCCAGATCATTTCTCCATGGAAACAGCAATATGTCAAATGGATGCTTTGTGCAGTATGTGTGGAAGTTAAACAGCAACATATATCACAGAAGAAGCATTTCTTTGCATTTCTTTTGCTACAGATGCATTTAACTTTGCTTACTGGTCATCTGGTATTTCCTCAGTGAAATTAAACATGTACATGCTACCAGTGAAGATAACGTCCATTGTTCAACCATGCTTCAACTCAGCTGTGCCTAAAAGAGTCTTTACAGGTTCGCAGGAGTTTTCCAATAAATTAACATGAATGTGGGAAACGCGTGTTCTAATGTCCTGCATCACATGAGAGCACACTTTTTGTGTGAGACACTCATTTTAAAAGGTTTTACATGCAGCTTTTTACAGATCTCCATCACCAACATCAGCAGTATGATTCTGCAAAAAGTCCAACAACACGATACCACTGTCTGTCCCACAGCAAAGACACGAAGGGACAAACCCACAGTCTCCCTGAGCAGCCCCTCTCCTGGCATTTTACATGAAATCCAATAAGAAAGCAGGACTTTCTATATTTTTCAGCAATGTGTGAGACCACGGCTGCACGATGCTTTGCTAGCAGCTAACACACACTCACCAAACAAACAAACGTGACATCTGCAATGACAACAAACCCGATGGCCGACAGCAGCGGTCGGTGGATGTTTCAGGAGCCGGTTCAGAGCTGCGGCCCTCGGTGCCACAAACACCCCCCACACCCGGCTCCGGTTCGCCACCGGCCGTGTTCGGGTCCAGCACCGCACACAAAACACACAAACGGTGAAACAACAGCTTTTGTTTCAAGGGCGTGTGGTGTCATTACCCGTTACATAACAACATCCGCTCCGCGTGCTCGGTGCAGTTTAAGCGGCCGAGACGGTAACAAAAACGTCTGGCAGCGGGGGGGGGTCTTCCTGCTACCGTCAGAGTCCGTTACAGGCGGGGAAAGAGCGGGTGGGAGCCGGCAGGGCTACAGGGGGGCGGCCGCGGTGGCCTGTAACGCTAACGGCTCGGCTGGAGGATGCGGGCTAGCAGAGGGATGCTAGCGGATGGGGAGGAGGGGATGCTACCGCTAGTGAAGGCCGGCTAGCTTAGCTGGGAGGCTGGCTAGCATAGCAGGCTGGCTAGCAGACAGCCAGTGGCGGGTATTGTGATGTTTGTGTCCGCTGTGAGGTTTAAATGTTCACATCTAAGTCCGCGAGGTGGGTGTTTATGAGAAGATGGGGGGCACCGGAGAGGAGGAGGGCGGTGATGAGCTGGGGGGAGGAGGGGGGAGAATAGATGGATGTTGGGAGGGGAGGGGGGTGTTGTTCATCACGGAGACGGGCCCAGGCCAGACGGACGGTACCGGCCCTCCCCTCCCTCCTGCAGCAGCAGCAGCATCCCCGGCGCCGCATCCCTCCCGGACGGGCACATGACGAAGCAGCAGCAGCCCCGCTAACGGCAGCTAGCTTAGCATGCTAACCTCCGCTAACCTCCGCTCTGGGCTCCGGGCTCCAGACGAACCCCGAGCCCCCCCACCCCCCCGACCCCAAAGCCGCCTCCCTCCATCCCGTCTCCTGCCCCCGGCCCTGGAAACAGCCCCGGCTCCGCCCGCAGCGCGTTACCGCAGTAAAACGCAAGAATAAAAATAATGTCACCTGGTCGAAGAACGATAGGGATGCCCCCTGCTCCTCCTCCCCCTCCTCCTCCTCTACGGGCACTGGAGCATCCGATGGAGTAACGTCCCTCAGCGGCGAAAATAGCAGGAGGACAGCGAGGGGTCCATAGCCGCTGGCGCCGTGTCCAGAGCGTGGAAGCCGAAAAACGAGGGCTTTTAGTGTCCAGACAGACCCGCTCCCGCTCCTGCTCCCGCTCCCGCTCCCGCTCCTGCTCCGCCAGGAAACCTCGCTCGGCTCCGACTCGACGCGTCACGTTCAGCTCTGACTGGGAGGACTCCTGCTGCGTTCACTGACTGTCCGACATCTGTGCGTCCGTGAACCCAGTCACCCAATCAGCTGGGAAACGGGACTGGAACAGGGAGGGGCCACAAATACTCAGTACTCAGTAAAAGTGCAAGTACTTGCCTAAAAAAGTACTCGGGTACAAGTACTAGCTCCGCTAAGAGCTCGATTTTCATCCAATTCTGTTACCCACACCTGTTTAAGTAGATCCTCTAAAAATGTAAATCAGTTCGAGTTATTGATAAAAACACCAATAGGAAGCTGTTTTTATTGTGTTTTAAACACTCCCTTATGAATCTTGCATGTTACGGTCAGAAATCTGCGATTGTTTCTGTGAAAATGAAACGGACTAATAAATTATTAAAATAATGAAAGATTTTTTATTTTGCTAATCGCCATGACTCATTTGGAAAGCAGCGTACTGTACCTCAGCATCTGCTGTCGTAAACTCTTACCTGTGTCTGTGTAAGGACATACGGACATAGAAAGTAGGAGTTTACGAGGAGCACGTGAATGCAGCATCTCTCTCCTCATGGCATCCAGGGCTTTTGTTGGTCCCCTGCTTTTGTTGTCTCTCTCCCCTATTTCTTCCCCCTTCACTCTCTCTCTGCTGGATTTACGTGTTCACACTCAGATAACTTACACGTAGAAACAGCAGATGTCAGCGTGTCTTATTCATCAGCTCATTGAGTCTTTAACCAGCAGACGTTGGATTTCTTATTGTCATTTTTATTTCATTCTGTTATTAATTCATTTTGTGTTACCCAAATGTATATCAGCCCTTCCCTCCCTCCCTGCCTCCCTCCCCAGCCTCCCTGTGAATGGATGCTTTGTTTGAGGATCCTGGTCCACGTCTGGTTGCAGGCCTGCTCAGACTGGGCTGCTGCTGCTGCTTTGCATTAATTAATACATCCAATTACAGTCTGTGAAATAATAGTTCAGTCACCGGGACTGCAGGGGTCCACTAAGAAATGAGACGTGTGCTTCATGTCAGTAAATGACAAATATCATTATATTCATTAAACAACCTAAAACTGGAATCTGACAACAGCCAGTACATTAAAAACCACAATGTGACATGAAATTATTCTTTTTTTAATTCAGTCACTTGTCATTTATTCAGTTTTACATCTTTAATTCAAATCCTTTATACTTATAAAATGATGACATGAACAACACAAACACACTAAGCTTTATGCGTAACGTCCTGCTGAATGAGTATTTGTGGGATTATTATAACTGTAAGAGTTCATCAACATGCTCTGTGCAGGTAAATCCTGACATTTGTGTGTGTAAAAGTTCAGTCATTGTGAGTCCTGCATTGTTTCTCAGTTTTAATATTAACAGATGCAATATGAATCTTATAGCAACCACGCTGCAGCAGTGCATCATGGGAGCTGTAGTTGTTCAGCGCCAGCTGGTCCACTGCCTCTGTCGTTCCAGCAGACGGAGCCAAAGACTCGTCTCCTAATCAGCGGTTTCCAGAGTCAAACAGGTGCCATCAGAGTGAGAGCACAGATTTTATTTTATCATTAATATTTTACTGTCTCGACGTCTTAGCCTGCTTATTCTAATCTCTGACACTTCTTATACAAAGATTTTACAATTTATTCTCAAGCGAATGACAAAAGCAGCAACACTGAGAATATTACACTGATAAAGTGTGCAGATGACAAGTGTCCTGTCTCAGAAACAAAATAAGAGTCTTGAGCATGTGAGGGACGAGGCTGACGTTCATAAAATAAAGCGTTAACCAACAAACACCAACGTCGGTGGACAATTAAGTTGTTTGCACTGAAATGGACTGGGTGGGTTTTTGTCTTGGTGCACGTTTTGAAAGAGCTTATTAGAGAATGTAAACACGTCCAGCATCATTAAAAATATACACTATATTACATTTACAGTATGTATTATTTTGTTATTGAATATATACGCAGCATGATGTCACTTTACACAACGCACTTACAACATATATTGTTTGTATTGTATTGTACTGCATACAGAAGCGACTGCTGTTGTATAGTAGCAGTCATTTTTTATCTTATCTGTATTTTGATCTTATTCTGTGTTATGCTCTTATCTGTCTGGAGCTTCCTGTAGCTTCCAATGAGAGTCTGGATCCTCTTTACAAAACATTTCAGTTCGTTCAGGTTTGATGGTTCCGAGCGCGGACAGCTCTCTGTAACACAGATTTTTTAGGGTTTAGTTTCATCCCCTTTCACTCACCTGGATTTAACTAGATCATCTGTTTTCAATGATACCGCTGCAGATGATTATACTGAAATGATTGAATTCCTCCAGAGTGATGACCCTCATCCATCCTGAAAGCCTCAGACTGTCAGAGACGCTCATGATCTTGAACTGTTACCAATGAACATCATATGTATAAAAGTATCTCAGTTTCAACATTTGACATGTTTAAAAAAAGGTTTGGAAACAGTTTGTTGATGATTCGTGGGCTCTGCCACGAAGCCTTCAGCTCAACTCAGGAGGCAACAGAAGCAGCTGAACATCACATCGCTGCGTTGTGGGATAATCTCAGGTCTCAAGCGTGAGTCAGCTGTAAGCTGATCCCAACACGTCCACTGTGGATCCACCACGGACCGCGGACGCCGTCCTGTGTGTGTTTATTCTCTGAAGCGCCGAATGCTCCTGTTAATGAAGGCGCCTGAATGAAACTGAGCTGACGGGGTGAGAGACAGAGGTCACCAGTGTCACGTTGCTCTGTGGTCTCCGTGTGCAGGGTCGTGTTTCTCTGCACACACACTATCTGAGGGAGAGAAACAGGCGAGCTCGTGCAGTGATACTGACTCCACCTGGAGCTCGACAGGACAGTGGATTTGTGCGGCGTTTATTTGAGCAGAGCTGATTCTGCTTTAGTTGTGACTCCAGCAGACGGAGGATTCTCCGTCTACGCAGCAGGTTTGATGGCGCTTCCGGTTTGGATCCCTCTCTCATCTTATTCTCCCAGAAAGGTTTTATCCAAAGCAACTGGACCTTCCGTTCCAGAGACTTTCTCTGTCTGACTGACTGGTGTGAGCAGCAGGTCTATAAACCCCGTGTCTCTACATGGAAGAAGTAAAGAGCAGAGCCCTGAGTTCGTTCCCAGCGATCACACCCAGCCACTGGTTCAGGTATGTGGACGACACCTGGGTCAAGATTAAAACACAGGAGGTGGAAAATTTCACCAAACACATCAACGCCCTGGACATTAACCTCAAATTCACCCGAGAGGATGTCACAGGCCACTTCCTGGCCTTCCCGGCCTGTGCAGGAGCAGGACAGGAGCCTCGACATCAGCGTGCACACTAATCAGTACCTGCTGTGACTCTCACCACCCTCTGGAGCACAAACTGGGAGTAATCAGAATCAGAATCAGAATCAGAATCAGCTTTATTGCACATACAAGGAATTTGATTTGGTCTTTTGTAGCCACTCTAGGACAGTACAGAACAACAATACAGAAAATTCAGTCAACGTCAATACAGAAAAACAATACAATAAATTAAAGACAAATTACAGACAACACTACAACACTCTTTGTAAC
>JAUMTR010000001.1:1106246-1166211 GCA_032270685.1 Microctenopoma stevenorrisi
TCTAGAGGTAACAAATGCATGGACTAGTTTCTCAGCATCACTCTGAGACAGGATGCTCCTAATCTTAGAAATATTCCTCAGGTGGAATAAGGACGTTCTTATTGCGATGTGTGTTATTCTTTAGAATAAGCAGCGTTTCCTATGGTAATCAGCAGCCTTGTACGATGTTTTTTTGTTGCAGAGGTCCTCGTGGTGACACTTTCCTTAATGCTGGGCGTCCTTTTCTTCATAATCATTGTGGTAACATCCATCATGTGTAAGCAGAAGGAAAAGCCGCAGAGGTCTCCATCCTGTCTGGTAAGACTCAGATTGAGAAATGAACAAACTAAACATTTGTGTTGTTTTTTAGTGTTTGTGAAACCTGTTGTTTATCATCATTACAAAGAATATGAAAGACGGGGACTGTGGTCGTCAGCTGCTCAATCCTGGCTCAGTAGAGGTAACTGCTGTGGTCACAGTGATAAACTCAGACTTCAGCACCCCTTCAGTCAGCTCAGACGACCAAGAGTACCACACCAAGCGCTCTTCTTTGTGTTCTTCACAAGCCGAGCAGAGCGAGGAAGGCTACAACCAGGGAGGACTTTCAGACTGTGAACAGGACCAGACAGTCGGGGAACACGGCACTGACGACGACTCCATGGTCAACTCTGAGGACACGGAGAGCGTATCAATAAACTCCAGCTGCGAGGGGACCAGCGACGGTCCATACGACAGCATGCACTTTCCTTTTGGTTTGAGAGGAACAGAGGAATAAATCAGGATTTTTCACTAAGGACAATACAGCTAAACCACTTCTCAGGGAGGTGGTTCCTTGTTCGACAGGTGGAGAGACACCGTCCAGACGTCCTCTTTGTGCCTGCATTGTTAGAAACTAACGTCTGATGTTACTCTGAAGTGACTGTAGCCCTGTGTCTGTCTCTCAGGACTGTTCACTTAAAAATGTTGGTTGTTGTTGTGAAGTGCAGCCGAGTGTTGCAGGTTTTTATTGTAGGCGATGACGAGTCTCAGGGATTATCAGGACAAAGCTTTAGTCTTTTCTGCAGAGTTTAAATTAGTTGAGTGATTCTCCTGAACATTGTGGAGCGTCGCTCAACGTCTCAGGAAAACAAACCGGTTACAGAAGCAGCTTCCTGAACCTCTGTGGAGACGACACAGCTCTGACAACAAACGTATCTAAATCTGTATGTGGAGCTGTTTAATCATGAAGACACATACTCCATGCTTTTAATTATTAAAGGGCCAGTTCAGCCAAACAATTTATCATTCTAAAAAACTATATTTTTATCGGCCAATATACTGGTCAATACTGCCCCCTTATTGGGTGGAATAATGTATTTTTACCGTGTCCCCCACAGTGTGAAACTGAACCTCGCATTAATTAATCTGTGACTCTGACAGTGGCCTTGGCTCGGTAGACCACAAAATCTCAAACCACACAAGATGGTTTGGCTAGACTTTCTCTTCTAGACATGCTTGCCTGACTTTCACACGGGATATTTGCTTTTGTCATCATCATCTGAAACATTTAAAAATGTCTGGTAGATTCTTCCACTATTTGAATAACCTGGACAGGTAATGTAGGTAGAACTGAGCCACAGAAAAAGCCTGGTTATGTAACATTTGTGTTCAGGAAGGAGTGATTTGTTCGTTTCCAGCTGCAGCACAGGATTAGCTGGATTCTCGCACAATATGGACATTCCACTTCTGCCATGAAGGTAGCAGGCATCACATCTTCTGCTGCTGCAACCTGCAAAACTGGCTCTGTAGGAGATGCCTGTGTTTGTGTGTGTGCTTTGACTAATTATAGTTTATCTGGGTTATTCTATATTTTTAATGTGTGGAGTTTGTCTTCGTGTTCATTTTACTGCATTTTTATTTTATTCTCACTCGTATTAATTAGCCAAGAATGTCAGGAAATATAAAATTTAAATTAACCCCCGACAGAAATGGGGAAAAACTCTTGCATGTGAAGATACGTTGCGTGAGAGGAAGAGGAATGTCCCATATGTTGCTTTGCCAAATATTGTCTCTTCTCATGTGATGTCAGTGTTTCATAAACAGACAATCAGCTGTGGGAGTGAACTACTGTGAATAAGCTCCAACACACATAAAGTATTATATTAATAAAGATGTAAACAATATTAGTCTATCTTTTATTAACTGAAATATTGAATTCATAACTTGAAAGTGAAGATTTATAAGTTTGCAGAAGTAACTGGTGCAACACTCAGTCCTGTAGCACAGTGGAGCATCTGTGCTCACAAACAATCTTTGTTTGGGTGCAGACAAAAAGGTCGTTTTACTTCTCTGTGGACTGTATAGTGAGCTTCAGCAGTGCGGGGAGGTGAGCTTCCTCTCCACTGCTCCGACATGCACAGTTGCATGGGATAATAAACAGAATCAAATTGACAAACCCGATTTCCAGCTCTGATGTGATGGTGCATTCAAAGCCAACGTTTGTGCACATTTTCAAATACCCACTGCTCTTTTTTATCACAGCGAGCTGAGCTGCTTTATTGTACATTAAAGCCATTTTCTTTTAACAGGAAATTAACTTTGTGTCACGGTGGTTTGAGAAAACTCTGGTCTGATCTGGTCCACACACTCAGAACCTCACAGCTCGTCTGTCTGTCATCGGGTCAGCTCCACTGAAGCGAAGAGCAGTGTGGGTAAAAAGTCTGTCTCGCGGCCGTCAGCTACTAAAGTTTCAGGCCTTGAATGTTCGTCCTCAGGTTCAACATCTGCTTCTCCTGTCGGACCTTCTCGTCTTTGAACGCCACCTTGTTGGCTTTCTTCTCCACTCTCCGCTCCTGAACAAACAAACGCAGAGTTTTACCATCGGTGTTTTGCAGAAAGATTGTGTCCTAATCATTTGTTGACATCGTCCCACATGCCTGGTACCGATTCCACTGTCCGCACCTTTATTATTCCAAAGAAGTGACCTCAGAGACGTGGTGTAACGCGCCATGAACCAGTCATCAGGTAAATATTTGACATGTTGTGGTGTTTACACACTAAACAAAGAATGACCAGGCTCTGATATAATCATCTGAAAACCAATCAAATCACTGCGTCTGTGTTGGTTCTGTTCCCAGCACAGGATTAATCTGCATGTGTGTGGGATTAGATGACTATTGTGTGTTAATCCAGTGCTGGTTTTAGACCCAGAACACCTCCGTTTATGTCAGAATACTTCTGAATCTTTTTAATATGATCGTGTCAGTCAGGATTCAGCAGCTTTTGTTGTGGGACTGTTTGTTTTATACAGTCGGCACCTGTCAAACCCCGCCCACACAGTCCCGATGGAGCTGATAAGAGATTGTTGAGAGTTAAACCCACAAATTATGTTATTTAGTGTTGAGAACAACAAACAAAATCTTACTGCAGCACTGAATACTCTGGGTTTTGGAGGTGGTGTCTGCTCTGACACGGTCACGCTCACGACCTCACTGATCTACCTCCCTCCGTCTTGTCTCTCACCTTGCGTTCTTCCTTGACGGCCTGTTTCCTTGCCTTCCTCTCCTCCTTGCTCTCCTCCTTGTTTCGCGGCTGGGTGGAGACTCGGGGCAGGTCAGAGTCGTCGATCCTCGTCATGCGCTCCGCCTGCTTGGCGGTCAGGCCTCTGGAGGGGAGGACATCTAGAGGAAGCCCCGTCTTGCTGGACACGCGAATCTGCTTCGCCTGCTGAGAGAAGACAACTCATTTTTCACTTGGAGTCTCAGCTGTAGCAGAAAAAAAAGCCCTAGTGTTCTTTCAAGGAGCTCTGTGTCTGTGAGGAAAACGTCAGGCTAGGTGTGGATGTCTTCATGTTTTACGCGTTGCTGTTAAACTGCTTTATAGAGTCTGCTGGGATCTAGCACAGAGCTTGGACTGATCAGTGAAGAATAATTATTTCTTTGCTTTACGCTCATCATCAAGCTGCACTGTGAAGCTCCGTCCTATGAATGTGAGCACAGACTACAGTGGGGGTGGGGGGGGGGTGCTTTCTCACAGCTCTGTATATTTTGTATGTTACATAAGATGAGGTAAAACAAAAAGGTCTGTTCGTACCTTTGGTGGATCTTGAATGATTTTGGGTCTGTTATAAATGTTCGAGTATGTGCCTGCAGAAGAAAAGAAATGAGAGGATGAAACAGACAAACACAGCGGATCTGAACATCTGGACTCCTTAAATACTGTCAACTCAAAAGCTGTAACAAATGTCTTCACGCAGCATCAGCTGCGAGTCCCCGTATGACGGGAAAAAAGGACACGTATTAAGTTTCAGTTGTAATCAGATGAGATTTAAACCTTTTGTTGTACGTTCATTCTGTGCTAAACACAGTGTTGTTCTTTACCTGCTAACATTGATAAACGGAAGAGGAAGTAACACCAAAACACCGCTCCGATGAAGTGCTAGCCGAAACATGTCAGCAGGTAAAGATCAACACTGTGTACGGTGTTTAAACAAGAATTAAGAAAAAAGTATCAAGAATTGAACCTTTGTCTCCTGATACACTTTCTGCAGCTAGTTTTAGAATTCAGAACACACGGTCAGATCACAGGTTATTTTACCGTCACGTTTAGTTTTCACTGCTGATAAACTCACTGATGATGGTTTCACAGTCCCACTTCTCTTCAGGAGCCTCGATGACAAAAGTCTCCATCTCCTCCTTATCTTCATCCTCCTCGTCCTCCTCTTTCACAGCAGGAAGTTCTTTGGGACCCAAATCCTCAGGCCTGAGGTACCTGAACCACAAACAAGATACAAATTAGTCACCTGGGCTGTTTAAGCCTCCCGATGTGTTTGATAGTTAAGTTGTTAGTCCAAAGCTGAAGCGATTATCATCCTGCACAGTTTTCATTGGTCCCTTTGTGCACAACAGCATCACAGCATCACACTGCTTCAGCTCAGCAGCTTCTACACTGGGTGAACGGGTGAGTGGAAGGTGAGGGAGGCTGAGTGTGTGTGTGTTTAGAGCGCTCCCTGTTGGTGGAATCAAAACATGACTTCACCCAAATTAAAGAAAATTAAAGGAAATTAGTCTCTGTTTCCTGTGGTCACTGCAGAGCATTTTCCTAAAAATTCTGACAGACTGGTGAGGAGCAGGTTTATAAACCCTGTGGAACCCTCAGATGGTGATTGATGGTCACCGGTGGGTTGTTCTCCCCTCTGGCTTTCACAGATGTTAATGTGACCTGCTGAGCTAGAGTGTGAGCTACTGAAAAACGAGTGGCCTTTGTCTTTCAGGTGTAGGTGAACGACTGAGTCCTGTCCTGATGTGTTGGGCCATGCGTTTGTGGAGCTGCTGTTTGGTTTCTCCTATGTACAGATCTGTACATTCTCACTGCATTGAACTGCATATACTACATGACTCTGTGTGTGTCTTGGTGTTTTGTTCATGGTTTGGACCAGTTTCTTACTCAGTGTGTTGCCTGGTTGGAAATGAACAGGGATGTTGTGTTTGTTGAAACACAAGGAATGACAACACTTTTAGGTTTGTTCCCAGTCTGTTGTAGCAGTGCTCGGCTGCATGTGTCGGTTTCCTGTAAACTTCAATGCTGAGCTTTCATTTGGTTTCAAAAGGTTGTTGTTCT
The DNA here is from genome assembly GCA_032270685.1 of Microctenopoma stevenorrisi. Taxonomy (NCBI): domain Eukaryota; kingdom Metazoa; phylum Chordata; class Actinopteri; order Anabantiformes; family Anabantidae; genus Microctenopoma; species Microctenopoma stevenorrisi. The sequence goes on from JAUMTR010000001.1 coordinate 1,111,824, forward strand.
TAGCACAGTTACAGCCGATGAGTCCTGATAAGAAGTAATTCACTCACTCCTTCTCTTTCTGTTTGAAGTAGTCTTTGATAATTTCTTCCAGGCGATCGCTGTCTGGCTCGATGAAGCCCTCCAGCTCCGCATTGTCCAGAGCCCCGATCTCATCGTCATCAAACTGTTCATAGAACTGGAAGAACAGACACAGAATTATTAACCGAGTATTAGAGTGTATTGAATCGTTCTCCTCTCCACCTTTCACTCATGCTGCAGACATTGCATCACTCCTTAAAAAGTTTTTCAGTGTCACACATTATTCCTGCTGTCAGTGAGAACAGCTCCTGCATTCAGCTGTGACTTCAACATGAAATCAATGAATGAAGGAAACATTCTCTCTAAATGGCAAAAGGTGTTATAGTATGTTAAGGGTCATATTTAAGGTGCAGTAAACTGATGAACCTTATTTTTATTATGCAGAATAAAAAACCTACACACACACACACACACACACAGGTAACTTTATAACATTCTCAGTTATAACTTGAGAAATTGTTCCAACAATCAGACATAACTAAGCTGTTGTTTTGTCCCTTTGATGTTGGAGAGCATCAGGATTATTTGGTGTTTGAAAGGGCTCATGCATATCAGCTGTGCTGCTGTGGTAACGTTACGTCCTTTTAATTTTACAAAGCACAAGAAAAACTGAAAACCGAAAGTGAGCAGCACGAGCAGAAAACTATTTAAAATCAAGACTCGGACGTGACGCTACACGTTTACCTTCTCAAAGCGGTCGTCCAGCAGGCTGAGCTGCTCGTTCCTCCTCATCACCGAGGACGACAGCGAGTACTCTGTGAACCGACTCTTCGTCTCCAGGTCCATGAACAGAAACTCTTGACCCCGGCCGCCTTCATCTTCGTCACCCGAGAACCCGCCCTCAGAGTCAAAGTCGCCTTCCTCGTCTGTGTCCTCCCACTCATCATCATCATCAGCGCCTTCGTCATGTTCACAGCTGTGACAGGTTACAGACAAACACAATTTGTGGCCATTAATTTGGCAAATTAATGGTCAAAAACTCAAAGCAGATTTCTCACTCTGTGTCAAAGCAGGAATCTACACTGAGTGTGCACTGAGTAAAATTACACGTATTATTCCTCTTACTTTGTGTCGACGACTCCATTGGCACTGATAGCTTTGCTCATAAAATCGTCTTCCAGGATGTTGTTGGGGTCGTCATAGTTAAAGTCATCGTCAAGAGCGGCCACAATGTCGGGGTCCATGTCAAGTCGAGGTCCTGAAGGAAAACCCACACAGAACAGGGTGAACATAAGAAAATGCCAGCAAATGCTTCTCGCCGCTTGTTTTGTAATCGTCCCTCTCCTACCCACCGCTGATTACCTGGATCAGGTGTGTTCAGCCAATCAGAAGCTGTGAGTGCAGGGGTCGTTGGAAAACAAGCAGGACTATGAGGGCCAGGGTTAGAAATACTGAGCTAATGAATTGTTTACCTGAGATCGGAGCAGCTTTGTTCAGAAGTCCTACGTCCTCCTCAAACTCTGAGGCGAACACTGAAGACGGCAGTTTGATGGTGGCAGCCTGTTCATCAAACACAAATGATTTTAGAGACCTTTGGTCCAAACAAAGTACAAAACACCCACAGTACAGCAGTGAGGCTTCGTATCAGATGAAAAACATCTTCACTGAAATCATTTATTTGTGAAACACTGCTTACTAGAAACATTTTAGAGATGTAAACTTACAGGAACAACCTGGAGCGTCTCCTGTTCCTCCTCGTCCTCATCTTCATCACGGAAATGAACAGCTCGCCTGTCAGTGTATGAGGGTCCAGCTTCCAACATCTCTGACGGGGCACATGCCTCCTTCAGGTGCTGCAGATAGTTGTAGTCGTCATCAAAGAAAACACCAAAGTTCCTCTGCTCCTCGCGCCTCTTCTCTGCTTCAGCCTGGAAAATTCCAGAAGCACAAAGAGTCTCGCATCAGGCAGAACATTTCAAGACACTTTCTGACATTCCTTCAGCTGCATAATAGTTTTGTACAGTAATGGTAAGTAAGTAAATGGATGGTTGATTTATTGTTCATAAATGTAGTTTAGTGTTAAAGATGTCCTAATTTAAAATGTGTGTGTAGAGAGTGAATGTGTTACAGTTTTATTTTTGTAATTGTTGGAGTGTTGGTGTCTGGATGCATATCACGAGAGCACCTTAGGAGCAAGCATGCGAGATCTCGTTCATGCACTGCAGGTGAGCGGATGTCTCCCACGAGGCTCTGCTAAGCTAGGCTTGGGTTCAAAAAGAGTGACACAAGACTTAAGACCTCTTTTCAAGGCAAGCAGCCAATGAGGTATTTGTCATTTAAGAAATGTTTTTATTTTACATTTTGGACTAAATGTGTTTGTACTCTAAACTGCTAATATGTTGTACTGTTCACTTATATATATACAGTTCTCCTGGCGTAAAGGCGTAATGGCGTACACGGTGCTTAAGGAGAGAACGCCCAAGCAATGAACCCGTGTCTGTGTTGTCTTGAAAAGAGCTACAGTTGTTATTGCTGTTATCAGCAGTGGTAGTGGAATAAGAGCTACTACTGGTTACATTTGATACATTTTAGGCAGGCGGGATGAAAAATAACATGACAGTTAGTCTGGACCTTGGTGGCAGGCAGGAGAACGTGTTGTGGTGCCTTCTCATCTGCAGCCAGTGGGTCTCTCTGACTTCTGTGGACGAGGTGAAAGGTCACCGCCTTCTTCTTTTCAATAAACGATTTCTTCTTTCGATGAGGCTGAAAGAAAGAAACAGTAGTTGAAGATAGTTAGTATAAATAAGTGTACACAAATATAAGGTACTTAAAAGTAGGACTTTGACAGAAAGTGGGGGGGTAAACATATCTATGCCTCAAAAATTTTATTAGCATTTGATATAAAATCCATTATTCTGAAGTCATGATGTTACTTACTCGTGTGTATTTCTACACTGTGGCAATGAGACTTTAGTAAACTTTCTAATATTTACATGTGTATGGTTCACACTTTTATTACTAATACTTTTAGGAACATTTTTAGATGCAGGTTTTTTTTAACTTTTCTGACTTTTGTCAGAAGGAACCAACTTGACTGGAGAGAAGATGAAAGGAACTGTATTTAAAGTTTAATTGTGTCAGACTTTTGGTAAAGAATCAATCTTTACAAAGAATCTTTCTACAAATACGGAGTTTTACTCGAAGTTAGCCGCTGTTAGCTAACAATATTAGCTTGGTGTAAATATGTCTGCTTACCATTTTGTAACACAATCTCTGACAGTTTTCTGTGACTGCTCGAGTTTAAAAATCCACCGTCCTTCAATAAGAGGGAGCAGTTCTAAAAGATAATCGCTTAAATCCACAAAATGCCCTTGATGTTTATCCACGCTGGGCTTTTCTTCACCATGCCACCCCTGCCATTACTGAAAAGAACCTCAGTGGACAATAACGGGGGGGGGGGGGGGGTGAAAACGATTTAAAACGCTTTTATTCCAATTGACATAGAGAACACAGGTAGCACATTTAATCCCGTCTAAAATGGTTGTGTGATTAATAAATTATCCTTAATTGATTCATGCATTCAGATTAACGCCGTAGTTGATGTTACTGTAATCTGTGACTGTCCCCCCCCCGTTTGTTAGCAACGTTGGTATGTCCAAAATAAGCTACTTCTCTCCTGATTTGCTGACGGTTGAGGAACCACTTTACAGGCGCATTACTGCCCCCAGCTGGACTAAAAAATAGAAACAAATTAAATCTAGCATAGAACACAAAATGCGATTTACCTTTTGTGAAAAAATAATCATGTTATAAAAATCTGTGTCGCCTTCAGTGATATTAAGGGATTTTGCACATTGCTCCGTTCAGAGCAGCCTCAACTTCCTGGTTCTTCCACAGCATCCTCTGCTTTAACCACTTCTTTGGCAGAATGAGTTCTCTTTAGGGTCACTGTCCTACTCTATGAACCGCTTTCTCTCTGTTAGCTGAGAAATTGATTTCTTACGCACATTTTGGTGCAAACCAAAAAAATGATGTGAAGAAGCACAAATGATAAAAAGAGAAGGCTCCTCCACCCAATAGAAGATGGGTGAAACTACATCTCTGGGGTGCTGTAAAAACTATTGTTCACTCTATTTGCCAAAGACAGTTGATGTAATAAATGATAATAAAGATGCAGAAATATAGGTTTCAATGGTAAACATTTGTCGAATACGTCAAATGTGTATCTTTGTCTAACCAAGACAAAAAATGACTTCTTGCAGTATCATTTATCATATCAGTATAATACCAATAAAAAACAATATAATACCAATACTTGGAGATGTGTGGTATTCAATCTAAAAAGTTAAAACAAAGGTTTTCAATGTTTTTGTTGAAGTGAAAAGGAAGTATACCAGCGGCCTGGTAGCTCAATGGGTTAAGCGTCAGACTGGGATGTAGGAGGTTGCAGGTTTGAATCCCGTCTGACTCCTAATCCATCCCCTACCAGGTGTGTCCCTGAGCCAGACACCCAGCGCTAGCTCCTTGTAAGTCACTTTGGATAAAAGCGTCTGCCAAGCAAAGTAAAGTATAACAAAATATAGTAAAGCTATAAATTGTTTTACATTGTAAATGTTTTTGCTTTATACAAATAGTTTTCCAGATCCTCCCTTCAGAAAAGTAGAAAACAATGATAGATACAAATTATTTATAATTAATCATATTATTACTATTAATAATACTAATAATTCTTTTTATTATACTGCAAAGGACATTGCATAAAAAATAACTCTTTGATAAAAAAAAAGACTATTACAGAAAAAAAGTAATTGCATCACTTTTTTTCTGGGTCTCAGGAGGATATAACAAAAAAACTGCATCTTAAAGAGATTTAAGTCAAAAAAGGAAGTTATCATTACCATAATTGTGCCAAGACTGTGTGCAGAAATTGTGAGTATAAGAAAGTACTAGAATGATGATGTATGGAAAGAATTGAGGGTTTGGTCTGTTTTTGATCATGTGATTATTTAAATAAAACTCCAGCAGTGCTGCAGTAAGGCATTTTAAAGTAAATAAAGGTAAATGTTAGTGTTGAAGTATAAAGTTAGATTAAATTAAAATATAAGGGAAAATTACATCTGATAAATAACATTAAACAGACAATTGAAAAACAAATGTTTTATTTTATTTCCATTTACAGAAAAGAGCATGAAAAATGAAACAGTCAACTGACAAAAAGCATAACCCCCCCAGCACCTCACATTACCATCTTATATAATGTGATTTAAACTAATGACAAGGAAAAAAAATATCGGCTTCCAGTGTTTCCTCAGACATTCATGGACAACATCAGGAACTGCAGGAGTACAAAGAGAAAATAAAGTGAAGTAAACTGCACTAAACAGAGCAGAGGATCCCGCCCACTCGGGTACGTTGAAACAAACATGAACGTGACTTTACCTGCATCATGTTCATCTTCACTCTTCCTCTCTTGAATTTATCCAGTGCCTGAAAAGCCCCTGGTTAAACAAAGAGCTTCAGTCAGAACAAATCTTACAAATCTGTCAGCTTCATTTAAATGCTGCTGTTTGAAATGTATTTACTCTCGTTATTGTTCAGGGGAGTTGGTTAAGTGTAACTTTGGACAAAACATTTTAGGAAATGTTAAGAAAGAGGAATGATTGTTTTCACCACTTTACACTATAAAAAACATTTACAGTCCCCTCTAACTGTAACAGCAATGCATGCTGGGAAGTCTGCAAACAAGGGTAGTTTTATTTTTTTTTAATAAGTTCAGTGATTTTCTTCATTTAACTCCTCATGTTGATTTAAAAGACTTTTATTAGCTTTATATAGTTTATAATATTTAGCAATGACAAGAAAATGAGCTTATTCCACAAATGCACACTGTTGTCATGTTTTAGTTTTCACATACTGAACATGTTCTCCAGACGGACAATGCAGGTGAGGTAGTCATCAAAGTCGATTTCGTAGTCCTCGTCACCAAACCTCAAGCCGATCAGCTGCAGGAGCCGGTTGTTCAGACTCATACCTTCAGGTGAACAAAGCAAACGTCACAAAACAGGATTTACACCACACAAACAGCAGCATGTTTTACTACCTTCACTAATATTATTGTAAATAATGCAAATACTCAAATTAAAATGTCTAAAAAACGTTGTACATCTGCTGAACTTTTATTTAAGCACAAGGAAGTCACATTTGTTCCTCTTGTGCCTCAAATAATCTAAAATGTTCACGTCTAGTTGAATTCATGAAAAAGCGAGTAAGTGGCCCTCGATTTAACAACGTAGTGCACTAAATCGAATTCATTACACATTCTGTCTAAAGAGTTCATATATTTAACTGGATCTTCATAATTTCATTACATTTTTTGTGTTTTTGTGTGTGTGAAGCACTTTTGTTAAGTCTAGAAAAGTTTATTACTATTATTTAAAAAATAATGATAAGAAAAAACATAAGAAGTCACAAAGAAAAATGAATTGTGTTATTGGTGGAGTCTCACCTGCAGCACTGAGAGCACCGCGGAGCTCGTATGACGACATCTTCCCCGATCGGTCGGTGTCAAAGGACAAAAACAGCATCTGTCAAAAAACAAGTTCAAGTTTATGAGCCTGAGCCACGAACCAGGAGCCGATGTTTCAAAGCTTCCGCCATTATTCCCACTCAAAGCACACGTACAATCCACTTCTTCATCTTTTCCCAGAACACCTTAAACTCCTGGAACTCCAGCATCCCCGTGTTGTCCACCTGGTTTCCTGCGTCAAGGAAAAAGCTTAAAGAGAACAATCACACATCCAGACCTGCAGTATAAATTTTCTCTGATTTAACTTCTGACACTTTGATGTCGGATGTCATGTTTTCCCCGTCACAGCGCTGCTGTGTCCGACATGTCAGTTTTTAAGGATACGTCCATCAGGTTGATGATACTGTGGCAGGTGCCGAGACTCAGACCATCAAATTTGATCTCTCTGCCTGGAGACATAAAAAAAAAACCAACATGCAATAATAATGCACAAAAAAATGTAAGAATCCAATAAAAAAGTTGATAATTCACTCACGTCTGCTGAGAACGCCGTTGAGCAGTTGCTGGAGCTCTCTGACACAAATGGCTTGGTCCTGCAAACGTGGAAGGTTGGAAAAGAAACTTTACATATTAAACTACAGACATGAGCTTTTTAATAATGTTACCAGCTCTAGTTTCATTGTGTGAAGGTAAACAGAAACTAGTTCTCTTACATCACCAGCCAGCTGGTCAAACAGCTTCCTCAGGCCCTTCTCCTCGCTTGTTTCCGCCTCTGGAGGGGTCGGCAGGGGCGGCTGGTGGAAACAACGCAGCGTCAGTACAGACTTCTCCGGTCAGTCAGCTGAATGAGCAACGGATTATTCATCTATGCTGGGTCCTGTACTTACAGCTGGGAGGTCAGCCACGACGTTGCTCCCCATCTCCCTGCAAAACCACAAGTTGATTCAACCAAAAGAACAGAACTGAGTGCAGAAGGTTCTTGTTTTCCTACCAAGACGTGAACACTCACAGAGCTTTGGCCTTCTTCTCTGAGAAGATCCGGACGAGAAAGTCAGCCTCTTGGTGAGGCTGGAAGGTGGTGGGCACCAGCAGGTACTTCCCAGGAGGCAGCGTGAAGCGCTCAGACACTTCTCGCATGTTGATGTAGGTTCTGCTTCGAGCCTTAGAAGGGTGGTAACGGAAGAAGTCCTTCGACACGTGGTCCTCGTCGTCTGGAGCCTGCACAGGCAGCAACAGAGAAAACACAGGCAACATGGGGAGCTGCTCTCTAAGGTTATGGTATGTACAGTACATGCCTCTTTGAACATTATTTTTGGAGATGAAACACAATTAAAAACTCATTTTATAGATATTTTCACTGGACCACAGAACTCGTCCAGAGACCGTGTTGTGTCGCCTCACACAAAGAAATAACTCTCTACACCAGCAGGTGTTTGTCGGGTTTCTGACCTCGTAAACTGCAAAGCCGATGGTCTCCAGGTCGAGGCCTTCCTTCCTCAGCTTTCGCCTGTTCTTCTGCATCACAGCGATCACCACGCTGCACAGGTGGTGGTCGTCGTCAGAGTCCTTCAGCTCCAGCTTGAACTGGGGGTTTGTCCAGAATGTGTCTGTGAAAAGACGCAAAGCGTTAGGAGCTGATGTGAGATGTTTACACCTGCAGCATGAGGTGTGACACCAAAAGAAAAGCACCAGGCATCTCACCAATGAAGTTCCTGCAGCCTCCAGCAGTGGAGCCCCGGATCCAGTTTCCCTCGAAGGTATTGACTTCCCATTGGTGCTTTGTGTCGTCTGTCAGAGAGTCAGCCGTCAAGTTGCAGATCTCCACCTTATCGTAGTTTTTCCTGAAGTCTCCAAACTCCATCCTGGAGTCACAAACACGGACAGTCAGCTCAAACTAAGACAGGACACTGAAACTAAACCGTGAGTTAACTTAACAGAAGAACAAGAAGAGATTCTAAATGACTCCGTGTTGTTTTACAGTGCAGATGTTAACGTGAAGCATAAATGTCACGACACTGTGAGAAAAGTTTTAAATATGTTAATCACTCAGTCTAAATTCAATATGCTGACTCACCAGAATTCCCCGTCGTCTGCTGAAATCTCCTGCAGGCGAGTTTTTTCTGCTTGGTCAATATAATTCCACTCTCTGGAACTGAAACGAACGGAAGACAAAACTTGTGATCAAAGGTCAAAGTACTTCCCCTCCTTCTTAGTATAAGTACCATACTACATATTATATTATACTTTTGTCATTTTCTCTATCCTTACTCATCACTCCAGGGACCGTTCCACTCAACCTGACCCCAGGGGTTTCTGATTCGTATCAGCTGGACCTTCTGACCTCTGAAATTCACCTGAAAATCAGAGAAATACTTGTGTGATTCAAAACAGACTCATTCTGTAGCGTGAACCACTGCATGAGTGCAGCATGTCAGTGAACATCATGTTTAATAAAAAGCTTGAAGGAGATCAACAATATTTGGCATAGAAAAGCAAAAACACAACATAGGAGGCCCAATTAACACCCCACCCCCACTCCAAAGTAACCAGCTGTGAGCTGTCAGGGCGCCTGGGAGTCTCACCTCCTCCATGCCTGTGATGGAGTACGCGTGTCCTTTCACCAGGCCAGTGGTCGTCTTGGCCTCAGACTCTGCGGAGCTGGTAATCTGGTAAAAATCACATAAAACAACAGGGAGGTTTAAAACTTAAGAACTCGGCTGAAGTGGTAAAAGAATGATTAACATGGAGGAGAGTCTTTACATCAATAGAGCAGCCCATCAAGGAGCCTCGGTCCAGAGCCTTCTTCATGATGGTGAACAGGTTGTCTGAAGAACTCTTAGTTTCATAGGTTTCCCCAACACCGCCGGTAAAATCTTCCATGGCCTCCATCGTGCTGCCGCCCTTCAGGGCCTCGTAGCTGCCATTCAGTCTTGAATAAACAGCACATAGTTATGTATTTGACCCTGTCTAAGTTAGTACTGATCCTTTTGGTGACCCCCTATCTTTCCCCTAGTATCATTCTCAGAGCAGGACGGAGTCTAAGTAACTCTTATGAGCACAAGTCAGTGCCGGTTTGTCTATCAGCTGCTGACATATTTCTCACATGCCCATGTTACACACATTCAAAGTATAAGTGAGACAACAGCAAAATTCAGACAGGTTTCCAAGTCAGCTGGGTTCATCCTCTGGAGAACAGGAACTGGAGCCTATTTTAATCTGACTGACAGTTACTGAGCTAGCGCTCATTATCCAGGACACAGAATCAAATGCTGTGCAGTTCATTCACAACATGCGTGTTCCCCAGAGGTTGAACCCCATTCGCTTTAATAGTAATTTTTTTGAGCTTTACTTTGAATAAACTGAGAACAGCTGATTTCTCAGAGAGTTCTGTCCAGGACATCATCCATACTTGTGTAATGAGCAGCTCCTGTAGCAGAGCCACATTCTCACTCAAATTACTCGTGGTGTCACAGCAAAGATACTGTGGAGGATGATCTGAGGTCAAGTGTAAGAAGAATCAAAAGTGTGGTTACTTGGCGTAAGCTTTCTCCATCAGGGCGCTCCAGAACTCGTTGCTGGAGGCAGAGTGAAGCATGATGAGCTTTTTTCTCACCGACGGTAGCCTGTCGTCCACCACTACGTCCATCCATTTGTTGTGCTGCCAAAACTGAGGCACACACAGAAGATGTGTCAAAAAACAGCCTATGTTTCATTATTTGTTACCTGCAACACACAGTGCACCAGATTTAGGACGTTTGTAATGAGATGAACAGTGATAATGTGCTAGAATAATGTGAAGATGTGTTGATGTTACTTTGATCATCTGCGATAAGCAACCCACATATTTAATGTGATGGTGTAGTAGATTTTATTGCACTGAAAAAATGTAAAAAAAAATCTTAATACAAGAAAATTCTCGTGACCCAAGCATGTGGTGTCTAAACACAAGGTCATGTATCTGACTAGAATGTGACTCTGGAGCTGGTTGTGTCTTCTTTAAGTGTGATGAGATATTTTGACTAGAAATAGGACTGATTTTCTGTTTTTAGACACTAAATGCTTGGTTCAGGAGCTGAAAACCGGATTCCAGTTTACATAATTAAGAATTAAAGAACACAACATGCAAGCAGCATAAAACTGGGACCTGTAAAACATGAATGAAAATGCAGCAATTTCATGGGGCCTCTGCGTAAATCTGAAGTTCTTGAGTTGCATCAATCCAATGAATGGACAGAAGGAGTTTTGGCCATTTAATGTACTATATACTGTCCGTACATTACGCCTCCATCTGCACTAATGTAATACTTTATCTGAACATTTTGCAAGACTGAGTTTTATTTTATCATTCCCAACAAACACGATATTCTGAAAAGCCAAAGAAGAAGATAAACTCAGAATTAGGCCTAATATACCTGGAAGTGAAAGATGCCGGCGTATCTGCTGTCGAACTCCTGGTCTCTGGGTATGACTCGGGCCATAAGTTCTGGTCTGAGCGTCAGGGATGCGATGGCTGCCAGAAGCCAGCAGTCCCCTGCAGTGACCAACAGGTGCATCACGGACAAATGTATTAACAATGTGCAGAAGCCTCATACGACCTCACACAGGTGAGGCGAGTACGTACCGAGCTGTCCCTGGCAGATGTCTGTCCTGTCTGCACCGCCTTCGATGAACTTTGGGTCACTGCACAGCTCCTGTAGCCAAACAGGATAAGAAACAGGATGGTTTATTTTCTCACAAATTTGTAAACGACAGGTGAGAGGTGACACTGGTGCCTTAAATAGGTGTGTTCACATTCCAGGCGTCTTAATCAGCCTGAAATCCCAGTCACTGCAGCAGAAAACATAGTCCACGCCACAGACTGGCAGCTGAAGCATTCAGAGGGGAGGAACGCCCAACACAGAAATGTGTGGTGGTGAGATGGGACCAGTTTACTCTGCATGTCCTGCGACAGGTAAGGATGCTGGAAATGATCTATCAAGTTCCATGAGAAACTAAACACCACAAAGATTTTATACACAGTAAAAAGAAATGTCCAGAGATTCAACGTGAGAGAGTCAGAGCAGCTGGAGCTGAGTTATAAGTCCACAGACAGAGGAAACTCACTCTGCACTCACTTCTATTTACACAGTTTAACCCACAAAACTGGTTTTGCAGCAACAGCTGAGAGAACACTTCACTGTTTTTATTTCTTAAAGGCAATGAAACCAGTTTATTTTTGTTTTGTACCAGAGTCCGTCTCTGTTTGTTGAAGCTGTCAAGACCAACACCTGTGACCAGATATCTCAATGAAAATATAACAACAAATGAAAACGTACCTTTGGCCTCTTCCATTCGATATTGACTGGAACAGTCTGGCTGAAGAAGATCGAGGAGCCTGTAGCAGGGAAGTCCGGATCCTCAAACAGGACCCCCTTCTTCAGACACTCATTCCTCAGTTGCTCAAAGGTCTTCCCGTCGGACTGCGTGCTCTCGGCCTCGATCGAGCCGTTGCTGGACAGACGAGACTGGATCGACATCTTCTTCTTCAGGAGCCTCGGCGAGTGCAGGAGAAGGGGACGCGAGCTGTGATGGACAGAGTCGCCTGCTGCGCGTTTGATGCAGAGGCAGGTCTGTCAGGTCTGTGGGGCTGGAACAGACACACCCTCCCAGCAGAAACTGGTTTGTCCTCCCATGGTGCTGAACCTCGCCCCTGCTGACTCTCTCTCTCGTCTCTTATCACTTCGTTTCACCCAGAGGAAACAGCAGGACTTAATTCCTGAAAGAAGTATTCAGATAAAATACTGCAGTACAGGAATAAACCTGTTAATTAAGTAAATGAATGTAAATACAGTCAGGAAAGTATACTTGAATTTATTAATCAATTTCTTTATTGATAGTAGGAAAATCGTCTCCACATTTCACTGTATTTAAGAAAAACTGTGAAATCTGTGGAGCTGTAACCATCAAACTGTTTTTGTTTGTGCAGGCTTCACAATACTTGCACATTACATTCAAATGTTAATATTTATATTTAAGATCCCTCTCAATATTTAAACCCTTCAAAAACATTTTGGTGCAAATTTACTACTTTGTATGACTTTTTCTATTCATTACATTAATAATTGTTTATTTGCTAGATGTAGCCTATAGTAGTTGTAGCTCTTGTTGCCATAGTGGTGTTACTGGATTATTTGGACTGAACTGGTGGATAAAACGCAACACTTTCGAGGCAAACATGACCCTTATTTCTTTTTACTTTCTACTGCATCTCCTACATCAAAGCTACTTTTAGCCTTCAGGTGTTTTGTGAACACAGCTTCACCATCTATATTTATACCAACTGCTCTACAGCACATTGTACAAGTAGTCACCACGCGCCTGAGCTTCATGCATGTGCTGCTGAGCGGTGGATCTCAGCACCAACGCCTGTGCAGCTAAACAAAATACTGCAGAAAGTACTCCTAATATTCTGGACACCAGGATCCACTTTATTCCATAATACTCATCTGTGACCAATCACATTTCCATTTCCACAAACAACCAAAAACATGTAGCTGCTGAACATTTTCAGCTTCTCTTCTGGTGAAACCGATTTCTTTTAATAAACAGGAACAATATTTAATTAGTTTTCAGTCGTCACATCTTAAATGTATTTAACCATGAAGGCACTCTGAGCTTGAACTTCCACAGAAAATGAGGATTTAAATACTGGCATCTACTGACTGAAAATCAAATGATAAAGTTTATGCAGGGGAAGATCTTGCCCCACCTTTAAAAAATTAGTCCCACTGGTTTATAAAATATATATTTTAACTTTGCTCATTTCTATGCCCAGCTCTGTTACGAGAGAGAGGAAAAGTCTGAATCCGTGGCAGGTAAACACATTTAACATCTGATTTGCCCCAGAAACAAAACACAGGTGAGCGATGGCGACAAACATCTGTACAACACAAAGACGCGGCTACTGTTCCGTTTTCTCCTGCGCTGTTCCCGTTACGAGCAGCAGGTTACAGGCCATGAACTGGACGTTCAGCACGTTGCTGGTGTTGCCAGTGTACAGTCCCACCAGCTCGCTGGACGAGCCATCAGCTGGGGTCCCGCTGTGGGAGTTGCGGATGTCCCACACTCGAACGGAGTTGTCCATAGAAGAAGATGCCACCAGGCTGCTGTCCGGGCTGAAGGACAAGCTGGTGACGCTATCCGTGTGTCCACGCAGGTCTTTGAACAGAGTTCCTGACGCTAAATCCCACAGCTTCACCCTCTGGTCCTCGCCAGCAGACGCCAAGTACTTCCCGTTAGGTGAAAAGGCGAGTGACAGCACCGGGCCGCGGTGGCCAGTGAAGAGGCGAACAGACGCCCCCTGCTGGGTGCCCCAAAGCCGCACCGTCTTGTCTGTGGAACCGGTGGCCAGGTAGTTAGAGTTGGGGTGGAACTTGACACAGTCCACATCAGCAAGATGCCCAGCATAGAGCCGCAACGGGTAGGTGCGGGAAAACGTCCACAGACGGGCAGTGCGGTCGTGGGAGCCGCTGGCGAAGTATAAGCTACAGGGGCTGACGTCCACGTCCCACACTGGGTAGGTGTGGCCCTGATAGAGCGCCGTGTTGGTGAAGCTGCCCAGATCCCAGTAGCGGATGGTCTTGTCCTCGGAGCAGGAAAGCAGCCCGGAGCTGTCCGTCAGAAAGGAGGTGCGAAACACAGGACCGCTGTGACCTCGCAACGTCTTTATCTCGCTGCCTGAGACGTCTTCCTCGTCCACCTGAGGCGAAACAGAAATCATTTCATATCACGGTTCTTAACGCAAAATTCTAATTTAGTAAAGAATTAGAATGACATTAACACAGAGTTTTGGTTTGGTTTAACTGCAGCTCAAACCTCCACATATGCACGATACTCATTTCTCTCCTGCGAGATGCCGCTGACAGATACAACAGATACGCGCCTGTCAACACAAAAATCCTAACGTTGAATTTAATACTTTTTTTTTTTTTCATTTTTCACAATTTAAAATGTCAATGAACAGATTTAAAGACTTGTGCCAACCTGATGTCTCACGTTGTCACGTGTTGTAAAATGTTACGTGTGTGTTGATATCATGAACAGTGAAGGGCGCCTCCTAGCGTAGTCATGTGACATGCAGTGGTAGTAGGTACGTGAGGCAGAGTAAGACGTAGAAGGAGGTTGCCTGATTGTAGTCTCAGGTCCACACAGCTTTTCGGACCGTTAGACGATTTGGATTGTACAAGTTTATTTTGGATTTTGGACTTTGTCTATTGTTGTCAAGATACATCTTTCACTGTGTAAAGGAGGAGTGTTCATGTTCCGTGTGGAAGATAAGTAAACCCTGTTTAATCTTCCGACCGAGTGGACCCTTTCTTTGTAGTGATACGCAGCGGATATGTAAAAAAGTGGAAACGCGTCAAATAACACAGGCTAATGACAGAGGCAACCAAAGGGCTAACCGGAGAACAAAGATAGCCCCAACAAGACTGTGTAATTGGAAATTATCTTGCATTTATTTAACTAATGCCATCAACACGCAGAGATGTTTATTCTCAATAAATGAATAATGAATAAGATGCAACTGCCTGAAACGTTTGCTTTCACAATAATCCGAGTGTATTTCTCGTGTTTCTAATGTTTCCTCTAACATTATAGTAGGAAATTAATGGTATTTCATTTCATTTTCTAAACAGCACAAGATCACAAGAAGTAAGGTTTCATTTAAAGCAGGTCTATATCGTCTTTACTTTACTTTACTTGGCAGATGCTTTTATGCAAAGCGAATTATGAGCGCTAGCACTGGGTGGGCTCAGGGACACACCTGGTAGGGGGATGGATTAGGAGTCAGACGGAACCTGCAACCTTCTGCATGCCAGTCTAACGCCTAACCCATTAAGCTACCAGGTCGCCCGTCTTCTTTTACTAAACTAAACAGCCTCATGTTATATATAATTTGTCTTTACACGGTCACCGTCTATATTATATATTTATGATACCCAAACAAATCCAGTCGCTTTGGATAAAACCTTTTTGAGATAACCATGACCTGGATGACTGAGAACCTTCACAGATACTATGAATACTGCTCAAAAGTTAGTCCGACTTTCTTTGAGCTTCAGCAGCAGCCGCTGTTTCAGCACAAACAGTTTGAGAAAACATACGAGGTTAGCATCACAGACATCCCCTAATTAAACTGAACGAGTCTAATTCCACGTTAAATAAATTCCACGTTTATCCCTTGCATCAACTCACTTCCTCCTCCAGTACGTCACATGCCAGGTGGATGCGCGACACGTCCGCCTGATGTGGTCTGGCCTTCAGTTTTCTGGCTCGGAGGCTCCACAGCTTCACCGTGGAGCTGTCGAAGCCGGCAGCCAGCAGCCGGCTGTCAGCTGACACCTCTGCAGTGTTCAGCATCTGCTCTGTGTGGTGGAAGGCGTAGAAACACAAAGTAGTGAGTGAGGGGGGGCCCTCGCGGACTTTCTTGATGCAGTCCTGCAGAGCCTCCAGAGCTGCCTCGCTTTGTGGGATCCCCGCAGGGACCTCCACCCCCTCCCCAGCCTCCACTCCATCCACTCCTGCCCAAGAGGAGCTGGAGTTTGGGGCGGTGGTCGCCCCAACAGCAGCTCCATATAGCTGGTAGTCTGTACGCCTGGAGGCGGTGACCTCCACCTGCAGGTGCGTGCTGAGGGCCCTGCAGAGTGTGCCGTTGTCCTCGCTCTGCAGGTAGCGCAGCAGGTAGCTGTAGGCTGGCTCTGTCAGGTGAACCACATATTTCTGCTGCAGGAAAGCACTCAGCTTGGGATTGACCGCAACGTCCTGAGCGGTGAGGACATGACGGAGCTGCTCTATGATGGCACGCTTCTCGCTGTCCTGAAGAAAGGCGCCGTGGAAACGACTGTAAAAACCGTCTACCACCCCCTTCAGGCCACACCGCACCATGTCCAGGTAGAGGTAGACGAAGAGCGGATACAAGATGCTGCTCACCTCCTTCGCCCAGGAGATATCCGTTTCTAATTTGTGACAAATAAAAAGGTATTGGGATCTTAAAACACAACCATATAAATATAAAGAAGTAATTTACATGATAAAGATGTAAGAGATGTGTCATTTCAAAACAAATGAATCACCAAGACAATTTAACAGCTTTATGTGAGCAATGCAGTGAGAAATGCAGTGACTGTGCAGCAGGAATGTGGACACCGTACCGGCCAGAAAGGAGCGCAGTCTGGAGAACTGAGCCTCATACTGCTGTGGGTCAAACTGACAGGGTGCAGCAGAGACGATGTTGGCACAGCCCGACTCTGTCTGCACTGCTCAGAAAAACAAAAAACGAGGGGAAAACGTGACTGACTTAATTTAATTTAACCAAACTAATTAAAATGGTTGGTGACAGATTCAACAGAAAGAATAAGTCCAATCAGAGCCTAGAACTCAGTAAAAACTAATCCCTGTTTACAGGAAACTGCTTTGACACCGACCAAGTTCTGAGGGTTTTAGAAGAATCAGTTCACTATGATTTCTAGACCTGGACATCAGAAAGAGTGACATCCTTGTGCATCCTCATTATCTTGACTCACCCGTGAGGCTGGCAGCCATCTCCTCGGCTGACTGGAAGAGTTTGGCTCCTTTCAGGGTGCCGTCAGTGTCCACATACTGCCTCCTCTTAAGGTACTGAGACACGACATACTGGATCTGCTCAGTGCGAACCCGCTTCATGACCTGAGAAGCAAAAACCCAGTGTCAGAGCACAGAGGAGACACCTGCACATCACATTTCCTTTCATTCTCAAACATCATTGTCAGGTGTAAAAAAAAAGTCTGATGCAAAGGATGTTCAAGTGATAAAAATCCGATTCACAATTTTCATGACAATATAAACCCTCCTGGTCAGAGCATCCTCCCCGTGGCTAATTACCTAGCAAAGCATCGAGCTAACAATATTTACTAAAGCACAAAAACAAACAAAAGTCTGAAAGATATGTTCCCTAAACAGGGTTGTTGTCGGTACCAAAGTCTGAAACAACTGAAGTTGAGAACAAATCCAGTTTAAAGCTGCCAGGTTTCCGCATTAGAGGAGGACGCCCGCACCTAGCTTACCGGCTAACTAGCAGCAGCGGGCCTGACGACTCCGAACTTTTAGCGGGATCGTTTAAGTAACATTAGCTGCACTGTTAGAAAATAAACACTCACTGCATATCGTGCTGTTCTTCTCCGTTCTCGGTTAGTGTGTACGAGCTAATGAGGCTTTAGTATAACCCAGTATCCGGCTGATACTAACGTTACACCGCTGCCTGCCGCTGCAGCTCCATCATAGCCGTCCGCCCCCCGCTCTGCTCTGCCTCCATCAGATCCACCTCTGTTAGCTGCTAGCAGCGTTAGCTCGGTGCTATAATCTGTGATGGTATCGGTGATCCGCTGCTTCTGTCTGGCTCAGCGTTACTGCAGGAAAATATATCGATGACCGATACAACACAATAAAAATAAGAAGCGTTTAAATTACTACTTAAATAACGAGTTAAATGTGTCATTAAATTATTAGGTACTGAAATTTAGCCACACATAATTTATTACATATATCATTTATTAAATATATAATTATTAGAATATATTGTTTTTACTGTTTATTTTTTAAAATAAACAGTATCACACTGAGCTCCTCTCCTCTCTGTCGACTTTATGACATCTTTGCATGTTACTAACTTTGCTTCTTCTTTTCCTTAGTTGTGCTTTGTCCTTTCTCTCTATATCTCTCTCTCTCAGGTATCCTCGACCTTGGAGCGGTGGTTGCTGGTCCTACCAACCTGTCCAGTGCTTCGTCTGCTGCTCCTTGTTGTTGTTATGATCTATGTTACCTGCTGTTCTTTTCTCTCTCCTCTGTCCACTAACCCCAACCAGTCGAGGCAGATGGCCGCCCACCTTGATCCTGGTTTTGCTCAAGTGGCACTGTTGGGTTTTCTATATTATTTTGTATATATTTATATAATGTGTAAGGTCTTAAACCTTACACTCTAAAGTTTCTTGAGATGACTTATGTTGTGAATTGAATTGAAATTATTTTATTTGTCACCTTTGTCCATCAAACTCGGTGGGTATGTCTATCAAAGTTTTCTAGTTTTTCTAGTTTGTTTGTAGTAAAACAAACTATAAAAACAATGTAGTAAAAACAATGTGTAGTATAGGACAACACTAAACATGATCATATGTAAAATAAGAAAATCAACTACGACACTTTGTAGGGTTTAATGTTAAATTAGAAAAATACACCTGCTTAAAATACAATGTCAATTTTGTATTCAGCAACCAACTATAATACACTTTCTAGTTTTAGGTAAATCTGCAATTTACAACGAAGACACAAATCAAATGTAGATTTTTCTTAATACATTCTTCCAAAACTCACTTGTTTCACTTGGTCACATTCCTTCCATAGTTCACTCTGTGAATTAAGTTAGGACAATTATTAGCTGTTGTTCTCTTGGTATATTTACAGTACAATTTGGCTTATACAGTCTGTCTAAGGGTTTCTCAATTGAAGTTCCTTCATCAGAATATGACTTTGAAGACAATAGTTGCTTCTCATCTTCATCCCCAAAGTCGCTCATCTTTAGATTTCAGTCTGCTCAGTCTGCAGAGTAATTTGTAATATTCTAAAGAAAAAAGCACAGTTAATGAGCAGGGCAGTTCTCACAAACATTAGGTGTTTTTCTTTTAGAAACTACATGGAACACCATCAGCAGCACATCACAGACAGATTTGTTGATGTCAGGTTTTCTGTTATTGATTTGTTGAGGTGGGGCGTGAAAACTATTTTTTTGAGAACCACTGTTATGGGCTGAGATATCAGTCCTTCCTTTCTTCGTCATCAATTTAATGTCAATGTTGGTTTTGTTTGCACAAAAAAAAGAACATTCTGTGCAATGTTTTGTTCTTAGTGTCAGTGACAGTCAGAGCGAGTGTTTTCCTTCTAAGACTAAAGAGGAATGATAATAACCCTCCAGTTAACAGCTTTACTAACAGTTGACGTTAAGTGGCTGGCATTAAATATTCTCACTGAGTGGACAATTTCCCCAATATGTATACATCTGCTTTCTTCCCTGTTCTGTTCCTGTATCTGTCTCTAGTTTGTGAAACGTGTTATCCTACAATTAAATAAAAATCACACATACCTGAGAGTGGACCCTCACTACAACTTTCAGATTAGACTGTAACACACACACACACACACACACACATCCTACATCTTTTATGTCGTGTACACGCAATGCCAGCGGGGCTGTACAAAACCGGCATTGTAACATTATTTTCCTGTAAATTGTTTTTGTAATAAAGTTTTTTACAAATGGGCGGTGCTTGTAAGACAATGACGTATTTTTGAAGCGACTGTGCCGCGCGGAGTTAAATGTGGCGGACGTTCCGTTTCGCCGTCAACAATTAAAATTTGACCACATTTCGCAGTTGTTCGGCAGACATGTTCAGCCCCCGCACCGCTCCGAGTCGTCGGCAGCAGGGCAGGACCACGGGGAGAAGGAGCATCTCTGCCGCCAACAGCCTCCTGTTCTCCCCGCGCAGGACGTCTCTGTCGGCGAGGTGAAGTTTTAGCTTAGCGGTTTTTCTGAGTTTACAACACACTGAAACAAAACTTACTGCAACAACCACGCGATTACAAAGATTGTAAAGTTGAGAAGCTCTTCTGTCCAAAAGACAAACGTAGAAAACGAACAACACTTAACAATCGGTGGCGGTTGGTTTAGGTCTGATTTCAAATCACTTTCCCTCAGGTCAACACCCACCCGAGTGCAGAGCCACGCCGCTGCAGAATCAGTGAGCTATGACGTGCAAACCTTCGGCTCGTCGCTGCCTGTTAAAGTGATGGAGGCTCTGACGATGGCTGATGGTAAAGAAACAACCTGTCTTCTTCTTTTAGTTTTCTCTGTTTGTCCGGTGGCTGTTAATCGTCTGTGTCTCTTTGTGTCTGCAGCTGATGATCAGATCTCGGTGAAGGTGGATGAGAGCGGCTGGGCCTGGATGGTTTGTGGAGAGAGACTGATCATCTGGAAGATCTGCCAGACTGCTGTGGCCAAGGTACAGTTCAGCTCCAAAATCAGTTGGGCTAATAATGAAAGGGGCACATTCACACGTGTTAGATTAAATAACAGCCTGTTATTAATCGCTGTGAATGATTACATTCCTCCCCTCTGTGTGTTTTCCTGCAGCTGTCTGTGTGTAAGGAGCTGCAGCTCCCCGGCAGCGAGTACAACTACACGGCCGACCACGTGGCTGTGACGGCCGCCGCTCCTCTGGAGGTGGCCCCGGTACAGTCTATCTCGGTCCTGGCAGTAGCAGCAGAGGGGGCAGCTCGATTCTGGCCCAGTCTTGCTCAGGAGGGGAACTACACAGAGTCAGACGTGGACCTGGGAGATCTCTGCAACTTCGTCGTTGCTGTCAGAGTAAGAAGAAATGAATCATCACGTTTATGATGCTGCTTATTCACCTTCAGCGTGAGTCGAACGTGCCTGTTCCACCATGTCTGTCCTCTCAGGGTGGGAGCTTTGTCCTGTCCTCTGCAAAGAATCGGCTGTTGAGGCTGGCTGTGGATTCTTCTGGGAAGCTTCAGTGTCGAGCGCTGCAGCAGGGTCAGGGGATGCTGTCTGGTATCGGACGCCGTGTCTCCAGTCTGTTCGGCATACTGTCCCCGCCGGCCAACGACACGGTGAGTGAGGTGGAGAGATGTGATGTCAGCTTCCGACATGTCCACTGCATTTGAGGAGGAATAAAATATTAGATCCAGCAGTGAACTTGTTGATTCACCTTCATTTTGTTTCCAGCTGAGTTGACCTGTCGCAAGTTTACCTTTGAACACCTCCATCCTGACTCTTTTCTCCCTGCAGCTCCACAGTGTAGTGTGGGGGGCGGCGTCCAGCTGCCTGTACACGCTGACCAGCTCCAGGGTGAGTAAGTGGGATGTGGACGACAGCTGGGAGCTCCAGGTCCTCAGCTGGGACGCCCGCAGAGCCCTGACTGAGAGCATCGCCGACACCATCTGGGTCAGTAGATGAATACACACAATGACACATTCAGAAAATCAGCAGCGGGTGTAGCAGTGACAAAAACGTTTGTCTGCCCCCCCCCCCCAGGGGTCAGAGAGCAACTATGAAGAGATAAAGGAGGGTGTGCATGTGGTGTATCTGGATATGAAGCTCAGCCAGTAAGTGTTCACCTGTGTGTGTGTGTGTGTGTGTGTCTCTGTGTAAAGTGACTGTTAATAGTCCCAAAAATAATTACATGGACAGAATCAGTTTTTCTTATTCTTATTTAGGTCCGGTCTGGTGGTTCTGGCTGCAGCCTGGCACCCCTCCGACACCCCCTGCCTGACTTACTTCTGCCTGGTCACACTGCAGGACGACGGAGCCTCCATCTCTGACCAGTTCACTGTGGAAGTCACGAAGCACAACCCTCCCTTCCAGGTCCGTCTCCATCCTGATCCAGTTGCATCAGAGTGAGAGTTTTACTGAGGCTACTGAGCTCGGAGCATCGCAGCAGCTTCTTTGCTGACAGTTATAGAAACCGGCAGCGTGTTAATATTCTGGTGTGTTCAGTAGTTCATTACTGGGAGGTTTGAGCAGAGTGAGATTAGATCTTCTCATTTCCTTTTTTTTCAGTGTTTTATGAGCATCTTCATTTAACGTTATGCAGGTTCTCAGCTCTCTCTAGTGTTAGAATCCACTGCTAATAAACTGAAGCTGTGCTCTTCCTCATCAACGTGTCCCCAGAGTGAGGAGGCTCTGCAGTCCACCCGCCTGCTGCTGCCTACCTCCCCAGGCTCCACCGCCTTCCTCTACAGCGAGGAGCTGGTCTACGCCTGCTCGACAGGAACCAGCAGGGCTGCGCTGCCTGATGAGAAAATGAGCTTTAACTCACCCGGTAAGACCTGGAAGCTCGAGGAGGAAGTCGTCAATGGATTTAGTGAAAGAAACAATCACGTTTTATTGTAACTGGAATTCATTTACAAGAAGGTAACAGAGACAGGACAGAGAGGTTTAAATGCTCTGCCCTAAGAAATGACTGTTTGTTGACCAGTTCAAACTTTTTGACCAATAATGCAGGAAATTAATAATGGTTCACGTAGTTTTTCTTGCGACATGTTGCTGTCAGGAGTGTGATCTGATGTCTGTGCGTCTCTCTCTGTGCAGGTGACGGCGTGCGTGGAGGAGGCTGCTGCGGCAACCTGCCCGTGTTCTTCTCCCAGAACAGCGGCCTGGTGGCGGTGGTGGCCAGAGAGAGTGCCTCCATCCTGCCGGAGACCATGGAGGACTCGCTGTGCTCCTTGCTGGCTGCGGCCCCTGAGGTGAAAGTCGATATACAATACGGCACCGCGGTTTTAAAAAGCTTTAGACAAACAAAGAGGAAAAAGTTTTATCTACAGATGCACAATTACTTTTATTTTATTATTTTCATGTGGCTTCGATCATGACTGAATCTAAAATCCATTTCTTTTGACCGTTGAAGGTTTCAACCATGGAGACTCCATCCAGAGCGGAGCCAGTTGCTCAGGAGGACAAAACCAAACTCCTGAAGGCGGCGTTCCTGCAGTTCTGTCGGTGCGTCACAGATTCTGACGTTTCTGCGTCGCAGGAAACGGGGATTTATTTCAGTGTGAAAAACGTCACTGCATCATATCACGGAGATGGTTGATGCAGTATTTTATGCAGCTTGAACTACAGTAGTGTGAAAAACTATTTGCCCCCTTCCTGATTTCTTACTCTTTTGCATGTTTGTCACACTTAAATGTTTCTGATCATCAAACACATTTAACCATTAGTCAAAGATAACACAAGTAAACACAAAATGCAGTTTTTAAATGATGGTTTTTATTATTTACGGAGAAAAAAAATCAAACCTACATACCCAGTGTGAAAAAGTAATTGCCCCCTGAACCTAATAACTGGTTGGGCCCCCCTTAGCAGCAATAACTGCAAACAAGCATTTGTGATAACTTGCAACGAGTTTTCTAGTATGAACCGCCTTTTTAAGGTCATGCCACAACATCTCAATAGGATTCAGGTCAGGACTTTGACTAGGCCACTCCAAAGTCTTCATTTTTCTTTGGTCCATGTAGATTTCGAGTTTTTTTCTCCCTTAATAACGTAAACCTTCATTTAAAAACTGCATTTTGTGTTTACTTGTGTGTGTGTTCAATTGGGTTATCCTTGACTAATAGTTAATGTTTTTTGATGAGCAGAAACATTTAAGTGTGACAAACATGCAAAAGAATAAGAAATCAGGAAGGGGGCAAATAGTTTTTCACAACACTGTATCTAATAATAGAAGGTCTCTCTGCTTCATCAGTAATGATGTGGTGGGGGCTCAGACTCTCACAGACGAGCTTTTCCCTGCTGACGGGGAGGGGGAGGGGGGAGCCGAGCTCGACAGCGTGGTGACTCAGATCAACCTGGACCTGGTGGACGACTACCCGGCTTCCGACCCCCGCTGGGCCGAGTCCGTCCCCGATGGTGAGGAACAGAACTGTGATCTCAGATGGCACAACACACAACAAATGTCCCTTAGCTGTAAACTCATGGCTCTTCACCTCCACTAAACAGAAAATAAGCTGTAATTGCTCCTGTTCATCATCAAAACTCGGAACACGTTTTTGTCTCTGTCTCGCGCAGAGAGCACCGGTTTCCCTCTCACCTCCCTCATCATCCTCCACCAGCTGGAAGACAAGATGAAGGCCCATGGCTGCTTCATGGACTTCCTGCTCCAGGTAAATGCACGACGTGCAGGTCTTGATGTTGTGGTTTTCGGGGATTTGTTGTTGCTGAGAATCTGCATCCGACGGTTCAGTGAGTGTCTAATGACCACACGGTGGCGGTGCTTCGCCAGGAATGACTCGCTGCTCTTTGATCACATCTTAGTCCGTTAAGTGAAGGGTTTAGAAAAGAGCAGAGAAGCAGAACCACATGTGAAATGATCCCTGTGCTGTTCTTGATCACAGGTGGGCCTGCTGGACCGGCTCGGCCAGGTGACGGTGCGTTCCACTCCCATGGCAACGCGCCTGCTGCTGTGTGAACATGCAGAGAAGCTGCAGGCCGCCATGGTGCTGAAGAACCACCACGGCAAACATGCCGAGCTCATTAACCGGGCCATCGGCGCCACGCTGCAGAGGAACAACACTGTGGTGCCGCCCAGCCTCACCGCTGCCGACGTCTTCTTCAGAGAGGTCTGTGTCTGCACACGTCCTGCTGCTGTTGTTGTTCTGGTGTCTGAGTCGCGTCACTGTTGGACTGTTTGTCTCACAGGTGTCTCAGATCTCCTCTGTGTTCGACTGTCTGCTGGAGGAAGAGGAGCGCAGTCTGAAGGAGAACCCGATTGACTCTGTGCAGTGGGCCGAGGTGGTGCTCACCGTCAACAGCATCATTAAGGTAAAAACAAAGTTTTATCCTCTAATAAAACAAATGTACTTTAATGACGTAAAGTAATCTGTGTGTGTGTGTGTGTGTGTGCGCGCAGGACATGCTCCAGGCTGCGGGTCAGTACAGAGAGTCCAAAGCCTCCACGTACAGAGCCTCTGAAGGTGCTGCTGCAGAGCCCGAGTACATCCCATGGACCGGTACCACACGTTCATCTGTTAATGAACTGACAGTGTGCTGTGATTAGTTTGTCTCAGTGAAAAACCCACATGTTTGTCTTCTTATTGTACTTACGTAAATGTCCCATCATGGTTTTCCTCCCACCAGCGTCGGGTGGTGTTGGTGGCGTTCGCACTGTCATCTCCCGTCAGCTAGATGTCACCCTGCGATCAGTGTACCCGCACGCGGACTCAGAGCTGCGCAGTGCCCTGTGTGAGCAGCTGGTGGCGCTGTTGGACATCTACCTTGGTGGCTACGTGGCCCAGCTGACCTCCCTGCAGCAGCAGAGGCCCCCGGGGGCCCAACAGGAGCGATACAACAGCCTGGAGATGGAATACAGCCAGCGTCGCTCGGAGCTGCTCACACCGCTCCGTAGGTTCTGTAGGAGGATCCTTTGAACGTGGTGTGTCAGGTGACTCGAGCTGTGATTGTGACTCTGACTCTGTGTTGCAGTGGAGCTGGGTCAGTACCAGTGGGTGGCAGCTCTGGCTGAGAAGTACTGCGACTTCGACATCCTGGTCCAGATGTGCGAGAAGACCGACAACCAGAGTCGCCTGCAGCACTACATGGCCAAGTTTGCAGACCAGGTACCCAGGCTCTCAAGAAGAAATAAACACAGAGAAGCAGCTTCTTACTGCTGGACAGTTATTTTATCTGTGGTACAGTAACGCATGTAAACAGTGAAGCGCTGACGTCACAGTCTCACTCTCTGTTTACACGCTGGAGCTTTCTCATGCAGCTCATCTGTTTCCTCGCTGCAGAACTTTGCCGACTTCCTGTTTCGCTGGTACATGGAGAAAGGGAAGAGAGGGAAGCTGCTGTCCCAGCCGGCTGCTCAGCACCAGCAGCTGGCCAGCTTCCTGCACGCCCACCAGCACCTGAGCTGGCTGCACCACGTGCACGTGCACGACTACCACGGTGTACGACACGCGCACACACACACACATACACGGATGCCATTTACTACAAATATTTGTTACAAACACTTCCTTTCTTTTTGAAGATTACAAAACAAATCAATCAAATTGTCTTCCCTGTTAAACACAGTTCATTCATTCATTAATTCCTTCCTTCCTTCCCTTCTTCCTTCCTTCCTTCCTTCCTTCCGTCCTGCGTTTCACACACAGTTACCACAGTGTAGCACAGAAAGACACGGAGTGAGTTTACTTCCTGTTTCTGCAGCTTTAAACTGTTAAATGCTCGTAACAACCACTGTACAGCAGCAGACACAAAGTCTCTACGCGCACACACACACTCACTTTCCGCAGACACTTGTGGTTGAGTTGATAAAAATGTGAATAAAAACTGTGATGTCTCCTACAGATACGGCTCAAAACCCTGACTTTAGGTTTATTGTAAAGCTGAAAACTATCATAAACTGTAGGAAGGTTTAGAGACGTGACGTGAGATGAAAATGATTCAGAACAGTTTCCAGGACAGAAGTCATGCGTAAACAAATGTTTTCCAGGGACAGCCCACGCTTTACCTACTTTAATCCTTCCTTAGATCCTTCTGTTACCTCACACGCGCACACACAGCTTCATGTGCAACTTTTTGTTCCTCTGCATATGTGCAGGACAGGATCTGAAACAGACATGTTTAAAAAAAAATGAACGTGCAGTCACTGTTGTTAAGCCTCGTTCCACACGTGTGGTGGACTTGGCTGTGTGTCCAGAATAAGTCAGATTACTCATTTGCTGCATGTAACAAGGAAAAACCAGACAACAGACGCAGTGCTGTAAAGTGCTGTTTCAGATTATTTCCAGGTTTTCATTAGAACCTCACATAGTGCAAAATAACACATTCCTTTATACAATGAAATGTAAAGAAACATCCAAGAATATAAACGAGCCTAGAATAAGAGGAGTGTGTGTGGAACGCAGTAAATAAAATGTCTTCGTTTCAGATAATTTTTACTTTAACAGGTTTAATATTGTGACTTTATTCATTTAAAAAATCTTAGATATTCTCTTGAATTTAATAAAGACTGTTGTGTCCTGCAGGCTCACAGGACGCTCTACAGCCAGGCCAACATGGAGACTCGTTACTTTGTGAAGAAGAAGACGCTGTTGGCTCTCAGCAAACTGACGGCGCTCTCGTCCGACCTGCCGGAGGACAGGATCAACAAACAAGTCGAGGGTACAAAGGAAACTCTGGTTTATCAGATTCTAACATTAGAGCTTATTTTCTACTCGGGGACCGAACGAGAATCATTTGTGGTGTAAAAAAATTTTTTTTTTTTTTAAGCATTTTGTTTCCTGTTCAATCAGACATCGTTGAGCAGGAGCGCTTCCTGCTACATCAGGAGACTCTGCCCCGACAGCTGCTGGAGGAGAAACAGCAGAACCCAGAAACGATGCCTCTGCTCAGCGCTCACAACCTCATACAGGTGAACACTCAGAACCTGAACAACTGTTAGATCAGCCGATAAAAGATGTTTTATTGTCATACATGCAGACACCTACACAGACACAGCTGACTGAAGTGTTGCTCTGGGTGATTAAGAACAGTAGGAATCTGAGTGCAGTGCTTCAGTGTCTCTGCACAGTTCGTGTCCAAACTGTTAGATAGTTATTGCATGACTAAATCTCAGTCTACAGTCTCCACAATCATCCTGCATTTGAATCAACATCACCTTCATGAGGAATATATATAATTTTAGCTCCGTTTTCATGATGATCACCAGCAGAGATGGGAGCAACACAAACAGAAATGTTGGTGTCAAAACACAAACTGCCAAACAAGCAGGAGGTAGATCCAATCTGCAGGTCAGCTGTCACTTCATCATTTGCTCCTCTGCACAGTTGTACATCTGTGACGACAACAGAGGCGCCAACGAGTACGACTTCAAAAAGGCTCTGGATCTGCTGGAGTACATCAGTGAGGTAACCTTGTCCTCCTATGGAGCTTCCACCAGTCGTTAACAGTGGGTTTATGTTTGTCTCCTGTGTTCACGCTGCAGGACGACGCCGTGGACACCGAGCTGCTGAAATGTGAGATATTCGCCAAAGCGCTCAGGAAAGACGAGTAAGAGCTGATTTTCTTTGTCCAGTAATTCTAATTATGATGTGGAAAGTTAAATGGAGGAAGAGCATGCGTCCTCAACACCAGTGGCTGTTGTGAGACTTGTTGTCGGTTCAGTTTGACACATTGTTTGACTCTGACGCTGCCTCTCAGCTGGTCCACTGCCGATGGGAGCGACGACCCGCTGGAAGCTGCCAAGGACAGTGTGTTTGTCAGGATCCTCCTCAAACTCATCCAGGAAGGTGCGATTCGCTCGTTTTATGTCTTATGTCATCACTCGTTTGCTGCAGATTTGTTCATATAAAAACTAAACGGACACAGTGAACTCGTGTTCTTCCTCCTGCAGGTGTTCCTCTGCAGTCGTACCTGCCGGACGTCCGAGAGTTGCTGGAGTCGGACGATCTGAGCAGTTTGAAATCAAAACCTTATTTTGAGTTTGTCCTTCGAGCCAATTATGAACATTACCTACAGGCTCAGATGTGACGTCAGCTCAGTAACAAGTGCTGCATCTTACAGCTTCCTTACCCTAATTATTGTTTGAATGATTGTTCACTTTTTCAAATAAATATTTGTTTTTATATACTTGAAGTTCACAGAGGGAATTAAAGATTTCAAACGTTGGTGTTTATTCAGCGTGTTTCAGTTCAGTCAGCAGAAAAAACTTAAACTTTTGGTGATGTTGAAAGAAAAGCTTTTGTAAATGAACCTAAAATAAATATTAGAATATTTGTACTTTGTAGCTAACAAATTGTGAAACATGTCTTATTCTTTTACAACAATGAGTCAAGTTTGATTTCAGGTTTTTATGCTGATGAAAGTGAAGCTGATTTAAAAAATAAAATGAAAATACATTTCTGCTCAGTAATGTGAGATAATTACAGACAGAAATTATGTCAATATCTGAAGTATTATTATGCTGGTTACATTTAATTATTCAAACCTAGAAAGCGACAGAAACCTGACTCCAGGACCTGGTCTGGATTGTGCAGGACTTCCTGCTGTTTGATGACATGCAGCAGATGTTGGTTATAAATAGATGTGGACTGAGTAGATAAGAAGTGCGTGTGTTTAACCTCATATCTGAACTTTAAATACTTTGGATGACAGTTTAGTCTCCGCACACAGACACACTACCTGCACCTTGTGTTAACTTGTGTCTATTTCTGTTTTTGTATTTGCATTCTAAGGTTTCCTGTTTAGTCACAAACTGTCCCCGTGTCTCTTTCCTTGTCGCTTTGTATCTGCTTCATCTAGTTTTACTAATTGTGTATCTCGTAATCTTCTTGCCTTGTTTTGATGTTTTCTATTGATTTGTGGTCATTGTGTTACTTGTTCTAAATCTCTTAGCAGTCAGATCCAGGTTAGAAGACATGAGATTACACACAAAATGACACATGCAGTAGATGTCGTGAGCAGCTCTGGGTCATGACTCGTCCCAGGGGCCCGTCGGTCATAGTCTTTCAATGCATATCGTTTCTCTCCAGCCCTGATACGAGGAGCCAAATGTTTGTATCATCATCCCACTTCAATTCATGATTAACGGTCTACTGTCATCGTTTTACATCATCTTCTATTTGGGTCCTGACAGCTGAGCAGAGCTCAGTCAACAACTGGACAAACACAGGCAGCTCAGTTTGTCTCCCTGAGAAATCCGGTCTCCAGCTGCAGCTGTTGGACGTGTTGGAGGTCCTGACCCTCTTGTCTGACGGGTGACTCTCAGCTGCTGCGTGAAGTTACTGTTTGATCTTTAGTGGAGAACCAAACCCACAGAAATCAAAGTAAAACCTGCTGCATTAGAATAAAAACCAGAGCCTTTGATATTCAAAAAACAAATATACTGTAGCATATCCACGTAGACTGAATTCAGCTTCTACATGTCAAGACCCTGATTTAAGACAGATCAAACAAAAAGGCAAAACATCACATTCCTTATTGTGTGTGTTAAATTTGAACTTTTTTGTAATTTTTTTTTGTCTGTTTTGGTTAATATCTAATGTCTGCTCCTGGTCCTTCAGCTAAATATGGGGTCTGTTATACATTTGTCTCTTCAGTACCTTTTCTTTTTCAGACACCGCCAGAACACCTCCAGGTGATGTCACATGGAGGTGTTTTAAGCAGAGGGACGCTTAAAGACCCTTCATATCCTACACTATGTTTCCACATCTTAAATACTCAATTGTTAAATCATAGTCCTCACGCAGCACGCGTGCCATAGTAGTACTACTGCGCACGCGCTGTGACGACCTGGTCTAGGTCCATACACGGGCTCGTGA
Organism: Microctenopoma stevenorrisi; assembly: GCA_032270685.1. Taxonomy (NCBI): domain Eukaryota; kingdom Metazoa; phylum Chordata; class Actinopteri; order Anabantiformes; family Anabantidae; genus Microctenopoma; species Microctenopoma stevenorrisi. The sequence continues at coordinate 1,142,278 of JAUMTR010000001.1, forward strand.
GATCCGCGGCGGCTTCGCGCGGGGATTTCCTCTCCATTTACGGCGCGCGAGCCCCCCCGTCATGCCAAATATGGACGACGGCCGGTTCCTAACTGCTGCTCCGGAGGTCAGAAAAACCCTCCCGGTGGTCTGGTATGGAGGACACCGGGTATATAAGAACCCCGGTGGTCGCTGCCTGTCACCCCTTAGAGCTGGAAGCAGGAGCGGTTAAAGTCTCATCACTGACAGCCGGACACGAGCAGAGGTAAGCGGCTTGGAATAGCGGTGGAGGACAAGGTTTCCGTTGCTGGAGTCCTGCTGGTTGCTATTTTCTATGAAGGAGATCCAGGCAGGTGGAAACACAGACCGCTTCTGGACTCGGTTAGAGAGGGGAGGCTTTTATTTTGTTTCATTTCCGGGCGCTGTCGGAAAAAGTCCATAAGGAGTCTAATTGAAAAGGGACGACGAGAGAGATAGATTTACCTGTGTAGTAACGGGAAATCTACAGAAACTGAAAATTCATGTTTTAGAAAATACCGTGAATTTAAAAAATATTTGCGCCACTTAAAAGGAGCAGTTCAGATGTATCCGTTTCATGAGAGCACGTGAAGGCGTCGTCGCCACATTAATGAGTGTTAATGGTGCCTCTGTTTACATCAATGACTGTTATTACCGTATTTCAAGCTGTCTGCTGTCATTTTCCACGAGTGGAAAACTGTGGAGGATGACAGGATTTACTTACAGCGAAAAATATGAAAATCTCTAAAAAGCAAAAAGACTTGTGTAGCTACTCTGCTCAAAGGGACTTCACGCTTCGTACTGATGTCCACAGAGGTTTATTTACTTCTTGCAATCACCTAAAATAAAACCAAATTAAATATTTCATATTCACATTAATACAGTAATAAACACAAATTGTTTATTTCCTCACGTAACAAGGCAATGTTAGCTTCTCCATAGTGTTTACCGTGTGCGCCTTGTAATAAGAATTCACAATTATTAAAATAAACTAACAAAGAAAATCTCGCACCTTACTCACTTTTATACATACATACATACATACATCATAGCACCTGCTACAATTTGTACTTTATATTTAATAATGTGACAAACAGTCAAGTCAAATAATATTTCGAGTTGAAAATACTTTGGTTTCAAAAGTAAAAATTAACTTTCTGTATATTGTACTTGTGTGTCACTGTGTAAATGGAGGATCCAGACACACATTTAACCCTCCTCCACCTCTCCTCCACCTGCAGAACCCGCAGCCATGTGTGACGACGATGAGACCACCGCGCTCGTCTGTGATAACGGCTCCGGCCTGGTGAAGGCAGGCTTCGCCGGCGATGACGCCCCCAGGGCCGTGTTCCCCTCCATCGTGGGCCGCCCCCGTCACCAGGTGCAGTAAAACCGGAGCTCCACAGAATCAGGCCTGAAGTTAAGGTGTCCCAGAGACACAGAGATTAGAAATGAGAACTAACATGACTGTAAACCAGCCAAAGGTCAGCTGAACATAACACAGCCTCATTTTATGATTTAGGTAAAAATCTTATTGATTATGTAAACCCTCGTTAGTCAGAAGGTGAAGCCTCACCCATCTCCCTCTCCCTCTCAGGGTGTGATGGTCGGTATGGGTCAGAAGGACTCCTACGTGGGAGACGAAGCCCAGAGCAAGAGGGGCATCCTGACCCTGAAGTACCCCATCGAGCACGGCATCATCACCAACTGGGACGACATGGAGAAGATCTGGCACCACACCTTCTACAACGAGCTGCGTGTGGCCCCCGAGGAGCACCCCACCCTGCTGACGGAGGCCCCCCTGAACCCCAAAGCCAATCGGGAGAAGATGACCCAGATCATGTTCGAGACCTTCAATGTCCCCGCCATGTACGTGGCGATCCAGGCGGTGCTGTCCCTCTACGCCTCCGGCCGCACCACCGGTGAGTTACGCAGGAAGGGTTTGGATGTTACCAGACTTTTCAGGTGTAGCTTAGTTTAGGTGTGGTGTTAGACTGGATCCTACCTCTGTTGCTGCAAATACATGTCCCTGTCCTCCTTTGTCAGTTCATGAGGTAAATCAAGCCAAAGCTCAGTCCAACAATCAGATCTTCCTCCTGGTGATTTAGTTCAGTTTCTGGTGCTGGAGGATTCTAACCCTCTAGCTTTTTACTCTCAGGGATCGTGCTGGACTCTGGTGACGGTGTGACCCACAACGTGCCAATCTATGAGGGCTACGCCCTGCCTCACGCCATCATGCGCCTGGACCTGGCTGGTCGGGATCTGACCGACTACCTGATGAAGATCCTGACTGAGCGTGGCTACTCCTTCGTCACAACCGGTAAATCCAGACATGCTTTTTTTAGATACTGCATGCAGACCTCAGCAGAAAGCTGTTAATATTTTACTGTGAGAGCATCAATAATATAATAGCTGTTAATTACATGAACCAAATACAAACATATATGATTCAGTTTACAATCATAGAAAACTTTTAAACGTTTCTAGTTTTTTTGCACCTTTCCACACAAAGTCTGATCTCCTTTCCAGCTGAGCGGGAGATTGTTCGTGACATCAAGGAGAAGCTGTGTTACGTAGCTCTGGACTTTGAGAACGAGATGGCAACCGCCGCCTCCTCCTCCTCCCTGGAGAAGAGCTATGAGCTGCCCGACGGTCAGGTCATCACCATCGGCAACGAGCGTTTCCGCTGCCCCGAGACCCTGTTCCAGCCCTCCTTCATCGGTGAGCACTTCTTTCTTTTAATGAAAAGAACCAGTACAATCCGCAAACTCATAGCTGAATAAGTTTAATCATCATGTTAAATCACGTGTGAAAAAGAAATTAAGATTTATTAAGATTCACAAAAGCTTGTGTGAAAAACTACACTGAAGATTATTGTACAGAAAGAGACACAAAAGCATTATAAAGTGAAACAGAAGTAAAAATCTGTCTTTAAGACTTACAGAAGATGAAAACCCATGAAAATAAAAAAGGTTTCTTCACAAATAAACGTGATAATGTGCGCAGCTGACTGAACCTCTGCTGCGCACCTGACAACAGGTATGGAGTCTGCCGGCATCCATGAGACCGCCTACAACAGCATAATGAAGTGTGACATCGACATCCGTAAGGACCTGTATGCCAACAACGTGCTGTCCGGTGGCACCACCATGTACCCGGGTATCGCTGACCGCATGCAGAAGGAGATCACAGCTCTGGCCCCAAGCACCATGAAGATCAAGGTACCGCAGCCAACTCCTACAGAATCTAAGCTCAGTCAAGTCCACATCACACAGGACCAGTTGGTAAAACTGTGTTTACAATACAAGACCAGAAGTGTGTGGACATCTATCCGTCCCTCGTTTAAGAGCTGCTGACATCTAGTGGACACATGTTGTCTGCAGTTATGAAGCTGCAGTGAGTTTGGTTGGTTTTATGGGCAGGAGAGAAATTATGTGTCATGGGTTTTCTAACATTTTTGTGGATCAGACTGTTTCTGATTTTTGAGCATGTTCAGCTGGAGTGTATTTTATAAATAAATGAAGTGCTACAGTATGAAAGACTTCACCTGCCGACAGTCGTTCCCTGACTTCACCAAGTGCTGTGAACACAACCACAACACATTTTTATAACAGTTGATCAAAATAAAGAAATAACTATAATCAAATAAGCACAAAACACCAGTCGAACACTTCAACAAACACTTGTATAAAACACCAACTTTATTTCTCCTCTCTGCAGATCATTGCCCCTCCTGAGCGTAAGTACTCGGTCTGGATCGGCGGCTCCATCCTGGCCTCCTTGTCCACCTTCCAGCAGATGTGGATCAGCAAGCAGGAGTACGACGAGGCTGGTCCCAGCATCGTCCACCGCAAGTGCTTCTAAACTCCAAGAGCGTCAGAAACCAGCTCAGGATCCGCACCGTCCCACGACTCGAGAGAGTCCAGAGTCTGAACCTGTACATATTTTTTATATTTATTCATGATTTTTTGTTTGTGATGATCTGTATGTGAATGACTGTGGAAAAGTGAGTGACTTTTGGCACACAACTCAAATCTGACCAACTGAAATAAACTGAAAATGTAAGAAAAGACCAAACAAGACACAAGCCAATAAAAGTTTATCTTCCAGCTACGACTGTTCATTATTATGAGATGTTCAATGTCTTCGAATCTCAGTCCACCAACATAAATCCAGACTCACGATCAACTTAAAGCTCCAGGACAATCTAATCGATCCAGCAGATTTAACAACAGAATCTACTCTTATAAAATGCAATATGCACATGTTGTAACGTAGTGCTGAGAGGAGACAGTAATGTGTCATCAACCATGTACCAGTATGTGATTTTGCAAGAAAGATATTTTCATACAATAAATACAAATACTGCATGGTTACTGTATACAACAGACACCAAATGATCAGAAATAGAAAAAAATGAGACATGAAGCAACCACACAGAGACAACATGACACAAAGACAAACACAAATCACAACAGAGATTTCACTCTACCAAAAGAGGAACCAATGCAACCGCAGGTGTAAGAAGGAATGTAAAACCGTATTAGAGAGAAAGAAAATGACAACTTACCATAAAAAGACACATGATGATCAAATGATGACAAAGAAACCAACTCTGTGTGAGCTCCTATCATCAAATATCTCTGCCTGCATTGAAGTCACAAATTCCTCTAAGTGACATCATGTGGAGGAACTTTGAGTAAACTGCAGAGTTAATGTGAAATTATATTTGAGGGTCGTATTTTATGAAGTAATCATAAAATTACACCAGCTGGAACAGGTGGAGGTGGAGGGTGTTGGGAATCACCCCTTCTAAGGCTATGACATAACTGCCAGTTATTAGTCTGCTACACCCACACTCTTCTTCCTGTATTACAGACTCTTTTTTTAAGTGAGCTTTGTTAAACATGACACAGCACAGGCTACAACCAAAACCGAAGCCTCACTTCGGCAGAGCATAGAGTACAAATTATATCGAACACAGGACAACTATGACCATACCGACATTTATTTTGAAAGGACTGACCGGACTCTGACGCTTAAACGGAACCTAGTGAAATAAAACTTCGGCAGGTGCTGGTCGTGATGGTACGGGCCGAACCATGGAGATAATTGGTCTGTTTTTGCTGAGTATTCTCACAGAAAATACAATGGGTGAGTAGAACTGATTATTTAATTTTTTATAATAGAATATTTTAATTTTTTTTTGTGACTAAGAAAATTGTAACTGGTAACTGTGGTCAGCGTGCGGAAAAAATGAAAATACATCTCGCTGTCAGGGCATATTACTGCTACAAGTGTTTTAAAATGTCCTTTTTCCCATAGATTCTGACTTTTTCTTGTTTCTGAAGCCCACACACGCACAGAACAGAAATCTTCTTACATCCTGTTCAACTGATCCACATGTTATAAAATGTTCTCTCATCACGTTCAGTTTATTTGCATGTACTTATCTGAGATGTGGAATTACATTTAAACTCATAAAAAGTTTATCTGTTTATGCTTTCGTAACTAAAAAGTGGCCAAAGAAGTATGAAAAAACACATTTAAGCTTTACTTCATTATTCTCGGAAGAGTTGGCTTCAGTCGAAACAAGGTTTAAAGTGGCAAAAACTAAAAGCTATATGTCTCTATATAGTAAGTTAACTATATGTATTGGCCTGTTTGAAATACGATGAGGTAGTTTTATGTTTAGTTCATTTCATACTCCATTATTACCTTAAAATGACGTGTATTATAACCACTGCACATCAAATGTTCTTACTTTTTGGAAACAGCACGTGTGAAACAGGGCTGGAGGCCGTGGATTCCGCTACTGGTTAAATAGAGAAGTGGCACAAAAACAAGACAAGAAAATGATAAAGTCAGTCAGAAAATGAACACATCAAACATCGAATCCCACCAACATTAAAAACATCAACTTTAATATTATTTTAAACCAATTTAAATCTACCTGCTACGTCGACCTCACCTCACGCACATTTCCGTCACCATATCAATAAATAACAGCTCACAGGACTCGGTGCATCTCTGAGCCCCCATCGAGCTCGTCCAGGCGCGGATTAATGCGCAGGCTGACATAGGCTGTAGCCTAGGGCCCCATGTGTGCAGGGGCCCTGGACACCACCGCTCTTAACAGTAACAGCAACATATCGTCACGTATATAACATCTAAATATTCAGGCGGCTCACGTGTTTAAACTGCAGCGGTGCAGACAGGGATTCATGTCACACCGATCATTTGATCAGATCACGGATTCAACAATCATACACACAAATTAATCCAGTTTCATTTCTGTACTCCTGCTATTTTATTTGGAAGCTTTTGTGCTGTCTGTGATCCACTGTCATGGATGTGTAGTTTTGTAGTTTTCTTAGCATCTTGACTTCCCATGGCAATGCTAATTGCCAGAAACAACACAGTATGAGCTCACAGGATAGACATGGTATTCTATCACACATAGTATACATCAAAATGACTTCAGCAAATCCTGCTTTTTGATAAATAAATAAAATATAAAAAGCTACATAAAATACAAATACATAGAGCAAAATCTATAAAAACAGAATAATAGCAAGTGTTTAACATTGCAGCGAACAACTATAGCAGATACAGAGATACTGTGCCATTGCAACTGGTGTGTGTGTGTGTGCGCGCAACAAAACTGTTAGGATAATTCTCAATAGTTAAATAAATGCACTGAAGATCAGCATCTGAGTCCAAAGGTGTTCAGTTTATTCCTGCCGGCAAGGGAGCACACAAGCTTACATGACGTTTCACAATAAGAAAGTCAGACGACTGCAAATGCAAATCCAATTTTGTACTTCAGACAGTGGGAGCAGGGCACAGTCAAAAGAGTGCTAAGAGAAGTTGTTATTACTCTCTGCAATATTTAAAAGTGAGCATCTTGTTTTGCAGACTCATTTCTGATGAGTCGTCACTGTTGGTGCTGATGTCACCTCGTGTTTCACCTGTTTCACCAATGCTTGCAATGTGGAGCGGCAGCACTGGACAGGGCACAGACTGGACGTCTCTCTGCTCTGTCACAGGGCTGACATATGGAGGCAGCTCTGACCCTTTTAATTTTAAATCAAATAGTCTAGCTGCACAAAGCCAAGTAAATCAAAGAAGCTACACACACACACACACACACCTCCGGCTGTTTACAGACAACAGAGCTGATAAGTCCAAGAAATTCAATACATATCTCTGTTTGACTGGTCAGATATTCAACATCTCCTGATTTACCAAGCTGTTAGCAACTCATTCACATTCTATAGGCTACATATATGTGTCTATGTGTCGCTGCCTGAAAGCTGATTTTGACAACTTTGAGAAGTGAAGTGAACTCAGAGAGGTGCAGAGTAAAGAAATAAACAGATGAATCCCATTTTACCAGATGCCAGGGATCAGATTATCATACCAGCTGTTTATATCGTGGTCATAGACTCGTCCCGAACTGGACCCGAGCTATCCGTCCTACAAACACACTGAGCTGACGTTCACATTATTGAAGAATTCCTTCATCTCTGCACAAGATCTCATCAAGGTCACTGCTGCAGGAAGGAAGTTGGTGTTTCTGTTCTAATATTTATGACCCGGTCTGTAACGATGCTACAGCGGGAATAATCATAATTAAATTGTACAAAAAAACGTGGTTCTGTGCACTTGACAATAATCATTAGGTTCTTGGTTTGATTGTTATGCGTATTATTAATTTGTTTTGTTTGTGTCGCTCGTGCTGTAAACTTTCCTCGGTAACATATCGGGGCCTGTCCTAACTTTATTGCACCTGTTTGGTTTAAAAAGCTCAGCCTTACAGTTTTGCTATTTAAAAATTAATGCTGTCAGTGTGGGGAATTTATGCCATGTAATAGTATCAGCTCACTATAACAAAAACATTATATTTTTATGAGTATAACTGAACTGAACTGAATAATAATTTGGGGCTCTATATTTTCTCTGCAAGAGGGCAAAGTGGAGCCGAGGGGCCCACGACTACGTTAATCCTGCTCTGAGCTCGTCCTACCCCAGAGAGGAATGTTTTTCTTCTATGTTTATGGTGCCAAGCGTTCACTATGTGAATCATTTACTTTTACTTTAATCCACGTTCAATAAAATCACATTTTAACTGCTTTTTACTTACCTGTGAGACTAGTTCTTCTGTGTATGATTTATATGGTTTGTGTGGTTATATATTACACAATGTAAAGTTGATCATTTAAATGCAGTTTATTATTTTCTAACTTTAATCTGAGGATTCTGAGATTAGAAAAATCATATTTTATAGTGACCTCAGTCCTCTTCTGTAAAAAGAACATTTAGTATTACTGCATTTACTGACTTTTTTTTTTGAATTTCTGTTCATCATTTACTTGTACTTCCTGTATTTTGTAGAAAACAACATACTTTACTTTACTTTTTGATTTACAAGGTAAAGACACAAGCAATAACCATTCAGGGTTCTGAGTTACTACAAAGTCAATCTGTTGAATGTCTTTGATTCTTTCTCCCACTCTTTAATATATTTGTCCACGTATTTCCCCCTTATTCCCGGGTGGGGGTCTGCGTGTGTATCTGTGCAGTGTTGGTGTATTTTGGCTGGTTGAAAGTGAGGCGTGCTGCAGCGTTTTGATGGTGAAGACATTCACTTTGTAAAGTGAAGCGTAATCAGACAATTCCACATTTCATCCAGGACTATTTAGTTGAAGTAATCAAGATGTAACTGGTGAATGTAAAAGTGTAAATAAAGTGTTTGAACATCTCTAATATTTGTTTTCACAGCAAAGTTTAGTGCCATTTGTCCGACCGCTGGTCTTGAGGCAGAAGTAGGTGACACTGTTATTCTACCATGTCGTCTGCAGCCGCCTCACGACTTGTCTACTTACACAGCTGACTGGAAGAGAGTTGACTTCAACAAGGTAGTCCACGTCTATCGAAATGGAAAGGATGATATTGATCCACAGATGAGGCAGTACAGAACCAGAACTCACCTAAACCACAATAACCTGGTCATAGGAAGCCTGAACCTGACGATCTCCTCGCTACAGCTGTCTGACAACGGCTCGTACAAATGCAGTGTCCCAAAACTGACAGCAAACTGCAGCATTACCCTCAGTGTTGGTAAGATGAAGATCATCCAGGTGAATTCAGGATTATATGATAGGTTGCTTTAAAACTTTCTTTGTTTCTGTCTCATTTTACACAGTAAGAAAACACCTGAACAGGAATACGACAGGTGATCTGAGCACAAAGACGCGTATAGTGGAAAATGAAATGAAGTCTGGTAAATATCTTTAGAAACTACAACCACTATGAGTAAAAGATTGTTTTACTGTCAGAACATGTTTAATAATCACTTTTAATGTTGGAAACGACCTGTTGCTGTTTCTGCAGGTGCAGAAAGGATGCTGGTGACACCGTTTGTTGTTCCCTCGGTGCTTCTGTACCTCTTATTGTTATCTTAGTACTTGTAAAAGGGGTAAACGCGTAAGTGAAAGTCAGTGATGGAATGTACTGTACTATGAATTTCAATGTGCAGCAGTAATTAAGATGAACTAGGGTGACACAGGAATCTAATGAGGGGGTAGTTTAAAATATCCAGAACCTGAGTCATGGACGTCTGCCTTGTTTGGAAACAGTTAAATGCTTCTTCAGTCTGAGGGAAGATATCCACAGATGTGTCGTCCAGGTCGGCTTCACTAGAAGACTCTTAGACTTTGAAGCACTCGTCCACCGCAAGTGCTTCAAAGTCTAAGAGCCTCAAAAACCAGGACTCTGAAACCACGGGAGAGTACAGAGTCTAAACCTGTACATATTTTTATATTTATTCATGATTTTATGTTTGTGATGATCTGAATGTGAGCGAGTGTGGAAAAACTAAGTGAGTGAGATATGACACACAACTCACCTCTGACCAACTGAAATAAACTTAAACAGCCAAATCAGCCAGATTAACATTATTTGAAGCAATAGACTTGACGAAGACTACTCTGGAGTGTTGCAGCTAATTAATATTGATCTCTACTGTTTCCTGAACGTTACCCAAAGGCAGGGGGAGAAGGAGTCTGATGAGAAGGCTAGCTGCACTAAGCCAGGAAATGAAAGAAGCTACACACACACACTTCCTGCTGTTTGTCCAATCAAAGGGCTGAAAATAAATTCCACTGTTTTACTGGTCACATATTCTGTATCGGTCACTCCTGGTTTAATATCACATCAACACCATCCAACCAGAAGTTCTGAGAGAGAAATGCTCTGCTGGGATAATAAGGTTCTATGAGGTCTTTAAGATATGTTGGGGCCGGATCATTTAGTGCTTTATATGTGAGAAGAAGGATTTTAAACTCTATTCTAGATTTAACAGGAAGCCAATGGAGAGAAGATCACTACTCAAATTCCCCAGTGATATTTCCCTGGCCCCAAACCATCGATCCTGAAACTATTATACCTAAATCATTAGTTAAATAGGTCAATGATTACATCTTCTGCAGTTTTCTTCTCATGCAACTTCATTTGATGTTATACACTGCAAAAGTATCAAAGGCACAATGCATTAAACATCAAATCCTATTTGACATTATACTTTATCCTCAGACGCTGAGTACTTCAAAATCCATGAAGTAACCCTTCAAGTGATCAGGACTATATAAGCAATTACAGTCTTCACTTTTTTAACTGTTAGAGCGCATGTAAAATCATATTTATTCTTTTTCATCTCGAAATATCAGCTCTTACCTTAACACGTGGGACTCCTTTTACACTGCTAAAATACGGTTCTGTGTTTGATCAGGGTCAGGTTATGCCACAGTTATGACCTCAATGGTCATAGTTTTACAGGTCTTACATAAATAAACTAAACTTCTCTCTTTCAGATAGAATTATTTTCATCTGAAGTGAATTCTATAAAAATGTAATGTTTTAGCAGTAAGTACATACAGTACTACAGTGATACAGTTTTCTGAATTAAAATTATTCAGCAAACAATGGATGTGCAAGTTGGCACTCACCTAAAAGGAGTACCATCTGACCACTCACTTATTACTGTTCTAAAAATACAAATACAAAAAAACATATTCTAAAATACCTTCCCTGGAGTTAATCCGGAGATATTGAGTAAGTAATAAAAAGCGTGATGTAGTTTTATTTTGAAGGAGCACGCCAGAAGCGGCGCGTGCTATTTAGGCTAGCTTGTAGCTGCAGTGTCGGTGTTAGCTGCCAGAGAAGCGGAGCGATGCCAGAGGTCTGAGCGCGGCACTACACAGACAAACTGGGGTTTAAACCAGAACGGACCCGCATGAAATGAGATCTGGGTGAGTGAAAATATATGTGTGCTTTACTACAAGAGCAGTCAGAATGAACATTAAAGCCACACCGTGTTTATAAACGGGGATTAATGGAGCAGCCAGGTGAAGATAACGCTGTGAACATGGAGCCTGTTTTCACACGGTCACATTAAAACCTCATTCTTACATTTAATCACATTTAACTGCAGTTTTAAACACTAACAGACAACAGGTTTATTTTATTTTTCTATGGCCTGCAAAGGATACAATAATTAAAACACGATAAACTGTCACTGACATTAAACCTTTAAAACCAGGCGAACGTACAAATAATGACCCTTTTAACAGTAAATTGAATTTAGCTATTCTGGTTTCATGTCCCTATTAGATGTAGGTCAGCTCACATAGATGCATAATGAAGGTGGTTTATTATCAGGGAAGTAACAGGTATTTAGATCTAGAAATGTACTTGCGTGTAGGCGGGGACCCGGGACTCAGAGACGTGTGTTGTTGGTCGTGTACTATGAGTAGTGGTTGCAGTATTTCAGTCGGTAGTAAGACTATAATGAGCTGCAGGCCTAGTCTGTTGAGGGTAATCTGTTGGGTGTAGAGCACAGGTAAACCACACCTGGTGGTGCAGGCAGACCCCCCCTCTGATCCCATGTGTTCATGTGGTAGGATATTATTAAAAAACATTTTGAAAGAATAAGAACCATTACTCTTTAAGCTGTAAGATACGATGTCAACATGCTGCAGGTAGAAACCGCATGAATCTATCACACATTCACCTCACTCAGGTTATCTCCATTATCCAACTGTGGGACTTCATCAATCTAAGTGCTTTACTTTATGTTGTATATATTTTTATTTTCCACAGTGATTAGAACCAAACGGACAATACAGAATCATGGTTACCAAGAAAATCCGGACAGAGTACATGAAGAAGTTCAAAGATCCGAAATGGGAGACGTTTTCCAAATGCTACGAGGACTCCGTGAAGTACCGGCTAACTCGGCGGGTGATGGAGCATTCCCACAAACCCTGGTTCTGGGAGGGCTGGGACAGCGGCTCTGAGTCCAGTGGCTGGTCCACCCCGAGGCTGACGAGGAACAAAGTCGCCCCTCTATCCCTCCCTCCTCCACTGCAAACAGCCATGGAGATGAAAGAGAGGTTGGGGGAACCGAAGACCAATCCTGGACCAAAACTGTCATCCGAGGATGGAGAGACTGAGGTAGAAGCTGGAGACGCTCCAACCATTGATGCTGCGCCAACTGCGGGTAAGGAACTATTTGTAATAATTACACAATCCAGCTCTGGTCACGTTTTCTGGCACCACTAACAGAACCAGTACGAGTACCAGTAATCATTGCATTCCAGACTCCTGTCCACTATCGATATCGCTGTTGCTCTCCAGTACTGTAGGGGACGCTGTGGACTAGTCTACAGAAAACAGACTGTAGAAGAAGACCTGTGAAACTAAACATACGTTTTATGTTGTTTTTTTCCTTTATGCTTTCACCTGATTCTACTTTTCTGTGCTTTTCTTCATAAATACATTTCTAAATATTATATATTTACTTTCTAATTGGTTCATTTTGGAGTTGTGGTGGCAAACCACTAAGCCAGTCATTAACAAGCAGGCACCTCAGAGGCACATTTTACTACTCAGCTGTGGAAACAGAAACTAAACAATATTTATTATATTATTTATTTATCTAATATTTCTTTGTCTAGCTTCCAGAAAGTTTTAGAATAATCTAACCAACCCTTTTTGGGTGTTTCTTTATGCTCCTGTGTGAGCGGCGGCGTGCCATTATGAGTGAGAGAGGCTGATTTACCTCAACAGACACTGATGCTAAAAATATTTGGACTGAAGGTTTAGTGGTCAGATGGGATCATTTCTTTCTGTTCAGACGCTGGGCTCAGACAAAAAGGACCTGTTGTGTTTCTAACATTTCCATGGCTGCAGATAAGAGAGGAGAGTGTCCAGAGACCAGATCGACTCCGGAGTCTGTATCCGAAAGATTTCACAACATAATTAACTGAAAGTCTGCATAAACACCACCATTATGCAAACATCACATTACAGCACACAGCACGGGAGTAATAACCACCAAAAACGCTCACAACTAACGATTTTCTCTGTCTTCACTGTGTTCTTCCTTCCCTAGGAGCAGCTTTAGAAAACGGTGTGAATGAAGCAAGCGGAGGTTCACCAACCGCTGCTCCAAACACCAGATGTCCCTCAGATGACACGGCAACAGACAACGGCCCCGCCGACTCAGCGTCGTCCAACGGGGAGCCGGTCAAACCAGTTCCAAAACGACGTCATCGCCGACGAACACCTCGCTCTGAGCCAGGACAGCGGGACAGTTCCCATGACGACAAACCGACTGTCGTACGCAAACCACAGAGGGCCAAGAGCCAACCACCACTCAGCACCAAGGAGAACCAGAGACCGTCAAGCCGACTGGACTGGACCGAGAGACAAATAGAGGTCAGGAGTTCACCCAATGACGTGAGTTAAGACTTCATACAGTCTTTAAATAGACAACCACTGTTCTTGTTTGTTGTGACCAGTCTGCTGTTGTCAACGAAAAAAAGACGGCAAAGCCAAATGTTGTACGTTAAAGCCAAGAGCTGTGGAGAATCTAGGAAGTCCGGAGGTTTTGAGAAGAGCTTGTTAGAACTAATTGGGTCATTTTATTGGATTTGAAAGAAAAAATGCAACAAGTCTTATTCTTGAAAATAAACATGTAAATTCAGAGCAGCTCATCTTCGTTCACAGGACACCAGAGAAGTGAAGCTGTGTCACCAAACACTCTGAAAACATAAATAATAAAACATCGGTGTGCTTTTCGGAAACGATCCTCTCTCTGGTTTCTCTTCTCACAGAGTCACATATCAGGCGCCTGCGTCCAGACACGGCGGGAGTCAGACAAGCGCAGCTCCAACCTTGACCGCCGACGGGCTCGATCTGCTGACCTGGACAAGATGAGGCGGTCACAGCTGGCAGTGGTGGCAGACGACCGCTGGATGACGGAGTACATGCGCTGCTTCTCTGCCCGTCTGAGGTAGAGACAGCCTCCACCCATGTTCCCCTGAAACCCGTGTTTCCTTATTGGAGAACAAACATCAGACAGTGATTGAATTATTAGCCCAAACTAGATGAAAGCATGAAACGACAGAGCTGAGGAGACGATGAATACATTCACACGTCTTTGCTCACTGACTGATAGAAAACCAGTTGAAGTAAAGGGGCCACGTTGTAGAATCTCACAGGACGAGTAACAGGATGAGGGTCAATCAATAATTAAGTAATCTTAACAAAGATAACATTCCACATTTCAACAAGACCAAAACATATTACAACTTTTGTTTCTGCTGCAGACGATGAAGATTTCAAAGTTAGAAAAGCTCCAACCTGCCCTTCAACTAACATCTATGCAAACAATGAACTCAAACCCCACTGTCCTGAAACATCACTGCCTGCTCTTTACTCTATAGAGCGTGAGGTGTTTTAAAGATGAACACGACACAAACTGAGCTGTTGTGTTGGTTTAGTTTCTCTTGAAGCTGCTGCTGAAGACTAACTGAATACAAAGTTTGTACAATCATTCATCTCAGTTACTGTTATAGAGCTTACAGTAAGATTAACCTCATTTCATTCAATCGTTTGTCTACATTCAATCAGTCTACGAAAAGCACTTTCAGTAATTACATTCTAATTCACTAAAATTAATTGATTAATAAATAAAAGGAGATGAAAATGTGGTCTGGTAAGTCTTCAAACTGAGGGCAAAGACAAGTGATGAAAATTACAAAGACGAATCAGCAAGATGGACCAGACGTCCAAAAAGCGAAGGGAGACTATACTCCCTTAATTGGCCTTTAGAAATTCTATTTTAATGTATTATAGAACTTTTCTTGACCACATACAGCATCGTTTTTACTGAACCACCATCAACCTTCACAGGAACGTGTGTGTGTGACGTTGGCACTACAGAGCCTATGTATGTAGGACTACTCCTATTCATCCCTGTGGCTACAACAGCTGCTATTAGAAACTAAATTAACTTTTTAATGAGGTGAGAAACACGCCACAAACGAGCACCATGTGGAAGTAAAAACATTTTCAGGTGTATTTTACACTCAGCGACTGAATCGTCTTTGTCTGCTTCAGTGTTTGTGTTGAAGGTTTGATACTCAACAGACAGAATCAACTATTTATAAGCTTTTATATGAAAGATCACTACTTGAATGTATTTGATTTCTTTGCATGAACGTCTCCAAACACTGTTCTAGTGGTTCTTTGTTTGTCTGGTAGCTGCGTTTACTCAGAGAGCAACAGAAAATCTATTTTGTACACTCAAACATTTAGATTAGTGGAAAACTGAGAGAGAAGAAATACTGAAACAGACAATTGAATCTATTTTATAGTTATATTCTACGGTTCTAAGTCACTTTAAAAAAATATCTTTCTAGGATTTATATTCTGATCAGAAATAAATGAATCACTGGACACTAATGGACTTTCTGCTGTATTCATGTTCATCTAGTAAAGCAAAGGCGACAAAGACAAGATTCTCATTACATTGTGTATTAAATGACACGGCCGTCATCTTCTGGGTCCATATTTAACAAGCAAAGACTTTTCAACGTTGTCCAACATTTAGAAAGAAACCTAATGAGCTTTAACGTGCGTCTCATTTCCTACTCATTCTCATTGAGGGGCTACCGTACGTCTATGGTATTAATCTTTTCTAAATAAGAAAGTGGATCAGCTGACCCACAACAGGAAACATCACATCCATGCATTAAAATAAGGCTGGATGATACAAGACAAGAATGAAGTTGTAGATTGGACGGGAAATATGGTTATTTGATTTATTTCTCCCTTTTTTCTTTCTGTGTTATTGCAGTCTGGTTGAGGTTCATACTTTAGTTTTTTGTTCTTTACAGAAGAACTTAGTTGTCACTTGTTGAGAATTATTGAGTTTAGATTAAAGCAAAAAAAGGGAAAGTTTACAACCAATTTAATATTAATTGTATCATCATGTGAAGAAAAGTGCAAAGTTCAGGTGTTGTAATGTTTAGTCAATTGATGAATGTTGAAGCTTTTTAAATAACGTCAGTTTTTTGATCGTAGAACTACAGCTTGTAAATACACAAATGTAATTTGTTGCATCGAGTGATTCAAACGAGGGCTAATGTTCAACACACGTTTACTTTTAAAACTCAACGCTCATTCATTCACTGAGAATGTCGATTGATTTTACGCCAGCTAAGCCTCGTCGCACTGAATGTATGATGTGTTTATTTATTGTTAAATAGTCTTTCTTCTACTTTTATCAAACGTGTCGCTGCTGTGACTGTAACACGACCAAACTGTCACGATTAATGTTGATATGTTTAATCCACGACTTGGGAAATGAACCAACTCCAGAAACGCTTTATCTCTTAAATTTCTTAAGTTATAAGAACACAAATCTATTTTAACACCGTTTGCCAGTTTTAGATGTTCAGAGTTTACTTAAACTGTCAGTGATCACATATTTGTGATGTTTGCGTTTTGTTTAAGCACTAAGTTATGAATTTATTGCAAATAATCAAGAGAAAAGTATATTCTAATGTTAAAAGTTGTTTAAATATTTATCTGTCCCACGATGTCACTTACAGCACTGACATTTGCACCATGAGAAAAAGACCTGAACATTTAGAGAATCACAGGACTTGAAATGTTAATTTTACTGTGAAACTACAGGAAACCTGTAAGAGGAAGTGTTATTGTTTATTGACAAAATATCTGAAATGTATGTAGAGTCATATCTGATCCCTGTATTTGTACTTTAAACCACTATATTTTCATCCACATTAAGGCGTTGCTGTGAATAAAATCTGTTTTGGATTGGCTCTGTGTGTTATGCTGGTTTAACAGTGTGAAGCGAACAGTCAGGATCACACATCACCGATTGGCTCAGGTTTATGTCTGTCTCTAGTGTGCTCTGCTTTACGGTCATGAGACCAAACAGCAGAGAGACGTGCTAATTAATATATTTCTGACATTATTTTTTAAAATATTGTGCTGCATTAAAAATCCAAATGTGATTTTAGTGTTTAAAACAAATTTCAGAAGAAAAATCAAAGGTTTAGTTCACAACTGTACGAGGTTATCAAAAGCTGCATTCGTTACATGTGCCGGCGTTTTCTTAAAGCTCCTGCAGCAGATCAGAAAACCCGCTGCAGAGGCTGTTAACCCTTTAATCCAATCAGAGGGAGTCTAGGTCCTGGAGCTGGGCCCACAGATCTGCTGACAGCTTCAGTCTCTATATAAAATCAATGGTGCAGATTTGTGCTGATGTTTCAACAAGGTGACAAACAACACGTAGAGTTTAAAAGGTCTGTACATTTGTTTATTTACAAATGTTTCAAACTCAAAGTAAAACTAATGCTGCAGTTTCAAAACCGGCGGAAAAAAAAACTTTCGTAACCATCATTAAAAACTGTACAAATTCTAAGCAAAAATGAAGAAAAATAAAAATCTGTTTAACTTAAAAGAATCTGAGATAAAACATAATCACGAGGGGAGTCCTGCAGCCAGGATGCTGCCCAGCAGGGTTCGGTCCTTCAGAGCGTTTTCAACGTCTCTCTCCTCGATCTTCAGAAACACCTGCAGGTCAACATGAACATTCCTCTTAAATACATGAACCGTAGCTACAGCGGCGTTAGCGTCTCATTACTGGCAGACTGTTGTGTACTGTAATGTCTGCTTTGTACCTTAGTGAGTCGAGCCTCCTTTGCTTTCTTCAGAGCAAAGATTCCTCGACTCTCCAGCAGGCTGCAGAGCGACAAACACTCGCCCTGCCCGACTCCGGACACCTGCCGCTGAGCGCACAGACGACTGTAAACCTCATGCAGCTAAAACAAACAGATTTACACTCTGTTAGAGGAGACGAGCTTACAACTCACACCAGCCGTTATTTACAGGCCAATAAATACAGCTGCATGTTGTTACAGCCAACAAACAGGATCCATTTAAACTCTTCGACACATCTGCATTTCTAAACATTTATTCACATGAACCAAAATTTACCAATTTTACAAAAACTAACATTTCATAGAAAAGACTAAGGTTGAAACTAAAAACATTGGGCACATGTTCAGCGTCTCACCTTCCCGAGGCCGATCTCTTTGTACTTCGCGTTTTTAATGAGCAGCAGTAGACAGCAGACGAGCAGCTTCTGCTGCAGCGGGAAACTTTCTCCATCCGAGCTGCCGCTGCTCTGAGACGCCATGCGGTCGCCGTACACCTCTGACAGCACCCGCGCGATCTGAGGGAGGCTGACCCGGGACGCTGCAAGCACCCCGAGGACAAGAAGTGTTTGAGTCAGTTCACATTTGTCACAGCAGAAAATAAAATTCTTACTCGTGTCTCAGCAGGCTCGGATCAAACCTGGTCAGGTGTCATTTCTGAGAGTACAGTGACGCTGCTCTGACGCGCCCCCAGAGACTTTACTCACCTTTAGTTTCTGCTTTTGAGTCAGCTGCTTTCTTCCTCTCATCAGACTCCACAATCTCCACGGCTCTCCTAGAAAACAAAGAAATGAATGATGCACACGCAACAAGATCTACAAGAACTCTTTAAATTCTATATACTATTTTCTGAGTAGAGCAAATTTAAGAAAAATACTCTTTAGTATCTGGGAAAAGCAGGGGATAAACAAAAATCCTATGGTTGAGTTTACTACTTTTAATACCTTTTTCAATACCTCCGGAATATTTTTTTAAAACCAACACGACATTGAGCTGCAACTGTTTTTAATCGACTACTTTTCTACTGATTTTCAGATTCATACACTCTGGTCCAGTTTAAAGACTTTAATTTGAAATTATCTTGCATTTATTTAACAAATGCTATGAACACGCTGTTTTTAAAGAACAGGGACTAATCCATAACTGAGGATATACCCGATTTTCACAGAACCGCCACACGCTGTGCTGGTGCGGCATAATGTTTCATGTTCAGCCAGGCAGTACAGAGATGTTTATTCTCAATAATTGAATAACTGCCTGAAAATATCAAACGTTCACGTTCACACTAATCCGAGTGTATTTCTCATGTTTCTAATGTTTTCTCTAGCATTATAGTAGGAAATTAATGGTACTTCATTTCATTTTCTAAACAGCACCAGATCACATCAGCAGTAAGGTTTCTTTTAAAGCAGGTCTATATCGTCTTCTTCTACTAAACAGCCTCATGTGTCACACAATGGTTCCTTTAAGTTTCTCTGCCCGGAGCATGAATACTGCTCAAAACGTCAGAAACTGGTGTTTGGCCGGTGTTTCAGCACAAACTGAGACGACGTGCGCGTTAGCATCACAGACATCGAGTCTAATCCCACGATAAATAAACTTACAAGAATATTTATTACATCACGAAATGACGATAAATACCTTCTACCACTTTTTATTGGCCTTAATCTTTGCTTATGTGGTTTACTACCTTTAAATACTTTTTAAAAACACCCCGTTAAATTAAAGACCTCATCCGTTTTAATTTTCACACCCTTTATATTCATTGTTATTAAACTACTGGATCTTTATCTGTCATCTTGCACAAATGCATTTGTGATTTTAAGAACTAAAAAACATGCAATAACTAAACATTGAACTGAGGGAGAATACGAGTTTGAGCCGGTGAGACATTTACCTGCAGATGTCCAGAGCCTTCCTGGCGTCTCCCGACACGGCTGACACCTTTCTGGCACAAAACTGAACGGCAGAAGCGTCGACGATCCCTTCGCCTGATGCCTGGAAGAGAAAACTATTTTAATGCAAAAGCCTCAAAATAAAGTTAGTAAATTACGCCTCTGTCAGTGTTGCATCTCTGCGTTTACCTGCGAGAGTCTATCCTGCACGATGGCAACGAGCTCCTGGCGGCTGTAGGGAGGGAAGTTTAACAGCAGGGGGCGACAGTGAGGACGCGCCTGCAGTCTGGGCAGGATGCGGTCAGTGAGATCCAGAGCGTTGGCGATACCTGCAGAGACGTCACAGCTCAGTATTCAACATCTTTAGGGTCGGTGCCTTGTGGAAAATAATTATTTAAATCAATTTAATAAACGTAGGTTTGCAGCAGGGACAATCATACCAATGAGAGACAGTCTGGACTTGGGCAGGTACGGCCACTCAAAGATGGTGTAGAGGACGTCCTGAGCTTTACTGTCCAGCTGATCCATCTCATCCAGTACCAGAAGTCTGAGAAGGAACCAAACAAGAAATCATCAGCACAAACACAAACAAACTGTGGTTTGATGAGTGCGAGGAATGAGAGTGGAAACGCCAAAGCCCAAACCCAGGCAGCTTTACTCACACAGCAGGTCCCGGAGCAGTCAGGAACTTCTGCAGCCCACTCTGCCCGCCTGATGCTCTCAGCTTGTCGGCCAGCAGAGGGAAGATGGAGTGGGAGCTCCGCAGACTCATGCAGTTCACCACCAGCGTTTGTACCAACGACAGTTCAGTCTGGAGGAGGAAAGACAAAAACACTTAATACCTGTGTCACAAATCCTTAGAAAATATCATGGAAACCAAGCAAAGTCAAACATTTATTTTCTCCATAAATAATTATTTATTAACAAAATGAGACACAGCAGGATGAGAAAACAATTGTTTGACTTAGTAACAAAACTGAAAAATGCACAATCAAAGTACCTTCATCTCCTGCAGGACACAGTTGAGACAGGCCGTCTTGCCAGTTCCCGGGGCTCCGGAGATGTAGAGGCTGCCAGGGACGCGCTGCAGCACCTTCTCCTCCAGGAAGCAGCGGATGGACGCTCGCTCGGCTTCTCTGGACAGAAGCTGCTCGGGGATGGCGGTGTGGAGAGCCTGCTTCACACTGTGAAACCGCGACTCTGATGAAGAAAACGTGTCGTCAGTAAACAGCAGCTGACACAGGAACAAAGAAATTTACAGAGCTGAAAAATACTCTGATCAGGCCAAAGCAGTGGATTATTTTCCCCTTTAATAGTCTGCAGAGTAACAGAAAAAGTCTGAGTTTGGATCAGACAAGAGTCTGTTTAAATCGGATTTTCTTACTTTCAGCAAAAAGTCGAGTGACTGCTGTCTTCTTCTCGGACATCTGACCACCAGGACTTCCAGTGGGTGCTTCATGTCTCCTCGGAGACGGCCTGGGCGTGGGGGAAAGCTGGTGTCGCGGTGAAGATGGGAGAAGCTGACGTCGAGCCGAGACCGGCGAGTTCTCATCAAAACCAAGTTTCCGTGGGGATGTGACCGTCAGTTTGCTCTGCTTCGGTGGTGAACCCTGCAGAGCCGCACCGAAGTTGCAGCTGTTGTCGTCACCTGAGGAGAGAAAACACTCAGCGTTTACATTGGCGAGTGGCGCCAACGTGTGGGGTGTCCAGCAGCTTTCTCCTATCTGGGCTGTTACCTGTGCGTTTTCGGGGGCTTAGTGGAAGCCGGGTCTGAAGACTGGGAGATGAGGGCGGTGCTGCTGGACGTCTAGGTGAGAGGAGAGATGGGTGGCTGACCGGCCCTTTAGGTGAGAGGGGGGTGAGGCATTCGGCGGGGCATCTGGAGGATAGAGGGGGGGGTAGGTCGGCATGACGTCTCGGGGAGAGCGGTCCATTGTGTGTCAGGGCGACCGGTCCAGGCTTGGATGGTGAAGACACTGGAGACGGTGCCTGCTGTGGCATCTTGGAGCGGGAAGAAACCCTGCAGGACCTACGACGAGGGAACGGCAGCGTGGGCTGCGCCTGGCCCTGAGAGCGCGTGCTGGGCATTTTGTCTGAGCCTGAAACAAAAAGCAAATAAACATCTTATGTTTATAGAACTGTTTCGATAAAACTGTTTAAAATGATTGAAGGACCTGAGACAATAATTACACGTACCATCACAAACGTTGAACATTAGCAGATAGATATGCAGTAACATGACCTTACTGTACTTCTCTTGAATACAACATAACAAATGTTGAAATATTGGAACTAACATTAAGTAGTAGTTCATATTTTAATTGTATATATTGAAAGAACCCACTAAACTACACTAAACTATAAAACCTTCTAACTAACCTATTAGCACATATTAGAGACATGGACGCAGCTGGTCCTCCAACATATCATTAGAACTTAATCACATTCACGTAAACGTCCACTGGCTGTTGCTATTGCGTGATTACGGTCTGTAACTTTGAATGAACCTTATTAATTATATTTCACAGTAAACGAGCAGATGAAACAATGTGGTTGTTAAATGGCGCCAAGACGCGGGACTTCCAACAACGGCGACTGAGCGAAAATGCGCCAGATAGAAGCGCAAACCTCCGTTTATTAACCTACAAACGGCAGATTCACATAGAAATCATTTTCATTAAGTAGTTTGTCAACACACAGTGTAAAAGAGAAGCTAATCGTGGCAGTTTAGACAAAACCAAACCAACTCTGATGAACAGAGTGAAACAACACCGCCTTCGATAACTACACATCCATGCTCTTTCTGCTTGAATTAACTCGGTGTGGATGAATTTACCTTTGTAAAAATGTTTTTTTAAAGAAAAAAGTCTCCTCGATTCCGTTTCTTATCTTGAAGCAGAGTGTTCCTGACTATCTGTCTTCCTCCTTGGACAAACTGAACCCGTAGCGCCAAATCCTTTTTCCACCTCCCCTTGATCAGCTGTGTTTCCCGCTGCTGCTGTCTGATTGGTCACAACAGGGGCGGAAACGACGCTGATTGGCTCAGCTCAGGCGGATTTTGCGTCATTCGTTGCAAAGCCCAACGTCACATCCGTGGCGGGAGTTTTATTAGAATGTTGTTTTGGCGGATTCTAATTTTCCCGGAACTACATTGTTGGAACTAACTGAGTAAAGTTAGCAAAGTAAAGCAGTGACATTATTTACAATGTGACACTTTATTGGAAATTAAAGTACTCAGCATATACAAACAGTTAAAATTGGCTACTACTACTTCAACTACTAAACTGAGTGCTACCACTTCTACTTTTACTTCTACTTGTTTATATACTTGTCTTTGTAGACCCTAAAGCTGCGTTTGACTGAGACGCAGAAGGTGGCCGGATGGAATCCCTACCCATCCGCCATACTAGGTGCGTCCCTGAGCGAGACACCCCTGTGTCCCCTGTGGCTGCTCAATGCTCCCCCAGTGAGTTGGGCTAAATGCAGAAGTCAGTATTGTTGAGAGATATTATTGTAACATGCAAAAATGTAATCAAAGACAAGAAAAAGCTTTTTTCTTCTTTAAGTGTAAACTTACACCTAGCAGAAGAAATAAAGTAAAAGCACCAATGCAGAGCACAAGTTGTATAATACTGCATTATCAAGGTGTAAAATATATTTAAATGAAAGAATTGAAACTGTGTGGGTGTTAAAGTGATGTCTGTTTTTTTGCACACTGCTATAAACAGCATCAACATAAAACTGTTACAAGGATACAGTAGACTCTAGTGACTAGAGGTTAGTTCTTACAATTATCATTCACGTACAAATGACATCCAGCAGAAATGAGTGTATCACCCAGCAGAAGCTGTTAATTAATACCATCAGTCCCTGTGTGTGTGTGTGTGTGTGTGTGTGTGTGTGTGTGTGTGTGTGTGTGTGTGTGTGTGTGTGTGTGTGTGTGT
>JAUMTR010000001.1:1166311-1200068 GCA_032270685.1 Microctenopoma stevenorrisi
TGTGTGTGTGTGTGTGTGTGTGTGTGTGTGTGTGTGTGTGTGTGTGTGTGTGTGTGTGTGTGTGTGTGTGTGCAAATTTAAACTCACAAAGGCCCCTATAAGAAACTGAACAGCATCAGTGTTGCCTGCTGCACGTGGTGCACAGGACCTGGACTTTATCCCTTTTAGTCCAGTTGCTATTGAAATACCAAATGTATTTATTTAATGTATTTATGTTATTTTATTTTATTCATTCTATTTATTTATTTATGTTATTTTTATTTTAAGTTATGGATTTTTTGCAGTTTTGCATTTATTTGCAGTAGAGAAATATATTCCTTTATTTCTCTCTGAAAGCTGTGCAAAAAGATGAAGCATCATAAAATTATATTATAATATTAGTCTTTCAGTGGTTCTACATGTATTAAAGTGCTCACGTTTACTAACTCATAAGACACAAACTGTCCAAAAAAAAGACATAAGAGACAACAAACCATAATTTATCACCAAAGTAATTAAGTTGAGCACAACTTACTGTACAGACAATAATTTTAAGTATATGACCATTTTCATCATGTTTCTGTATAATTAGGGATCGTAGTAGTAATAGTAGTAGTATGTTATTTCGCTTCCACTAACCCAGTAACATATGAACATATGTAAGAAGTATTGGTATATTATATGAAAAGATTAATTAAATATTAGCACGGTGTGA
The DNA here is from genome assembly GCA_032270685.1 of Microctenopoma stevenorrisi. NCBI lineage: Eukaryota > Metazoa > Chordata > Actinopteri > Anabantiformes > Anabantidae > Microctenopoma > Microctenopoma stevenorrisi. The sequence continues at coordinate 1,167,006 of JAUMTR010000001.1, forward strand.
CTGTAAATTGGAAAATTGTTTTATGTAGAAATATTTTTATCAACATTTTCCAATGGTACATGGACAAAAAACACACTACAAACCAATACACCAACAGTCCTGCCTGCCCGAATAGAAAATGGTTAAATGAGTAAATGAAAGAATTAAATTAACATGTACAGTATTACAGTACAAGAGCAGAAGAGCATTGAAACAAGTATATCCCTCCACAAACATCAGTCTTCCCACCTGTATTCCATTGTAACCATTATATCACTTATATCATTAAACTGAAAAAATCTGTGCTGAGATCAATTCTTTCAAAATATTTGATGTTCCCTGCACTGCCACGTGCAGTGAAAGAGGGTGCCAGCCACTTTATTACACTTTGTGCATGTATCTGGTATACTAGGCTTAAATCTATGCAATGTGGTTGGCATTATCTAAGTTATTATAAGCCACTTGTACTGTAGTAATTTACATCTTATATTGATGGAGCTGGTTCATCTTCAGTTATCTCAGTGTGAAGATACACTCAGACACACTCCCTTCCACTCCCAAATAGTTCAGAGGGTACCTTCATCGAACATATCTTTCAATTTACTTACACCTTTAGGTATCCAATTTTAAAACCCTCGATACTTCCTTCCAGATGTAAAACTGGTATTTCCCCAAAGTGGTAAGTGGGCAGACAAAGTAATGGGCTCACATAGAAATGTATGAGCGTTATGCTAGTGTAGTGTTTCTAAGAAAGGGGTTGTTGGTATGCTTCAGAAGGGTTTTAATTGGTGATGAATAAAGATACCACCTCAGCAAGTGGTTTGGGAGATCAGATCAGAATCTGTGTTGGTGGCCATTTAGCACTTGCACACCCACTGCTGTTTCTTCTGAGCTCTTTATTCAAGACCCCAACACTGTCTGAGAAGGTGACTACCATCAGCAAACAATTCTCTCCCCCTAAAGATCACTGTCTGCCTTCACTCCGCTCTCGGAATTACACGCGTCCAAGTTTCTCTACTCAAGTCACCCCACCACCTGTCCCCTGGATCCCATTCCCTCACACCTTCAGTTCAGAAAACCCACTATTATTTCTCCACTGACATGTCCTAAATTCCTCACTAGCAACAGGAACATTTCTAGACAGCTACCGCCCAGTCTCCAACCTTCCAATTCTCTCTAAAATTATTGAAAGAGCCGTTCTAGCTCAACTTTCATTTCTCAACGAGCATGATCTACTGGACCCTTTTTAGTCACTGTACAATTCCTCCTCTGCCTCCTTCCGTAAAGGGGAGAACAATCATAAAAATGTTTTGTACATTTCTCATATTATTACATTTCCCATTAAGACTAGAATTTAGTCTAATTCCTGCTTTTAAGGACCTAAAGATTTGTTATTTTCTACACTGTGTCTGAGGTGGAAAGCAGGGCTCTATATAAAGTAATGCTGATACATCTGTCCATCATCTTGGATGTGTGGATCCTGTTTGATTTCTAAGACCAGTGACTGTGTTAGGTCATATAATAGCAACATTTTATGAACGCTTTTATTAAAAATAAAGATTTTATTTAATTTGGTACATTTACAACTCATAGTGCTCAACTGGGAGACAACAAATTTGTAATATTCAGTGACTTGACACGTCATACAAGGGTTCATAGAACATAAAAGAAAAAATGAAAAAGAAACTTAAAGTGCTTTAAAGGACAGAAGACGAACATTTACAGTTATTCTGCTGAAAGAAGCATCCACTCATCTGAGTGTCTGGTAAAGTCCAGATTTGTGTGACATGGTGAGGATTCAGTATAAACATGGATTTTTTCAAAAAGAATTATATCAAATCTCATATAAACAAAGACAAATTAAAGCATATTGTGATTTGACCATTTCCTGAGCTTCTGCTACAAGTCTCAAGCTTATTTTCATTTAAAAAACTACAAGAAGAGATCATTCATTTCTTAAAAAGCCTACTTTCTTTGATCTGTGGGAAAGGCAGAAACCAGTTCCATTATTTTGTACATGTTGTAATATGCCTTTTAAACAGAGGGACAGTTTGCTTGTATTAACAGTTTTTCCAGTATTCAGAAACAGAAATCTCTCAATGTTTGTTTCTTCTTATGATAATAAAAAAGGTTTTTGTTTTTTGCTGCCTTGTTCAACATGTTGAAGTTAACCCCTTAACCCCAGGTTTTCATCACTGCTACTTCTCAGCCACCACTACACCTGTTGCTGGGAGTTTTCTCCAGCTCTGGCCAGATGTTCACCTCCTTCTATTCCCCCTCCTCTCAGGTTTTGCATTTCAGTGTTGTTAGTCCTCCCCCCTGCTCCTGCTGCTCCCCTCTTTGTCCGGATCTTCTTAGAAATCCCTGTAAAACATAGAAACTTTACTTTTTTCAGTCATACATGCTCATTCATCTACAGAACATTACATTTGTAAGATCATATCCACCAGCTCCCCTATAGTTCACTCAGTACATGTGGCGTTGAAGGACCATATAGAGCAGTGGTTCTGAAACTGTGGTGCACCAGTGGTACGAGTAACATCTGACAATGGTCTCTGCTCACTGGGCAATGTCAAAGTTTGACACACACTATTACCAGTATTAATCACAGCACTGCATCCCGATCTCTCTCAGGCTGGTTTTACACATGTTCACAGAGACAGACACCGCTTCATTCACAGACAACGCTGAAATCTAGTCGCTGACGTCTGGTGAATAATTAGTCTTTCCTGTGTGTTCCTCTCTCAAAGCTACAAAATCGTTATAGTTTATAGGTGAACCGACTGTCCCACAAGTCTTAGCCCAAACTGACTATGACAGTGTTTTCATTCACAGGTTGTGTAGCCAAACTCTAGTATCTGGATTCCGGAAAAATTTTGAATCACGTCCAGTTTATTGGAGACGTTCAATTCAGACACGCGAGACGACATAACTCAGGTCGGTAATAATGTTGCTGATCAGGATGTAATTTTACAGCACACGTTTCTAAACAGGTGGAGCGAGAAGAAACGACGTCGGATGAAACGATGAAATGGTTAAAAAAGTAGCAAGGAGGTGAGTGAGTGAAGCAGTAAAACTGCTCCCAGTGGGACACGGGACGGTAACTTACAGACGGTTCCAAGGATCATCAGAACCAGTGCTCCGAGAACACCACAGAAAATAGAAACGACAGTGTACATGACGCCAGCGCAGACCACGCTTCTGTTTTCACCATCTGAAACAAAACAAGAAACTGTATTTAAAAGATAGAAAGATAAAATGTTACAGGGGCAGGTGTGTGTCTGCTACTGGGCAGAGAAAGAAATAAAACCCCCAACTACTGAAATGTAGGAGCTGCCGAGTCTGTTTCAGTACACTGGACGATGATATGAACACAATACCATGTTAGCTACGAGGCTGTTAAATACATGCTGCATATTTTAATACATTTGTGAATCATTCAGTTGTAGCTACCATACATTTGAAGATAAATTAATGTGTGTTTTGAAAAAAGCACAACACATCTGGGGCAATGATAGAAAATGATTTATGCCAGTTTGTTTCAATTTCTCATATAATGAACCTTAGAGTCACCTTTGACCAAGATTTATCATTTAGTTCCTACATAAAGGAAATATGTAGAACATCCTTTCGTCCAGCTCAGGAACATTTCAAACATTACAAACATGTTGTCTCAAAGAGAATCCAGAATGCTGCAGCCAGAGTTCTGACTGTAATTAACAAGATCTTAGTGGCCTGGTAGCTCAATGGGTTAGGCGTCAGACTGAGATGTAGAAGGTCGCAGGTTCAAATCCCACTGACTCCAAATCCATCCCCTACCAGGTGTGTCCCTGAGCCAGACACACAGCGCTAGCTCCCTGTAAGTCGCTTTGGATAAAAGCGTCTGCCAAGTAAAGTAAAGTAAATATTACTCCTACATTAGCTTCTCTCCGTTGGCTTCCTGTTAAATCTAGAACAGAGTTTAAAATCCTTCTCCTTACATATAAGGCGCTAAATGATCAGGCCTCAACATATCTTAAAGATCTCATAGAACCGTATTATCCCAGCAGAGCACTTCGCTCTCAGAGTGCTGGCCAATTCCCCCCCCCACTACACCGAGCTCCTCTCCTCCTTTTCCTTCTCTGTCCACTTTATGACATCATTGCATGTTGCTAACGTTGCTTCTTCTTTCTCCTTCATTTTGCTTTGTCCTCTCCCTCTCTCTCCGCATCTCTCCTCAGATATTTACAACCTTGGAGCTGTAGTTGCTGATTCACCCAACTCCTTGTTGTTGTGATCTATGTTACCTGCCGTTTTCTCTCTCCTCTGTCCACTCACCCAACCCATTGAGGCAGTTTTTGCTCTTAAACCTGCCCTTAAATGACTAATGTTGTGAATTGGTGCTGTATAATTGAAGCTGAATTGAAATGTAAACATAGTTCAGGACACCTTTCATTGGGATATTGCATATTAAATACCTAGATTCTCTGAAGATGAATATTCCCTTGTGAAGTCAACAGATATTATGGCAGCGCTGACACCATTAGAAGAAAAGCTGGTGCATTTCAATCCTACTATCTTTAGTAACAATAATGCAGTGTAATAGTAATAATATTATTTCCTTAACCGTTATTTTGGATAGAAATAAACAACTATTTTACCAGGATCATCCGTTTTTGGGACGTCCTCCAGCCGAGGTGTCGTCGTGTTGGAAACAGTCTCCAGTGGTCTCTTGAGCCGACCTTTCTTCACTATTACATGACGAAAGAATACAGAACATTAAACATCTTGCCAATAGTCTTTTGTAGTTCAACGTCATCTTCAGTCGCTTACCAACTGTGAGAGCGGTGTAACAATAGGTTTCTGGTCTCAGTATGTGGCACCTGAACATGCCGCTGTCGGACAGCTTTACGGTGGACAGCTGCAGCGTCACGTTTCCTGTCTTCAGGCCGTTGTGGAAGAGAACCGTTCTGTTTTTGAACGCCGGCTTCTGGTCATCAGCACGATCCCGTGCGCGTATGTAAACGTGAACGATATTTCTGTGGTCATCTTTACTCCACGTCACCGGTGAGGTCGACACGTCAACTTTGTGATCCATTTGACATTCCAGGAACACGTCATTGCCTTCTTCGACCTCTTTTGTCTGATTGGGAAAGGCTGCAGGAAAAACAGACAGCATATGTATTTATACAAAAACCATATTGATTATTTGGTTACATTCACAGCTCTCAAATATATCAAACCTCCTCAGAGTCAGTCAAGTGTTTTAAACCTCTGAAGTGCATCCAATCCAAACATTCACAGCTTTTTTAAAAACAACATTCTTCCTAACGATTCCACCAATAAACTAAAACCAAAGGTTGGTTAACTGATCAGTTGAAGACAAGACAATGAGCTTCTGATAACAAATTTATTTTATTTTCAACGAAAAAAAATCTTGTCCTAGCCTTTTTATTATGCATGTTAAAAACATTGTCCATGATTGAGGAGTTGGAGAGCGTCCTCCTCTCAGCTACAACATGTAGAGGGTCCAGCTCCACACCCAGAACAGAACCAGCCCTCCTGATTATTTTGTCCAGTCTGTTAGTGTCAGCTACCTTCAAGCTGCTGCCCCAGCAAACCACAGCAAAGAAGATCACGCTGGACACCACAGACTCATAAAACATCCGCAGCATGGTGCTGCAGACATTAAAAGACCTGAGCCTCCTCAAAAAATACAGTTAACTCTGTGCTTTTTTGTAAACAGCAGTTGTGTGTGTAGACCAGTCAAGTTCATTTTCCAGTACACTCCCAGGTATTTATACTCAGACACAACCTCTACCTCTTCTCTCCATATAGTGAGAGGTGTGACAGGACCCCCAGATTTCCTGAAGTCCACCACCAGCTCCTTTGTTTTACTGATGTTGAGCTTGAGATGGTTTTGGTCACAATTAACAGCATCATTCACTCCAAGTAGGGGCTTGTAGGCAAACTGGAGGGGGTCAAGTGACAGATTGACCAGTGGCCGGGGAGTCCAGGACCAGTCTCTCAAAGGCCTTCATGATGTGTGAGGCTTCTTATTCACAGGGATCAGGCAGGACCTTTTCCACCCCAGAGGAACTCTCTTCAGCTGCAGGCTCAGGTTGAGTAGGTGTTGGAGAACCCCACAGACGCGTAGCGCCGAACATTATCGAGTTAACATTCGGCACAAAAAGAGACCACGATCGAAACCTATAATTTTAGTGTCGTTAAACCTGTACGAGTGCAAATCACACGCAGCACAGAGATAAAACACCATAACAATAAGCGCTACCTGTTCTTTGAAGCGTTAATCTAAATGATCTAAATGAAAAGACTAAAGTCTTTTCGATCAGTAATGACGTAATTACAGGTCGGAAGTTAAACTCACCTGCAGCAAACGAGAAAATACCGATTAAAGCGAACAACCTGACGTCCATTATTAAACCGGCTCCGAGGGGGGGAAACGCTGGATTTGTTATCATGTTCAGGAACTTTTGGTTTTTAAAAACTACGAGGCGTCAACGTGAATCGAAAACTCGCGCGTACACAACGTACTTCCGGGGAAAGTAAAACACTTTCCGCCTCCGAGTTGGAGGAAGAATTATTTATTATTAAATCTATTCTGAAATTATATTCTTTATTTTACTTTCCCTGCTTTTATTTGTTCTGTTTAGGGGTTTATCTTCATAAATAACATTAAATGTACAGTGAGTTATGTCTGTGTTTTACTGAGCATCTTTCACTTATTAGCTTAAACAGGTATGTTTCGTGTATGACAATCATCAGTTGATCACTGACAAATAGAAACAGCTTCAATTGTCACGAGTTGAAAATAAAAGTTCAAAACACAAGTAAATAATGTACCAGATTCTCCAGTGGATGGTTAAAATAATAAGATGTGGGCTGATAACCTATCGGTGTGTATGAACACACATTGAGCTTGACTCAGTAAGTAGTCATTCAAACAGATGGCTGCAAAGTGAACCCAGAATCTAAAACTGATCAGACTGCTGCCAACAACGAGATTTTCTGCCCTCTACAGGACAAATATCTCAGACATAACAAATGTAAGACACTAAGTTACAAATGAGTTAACTATAATATGCACTTCTACTGTACAGAATGTCTCATTACATTTAATGCACATATATCTAATATCACTTATTAATGCTTACTACAAAAAACAATCCTCTTCTGCAACAAACCCATAACCTCTTTCAAAATAAAAATACCTTCTAAATTGCAGTTTACACCAAACACGTTGTTCAGTTTCTTTTTAGAAATATAAACGTGTAACTGAAAAGAAAGAGTTTTACCTGGTCTGCAGCAGGGTTTCTACTACACTCCATGCCACCCCACACAGCTCTACGCCTGCCCACGTGATGTTGACTGCTTCCTCTTTCGCTGCTTTTCCCGCGGTGGTTGATGCTGCCGCGAGTCTCAGTGGCTCAGGGGCGAAGCGCGGGAAACTCAATTATTTCAAATTTGGCGGAAAAACACTTCGGACTCGGCCTGGCAGCCAACTGGAGGGTTCATGTGCTCACAAACCCCCTGCTGGTCATAGACGGTATGCGTTCCTAGTCTAACTACTGTATATACCAGGGTTGGAGTCATGGCGGCCCACTATGATATATTTATACGAGACACCATAAATCAAATAAAGCGCAGCAGCCTACAAGAAGAAAGTAACCATGTTAAAAATGATATCTTCTTTCATCTTGGGAGAACATGGCCACATGTCACAAGTCCCACCTTGAAGTGAAAGTGGATGTCAAACACTGCTAGAAGTATTTTCGGGGTTTTATTAAATATATAGTTTGTTCACATACACAATTATGCCCAAAGTAAAACCATATATCAATATCAAATTCATTCTTTCTCTAGTTATCACTGACAAATCATCCATTTCCATCCAACAATATTACATGATCGGAATAACTGTAAGCTGCAAACTAACTTTATGACAAGCCAAAATACCACAAAGTTGGACACCAAATCTACTCTTAGCATTATTTAAAAAAGGTTATAAAACAAATTCTCTCTCATACACACGGTTTGTGTACAGGTGTAGTTTTGGACACAAATGACTACAGTTCATGCTATATACAGTATAATGCTCATAAAGCTAATACGTCTGTGCATCAAGCCGTTAGTTTTGTATACTCTGACATGAGCTTAATCTACATTATTTGTATTCCTCTGAGACTTATACTTTACATTTTTGATATTACATTGGAAAAAACCACCAATATATTCCAACTATGACTAAAGCCAGAAAAATGTGGCAAGAGTTGCAATATTCTGGCTTATAAATTAATATTACATCAGATTATTGATGGAACTTGTTATATATTACCTATTTATATTTACAGGTAATTATCGTATTCTAGTGCAAGAAACCAGTGTTTTCTTGCTTTCTGCATATTACAGTGAATCATGAAAACACAACAATTAGCCAGAAAGGAAAAACTAAAAGACTGTACGCCAACAGGAGTATATTTATTTGAAATCAATTCAAATGATAAAAACACAGTTGATTAACATGAAATGACCAGAGGGTTTCTGTTCTGAAGAGTGGACGAGGTGACAAACGTGATGAGTGTAACTCCAGGAGGCAAAGTGAAGTGAAGTGAAGTGAAGCTTCATTTGTTGTTTTCCGTTGTCTCCATAGTCCACCTCAGAAAAACATCACTATGGTTCTGACAAGCTGTTTTTTTTTTGGAACAGGAACCTCATTGGTAAAACTTCACACAGATCCATTCACCTACTTTACCCTCTCGGTCAAACAGCTATGAAGAGTCCGATCTAAAAGGCAAAAGCTCACTGGCTGGAACATTCTTATAACTTTTAATGATTTCTCTTTCCTATATTACAAGCTTTTTACAACATAAAAATAGATCAATAACTTTGATTACAATATTCCTTAATGTAAATATACAATATTTATTGCATTTTCAAATATACTTGTTTCTTATTTACTCTGTCGTCATCCATCTTCTCCCAAAAATAAAAGCACTGGTACCGATCAGAGCGACAACTGATTTGTGTAAGGCAAAGACCAGCAGGAGGCGCCGAGTCACTGAGAATAGAGACCTGAACAAGAGCATTTCTATTTGTTCATTTTTCCTGCATATAATCTACGTTTAGCATGTGATAAGTCAAGCTTAAGGTGGAGTAAATAATATCCTTCTCCTTTAAACAGTTCTCTGGCACTTGAGTGTTTCTTTTTTTGGTTAGCTGCTACCAACTACAGGCTGCACATAGAGCTTCTTGCATAGCAAATATCTTTCTCCAGCCGTACAGTCTTTCTCTAAAGGGCCACCAGCAGCAAAAGTAAAATCATGGATTCCTACCACAGTTAAGTCTTTACAGTAGACTAGTTCTGCAAAAATTAGATAAATGATCCCTTATTATCACCTGCAACTGCAAACCTGCAGCTACAATCATTTAAACTTGGTCCAATAAACAAGTAATAATTTAGTGTCTGGACACAGATGCTGGCTATGTTAGCTACAGTTTGTCCCAAGGTCATGGACAAATGAGGGATGAACCCCGTTAGTGTTTTGTGTAAATCACCATGAAAGTAATGCTGATCTTATAAGTGCATAAATGATCGTCATGCACAGTGTCTCGGTTTTGCAGTTAGGTTGCTGTGCAACATCACCTGAAGATGGAAATATAAACAACCACACATAAAAGGAAAGCAGGGAAACAAACAAAAAAACAGTTCCTCTATGAATGTAAAAATAAACAGCCAGGCAGGCTTCTGTCATTAGTTGGCAAAGTGTCAATAATGTCCTTGCTCTGTGCAGTTCATTAGACTGCACGGTTTTGGCACTGAGACAGAGAGCTGATTCAAAGGCACCGTCACCTGGCACTGCTGGGTCAGCTATTTAAGACAACACTAACCCAAAAAATAAAGATATATAATCATCAACACGCCCCCACGTTCATGGCATCATCAGCTTAGTGGGACGACTCCAAAATAAATTCAAAGACAGGTTTCATTTGTTTCCCATAAATTAATGCCGACACTTAAAACAAAATCTAAATAAAAGATGTTATTTGGAATTATAAAAATCATTATTATTATTATGACTTTGCATAAAAATGATGGAATGCACAGATGTGTTCCGTGTTTGGTCCTGATGTGTAGAGTGAAACAGAAGCAGAAGTGAAGGTGGGTCACAGTCAAAGGTCGAGTCGGTTACTCGCCTCAGAGTGGTTTTTACTCTCTTGTGCAAAGACAGACGGTGACCACAGAGTCAGAGTGATGTCGTAGTGTTTACTTGGCTCTGTGCTTCCTGCTCGTGTATTAGTGTTGGTGTAGATCTGTGCATGATCATGTTGTAGTGTGTTTGTGCTTCTTCACCACTCTCTCCTGACCTTCCACCGAGTCGGCTGAATAAGTTCAAGTCTTGAGCAGAGGTCCGTTCACCTGCCCACCGGTGGTGCTGGAGGAGCTCCTCTGGTAACGGCTAAGGGTGGAGGAAGGACACACAGAGTTTAACGAAAGTCACACAAACCTGTAAGACAAGCTGCTGTGACACGCTGTTGATTAAAAATAAGAGTAACAGAGTGGGGCAGTGTCTGAGGGTGAAGGTAACCTGGCACGTTTCCTTACTTTTACTTGAGTATTACCATTTCATGCTACTCTATATTTCTACATAACATGTTAATACAGTACGTCACTGTCACAGAGGTGCTGTTGAAGCCTCGCATGATTTCAGACTAATCAAGGTGACCTGGAACATTGCAGACATTTGTTTCTACAGGTTTGTGAATGAGAAGTTTGCTATTGAACATCTGACAGGTGTTAGGGATCAATGGCTGCACCCACTGACTTCTTGACATACTATTGACACCTAAAGTAGAATTTTGAAAGCAAAACATATTTGTAGAAGTCATAAATGTGAGGAAGGTTCTGCTGTTACTTTGTCCTCTTTGGACTAAAACACAGGAAAAACACGGTCAAATGTCAGGAAGCAGTTTCCTCTGTCAATATAAATGTCAGCAGATCAGGGCTGGAGGAGGGCTCAGATTACTTACTCACTGACATACACTGATTTCGGCTCAGTACACCACAATAATGGATTAGACATGAAATGACCAAGAAGTAATTAAAGTGTGTGGATCAACACTTGAGAGCTTGCTCTAGTGGAAGTGTTGGGTTTTCTGTATATATTTATATAAAGTGTAAGGTCTTAAACCTTACACTCTAAAGTGCCTTGAGACGACCTATGTTGTGAATTGGCGCTATACAAATAAAGTTGAATTGAACAAACAACAGGAGTCCTGTTTGGACTGATTTAGTTAATAAACTACAACAACACCAGAGAGCAAATGGAGATCAGGAGCGTGCAAGTGTCTGTGTCAGTGACGACAATCAACAGAAAACTTCCCACAGTAAACACGGACAGTTGCTGCTCATCTTGCAGCACACAAACAGGAAGAGTTTGGAGAAGAAAAGGATCAGATCCTAGCGGTGGTGGTGCTATGGTCTGGGCATGTATGTCTGCTAATTATATTTGGGTCTATTTGGGTCAGGACCCGACTAGTATATACCCCCCAAAGACAAGCAGAGAGCATGACAGCTGAAAGACTTGGAATTAAAGCCGACAGTCTGTTAGGGGTAGGAGGCTCTCTAGGACCGGGCTTGCCTCCCGATGTTCTATGTGTTAAGCACCTTGATCATTTCATTTCAAATCCACCTTGTACAAAGAAATTGTCTCTGCTTAACTATGATGGACTAAAAATAATGGACCAAACTGAATAAGACTATTAAGTTACCACTATGTAAAAGTGAAGCCAGAGAGTGAACACCTGAGCACAACATGAAAGACAACACAACGTGACTTTTAGTAGGAAAATGTCTGTTCTGGGACAGCAGCTACAATGAGCCGTCTAAATTCATGTCCCTCCAACCCTGTAAAGACGTCAGTACCCGTACCTTTGTTGGTTTTGCTGGGGTAGACCTTGCTGAAAGGCCTGTACTCCTCAGGAGGTGGAAATTCTTCAATGGGGTGAAAGTTAAACTTTGACTCAAAATCATCTGAGGGGAAGAAGAAAAGCAAAAATGAACCTTTCAGCAGTGTAAAACTACATGATGTGTTCTACAGCTGCAGGTGGCTGCTCTCTGGCTATGCCTCCATCCAGCTGTGACAGCTCCTCAGCCTTTGTCTGATTATTCTGCTCTAACCACTGGAAGACGCAGATTAGAAAATGCGGTCCCACTGTCTTAACATAGTGACAGGCCTGTGTAGATACAGTGTTGTGTGGTTTAACCTGAGGTAATCGAGGTTCTGCCCCTACCTTCCTGTTCAGTACAACAGGAAACAAGCTTGTTTGCATGGCTGCTTTATTTGACTATCAATGTTCATTCATTACATCAAGACCACAAACAAAACTATTTTAACAACTCCAGTAACTAAGCAGTCAACACACAGCCGAGGACGAAGGAAAACGGAGAGCATGCCAGAAAACAAACACACAAGTAAAAGACTTTCATTTAAAGACTTCGGCTGCTTGTTGTTTAGCACCTAACACCGAGTATTAAAACAGCAGGTGGTGTAGTTTGAGACCAGAGCAGTTATAGCTGCGTGTTTGTTGGCGTGGACTGCAAAAATGTGTGAAACCCAGCAGACGTCCGGTTCTGTTCTCCAAACAGTGTTTCTTCAGTAAACCTGGTGAGAGGTGTGAAAGGAGAAAACAGATGTGTCCACCCAAACTCACCCATGATTGACTTGGAGGAGATGGATGAGTGGCCGTTCCGCATGGGCGGGGGAGGTGGAGGGGGTCCGGCTGGGGTGCGTGAGGAGGAGGAAGAGATGGAAGAGGAGAGAGGAGGAGGCGGTTTTCCCGCTCGGCTGAGCGAGTCTGAGACGGCAGAGCTGTTGCCACGGTACGGCGGAGGGGGAGGGGGAGCATCCCGACTGCCGCTGCGAGATCCAGAAGAGGGAACCTGGGGAGCTGCACACGCACTTCATTAATATAATACGTCCTAGCAAGGTTTCATCAGTGCAAATCACAAAACAGACAAAAGCAGCAAATCCCCACATGTAAGGAGAAAGTTCAGGCTCTTTTATTTACTCACTTTGCATAGTACTGGTACGGTCCATTCATTACTGCTGAATAGTGACATCCAATAGAGAACATTGTTCTGTTGCTTTACACCTACACAACACAACCGTACGTCAGGTCACGTTACACAGCAGTAAAGGCCTCGACCTGCTGGTCCCGTCAGAAGCAGAGAACGGGACCAACATCAGGACTGTCAGGTCTCACAACGTTTATGTAAATTCAGGGGAAAAGCAAGGACAGCAAAAGTGAAGAGGAATGCTGGAATATTCCACAGGGCTTCAGGAATGCAGAGAAACCATGTTTCATCGTCTAATCACAACACAACAAACGCGTTCCCTCTGAATACATATTACAAATATGTTTCTAGTGAGACACAGATCTGCTCTGAGGAGGATCTCAAAGAATCAACCAGCAATTTAAAGGTTTCATTTACTAAAACTACAGCACGCCGTCTGTGTAGAGGTCATAAATCACCCCCGATACCTTTCTGGGTCAACACACGTCTGAGTTTAGCATCGGCCCGAGCACGTGTTGAAACACTGTAATTTCTCTGACTGTTAATTCAACAAGGAAAACATGAACTTCCCAAAACACAAATGCAGCTGCAGGTATCACAGGGAATATGAAACTGCAGTGTGTTAAGTGTTTGTGCAGACACTTGGCTCAGATGCCATTTCTACAGAGCCAAACAAATCTTATAGCTGCCTCCTGCTCAGCTTTGAGAATCCAGATACTGCAGGGTGATCGTGTGGAGGAAATGTTCCAGCACGGTATACCGCCTCAAGCTCAGACGGTCCATACAGCAAAGGTTCAGAGAGAACGAGTCAGAACTTGCGTTGCCTTGTGTATGAACATTCCTTCAGCTGAGAACGGCTGTTGTTTTCATCACAGGGACATTTCAATTCATTAGCATTAAATAATATTTGTTGGCACATCTTTCCATGTGTTTAAAGTCTGTATTGTAGATCAAAGTGGGACCAAGGATTTATTTTGATAGATTTACTGCTGATGCAAAAAAAAGAAAATCAGAAAGAAATCCTTTTCCATAAAGCGACACTTGGAAACACAGACAGGATGGAAAAGAAAACTTTTATGAATTCATCTGCAACGTTTGCATGTCTATGAGCCTGATGTCTGTAGACAGCTGTTAGTTAGCATTAGCTCTCAGCTACTGTTCACTTGAGCCGTATTACTTCACATCCTGTAGCCAGATATAAAACTGAAGATCAGAGTCTTTTTCTCAGTCTTTCCCAGTCGTAGACTTCACACCGTCGTGACTCAAGACGAGAAGTCGTGTACTAACCTGATTTACACAGAGGAAACGTTTTATACACTAGTAGCCTCTGGTAGCTCAGACTGAAACAGTGCCCTGAAAAAACAGCAGTATTAAATAAACTAGAGACTATCCCTGGACCTACCCTGGAGACCAGCCTGTGTAAAATAAAGAATCACTTTATTAATGTAATTGTCTGACCAGTTTATCTTGTCCTGACATTATGTGACACACACACCTGAGATTGTTTCGTTGCGATTCTTCCTAAAGTACAGTACAGGTCATAATGTCTAATGTTTAAGGTAGTGGCAGCAGTGGTGTGCTTATGTGTGTTTTACCTGCTCTGCGTCCCGGGGGCTCTCTGGCAGGCGGGGGTGGTCTGGCAGTCTGCTGAGAGGATAGAGATGGTGAAGGAGGAGGTGGAGGAGCATGGCTGCGTCCTTGGCTTCCACCTCCAGATGTGTGTTTTTTGTGCAGGGAGTTGTGCCTTTGTGGCAGCTCTGGGGCGCCACCTCCGTCCACTTGGGAAGGCCCATTGGAGACACCAACCGACATGTGCGGTCGGTAAGGTGGGGGAGGTGGAGGAGCAGAGGAGCCACCCGTTGGAGGTCTGTTGGAAGACGGCGCTGGCTTTGCAGAACTGGAAGGTGTGGGGCCTCTGTTTGGCGTCGGAGGGAGAGGCTTCTCTCGGCTCTGAGAGGAGGATGTAGAAGATGGAGCAGATGCTTTCTGGGTAGGAGCAGGTGGGGCATTTCCACGGCCACCCTTGTTGAAGGGTGGGGGAGGGGGTGGGGCTGAGGTGCTGTGCTTCATCCCGCTGCTTGTGGAGGAGCTGCTGCTGCTGCTAGATGGGCGGGAAATGTCAGGGAGCGAGGGGCGGTGTGAATGATGTTGCTCAGTGGAGGGTTTGTTGGTTGGGGTGGGAGAGGTGGAGCGGCCTGATGGGGGACGAGGGGCTGTGGTTCTGAATCCCGGCGGTCTCAGGGCCGATCTGCCCACAGAACCACCAGCTGGGCCATCTGAGTGGAGGACCGAGATGTGGTGTTTTAAAACATGAAGGTAAAACATTAGCAGCCGATTATTATTTATGAAATATTTGTTGATTTCCTCTCTGCACCGATGAGCCACAACATATATTATAGAGGTTATTATATTTGGGCCTCAAGACCACAGAGACACCTTAGCTACACCACATGACATAGCACTGGCCTCGAGTGCTACTGTGAGGAATCAGGGAGACCAGGATATCTCCTTTAACTCTTACATTACATAAATATGTAGAACTGCCTTATTTTACCTGAGGATTATTTCAAAGATTAGGAGCGTCCTGTCTCACAGTGATACTAAGAACCTCCAACATTGAGCAGCGACTACTTTTCTAAGGATTTTCAGATTCATACACTCTGGTCCAGTTGAACACAATTTAAAATGTCAATGAACAGATTTAAAGACTCTGTAATTGGAAATTATCTTGCATTTATTTAACTAATGCTATCAACACGCAGAGATGTTTATTCTCAATAAATGAATAATGAATAAGATGCAACTGCCTGAAAAACGTTCACTTTCACAATAATCCGAGTGTATTTCTCATGTTTCTAATGTTTTCTCTAGCATTATAGTAGGAAACGCGCCCATTGATAAATAAGCTGCGTCAAACACCTTCTTAAAAAAGTTCAGTTGTCCTATTGACTGCAGTCATTAACATAAACACATGAACACAATGGTTCCTTTAAGTTTCTCTGCCTGGAGCATGAATACTGCTGAAAGTTAGTCCGACTTTCTTTGAGCGTCAGCAGCAGCCGCTGTTTCAGCACAAACAGTTTGAGACAACATACGAGGTTAGCGTCACAGACATCCGCTAATTAAACTAAACCAGTCTAATCCCACGTTAAATAAAGTTACGCCAAAATTTTATACCTTATGAAATGACGATTAATACCTTTTACTACTTTTTAATGGCCTTAATCTTAGCTTTTGTGATTTACTACCTTTTAATACTTTTTAAAACCCTGCAGACACCCCGATGTTACTCCTACATTAGCTTCTCTCCATTGGCTTCCTGTTAAATCTAGAATAGAGTTTAAAGTCCTTCTCCTTACATATAAGGCGCTAAATGATCATCCCCCATCCTCATCCTTAAAGACCTCATAGAACCTTATTATCCCAGCAGAGCACTTCGTTCTCAGAGTGCTGGTCTACTTGTGGTTCCTAGAGTTTCTAAATGTAGAATGGGAGGCAGAGCCTTCAGCTATCAAGCTCCTCTCCTGTGGAACCAGCTCCCAGTTACAGTTCTGGAGGCAGACACCCTCGCTAGCTTTAAGATCAGACTAAAGACCTTACTAAAGAGTTTATAGTTAGTTCTCATACTCCAATACTGCCATTAACTGTGTGTCTTTACTCTTCTGTAGTTCTGCATCTTCCTCTTCCACCCTTCTTAATGCTTTCTTGCTCTTATTTATTGGACCCACTAATATATTTCCAAATTGTACAGCTAAAATCTAAAAATACAAAAATAAATCATTAAATCAATTTTATGTTTTACATCCTCAGCTATGAGGTCAACGGGAATGCTAACGACTCAGTTAATATTTAATCTATAAAACAAGCAAAATTCCTCTGGATTCCTAAATGATTCCCTGATTTAGCCACAAATCCATTTTCTCTGAGCTAAGAGGACAACTAAAAAATGTTTACTAACAGGGAGATAGGTTCAGCTGTAACATACAGCCTGATAAAGACAGACAGCAGGCTAACACCTGGGTCATCCGAATGTTCCTGCTGCATCAGTTACTGTGACGTGGTATGTGTAAATCTGACAAATGCTAATTTCTATAAGCACAAAATAATTATGAAGGAATGAAATGATAAACAGAAACAGTTTGGAGGTCTGAGTGTGGCATCATTCCCAGATCTGACTTCTGAGATAAATGGATAAAACACTGAAACTACTGTCAGATTATTTACCTCCAACTGGCCGTAATTTTGGCACGCCACCTTGGAAAAGGCCTCCCATTCCCATAGGCCCACCGCCTCCAAAACCACCACCACCGCCGCCGCCGCCTCCTCCGCCACCTCCACCACCACCACCACCACCTCCGCCTGATTCTGGTGAAAAAAAGACAGGTATGGACAAAAGCAGAACAAGATAAAACGTTTCAATATCCAACTATCTGGAGATGCTATTTAAAGAACTGGCAGAGGGACGAGGGGAAGCTACTGTGAGCAACTTTTTTTCAAACTAGGCTGAATCTCTGGTTCGAAACATGCTCAAACTTTGCTAGAAAACTGGAGTCGAATTGCTTCCCGCATTACAATTTATTTGTTTGCATAAAATAGATTGAGTGTCAAAGTTTGTGTTCTTATTGCTACGCTGATTGCGACAGCTGTAGTTGGTGTGGAGGATTTGGACAGAAAGCCTTTCCACGCTGCACTATGTTAAGATATGTTTAGGTAAATTCCTAAGTCTAATGGTTCTGGACTTTTACATGCAGGCAATGTGCAGCACATTCCTGGTGGCTTTAACCCAGGAACACATCATTCAACTTTTCATTGACATCTTTCACTTTGCAATCAATTCTTGTCCTTTTCACAGAGGGGAGGCAAATAAATGAAAAGGACATATGCTTTCAATAAAACTACCACCACCACAACTCCTCCTCCTCTTCTTCATTTGATGCAGATGCATCAACTCTACTATTCATCTTTGCGACATGACCATGTGTGTGATGTGAACATGACCTACTCTCTAGAACTGGTGCGCTCCTATCACAAACTGCAGTGGTCTTCTTCAGCTTAGCGCCTTTGCAGATGTCTGACAGCAGAGCTCCTCTGCCTTTAACCTCAGAGGAGCTCAGTTTTGGAGGAGTCGTGTTTGCCTGTGGAAGAAGGTAACAAATGTGTAATTACATGCACAGCTCCCCCCTCCCACCACCACCGGAAAGCCAGTTTCAGCAGCTTGTAAAAAAAGGTCACATGGCAACACAATTTTAGTAAAACATCATTCTGCCAGCTTTTTAGATAAAGGAGATGTGTGTGCAGTAGATTCGAACTTATTTGTAAATTAAAAAACTTTGTTAACTAGATTCAGTAGAACAAAGATCAAAGACATTCTTAAGCCCTGGCATATTTTACAAAGTGACCCTCCTCTTAAAGAAACATTTTTATTACACTTTGTGCTTTGTATAATTTTTTTAAAGGGCTATTTCATCCATTATATTTTTACTGCTATTTTCCTTCAACTTTTGGGCCAATGATCTATGTAATGAATCTCAACCCTACTGATCTGCTGTGGGATAATCTTCACTGTAAAAAGCCATAATCAAACAATCCAAGATCTAGGACACCTCACGATCTGCAGTAATTTTTGTATTTAAAATCTGATGAAAACACTTTTTACCACACGGGTCTATTTTACTGTGTGTGAACAGTCCAGTCACTCACCTCATTGAAGGTGGGGGGTGGTGGGGGTCCTGGGGGAGGAGGGGGAGGGGGTGGAATGGGCATCCTGTCCCTGTGTTGGCACTTCTATGTCTGGGGTGAAGACAGATGACACACTGTTTCAGCTGGGACGACAAGCACTGGCTCCTGGAAAACAACAAACACATGTGATTCAGATGTGGATCAGCTGCAGCTGTGCTTTCAAAATCAGGCCAGGTGAAAAATCCTGTTAGTGATGAAGCAGTCAAGGTTGAATGTTGAAAGTACACAGCAAACAAAATGAGCCTCTGAGATTTGTCAGTGTCAGTCTATAGTTTTAGAAAAAAGACTTCTACACCCAGCAGTTATCTAAAGTATTTCTCTACAGCTGCAGCTTGAAGATGAGTCAGCTACTTCACAGGTTTCCAAAAAGCTAGAAGTCCAAACACAGCACTTCTTCATAAGCCAATAGTGCAGGAAATACTACAGCAACATTTATGTTCCATCACTGTTCTAGTTGTATTCTACACACAACTCCAGCTCGTTACCGACAGAGTAACGTGGGGTAATACTTTACTTTAATTTACTTGGCAGACGCTTTTATCCATAGCGACTTACAAGGAGCTAGCGCTGGGTGTCTGGCTCAGGGACACACCTGGTAGGGGATGGATTAGGAGTCAGACGGGGTTTCAAACCTACGACCTTCTGCATCCCAGTCTGACGCTTAACCCATTGAGCTACCCAACAAGATCTGAGTTTTAAATATATCACTGATAAAGACCAAGAACTAAAATCTCTCATTTACAGACGTACACAGATCCAAACTGTGGTCAAGTGTATTGTATTGTATTTTAGTTTCACAGGAGATTAGAACAGACTTAGTGAGACGTGCTCTTTAAACAGACTCCTCTTTTTCCATTGTTGGACATGAGTTGATTCATTTGAACTGGTAACACAATGAAGAAGAGATGCAGATGCCTAGAGTGCATGTTAAAGAGAAAATTAGATGAGAGGCCGCCTGCCAGCCAGCAAGTTTCACTGTGCGCTGTCTCAGTGGAAACAAATCACTGTCCCACTTTAAAGACATTCTTGGAAAAAGAAAGCAGTTGTGAAGCAGCTCATGGCCTACATCAGTGTAATCTGGAGAAGATTCCAACATGAGCAGAAACAAAGAAGTGGTGTCTTGAGTGTTTGAAATATCTGCTTTAATCCTGCACATATGCCGAGAGGAGAACAGTGACCGTCTGAAAATCTCTCTTCTACTACCGCATCAAGAAAAATAGAAAGGTTATGTTAACTAAATCCTACTGACCTACATGTGTTGTCTGCTTGGGAGCAGCAGATAAAGGGATGACTCAGAGGTTTTGCATTATCCTGGTTCCCCCGACAAAATGCCAGTGGGATATTTCCATTCACTTATTTCTGCGGCCTCTGCGACCCCCAGAAATAAAAAGCTATTGTTAGGCTATAAACAACAAACAACTCAGTGTTTCCACTACTATTATACAGAACACTGTATATAGTTAGAGTTTAATATTCCTGCTTAACTCTGTTTAAAGGGCAGCCTAGATTTCATCAGCCTTAAAAATGACTATATGAACATTTTTTGTTTCACTGTAAAAGCCTCGTCAGTCCTAAAAACAACCCGGGATTAAGTAGGATATATGTTATTTCAATATGGCAAATAAATATTTAATGAACAGTAATTATAGTATTAGATCAGATGAACCTTAGCACATCCTCAGGGTCTAACAAACATCAACAGTGAATATGACTGTGTCTTTGATATCAGCACCAAATTAATTAAAGTACAATTGAAAACCAATTGGATAACATGTGCTCAGTCCTGGGAAAGTCTCACATTTTAAAGACATAATAAATACTCTAAATAAAATAACTGCAATACCAGGCTTGTTACTAAGTATTAAAAAGACAAAATTATCATTTCAATAAACACATAACCCTAACCTCTAGCTTTAGGTATACTTGCCTTGTCTCTATGTAGAATACTGACACATGTCTCAAAGTCCATCTATTAAATAGCATTTCTCAGTATCCGGTTCTCTCAAAGCTTGTGTTCTTATTGAAGTCAGAGGTTTTCTGTTTCCACTCAACATAAATAAAATGTGCTGCTGAGTTTATGCTTGCTCAAAACACAAACAAGCTTTGTTCAGGCTCAGAAAACCTCCCTATGATAACACCACGGCAGCTGAAACTGCTCTGTGACAATGACCGATCGAGTCACAGGATCTCCCCAAACCAGTTAGCTGTGAGCGCAGGTAGCGTCAGCTCCTTGCCCCACCCTCACACCCATTCCTCCATCCCTCAGGCTGAATGTTGGGGCAGGTTTGCATCGAGGGAAACCAAAGGAATCTCGCCAAGCAAGATCTCCACTCGGTCAGTGACGTTGGTTAAGCAGAGTCAGTAACAGACAGAAACTGAGAGTGGGGGGTTTACAGAAATATTTCAAGATCTGCTGAGTGAATGACGATTAACGCTGCAGACACACAACCTGGCTTTAAAAGACTCAAAGTCTTAATATTCACAGAACAGCTCACACCTCAGCTCCTTCTGATAGAGGTATATAAACCTACAATGTGACATAAAATCTAGGTCATTTAAGTGTTGTAGATTAATAAAAATAAAAACGTCCTTAAACTGCATTTATTCTGATTCAAAATACATTCATGCAAAATGAATAAAACAACATTATGACAGCCAATAATGTATGTTATGTAGGTATGTTATTAGAACACATGCACTACCTTCTATTCTGAACCACAGCTGAACGCACAACACAAACTTTTGTGCTGACGCCACGAATTTTCAAAAACAATAACAGATGTAAGGATTGAGTGCCTTGAGGAGATCTCTTTAAACAAAGCTGTTCTTCAGTGCAGGTCCGTGTAGGGATCATACAAGAACAGATGCCTTGATAGCAAGTCCATACCAAAGGTGGCATACTTGATTACTATGGTACTGTGACTGAAACCAGAATGAACTGTATAACCTGAACTGTTGCTTTTATTACACCCCTAGAACCAGAGGTACCAAAAGCTTGTCAGTAGCTGCCGTAGGAACTGGAGATAATCTCACAAATGTAGTGTGATGTTCCATATAAAGAGACGGTAAGGAGAATAACATGTGGAAAAAAAAAATCACACACACACAATTGTCCTAATAGACAACCAAAGCATGACAAACACAGCTAAGCTTTTCTAACACAGGAAAATGTTTTATATGAGCAACAGCTGAAAACTTCTTAATATAGTCACAGCATCAGTCTTCCACCTCAGCCATTTATTATCTGCTTTCTTTTTTCATGCAGATGGTCACTGCATGAAAAATGTATGTTTAAAAAATAAATAAAAATGTTAAAGCTGTTTTTGTGACATGAAGGCTCTATCTCATTATTATTAATGAAATAACAAGAGTACATGTTGAAATACATTCATTACAGATCAAGAATCAGTATTTTAGTGGTCCTGTGTTGTGTTGTTGGCTGAGTGGTGCAGAACTATTTGTCTAATTGCAGCATTGCAAAATCCAAATAAATCTTTCAAAAATAATTAGTTACTCAATCCTAATATTGTGTGTAATTACAGGGTTGCTAAGAGGTGCGTCTAAAGGTTTTGCATTCCCATCTTCTTTTCTAGAGTAATACTGTGATTTAGTCTGCATTATTTATCATGTCTTTATTAGTATTTTTCCTGTATTACTCACTACACTACTGCAGTGATGTGGGAGGTTTGATTCATGTTTGTATGTACTACTGTAGATGACCTAGCAAGTGCAGCTGTAATATTAGTTTAAAACTATTAAAATTACAATATTGATTTGAAAACAATTGTTCTGTCTGACTTACGTTCCTGTGTTTAGCTACATGTTCACAAGTGCAGAAGTTTAATGGTCTTTGACAGCTGTAAGGGACACAGTCCTAAAGCATAAGCCCTGCATGCAAAGTAACCCTTTCTTATGGAAATTCGTTGCAGTGAGTGTAAAAATAGACGCCCACATTTCTCACGAGGAAGAAACATGTCCCTCTGTGCAGTGGTGTGGATCACTGATGTGTTTTACTATATTAGATACATACATAAGCTATAACAGGTTATAGTTATTAAATGCAATTCAGTGATGGAAAGTTAACAATCTTGTCATTGTCAAATGTAATTCAGAGGGTAAAAATGCTTTTCTAATAGATATTAAGTTGGAAATAGAGCAGAAAACGTCAGACTTTTTGTACCTCATGAACACCTCTGTTATCTTTTACCACTGCAGCATAAGTGTACTTACAAACACACAAACTGGTAGCTATTGCAGTCATAAAACCATCAGGTCTTGACCTTAGACCCCTATAATCTGACTAATCCTCTTCATTCAAGATCAAAGCAGAGTGAAGGTCTAATTAGACTGTAATTGCTGAGATTTGGTCCCCATTAAACAAATCACCCGAACAACTGGTAAACAACCATCCAATGGGAAAAAAGTTTCCTTCCCATCAACAGTGTGAAGCTGCACTGATGAAGACAGTTAGGGAGGAGGTGGTGTATGAGGAAACTGGATGCTTTTGTGATCAAGGAAATCAAGCTGAAGGCCTGCAGCTCTGCGCGAGTGTCTCTAGGCTTTTCGAATAACTCACAGCCAGTCTGTCACGAGTGAGTTCAAATACAGAGTGTTGTCATAAAACATGAAACCTCTTCGACCAACTTGTTTAACAGTGTAAAAAGCACACAAATGTCTTTATTAAACCACATATGTTATAGTGGAATATATTCTGGAAATGACATTTACTTCCTCCATATACTCAGGAGGGTTTCTCAGGAGAAATTTTAACTTTACATTTGCATTTTCTTTTAGCAATACTTTCTCTACATTTGTTTATTAGTTACTTAACAAAGAAAACTTTCCATTAAACAAGCTAAGATTTTTACAACTTATGACTTTATTCATTATTGTTAAGTGACCATAGTGTAACATATAAACCAAAAACAGTGACATGCCCGTGCCAATGTCCTAAAATCTAATGAACCTGGTTTTGTCAAACCTACAGTTCAAAACTGAAAAAATATATATATTATAAGTTCCCACTTTTTTAATGTGATGATCCTCTTGTTATTTTACAGTAAACTGATTATTGCAAAGCTTTCCAGTAGTAAAAAAAAACATTAATCGTAAAGATAATCAGCAGACTATATAAACAATGGCAAAAAAGATTCTGAAGGTTTACTGGTGCACTTCTTGTGGTTCTAATTTGGGGAACTTGTGTATATGAAATTTATAAAATCCTTAAATACCAATTAATAATTACCAATTTTAAAAAATGACATTTTCTTAGCACCGGGGAGCTTCCTGCTAGGTGTGGCTAAACTCACCTGAGGTAGCATTAGAGTAACGTTTCAGTCATATACACTTGTCAATTAAATTACTTTATTGGTTTAATCTAATGTGTCAGTTCATTAAACAAATTCAAGCCTTTATAACCCATCAAGACCAGTAAATACCCTGGACAACAATGGACAAACAACAAGCGTATGTGCAAAGTTACCTAACAAAATTAAATTAATATTTCTTCAAACACCATTAATAATTCGCGTTGTTGCATAAATGCAGGAGCTTCCAGCGAGCAGAGACATACTGCTTAGTGAAATAGGATTTATCAGGCCTGACTGGGTCGAGTGGCAGCTCCAGCCGCTCCCTTCCAGGTAAACCCTGACTGAAAGAATCACACCTGGTGCTAGCTTAAACTTAGGCGCAGTAAAGTTAGCTCCAACTTACCCTGACACAAAATAGAAGAGCTTTCACAGTCTCATCGTCCAAACAACATGAATGGAAAAGTGTCGTTGTGGCAGTCCTTCGTCGGGGTTCTTTGACAAATAATAGAATGGGAGGGTGCTGACAGGTCGCGGTGATGTAACTCAACACCGAGCGAAAACAGGCGCAGGTTAGCTGGCTAACTAGCTAGCTGTCGATCGTTTAGCAGCGCAGCTTGTGGCGGTTCTCGAGGAAATAGCCGCGGTTAGCCGTTAGCATCGAGCTGTTTACTGTCCAACTGTCAATGTCAACGCAGCTCGGAGCTCTCAGGAATAAAACAGCATGTTAAACAAACAGTCGGACACGTTTAATATTCACTTGTAGCTGTTTAAGATAGCTACGGGAAAGTTTTGCCGCACTCGGGACCCGCGAGCAGAGCCATACTCCCCACTGACACCGTTTTATCGGTCCCTTGTCGGGAACACGGAAACCGAGCGACAACAAAATGGAGGGACGTGGTGTGTTCAGGTGCTGTTGTAATCCGAGGATCAACTGTGGGGTCCCAAAATAATAAGTAAACTTTATAAGTGTCCAAAAGTCACTTTTCCTCCAATTATGTTTATTTACTCTACAATTATTGTTTACAGCCAAATAAAACAAAACAACACAAAGACAGGCAAAGCAACTACAGAGGCAAACAATCACCACAGCAAAGTATGAAAAGGTCACAAATAGTAATATATTACAACAAATAGATATACAAACAACTATAAGAAGCAAAATGGCTGCAATAAAGTATATAATGACCACAAAATAAGTGAAATGCAAAGGCAATATGAAGAGACACAAGGAACCAGGAAAAGCAAAGGAACCATAAGACAGAGACAACAGAGATAAAAAGCACAAACAGATAAGTAGTTATTCACTGGTTCAGGTCCTCCAGACACAATGTGGTTTTATCAGAAAGGCTTACAGAAGTTTTCAAATAATGTTAAAGCTAGGGCATGTAACTTTTTGTTTGTTTTACTAAATATTTGTTTCAAAGAAGTGCTGTTAAGACACAGTGAACAGCACAATACTATGTGGGCAATGTTCGCAGGTAGAGGGTTTCAGTATTTGCTGCTTGGTTTTGGAGCATTTTATTGTTGCTATAAACTTTTCTGTAATAAAGACTCCCCGAAGAGGTGGATAGTAGCAGAGTGCAGAGTATGTGGTCAGGTTAGCTTTAGTCTCGTGGTAACATTAGCTTCATTTCCTTGTAGCTTTTAACAGAAAGTCTTAGTCAATAAAGATTATTTCCAGTTACATTAATAAAAACACATTGCTAAATATAATTAGGTCAATGCGTTTCCGGTACACGCTCGGTAACAGCAGGGGGCGGTAATGCGCCGGATGATTACGTTGAACGAGGAGGAAGAACAACTTCCTGTAAAAATGGCGTGGAGTAGAGGTTGCGCGGGGCTCCGGAGGACATGCAGCATGTTGTTCCCCAGACACCGGCTCCTGTTCCCTGCTGCCGTGCGAACACAGAGCTCCGTAGGCGATGACCTGGTGCCTCGAACCTCCCTGTCCAGGCCGCCGTGGCCGGAGCAGCCCAACCTGGTTTCGGATGAGGAGGAGCGGCGCCGCCACGCTGCGGTGGTGAGCACCGTAAACCAGCGAATCCTCCGGCAGGACTTTGGCCGTCTCTTCGCTGTTGTGCACTTTGCCGGACGTCAGTGGAAGGTCACAAATGAAGACCTGATCCTGATCGAGAACCACATCGAGGCGGAGTGCGGGGAGCGGATCCGGATGGAGAAGGTGCTGCTTGTCGGGGCCGAGGACTTCACCGTGGTCGGCAGGCCTCTTCTGGGGAAGGAGCTGGTCCGGGTCGAGGCCACCGTGATTGAAAAGACAGAGTCCTGGCCTAAAGTCTACATGTCCTTCTGGAAGAGACATCGGTTCCAGCGCAAGAAGATCATCGTGCAGCCGCAGACGGTGCTGCGGATCAACCGCATCGAGCTGGCAGCAACGCTGACCTGAGGAACAATGCGGAGTCCTTCACGCGCAGGTTGCGGGTCTGTCGGTTGTGAGTGGTAATAAACTTGTAGACAGACGTATCAGGGTCAACGACCTCCAGGATTTGACATGTCCACACTTTCCCCGAGTCTCCTCCAGCAGCTGTAAATCCACTATTATCTGCAAAGATGTGACAGGAATGTAACTCCCCTCCCCTAACGCACGGGTTTTCTCTACTCTGACTTTAAAAGGTGCCAACATGTGAAAGCTCGTCAGGTTTGCAGATCAGGAACCTCTGAACAGTGCTCTACAGCTAAATGTACGGACCCACATGAACACCAGCAAGTCTAGTGGAAAAAAGGCTGCATTGTAATTGGCTAAATTTCCAGTTTGAATTAAAATAAACTAACTTAAGTACTGTGGCTGTTGGAACACAATTAAATCATGTTGATTTGAACTTAAATATATATTTGTCATTTACACATGGCTCATAAAGAAAATAACTTAGTCATTAGATGGTAATCTAAATGTCTTATTAAATATAATTACATTAAGTTTTCTTCTGTTAAACACACAGTTAACATTGAAGCAAATATTGAAGTACAATCCTCAAATCAATTTCTAGACAGTAACTGAAACTAAAGGTACATTTTAACCTCAGTTCAATTCACTGTTGGATTTAACGTCAAATGCTGCTGCGACTCAAACCATCAACATGAAATCAGCTCCTGGGTCTGAAACAAAAGACAAGACAGAGGACTTCTTTAAAACAACTGTTTATTCCTAAGACACCTGATTGAGTCATCTGTGAACCCAGCGAACAGCTGCTCAGCTGTCAGGGGAAGCACAGGACTGATCTGAAGGCACTGTTGAACATTTCTGCTCAGTGGTGACACATTTCCTCAGAACCGAACTCCAATGCTGGAGGTGACGTTTAAAATCAGAAGCTTGTTCAACAGGCAGCAAACTAAAGCGCGATCAAATGAAACACGTGTAATGTCAACATGTTCGTAGCAATGACTTCACAACCTATTGGTTTCTAAATTAAAAAGTTAACCCAGTAAATGGTGAATTAAGAATCATAAACATTCAGCAGCAGGAATTCAACAGTGTAGGCTGGTTAAAATCAATCAGCGTTTCCCGTATGCGCTGCACCACCGAGTTTAGGCTCAAATGACTCCACAGTCGTCTTGTTTGTTGTAGTTCGCTCTGCTGTGGGATCTTTTAACAGCCAGAATAAAGACAAATGTAGACAACAAAACATGTTTCAACTGTTGCTTTAAGACGTCGTTGAAAAACGGAACCTCTCCTCTATTATCTTGTGAAAATGGTAAACGCTTATTTTTAGATTTTGACAGGTGCAGACAGACTAGCAAACTGTTAATGAGATCTGACAGTGGTCAACAATGACTGTATTGCTGTGTTTTGATATTTAAACCGTGTGATGCTGCAGAGTTAAGACAAAAGGTTTAATTCACTCGCAGGCCGAGCTGAGACACAGCCTGTAAGCCGTCTGCTTCAGACTAGTTTTAAGGACAGGTTTGGATTCCATAAGTCCGTCTTAATTCATCACTCACATGGCTCATATACACTCACCGGCCACGTTGTTAGGCACACCTGTCCAACTGCTCGTTGATGCAAATTACCGGTCAGCCAATGACATGGTGGCAACTCAATACATTTGCGCATGATGAACCGCTGCAGTTCAAACTGAGCTTCAGAATGGGCAAGAAAGCTGATTTAAGTGACTTTGAATGTGGCATGGTTGTTGGTAGACGGGCTGGTCTGAGTATTCCAGAAACAGCTGATCCTCTGGGACTGTCACGTACAACCATCTCTAGGGTTTACAGAGAATTGTGGAAGTAATTGATCATCATTGTAACGCCACAGCCTACTTGAGAATTGTTGCTGACTATGTCCATCCCTTTATGACCACAGCGTAACATCATGGAACGCCATCATGTCATAAAGCTCGAATCACCTCAGACTGGTTTCTTGAACATGACAATGAGTTCACTGTACTCAAATGGCTTTCACCGGATCTCAATCCAATAGAGCACCTTTGGGATGTGGTGGAACGGGAGATTCACATCATAAATGTGCAACTGGTAAATCTGCAGCAAGCACCAATATCTCTGAGGAATGTTTCCAGTACCTTGTTGACCCTATGCATTAGGCAGTTCCAAAGGCAAAAGGGGGTCTCAGTACTAAAAAGGTGTGCCTAATAAAGTGGCTGGTGAGTGTACAATGAGTGTTACCAGCTGCTGTAATTGTTGCCAGATGTCTAAAATGACCTAAGAAAGATCCGTTGTGCACAGAGTGACAACATCCACAGTGGTCTCACAGTACTCACAGGCTCCGGTAGTCCGAGGTCTGATTCAGACCGTGTGTACTGGTGCTTTATGGCTGGGGTTTGATGCTGGAGGTGAGAAAACTGGAAGTGCTTGAGACCTGTTTTCTCCAACTCATGTGAACATGTGCAGTGAAAGAAGCTGGCAGTACCAGTGTTACTGTGCTTATGGTTGTCAATTATAGAAACCCAATCTTCTCTGGAACATTTCTCTGGCAGGTAGCTAACTGTGCAAGAATACATTTCCACTGCATATTTACTACATTTAGACTGTTCTGCTGCTTGTCTCCGTCTCCAGGAACCAGTGTTTTCTGTGATCTTGTGAGGAGAAAGCTCACCTGTTGCATTAATACAGGATTTATAGTAACCAGGCTGCTACGCTGCATGTAAACAAGTCCTCCCTGAGGACTGTTTACCAGTTGCTTTGGATAAAACCTTATTGAGATGGGTTACAAGTCATAGACATCACTTCACAACCGGTATAGAAAAGAAGAGTGATCACAGCAACCGATAATGCTTCAACTTCACATGTGTGCATGTGAGTGTTCAGACTTCCAAATGATTCCTCTGCTGCCAAAGTGCCAAACTCAAGCTTTGACATCAACACGGCTGTGCTTCACCTAAATACACTTTATTCTCCCTTTGTGTGAGAAAGCAAAATAACACTGCTCAATATGACCAGATTGTGTGGAGCATTTTCTGATTGTTCACTGGTTAATTCGGCACATGCCATCTATCGCATTGTATTCTCTTCAACATTTTTAAACTGATTTTCACTAAGAACACAAGCAATGAGCTGTTAAATAGCCAGAATTATCATAATTTCATCCGTAACAGAATGAAACTAATCAATTTTCTTTAATGTGTCAAGGCCAACTGAGCCGAGAGCATCTCCTCCTTCTGTCACAGCAGCAAGGAAGGTTTGCAGATTTTCAAAACAAAATCTCAAGTATAATTTTCAAAAGTCCGATTAGAATTGTCCACAAGATCGATTCCTCCTCCTGAAAGTCCTCCTCTGATGCCTGAGGAGATTTTGTTTGACCGTGTGTGTCTTCTGAAGTGTATGAGCCCTTATCGAACGGGTCCTGGGGAACCGTCTGATCATAAAACACCCGCATTTCAAACTCGCTCTCCTGGTAAGACGGGTGGCCATAAATACCGATGCCCACGGGCCTCGCAAATTCCACTGGCACAACCACCACGTCCTGGCCACAGGTGGCTGACTGTAGCTTGTACGCGTCGAAACTCGGCCGCAGGGTTTTATCCGACACATACAGGTCTGCGTCTCCCTTGAGGCTTTGCATGTGCAGGATGATTCTCCCATCGTGGTTGAGGCGCAGGTAGCTGTAGTTTCCAGCCCCGATGTGGCCCTGGACTACGTGCAGCAGCACCCACTCTTCAGGGATGCTGTCGTCCTCCAAGGGGTTCAGGAAGCCTCTGGCCTGAGACAGCAGGAAGGCGACAACCAGGGCACTGCAGCTCAGCATCATGGTGAAGGCATCTGTCAGTCAGTCACCGCCTGGACGACACCAGACAGCCTGGAAAACAGACAGACTGAGTCTACAAGCTGAACAGGATTGGTTGATCCGAGGTGTCTTTATCAAAGGCTTTTAAAAAAAATCACTGCTAAAGAACTAGGACACCAGATATGTTTTCTAACATTTTATGAATGCATGGGATCGACTAGTTGGTCGAATGCATAAAAAGTTTCTGCCCTACGTTTATCCTTTCGTCTTTCATTTGAGTTTTTACCAGTTAAATCTGCCGTTACTACTTAAATAAAACACGTGGTGCCTGTCTGACCTCCCACAGGCTCAGTTCAGTGAAAGCTGAATCTAAACCAGTTTCTGCTGACTGAAACTCACCAGTTAAAAATAAACGACACTGTTCAGTCTGACCTTTGCAGCACATTTACTCGAGTACTTGTGAGAGAAAAAACCTTACGTAACACTAAGTGTTTCCAATAAACTGTCAACGAGGTAAACCTCGTCACTAGAATAAAACAGAAATCTAAGGACATCCAAGTGAACCTGAATAATCTCGCTAACCTACAGCTAACTTTAGCTCAATGCTAACAGTTAACGCGTATCCAAAGCATTGGGAAAATTCAGCAATTATTCAGAAAATACTCAATATATTGATTTAAATATAAAATATTTAATAATTTATGACTCTCAGCTCGGAAGGTACTCCCTACGTATAAGGTCGATATTAGCCTAGCTAACAACTAACATGCTACTGACCAGCTAATGTTAGCAATCCACCTGCTACTGACTTTTTTAATCCTCAGCTAAATCCTATCACGTTTCTAAAAAGGCGTGCCAGTCGAATGCCTTAAAACTTAAATATAAAGTTCCCACCTGGTTGTTGAAGGTGTATTTAAAAGACATTAAAGAAAATCGGGTATTTACTTACACAGCTGTCATATCCTAACCAGCATCTTCGCCTATACAACCTGCTGAGGCAAAGTTCGCCGCTTCTTCTTCGTCGCTTCTTTTCCGCGTGACTAACTGCTGCCATCTGTTGGTGACATTTGCCAGTAAACACCTGGAAACTACGCTAATCACGATCCAGTCGAAGCTACAGTCTATTAAATGTTTATTTTCATATATTAATTATTTTAAATTGACTGGTGCTCCTGCTTTGCAGAGTGAAGATATGCAGTGAGTGGGAGGAAGTAGAATACCATAGCGATAAAAATCCTTATTAGGCAAGAAAACAACATGCGTGGCCCCACATCAGCAGAACGGAAGAACCCTTAACTCTCATCTTGGCTCTTAACCAAAAGTTTAATGGTTGATGTGTTATGTTGATCTCCAGTGTTGGTGCTTTAAATGAAGGAGACAAGTGTTGAGTGTTTGAATGGTGGCAGTTTGACTACATGCATTAGGAAACCAATCCCATGTGAACCAATATGCATGTGAAATATGTTTTCCTCCTTTAAAATCACTGATGTATGAATAAGTTATTTACAAATCTAACACCATTAGCCAGTTCCTGTCGGGTTTGAGAAGCAGGTAACTGAAAAATGGCTTTTTTCTTTAGCTCAAATCTGGTTCAAAGATTTATGTAAAAGAAACAAAAATCCCAGCAGAAGAATTAAGACACGTTTCAAACAGTTGCAGCTGAGAAATGTTTTGTAGTGACAGATGGTGTATCATCAAATGTTACTTTATTGTACTGCATATTTATGTTTGCTCTGGCATCCCTAAGTTCAAAGCCGTCCTGTAACACAGAGACAACTCTTCCTCTTCTTTTAGAGTCAGAAGCACAAAAACATCTCACCTGATAGTCATTAAAAAAAAACAGACAATAAAACATTAAATCCTGTCTGGATCTAATCTACATCACTCTGTATCCATTTTTATTCTTATTAGGAATAATGATAATTCAGCTGTTATTTAAAATCTGACATGATCGCGTCCACTCACATCATGTTTATATTTATAATCCTTTGTCACTTTAATAAACATCAACTGTAGTTATGAAAAAAAAAAAACTACCAAAACAGAAAGAGAAACAACAAATGTTTCGGGGGACGAGGGGAAGAGTCTCGACAACAGTGCTGGATAAATTCTATGTAGATAAACTCGTTCAACAAGTC
The DNA here is from genome assembly GCA_032270685.1 of Microctenopoma stevenorrisi. Classification (NCBI taxonomy): domain Eukaryota; kingdom Metazoa; phylum Chordata; class Actinopteri; order Anabantiformes; family Anabantidae; genus Microctenopoma; species Microctenopoma stevenorrisi. The sequence continues at coordinate 1,199,439 of JAUMTR010000001.1, forward strand.
AGCACAATCTGTCACATCAGGTACATTATGACGTTACGGGGAAGTCACCTATGTATTTTTATCTTTACTGCAAACCAGTCGACCCACGTTAAGGTTTCCAAGCTCCGCGGCACGAGTCAAAGTCGACCGGACACGTCCACAAAGTTCGGATGGGGCTGCGCCGGACTTTCAACCCTACAAAGAGACGCGTCCTGAAAAGTCCCTCCTTTATATAACAATCTCAACATTTAAATAAATCTGATGTGTCATAAAAACACTGATATTATCATTTCACTGAAAAAGAAACTGGGAGTAAATACGCTCGTTGAGGATTCAAACTAAACAAACTTTGAAGGATATTCGGGGCAGTGACAACAGGTAACCATGATGTTTTTCCATTTAATTCTTTCAAAGGAACATCGTCTGCAAAAAGGAAAAAAGAAAAAAAAGCTTGCATTATACGTATAGTATACATTGTAGTACCATGCTAGCGCTGCCTGCCTCGTCCTAACCGTCTATTAGTGATGGAGAACCACACACTACTCCTGTTATTGACCCCATTCTGCCCAGGAGGGGGGGGGGGGGGGGGGGCAAAACATAAAAAAAATTTTTAAAAAAAACAAATAAAAAAAAAAACAAAAAGAAAAAAAA
>JAUMTR010000001.1:1200926-1248804 GCA_032270685.1 Microctenopoma stevenorrisi
CCCCCCCCCCCCCCCCCCCCCCCCCCCCCCCCCCCCCCCCCCCCCCCCCCCCCCCCCCCCCCCCCCCCCCAAAAAGATCAAATAATTTTTACAGAAAACAAAAGTAAACAAAGCAGCAAATGCAGAAAAATCACACTTCATGCATTAAAAACCGAGCAGCAGCAGGAGAAGGAAGTAAAGAGTGAAGAGAGAGGAGGCGGATTCACAGTTTTCGCAGTAACGGTGTGTGTGTATGTATGTGGGGGGGTGACCTGGTGGGGTGTGTCGCCTGCTCGTGGACAGAATGGGGGTAAAACTACATTCCTGGTGTGACTAAAACGGAGTTTGTTGTTAATGTAGAAAGAGTCTCTGCGTGTCTCATGTCGTGAAGTTCCTGGCTGCACCTTCTTGTGTCGTACAGGTTCTGAAGAAATGAAGCCTGCTGGAAGTTTGTACAGGTCTCCTGCTCCGGTCTGTAGGGGGGAGGGTGGGTGGTGGGTCCGAGGCAGCTACGATGCTGGGAGGTCCGCGCTGGAGGGAGGAGGGGGTGTTAGGGAGGGTCAGGGGCGTGTGCTGCGGCTCAGACTGGGGGAGCTTTGCGCTGCAGTAGATACTGGTGGATGTCATCCGCGTCGCGCTTCAGCCAGGTGGCGTTGAGGAGGATGTTCTCACAGCACTGCTGCACCGTGCGCTCAGCCGCCGGCGCTGGATGACTGTCAAAGAAGCTCTGCAGCAACAGAAACAATACTGGACTTTATAGATTACATATTTAAAACCCTATATCTTACTGTATATGTAGAAAACATATGTTTCCTCATTTCTATTAACTTAGAAAATATAGAAATACTTTAACAGTGTCTATGCACATTGATATTTGAAGGTGAGCTGTGTCAGTGAAGTGTTTCTGCCTCCTAGTGGTTAGAATCACCTACTGCTGCAAGACAACATTCAGTCACATCGTTTGAGCAGCGTGGTGCAGTTAAAAAGTGGTTTTCAGACAGTTCTGTGGAGCTCTCACCTTCACTTCAGCCGCCATTTTGTCAATAGCGAATCCGTCGACGGTGAGCTGCAACGACAAGCGAAAACAAACGTCACACTCAAAGAACAGATCACCAGCTAAATTCTTAAAGGTCACAGAGTTGAGTATAGAGGGTCGTGTTACTCCAGGCCTCAGGAGGTTTTTATTTTTTACCTTAATGAGTCGTGATATGAGGAAGCCGCCCTGGTAGCGGTTGTAAAGCTCCTCCCAGTTGTCCCTGACAAACTTCCAGGCAGCTTTCCGACCTTGTTTACTGCTTCCTGCAACGCCACCGATTACAGACACCGTGTCCTGGGGACGAACTTCTTCCTGTTGAGACACAGAAATAGAGAAGTTGGTGAAGTTTGACAGGAGGGATTTCCCAGCAGATGTCAGATGCTGATTTAAAATGACTGAATGTGACATTAAAAACAGCACAGATCTGTACATTCAAATAGAAATGTGTCTGCTTCTAACTATTTTCTCATGTTAAGAGTTTATTTTAGTGTTTAGATGAAGTGAAACGACTTAAATACTGGAACTCAAAACAACCAGACACATTCATCAGCTCATTTATTTTAAAAAGCTCATTTCCGTTTCATTTCCTGCGTCACTGCAGACAAATAAAATCCTGCTTGTGAGACGCAGTGACGTTTGTACCGAGAGGGCGAAGCTGAGAACTTTCTGGATAAGGTCAGGAGCTGAGATGGCGCCAAGGACTCGCTCGATACGGTTCTTCTCCTCCTGCATGTCTGCTTGCTTGTGGAGCTGTGAGGGGCCGAGAGACACGGACAGAAAGTATAAATGAGTGAGCCAGCGAGCGAGAGGGGAGACCAAGCTGACTGTGTGAGTTTTACCCTCAGCATTGTATCCAGCGTGGCACTGTCCCCGTGTTTCAACACTGTTAAATACACCTGAAATAAAAAGACGTGGGAACACAATGAGCTGACCCAGAGTCGACGTCACTAAACTGACACTCACAGGCTGCATTTCTTACTTACTGGGCTCCTGAGGTCTGCCGGGAGGATCTGCTTGCCCTCCACGTGGTCTCTAAATCTCCGCCTGGCCTCTTCCAGTGTGGGTTTGTGTCCTGCCTTCCCCAGCTTCCCCAGAACCAGACTTCTCAACAGGGCGTCCAGGTGACCTGCCACACAAGCACACGCAGTGCTTCAGCATCATTTAAGTCTAAATAAGTATGTCCCCCCCAGCTGCTCCTCACCTTCCCCTAGTTTGCTGTCCCAGCCCAGCTGCAGGCCAATAGGGGTGAAGAGGTCCCGAATGAACTGTTGGATCTCCTCATGGAACTCGGTGTGAGACAGCAGTGAGGACAGCACTCCCAGGTTGCAGCTGAGGTCGCTCCACACAGTGTAGTTCGGCTCGTTGACGAATGCCTCCATCAGCTTTAGCACCTCCACCGTGCTGATCATCCCTGCACGAGACTGGAGACACAGAACTGCTCAGAAATGTTTTGCGCAAAGACTAAAAAGACGTTTCTGTCAGTGATGAAACTCAAAGTGAGGCATGTTATCATCCTCTGATTTATTCAAGTGTCACTTCAATGACTTCAGACCAAATAAACCCTGCTCGTGAATTCCTTCTGGAATTCAAAAAGAAATACTTATTGTGACATAAGTTCTGCTCTAAACATCAATGCCATTTGCTCTCTCTCATCTATTTTTAGTGTTAGTGCAAAATAGAAACAGTCAGGTGACAGGAAATCTGTAAATTTCTCATCGTATAGAGTCCAACAGCAAGTGACAAAACACAAAAGTTCACGATGCCTAAACAAATGTTCTGTTCAAGTACATCTCTCGCACGCACGCACGCACGCACGCAAAGTCTCAGACCACGTCTACGATCCCTGAGGTACATGTTCAACTGCCCCACCAACTGATCTCCATCCCCAGGAGACGTCATCCCAGCTGTCACGTACCCGTTCTCCACTGAGCCAGTTCCAGGGTTGGATCGAGGCCAACGCTTCATTTCAAACTTATTCTTTGCATTTTGACACTCAAAGAACGTCTCTCTCTCTCTCTCTCAGGAGACTTGGTTCCAGAGACGCTTGTGTAAGAACCGGCTGTGTGAGGGGGCAGGCACTAGAGCATTGTGATCAACAAGGCCTATGTTAAAGCTTTGTTGGAAATAGAAAAGTCTATGTATCATTTATTAGAGTTGTGTGATTTAGATTTGATGCTAGGACGCTAACTAAATGCTGAAGCTAACAGGGCTAACAGGAATAAAAACGTACTGGACTTAATTAGCACTACGTTGGACTGCCGACATGTCACTTCACTCCACACGTCGTGTTTGTCAGCTCCTCACAGCAGGAAATACTGGAAAACCTTTCACTGTCCCAGTGTCACTCAACAAGTGGAGCTACCTGTTGGACCATCTCCACACAGAAAAAGTTCATCATGCCTCGACTTTCCAGTCGTCCTGCTCCATGTATATGTTTACACCGGAAGGGAGTGGGCTTCCTTTTTAAACTGACAGGCAGATTATATTCTGCCACGCAGGAAATGACTTGTTTTATTGGCTGTGTGTGCGTCTCACCAGTGAGAAGAGGTCGTTCTGCAGGCCGAGTCGGTCCACAGGCTGCAGGCTGAGGTTTCTGATGCCGGGCAGCAGACTCTCCAGCATGGACGAGCTGTACTGGATGCGATAGAAGCCCACGGTGCCGGGGTTGATCTGTAAACAGCAGAGACACAACTGGGTCGGGCTGTGGGAAAAATGTAGTAGCTATTTTTACCCCTCAGCCTGAGTGCTCCTAAACCGGGCAGACACTGTGCTATTTAAAAAAATATCTAGTATGATGTGAAGCTCAAAACATGTTTCTACAATGAATGACTGAAGCTAATTACAACATCAGGACAATACTAAAACGAGTTTTGTGCCTAAACCGGCTGCTTTGTTCCAGATCTCGTTCCTACCACACACATGCTCTTGTAGAGATCCTCTGGGACCACACCGAGACCACATCCTTAAAAGGGTGTTTATTGTCTTACTGATATTTGCTCAGTTCAGTTCACGCTAAACAGGGAAGGTTTCACCACAAAATCTGTTTGCTTTAGCAACTTTCAACTGAGTGAACGTTCCAAAAGAAAAGCGTGTTTTTTGCAGCTCAGCAGCTGTGAACTGCAGGTCAGAGCCTCATTATGTCTCACAAGTAGAGGACTGTCACCATCCCCGGGGCCGGAGCAGCAGGGACTCAGCATTACGTGCAGACCATGATGAGCTGTGTAAAGGCCGGAACATTTGTTTATCCACAAGAGATTTAACAAGTCCATTCACGTTCCTGCCTCTGCTGTCAAAACCCTCAATGTGCCGCAGAGAATTAAGTCATTTCTCTCTGTGAGTGAAAAGCCAAAGAGTCCAGAACTTCACATTTCCTCTGTGATAAAACACAGAACTAACAGACATCTTCTCTTATGACTCATCGATTCAGTTTGGTGCTCCGCGATGCAATGTGACACCTTCACCGTGATGTCACAGGCGCAGGCCGGAAACCCTCAGAGGATCCTGTTCCTCAGCCACTCATGACAGAAACAGATTTGCAGAGCCACATTATGGTAAACTTTAGCTCCTGGAGTTGGATGAACTGTTGGACGGCCTTACCTTGACCCACTGGTCCGGACCAACGCCGCTCAGAGTAATGGTTGTATCAGGCCTGTCCAGCAGAACCTTGAGCTTGGTGCATCTTGGGTCCTCACTGGTACAAATACTAATGGGGACCATCCAGGTGGGGCAATCCTCGCCTGTCAGAGAGACAAGAAACCTCAGTGGAACAGTTTGACCAACAGAATCTGAGTGGCTGCTGACACACTCACCATCATGTGGTCCACTCGCACAGAACTTCTTCTGAGATATCTTGAGGATGCGGTCGTTACCTTGCTAGAAATGAAAACATGGACATAGTAAAAAGAAACAGCAACAAAACTCCAATAAACAACTAATTCATTAAGGCGACAGCTGAAGAAAAACATAATACTTCTCTGTGCTTTGTTAACTCATGGATGATTTGTTTGTAAAATGTAGGAAACTACTGGACAAAATATACACGTTAGAGCCTGAACCCAGTTGACTCCTTTTCTTTGTTTTGCTGCAGCTTAAAATACTAGAACCTTTTTGTATCATGACTCATACACAGGGGTGTCTAAAAATGTTTAAATGTGGGAGACAGGGTGGAGGTGTAAAAGTATGGGGGATGGACCCGGTGCCGCAGCTGGGAATCGATCGTGCTATCTCTGCATCCCAGCCCTCTGCCACTGAGCTACCAGGTCGCCTTACCAACCTGCCTGTGATCACTGAAGCTCACCTGTTCCTGGTCCACTACAATAATGGGGAAGCCCATTTGCTTGGTCCATGAACCCATCACGGCAGCGATAGGTTTCCCACTGGCCTGTTCCAGACAGTCCCACAGGTCCTCTGTGGAAGCGAGCGAGGCGTCAGAGAAATCCAAATCAATTTAATCACTGTGAGGAAAACGTTTCCCGCATGTTCTCACCTGTCGATGCATTTTTATGCTGGAACTTCAAAAGATAGGCGTTCATTCCTTTCCTGAAGTCCTACAAAGAATAGATTTAGAAGGTAATGAACAAAACACGCACCCAGAAACTACACAGTGCTGCCCGCGAGCAACGTTTCCAACCTCGTCTCCTATGTAGTTGTGCAGCATGCGGATCACAGACGCTCCTTTGCTGTAGGAGATGGCGTCAAAGATTTCATCTACCTCTGATGGATGCCCCACGTTCACCTGGAGACACACAGCGAGAAGCCAGAGATCATGTGAAAAACATGTTTTACTACAGTAAATACACAGTAACTGGAAGTGAAATGTGATTGGTTGCGTGTGCTGCTCATTGCACCAATGCTTTGTTTCTTTTTGAGTTGTTGTTTGTGCAATGCATCTTAATGTTTCTTCCTCTTATCTCAGATTCACAATGATTCTCTGCTTTTCATATCAACTGTGAAACGAGTCTCTGCAGTCACAGCCCACCTCTATGGGATGGCTGCTGTCCAGCGCGTCCAGGTCCAGAGCGCGGGTGTAGTCGGCCGAGACAAACTGGGTCCAGATGTCATACTCAGGGAAGCAGTGGTCCACACATAGGTACTCGATCCAGGAAGCAAACCCCTCATTAAGCCACAGATGGGTCCACCACTCCTGCACACACAATCGATGAATTACATTTGTCCTTTAAGCCTTTTCCAATGGTTCCTGCTCTGAAAACGAGCTTATGCAGCACAAATACACTGAGTGATGTCTTTTTAAATAATGGACAGTTTTTTGATGAATGTGCTTTCTGAATCTGACAACAATGTGATGCCAGCCATGAACACAAAAAAGGGAAATTAATTCACTCTAACTTCTAATAAAGCAGCGTATCCTGACTTTGTGTCTTTCATTTCTGTGGACATCTGTGTCCTGGGTTATTTTAGACGTTCGGCACACTCCCCTCAGATAACAATGTATAGCAGAGGTTTCTGAATGGCCTCTGTTCATTAGATGCACAGGGATACATGTTTCTGTGTAGTATTTTTAGACAGGATGATCCTCACTTCTACAGCCCCCAAACTAAAGAGGCAACTTCTACATATGTGTGATCTCCACTTAGTTTACTCCACTAGCTCCTCACACTGTAACATAAGATTTCAACATACAAAATGCATTTAAATATGCCCCTTCGCATGGGGGTAGATCTCCGATCACACCAGAGCTCTGTTCAACGAAAACATCATTGAACAGGTAGAAAAGGATCATTTCTTCCCTTTTCAGTGACACTTTGAACCAAATTGAAAGGAAATATGTATGTGGGTGTGCAAACCCTCTTTACTTTGTGCATTGGGTTATGTCTAGTTACCATGGTGACCAAGTTTCCAAACCATTGGTGGGCGAGCTCATGTCCAACTACAAGTGCCACCCACTGCCTGGAGGACGAACAGGAGTTCTTGGGGTCGATAAGCAGAGCAGTTTCCCTGGAAGACAACAGAATGGAGGTTAACACGAAGGCCGCAGAAGGACGGTCGGCATCAGAACACCAGCAGGTTTCTTCTTATCAAACACTCGGTCTACGTCTACTGCTGGGCTGTTTATTAAGAAAACCGCATGCAGATGGCCGAGGAGGGTGGACGGTTGGAGCCTGCTGCTGTATGCTAATCATATGCCAACTGGATACCTAACAGGTGGCAGCGCATCTAAGGAACCACAGAGCAATAAAAAGTTCTTTTAGAAAGGACCAAAAAAAGTCCTATTCACATCCTCCTCAGTAACAGAGCACAGGCTGGGGCTGAGAATGATACAGGGCAACACAATTCCACATGGTGCAGTAGATTTTCATTTCACTTCTTTAATCCAAAACAATCACCTTAACGAGTATCAGTATTTTTGTGTGAAGGACGTTAGAATTAATGGAAGAATCTGCTGAAATTTGGTTTAAAATGCCCTAAACTTATTAGAAAACTTTTTCTTTTATTTGTATCAGTAGTAGTTCGCACTTTACTTTTGACTTGTCATATTTGAAGAATGGAGTGGATTTGGGATCTATTTGGTTTGTTTCCCTCTCAGCAGTGCGCATCAGTTTTACTGTGCAGTGAAGTGTAACACAGACGCACTGACTTTTGACCTCACTTTGAGATAATGCTCTGATCAACTGTTGGTTTATTTGAAAACTGTATCACTGTCTTCTGCTTCTCTCTGCTGCTCTGCTTGTCCTGTTTTAGTGCCCCAGCCACACAAGAGCCTGGTGAATCAGATAAGATAACAAAACACTTTCTGCTATCAACCCGTTACTGCAGGAGAGTAAGAAGCAGAACCAAGTCATCTCACATGTATAACGATAGTTTTAAAGTGGCATATACACCCATTACATGAGGAGTATTTCATTGTCGTTTCACTTGTGTGTGTTCGAGACCCAAACAAACAAAGGTTGAAAACATAATTCACACCATCGTGGTGGATGTTAAACACAGATGCAACGTGCTGTGAAGAACATTAGCTACATTTCTAATTTAGCTTCTTTAACTACGGTTTGTGTTTGTGCACAGATATCAACATTTACATACTGTGGTTACTTCTTAAATCGTTGTGGTTTTGTTAAAACAGTGCATCAGTGTGCAGCGGACAGCGGAGAGGCTGATTATATAGTCAGTGGCCCCCGCAGAGCCGGGACTGAACACCATCTGCCTCACATTTAGCACAAGGTAGCTGACATCACACCAGTACACACACTGATATCATAACCGAGAGGGGTCAGCACTGCATGATTCATCCCCATGGTTGCATTACTGTGCTGTTGTGTTCTATAATGGAAGTAAAGAAGGGAAGAAAGTGTGTGTTCTGATCGACACCCCAAGGTCAACATCATCCTCCAAGTACCAACGCCTCTACAGTCCTGAGTGCACACAGTCACTTGCACCCATAAAAACAAGACATGATGTACGATCACCCTGAGCATCAAACAGCAGGGAAAGCGTCACAGTGAGATGCTAACGCGTTTCACACTGAATTCATTAAATAATAGTTTTCATTTACCTGTAAGTAACGAGGCCCCAGTTCTCCATGGCACCTGAGTGGAAGGAAAATGAGTTTTACTCTCATCCCAGACATTTGGAGGTAAACGTGTTGGGTGTATGACACAAAGCTACTCACCAGCAGCAAAATCAGCAATAGCTATAAGATCAATTTTAGGCAGCGGATAAGGGACGTTGAAGTAGTCTTTGTAGAAAGGCAGGGTCTTAGTTGCAACCTGTAAAAAAAGTGATATGATCAGAAAAGCATCAAACACAGTGTACGTGAGTTAAGGCTGTAACAGCAGGTAAATGTGTAACCAGTCACACAATTTGACTGAGACACCACAGAGCCAAAGACAGATGAAGTAAGTTGTTGTGTAATAATCATCTAAATGTAGCAGATGTGATTTTTCTTCTGTGTGCAATTGTCTAGATTCAGGATTAAAAAAACATGTAAATGTATTTTCCTCATTACAGCTGCTCTCTGCATGGAATGCAAGAAAGAATGGAAACAAGCCAAACAGCACAAACACAAAAACCTCTGCCAATAAAAAGAAATGTTAGTGTACTGCTACTGCTACTGCTACTACTACTGCTACTACTACTGCTACTACTACTACTAGAGAAAGCCCTCTGGAATGAAAAGGTGAAATGTCATCAAGAAACAAGTCCAGTTGCTTTTGATAAAACCTTTTTGAGATAACAATGACCTGGATGACTGAGAACCTTCACAGATATACTACTACTGCTGCTGCTGCTGCTGCTGCTCCAGTAGAGGTGTTATTGCAGAGCTAAAGCATCTAGTGAACACACTTCTTTGGTTGGTGAGTTAAACTGAACTGAATTGAACGATGAGCTCACCTCCAGCGCAAATTTTCCTTGTTCTGCTTTCCCGACAGGTGTGTAGACGCGTACCGTTACACCATCTGATGACTGGCTCTCCACGTAGTCATATTCCCCGATAACAAAAGCTACGAGGTACGTGGACATAATGGGCGTGGTGGCAAACTTGACTTCCACGAGGTTTTCGTCTTCTGGATATGGCTTCTGATCAATGACATTCTGCAGAGAGGAAAGGAGAAGGTTGAACATGGAGACATCGTTAGCAGACGAGCTTGTGACACCACCTGTCAACATTAAGTAAGTCTGAGGCCCCCACCCCACCCCAGCAGCTGGAGGCTAAAATATTCATGAGCCAATGGGATGCCTGGCAGAACAAACAAAGTGACGATGCTTCTGCTTTAATGGAGCTAAAAAGGAGTCAATAAAATCATAACAGTTCTCCCGTCCTCGGAGTTCTTTCCATTAGCTTCTCACATTTCCATTGTCCAAACTGCCTCTAACTCTAACGTTATTAGCAGCCAGGCTGCTTGAGCACACACTGATTAATGTAAAACTGCACACGTAATGTAGTACACGTACTGCATGTGCAATGTTGGACCAGCAGCTGCAGCTCTGTGGGTCACATGTGGCCTGGGGGCTGTGCAGCGACTACCTGGGCTCTGCTGAGTATTTGTGGCAGCAGGACGGTGAATGTGCGTTTGTGTTCATGGTAATGAATGAACGTGCTCATTCAGTGCACCGTGCAGCTCGCTGGTGTTTTAATAGTTTCTGAACAACAATGGAGCACTGTGGAACAGCGGAAAGAGATACACACTCACGACACTTGTTAGTAGGAAACATCCATTGTTGGTTTTGGTCTTTTCATTAGATTTGTACACAACAACACAAAAGCCCTTTGACAATCTGGCCAGTGGTTGTTGAGATTTCCTGTTTGTGCACAAAAGCGTTGGAAAAAGTAACTCGCATTTAAACCAAATAAAAAAACAACGGAGGTCTAAATTAGGAAAAACAGACTGTTGCTCATGTGTGACTCAGTGAGGAGCCCACGTGTAACACAGCCACAGTTAGTGACATTTCCTGTGTAAAATGCTCAGTCAAAGGCAGCGTGATATGAACACCTGAACGCAGAAACCTTTGTGTAACCACAGAACACCATCTTTGCTCAAGCTAAACGCAGTAATGTCCTACGCTGGACTTTAAAAGGTCACAGTAAACTTGCTGAGGTAAAACATTTCAGCAGGTACGTGCACACAAAAGGTCAAAACATGGACCAGCATCAGTGTAAACAGAGCCCCTAGTCTTTTTGTGAACATATACATTATAGATTTTATTATCATGTGTTGTTATTGGACATGGATTTGTTCCATCTCTACTGAACAGACAAATACACCTTTGTTAAAAAAACGACAGACTGCATTTAAGTCATTCACATAAAGTCAGTTGTCAGAAAGAGCCAAAATTAGCCTGGAGGGCTGTTGTTAGAAATAATCCAGACCAGATGATGTTTTCTGCTGCGATGTAGCTGCAAACACTTTCAGTTAAGTCTGCAGAAGGCAGAGTGAGCACGATAACCAGGCCACATTTACAACTCGCTACGATGGCCGACCCTGTGCACATGTACGCCAGCCACGCATCATGTGTAGTCACACACAACATTCGCCAGAGGTAGAAATTGCAGCGACTGTTTTGTAGGGCGAGAAAGGAGAGGAGGGAGAAACGCAACTACACAGAGGAGAAACTTGGCAGGAGACTGTGGGGTCTGGACACTCTCAGAGGGAGCAGTGGACATGTGACACGTACCATGTTTGACAAGGCTACTCGGTCCTTAGGAACTATCAGAGTGATGTCAAAGGTGGCTTTGATAGCTGGCTCATCCCAACAGGGGAAGGCTCTGCGAGCGTCCGTAGCCTGCAGAAAAGGGGGGAAAGACAAAGAGTGAGACCTGATGTCCTTATTCCAGATGAGTCCAGAAGGTGCACTGCAGTTCACACCCAGCACTTAAAATGTGCCTCCAATAGTCAGGATCACATTTCACCTGCCCGTACTTGTTTGATCTGTGAGGCTCTGAAGGCAAAACACACATTAGCACTCAGACACACAGGAAGTGGAGAAAGAAGCATTAATGTTGTGGAAGAGAACTCAACAATTACAACATTATGCTAACACACTGTAAAGCCGTTAGAGTAAATAAGAAAAAGCGTATTTAAGAACACTGTTTTATGTTTAATAGAAAAATGTTTCCCAATGAGAGTCGGCGTAACACAGACTTTCACTGTCATATTGCCTCAGGCTTATTTAAAGACTGGTAAAGTGCCCTGCAAGCTCGTGTACTGAAGGTGTTACATTTAGCTGTAGCATCTGTAGCATTTTCCTTAAATAAACAGCCAGTGATTTCAATCTACTGAGCAGCTCTGGAACGCAGGAGCAGACAACTATTCCAAGCCGGTCTTAGTGAGTCACTGGCGTGACCAGTCCCCCAGCGTCCAGCAGTGTTTATGTTGTGCTGTGTGATCTTCTGTGTAGTGAGCACTCATTCCAGGAACGTACATGTTTTGTGCAGTCAAACTCATAATGTCGGTCAGTTGAATAGAACTTATAGTTGTGAGGTTACGATCAGAGATAAATACATAAGATAGAATCAAAGTGATAAAGACTATAGTTACTCAGTAACATACTTAGTGTAGTTTCTTTACTACAGAATGTTTCCAAAGTCCAGGAGGGGGAGGGAACCTGGATGCAGACATACTCTTGTTTCTTTTCTGTAGCCTTCCGTGCACAATCCAACACAAATAACTGAACTGCTTTTGCATTGAAATGTGATATCAGTGTCAGACAATGTTTTTAATATGGACACTGCAACACTTCTGTCGCAGACGTCTGTGCAACAACTACAGCAACATGTAGTATAAGTAAATGCACCAACGCTACTCTGTGTCCTGTCTGAGGACGCGTCGACAAGCAGCCAGGAGGAATAGGTGGTTAGCCATCATCACTGACCGACGTGAAAAACAAGCTGAAGCAGGGCGAGTTCAGTGACCGGTGAGCTTCTTAGCCATCGCTGCTAACAGGAGCAGTAATGACAGTGTTTGCTAGAGGCCTGGTAGTGCTGACTGAAACAGTAGGAAAAGCACGCCACAGCTTTAGGCAGTCACACTTATATGTTAATAATGTACAACAGGTCCTCATGTTACAAACTACAGCAGGCAAGATGTTTGCACGTTAAAGCAATTCAGTGAGATCAGTCAAAGACCTGTAGGACATGGATTAGTGCGGCTGCAGACAAGCACCTGGCAACTAAACACTTGGTACTGAGCCACAAGGAAACCATAACAATCAACAGAAACTCTCTCCCTCCCTCGTGGAGGTTTGATTCATGGCAGTGTACACAAACACACGAACACACACACGCACGCACACACACACACACACACACAGAAGAAATTAAAAAGGACAAAAATGAAATGGGTGGAATCAGCAAATACTTTCTTATCTTTCCTTGAGGAAGACGTGTGTACAGGGTGTTGCTGCGTCCATCTAGAATAATTCAGTTAGCAGACTAAATTATTAAAGGATTGTTTTTAGGTTTTATGTTTTAACCTCGTGTCACTGTGTGGAGTAACAGAGTTAAACCCTGCACAGGTTCAGTTTCTGATAAAAGAACCCATTCAGGGTCCAGATTAGACTGGCCTGGTTTAGCTTTCTCAGAAACACGTGTAAACACACACACACCAGCATTTTCATAACATGCAGTACATAAAAATGGAATGAAATACCAACAAAGTCACATGATTGTCACACTATATGTTGCAACACAGGCAAAATACATGTTAAGCAATACTCTCAACTTTTCCCTCTGAGGCCATCAACTGACCTCAAACTGTGTGACGGCAGCGTAACGGACTTCTCCAGCAGGGGATGTATATTTACTCCTATAGAATCCTTTCATTTTGTCATTCAGCTCCCCCACAAAGTCGATCTTCAGCATGCCGGAGCCTGGGGAGGCGTGCACAGAGAGAGTTGCACTGTTCTTTCAGCCAAAGGGGGGAAAATCAACAGCAGTGATGATAAGATTTCTCAAAAGCAGGGACAACCAACAGGTTAGCCACGTGAAGTCCCCTCTTACCTTTATGAAGAGCACTAGGAAATGACAGGGTGACTTTCTCATCCTCATTTTGATAGTTAAATCCTGTAGCGTTTATTTCTAAAAAGACAAAAAGAGAGAAGGAAAAGGACACCAACAATTATTTATAAGGATTTATATGACATTATCCAAAACAGAGATGATCTTATTATATTTCCATGTACTGAACTGTAATGTCATTAATACAGGAGGAAACAGGGTGGAAAGCTGACGAAGTCTGATCCTCACCTTCACCTCCCTGTGGTACAAAGGAAGCTGTGATGATGTCGATGTCAGCACAGTTCATCACAATCTGATTTGTGGCTTGTGTAACCTGTAAATGTTGACATAAAACAATATAAATGAAAGTCTGATAACCTTTTTGTGTCAACAGCAAAGTGTCAAGAAAGAGATGAAGTTTAAGAGCTCTAAGAACGAGCATGTAAAAAAGATAGGTTTGTAAGTGTAGTGTCAACTAGTTCCAACTCACTGCTGATACATGCTGCAGGCTGAACCTACAGAGGCTGCTCACAAATAAAGAACCAGCACGTTAAGAAAAAAAGAAAGTGGCACTGGACGCCATACAGAGAGGGCAATAATAGTGATATTCACTGTTCGTAGCAGCAATTGATGGACGCTGCTGCTGCTGGCTGAGACAGTAATTATGAAACATGCCCAGCAAATGGCAAAGGGCCACGTTGCCTGAGTTTCTTCTAGTATACTGAATTTGAGCCCGACTTTGTGCAAACCGCATGTGAACAGTGTGTTACTACACGCAACCAGGAGAACTCAACTTGAATAGTCACTGAAATGACTAAAACAACGACTCGTGTTTGAAAATATCTCAAACCAGTATGAAGGTTTTATATTTAGTTTGCCTGAATACGTTTGATTTAACATATTTGTGGTTACCACTGGCCAGATTAGTTTTTCAGCACCATCATTTTCTTGTGCATGGTACCGTTTCTATTTTTTAAATGAAATTGTCCACAGAAACTAACTGTCATTTAATAAAACGGTTTTCATCATATTAAGGAAAGGTGTCGTATAAACAAAGCAAAGCTAATATTTGCTAATTTACAGTTCATTCAGAGCACAGACAAAGATGTTCTTTTTCTTGACTGCTGTGATAACGCATGATGAGTCAGTGTTAACAACAACACAAAGGTGTCTGGACACTCATTGACAGGTCTCTGTATCTACACAACGGTGCAATTTACACACCATTATCACAAATTCTATTTCTGAAAAAAATGTGAAACAAGCAGCTGTGTCTGCTTTTTATATGTTGTTTGCAGTATTTAAGGAAGCCACAAAACTCTGCAAAGACAGATCAGAATCTGCACCAAGCTACAACCCAGACCAGACCCTAGACAAAACTTTAATCCAATCCAGACTGCTTTCAGCTGACACGATGCTGTTCATCTGCCTGTTTTAGGTTGGAGATGTGTTTTTAGTCTTGTTATAAATAGCAGGAGAGAAGATAAAAATTATTAAAGATATGCTAATAGTAAACACAAGTGAGTCGATTCTATGTGAGCAGTTTTTCAATTAAACAGGTAAAATGCAAATTGACTCTTCATTTTTACGACCAGAACTGTTTCAACAAGTTTATATATATCGCATAACTTAGATGAACTGAATGAGTGAGACCGAGGGTGGGAGGGGGCAACATGTTGTTACCATGATTTAGCAAACATCAGTGAGCATAAGCCAAACGTTATTAACAGTAATCAGCGACCTAAAGTCGGTCAATAGATACTTTCTAACAGTAATGCACTGGCGCCACAAATGGTTCCCGATTTTATGAGCCAACAAACTGTCCTCGAAACACATTAAAACAGTGCCAATCGCTGTTAGCGGGCTAACCACACAGTTGGCTAAGCTAACATGAGACAGCAAGTCTGCTACGGGACTGTTATGCTAGCCAGCTTCAGTTTGCATCAGGAGAGTGACACAAACATCCAGTCGTTATGTCTTTCAACCACTTAAGTGTCTACTGTGCCCAACAGAGAACTGTTAGCTTGTTAGCAACTAGCAGCTAACACCAGCTAGGCTAGTTGATGCTACAGCGCTAGCTGCTAACAATTTTCCGTTATCAGTTGAACACAGCACATTAGCTGGGACATTAGCTGGGTATATTACATAACAAGATCCCCGCCATGCACACACTAATCCATCCGTGTACGTAAACAGACATACCTCCACCAGCGCCTCCAACTTGCCCTCGAAAGTGAAGTCGATCAGGTCCGGCTTCAGACATAACCCATAGTTGACGGGGTAAACGTCAGTTGGTAAACGTACGAAGGGCCTTCTTTCGGGCATGGTTCTTGTATTTTGACCGGCTGCGCTAATGAACACGGTGCTGTGTGCAATGCTAGCTATCGATCTTAGTTTTATTAATAAAGAGCTGACCAAAGCGGGCCCCGACAGTGATGGTGGACAGCAGGTAGTGAATCTGTGTACGAATGACAGCGGAACCTTGCGGCCCAAGAATAGCAACATCAACTGGAACCCTCTCAGCACTGCCAGCTACACTCCTCTCCCCGCACAGCCCGAACAACTCCAGTTAACCAGCGTCAGCCCGTGATGTCATCCCGTGTACGTTCCTGACGCGTTTACCGATTAGCATGCATCCGGGTTACTCTTGGAAATACTAATCGTAATGGATTGTGGAAAAAAATGTCAGCTGCAAATAATTTTTTAATGGTATTTTATCTCGCCAAAAGCTGCAATATGTATTTCTATCATATAATTTACAGTTTTATATCACACTGTCACTTCTTGGTTGTTTTCCATTACTTTCGGAAATAGAATTACTATTTTATTGTGTAAGAGACAGCCGGAAGTAGAACTCTTAGTTCCGGTAACATGGCGACACACATGAGGAGGACGCTGGTGCTCCTTCACAGAACAAAATGCAGCTGTTTGAAGGTAACAACACACCATTTAGCAACGTTTTTATGCTTTAAACACAGACACTTCACATGTTTAAAGCACAAGTTATTTTGTTATTTTAAACGTATACATTTGTGCGTACCGATCTAGCTGAGGTTGGCTAACCGTAGCTAGCTAGGTTAACTGTGAGGACATTAATATATTTGAATGTGAGGAATAACTACAGGAATAGAAATACCTACAGTGATAATGAAAATACTCTTTGATGTTAAAGTTAGTTTTACTCCTCTGAAAACCGCTAATTACACATTTTAATTATGGGACTGGAAACATTTAGGATTATGGTTAATTCAGAGTGTATATTGCGCTAATCCAGCATTAACCCAACTGTCTGCAACATCACCAAACGTTAAGATCTTAAAAACCCTGTCACTGAAAATGGAAGTCCTTGTGAGGTGTGCTGTGGGTATTTTAAAAGTTATCTGGCTGTCAAAGTGATTGATTTTTGTTTTACAAATTACAAAAATTACCTAAACGTGTAATTTGCCCATTGATGACAAAAGTTTGCATCCAGCAAATGCAGAAAATAAGTGAGGATTTTTATGGTAAAACATTTGTCCTGATCCTCACAGAATACTGAGGCGTCTCTGGATGTGAGACATCCTGTCCCGCTTTTCATGCCAGTTCGGACTAAGAAGCGTTACTTCATTCCTCCCGCAGTGGGGATAAAGGGGAAGGGCGAGAATGCAGAGAGCAAGGCAAGAGCAGCCGGCATTGTCTTCAAGCAGCAATACTTGGAGAGGCCCATCAATATCGCCTGCACCGGTAATACAGCTGCTTCACACTTTGGCAGACATACATTTTATTTCAAACATTGTTACAAATAACCAGCTTCATCAGGGATCAAATACTAAAGCAATATGTTTATTAACATTTTTGTCATTGGTGGAAATATTATAAAATTGATACTCTAAACTAGTGAACTGAAAAAGAAATTAATGTTTTTTGGTTGAGGCCTACAATGTCAAATTAATACTAACTAAACTAGTTTATAAAATGTTTATATTCATATTTTGTCTTCACTAGCTGGGATCTTCGACCCTTACATACCTCCAGAGGGTGACGCTCGTCTCTCTACTCTGTCTAAAGAAGGCCTGAAACAACGAACGGAACAGATGCGACAGAGTGCCACCTCGCAGCTGGCGTGAGATTAGTTTTCTGGCTCCTCGTGTGTTGATAATTATGATGACAATCTGCAGTTTGTTGTGGATGTGTTCGGCTGCTACAAATATTCAAAAGCTTTTTAATGTTCGTCTCCACAGGATCCGTAAAATCAAAGAGCATGACCCTGATTTCTCAACAAAGGCTTTTGCAGAACAAGCTCAAGAAATCTTCATTGAGGCTCACAACGTGCTGGTGCAGTAAGAAAAAAAAATCACATTTCTCACTTCAATCCACAAAACCTATAACACTTATTATATTGTGGATGTTTGATGTAAAAACAAACAAAAGCAGTTCGCTGGTGTTGTTTTTGCAGATTTAACAAGGAGAAACTTCACTCCCTGGTAACAGAAAGATGTTATCCAGTAAGTTCTGTTCTCTTCTTGCAGAACTCTATTTACAGTTTCAGTTAAATGGTTCTTACCTATTTTAGTTTTTTACCATTGAATACCATCCCTCACCTCCTCATGTATTTCCTTTGTCCTGTGTTCAGGAGATGACGAGAGGAAATCGCTACAAGACGATCCGCTGGAGGTTCGTTGAGTCCCTGGAACCATCCAGAGTAGTCCACGCCCGCTGCCCTGACATGGTTACCAAAGGCAACCTGTATGGCCAGGTGACAGTACGCATGCACTCTAAACAGGTAAGATTTGATCTGGCACTCTTCCCTCAATCAGTGAAAACATGATTAACATCCAGTTGAATACCATGAAACCGTCATCATTTTGAAAATACCATGATATAGAATTTCCATACCGCCCAGCTCAACCACATTTCCATATACCTATAACACGCCCGGTGTTGTTTATGCCTGTTTATTAACATCTGTCCTTCTTTCATTGATTTATATTTCTGCACACTGTCTCTGTCTGTTTGCATTTGTACAAGAACACAGGAGAATCAATGTGATGCCAGAACCTGCTGTCATAGGTTTCCAGTCATCTGTGTCTGATGCGCAGTATTTACTCATGTGTCATGTCATCAGGTCTGTGCTCCTCCCAGACTATCAGCATATCAATGCAACTTGTTTTACATCCTGTAGACGTTAGCGATCTACGACCGCTTCGGGAGGTTGATGCTGGGCAGCGAGGAGCAGCCAAAGGATGTCTTAGAGTACTTGGTTATAGAGCGCCACCTCGTCAATCCGTATGGCCAATGGAGGTTACATGGAAAAATAGTGCCGTCCTGGGCTCCAGCCAAAGACCCAATTATTAAGGTGACGCTCTTCTCTGCAGCGACTGACATTTATCTTTTAGGAAATAAATTTTCTGAACTGGTCAGTTTGTACTTCACTTGAATGACCACATAAATAAGGTTCAAAGAAAATGTTTGTGCTGATTGACTGTGTTAGTTTTATATGTTAGAGTATTGCTACTTTAACCTAAAAAACTTAAACCGGATTAGTCTCGATAACCTAAGGCTTCATTTTAGCTTAATGCTCACGGCTACGAGCATCTGCGATAACAATGCAGTTCACTTACAGTTATCTAGAGAAATACTGAATGTGTTCATTTAAATATGTATTTTATAACCAGAGCAGAAAAAGGGAACAACCTAAATAACACCTGTCAGTGACCATCAGAAGAGATGATGAACAACCCTCTTAGTACCTAAGAAGTTCTGTTCGTTGTCTGTTTTCATTACATACAGTTGAGATGATGATTTGCTTTATATGCATCACTGCAAAAAAAATCACCTTAAACACGCGATTCAGTCTTGGAGTCAGATGCTGCTGTGTCTCGCGGCCTCTCAACAGATGGAGCAATGATGTTGACTGTAAGGTGCCTCTCACTCTTTTCTGATAAAGTGTAAAGTCAATTGAAACTCAAATAAATGTAGTGACTAAAACAGCACTATTTCTAAATGATTAAATGAAACACTGCAGGAAAGTAGAATCACACAGTTCTTAGTAAATACCAATACCAATTACTGATAGAAGATAATCCTTGGTCGCAGCCTCATTGAACTGTCTCAAAGCAACTTAAGCATTAACAGTTTTACGTTAGCAGAACGTTTGCTGTCCTTATGTACTTTATCACATTAGCACTGTTAAACTCCCATCAGGAGTGCGAGTTGGCATCTTTATGGTTCTGTTGAAATAAAATTGCTGCAGGATTTGTTGCATTACAAATTATTAGGTCCAACTTTAATGATACAGTTTGATTCCCCTCAGAGAAATTGTTTAGTGAAATATATCAAAATAAATAATTATCTGCTTCTCTCGTCTTTTCAGACTGTGATGATTCCTGGTCCAGATCTGAAACCAGGAGAGGAGTTTGATGCCATCAACTATGAAGTTCCCAAACCAGCAGCAGTACAGTGGTACAAATAGGCCACCAGGAGGCGCCGCTCACCTCATCAAACCACTGTAGGACAATATTACTAGTCATTTGCCAAATGCTGGTAAAAGTTTGGCAGGTTAGTTTGTCCACTTTGGCAGGAAACCAGGCTTACATTAAGAGACTGGTTTATGTTTATAAAATGCTTTTGGCTAAAATGGCGCAAGCAGCAGGTGAGTGTTATAAACAACCTGTTGTGTACCAAAGCCAAAACCATCTGCTTCTTGCTCTGCAAACACTCTGGATCATCTTATGTGTTTTTGTGTCTTATTCTTGAGGATAATTTAAGGTGTACTTTCGAAAAAAATAATAAAGAGCACAGTTTTCCTCTAATTGAAATGTTTATTTCTGTGATGAGTATGGTGCATGTCAACCTCAGGAAATACAAAAATAAATTGTCCCATCATTTTTTTTTACACCAGCAGATTTCACTGGATTGTGCATCTGAATTATGTTTTAAAGATTTATGAAAAACAAGAGATGTGATACAACAATGATAGATTTTCTTTCAACATGACAAATTCCAAAACACATGCAACAATGCTCACAAAACTGGGTCACATTATGTCATATATTATGACAAAAAAACCTGGCATTGTGTTTAACAATGACCTCACTGAATGAAAGTAACCTGTGCAGAACAACACTGTAGCAGAAGTACTGAAAATTATTCACCATTCCAAACAACTGGCACCTGGTCTCACTGAATAATTGCTGACAGACATGTATGTTAATTGCATCAATACATAAACTGTTCATATTTCAAAAATACCTGTTAAAAAATGCAGTACACGAGAAACATACTCTTTAATGATTTAAAAGATGTTAAAATCTAGTTTCTTTCAGGACCAATATCACTGGTGCAAAATATGAGACTTTTACAAGAAACAAGGCCCTACATAAAAAAGTGCAATGGAATTATCAATAACTAAGGACCAGTAGTGCTGAAGGCTAAATCTGCGTTTAGCCATTTCAATTTTCATTCTTTCATTCCTTACATCTGCTGTCTTGTTGCTATAGAAGCGCCCACATTAAATTAAAAGAATATTCTTTTAGCTTGACAACAAAACTAGTTTTCCTCCCTGCTGCAGGTTTGCAGTTCACTATTCCAGACCAGTAGAGTTTCTTTTTCTAACTTTACTTTGAGCCTTTGTCACCAGCTGTGTAATACTCATTTAAATGCAAAAATAATTGTTTTACAATATTATTTGCATGAACAATTGAAAAAACTTGTTTAATTAACCAAAACCCTGCAGTTATTCAACTAATGGGACAGACCCATTTTATTCCGCAGGAGAGGCTCCATAACATCTATTATGTGCAACATTTAATGCTTAGATGTGAGTAAATTACCAAATTACATATTTTGTATCAAGTGAGCAGTAGCAACATAAATCTGTGTGTATTTACAGCGTGTTTCTGATGTTAATGTCACTGTTTCATTGAGAGAAAAGTAGTTTTCAAGTGGACTGCATCATCATTTAAAAAAATATGACTAGTTATAAAATAATAATTTTACTCAACTTTAAGTTTTGGGTTTTTAAGTATGTGTCTGTTTATGGTGATTTATGTAGGTCTTGGCGTAGTTTATTTTTATTTTGAATATTAACTTAAGTAACCAGGTATGCATAGTTTTTGATTGAAATGTACTTGACATTCATTATTATAAGGATTCTAGTGTCGACTCAGCCATGTGTCCAACGTACTTTGTCTATGTCGCTAATATCTGAACGTCCAAGCAAATACAATGTTTTCATTTTAAATGGGGGGTAGAAGCAGGAAGAAAATTTACTTTATCTAATTACCTTAGATGCCATCATCACACCAAGGTCTGTACTTCATTGCTGGATCAGTGAGGAATGCTATGAGTGTATGTGCTTCAGTAAAAAAAACTAACAACAAAAGTTATTTTTAGCCTGGTTTGCACAATTTAAGGTGTCCACCTCATAGAGTCTCTACAGCAGGCTTCTTAATTAGCCAGCACTGAGGAAAGTACACTGCCCTTGCTATCTTTCTTGCCCTTGCCCAAATACTTGTCCTTCAGAAAGGGCTTTCAGCTTTTCAGCTCCAGGGATCGTGTTCCTGACCCTGTGATCTCACTTTTCTGTGGCGCCAAGGAAGTTTAAAAACTTAAAACTTCCCCACAGCTATCAACATAATGTCATCAAAAGTTTTTTCTAGAGTTTCTCTTCACTTAGCATGTACAGTAAATATTGACTAGATGTAGGTCACAAGTCAGGTGGGAATACTAGCGCCTCAGCAGCACACTCTGCATCAGCGTCTTCGTCTTCCTCAGGAATGTTCTCTGGCTCCCATGTGAAAATGTCTGAGGCATTGTATGTAAATGATGCAGACTCGCTCTCTGCCATCTCCCAGGGACACAGAGCATCACGTCGACACAAGGTTAAGTTTGCTACGGTCTCGCCTGTATGCTCTGCGCTGATATCTCGTTGTGGTCCCTCGTTTTCTGGGACTTCATCTTTGTCATTGTTGGGAATATCAGCCCTGGTTTTGCTTGACATTTGTGGGTCATTAGATTCTGTGAGACCAACATCTGCTTGAGCACTATCTTGTTTTTTGAGAACCTTTAGTTTTTCGGTCTCCCATGGACAAACATCTGCCCGAACGCAGTTTTGTTTATCAAAAACCTTTGTTTCCTCATTCTCCCAAGGACAAACATCAGTCTGAGTACTATCCTGGTCTCTGAAAACGTTTGGTTCTTCTGTCTCCCATGGACAAATATCTGCTCGAGCACAGTCCCTCTTTTTCTGTACCTTTGGGGCTTCTGTGTCCCATGGACAAACTTCTTCAGAGGAATGTTTCTGTTTTTGTAGCTTCTCTGATTTTTGTACTTCACTTTTGACTATCGCTTTCCCTTCTTCTGTTTCCCAGGGACTGGGACTGTCATTTGCTAGAGCTGTGTCTTGCCTCACATGACTCTCTGATCTTCTGGGGCTTTCTGCTTTACCTGATTCTGGTCCCCCAGTTTCCCATGGACAAACATCTGCTGGTTTTTCCAGTCCTTGTGATAACATCTTGGTAGGTGCGGTGTTTTCACAAGACCCAGTTTCCCAGGGGCATACATCTACTCTTGTGTTGTCTTTTCTGTGTGGTTCTTTCAAAGGTGAGAGAGTGTGAATTTGAGAGTCTTTTAGTTTGTCTTGATATCCAGCTTCCCAGATATCTACCTTTATGGTCATTTGTGAAGTTGAGTCTGTATAAGTAGGCTCTGTGCTCCCCTCGTCTAATGGATAAATGCATTCCATGATTTTTGGAGGGTCTGGGAAATCCCATGGACAACTTTCTGCTGTCTTTGTGACGTTTTTACCCCAATTTAGAAGTGACTTAGCAAGGTCTTGTTGCTCACTACTTAACAGTTCTTTGGATGTACCAGGATAGACAGCTGGTTTCATAACTTCTTGTCGACGGGGCACAGTCAGGGTTCCCTTTGTCTCCAAAGGATTTAGGTTTTCATATACAACTTCATTATTGTCCTGACCATCCCAAGGACAAACATTAGCATATTCATTATCTTGGCTAACTGAAGGTTGGGGAATATCTGCAGTCTCCCAGGGACATACTTCTGCTGCATGTTTCAAGGTGTGCTGTGTCTGTGCACCATTGGACAAGTTAGTATGAGAAATAACAGGAACATCCTGTGATTCCCAGGGACAAACTTCACTGCGACCACTATCTTGTCTTTTAACAATACCTTTATCCTGAGCTTCCCATGGACATACATTTGATCGCGGAGACACTTGAAATTCCCATGGGCAGACATCTACTTTAATGCTTTGCTGTCTCTTTGGTGCCTCTCCTTCCTGCAATGTTCCTGCTCCATCCCAAGGACATATGTCTGGTTTAGAGGCATTGCAAACTGGTGTTATTCTATTACTTCCTCTTCTGTGAGTAGAAGGAGTTCTACAGCTGCTGGCAGTTTCCCAAGAACTGATACTACTCCGTTTACTGTTGTGCCTTGATAAAAACACATTTTCATAAGTGCCGTCTTTTTGCATATCATCCACATCCCAAGGGTAGACAGCGGATTTTACAATCACAAGTCTTCTTGGGCTTCTGTCTGAGGAATCCCCAGAGGACAGTCTGATTGCATTCTGTTTGACGAGGCATGGTTTTCCATCTGCTGTTGTTAGACTTCTTTTCTGCAGTGGCCTCTTTTCCATACTTGGACGTCTGCTTGATGATCCCGATCTTGGTGTTGTTGAAGCACTTTCCTGACTTTTTTGTGAAGCAACATCCTCTTTATTTAAAGTTCCATCTTTACTAGATCTGCTTCCTGCATCCAATGATCCTAGAATAGTTTTAACAGAAAGCCACTTATTGGTGGTGGTGCGGAAAGAGAACACTCGCTGGTCTTTTGTGACCTTAGGTCTTGGGGAGCCTGGTGCACTTGCAGAGATAACAGCCTTGGGTTTAGTAGACTGTGGTTCACCTTGTTTATCCACTGAAGGATCCTTTTCTGGTGTTGGTAAATGGTCCCATGGGCAGACCAGCGCCAATGGAGATGATGGCCTGTTTTCCTCATCAGTGTTTGCATAAGTTACATGTTTCTGGTTCTTGTCTACTGATGGTTCCTGCTCCACCTCCCACGGACAGACCTCAGCCTTGTCATAGGACTCTGACTGTAGAGCACTCCTTGTTTGGTCTCCAATGGAAATGCTCTGCCTGGACCTTGCCAACATTGTACTGCTTCTATTGACTTTGGTTATATTCTCCATAGAATGGGTAGACGTGGACGTTAGACTCCAGGTCTTATGAATCCTGTTGTGATCAGGATGCAGGAGATTGGTGTCAATTGTCAGATTCTGGGCACTGGCTGACTTACAGACCCCTGGTGGAATATCCAAGGAGTCTGTCTCAGAGCGCTGGGATGACCTCTTCACAGAGTTGGGCTTTAACATAGAATGATGATCACTTTGGGACTTACGCATGGATGGTGTTGGTGATTTGATTGAATTTCTGCAACTTATACTAACAGCATCTGGAGCCATCCTAAAAGAATCAGACTGATTTATACTTCTACTGCGGAAGGATCCATCTTTCTCCTCGCGGCTGCACTGTCGACTCATGGATTCTGGGATCTCAGCAATGCGTCTAATAATGGATCTCCCCAGTGCACATCGAGAACTTCGTTTCTTAGTCAGATGAGGGTTGTTTGCTGTCATCTTCTTTGTCTTGTGGACTTCTAACTGGGCATATAACTTCTTCAGTTCATCCTGGTACATATGAAGAAGGGAAAGGGGTTGAGGAGATAGTTGAAATGAATGAGGAAAGGAAAAGACATTGAATGTCACAAGTCAGAGGAAAAGTAAAAGCCGTTTACACAAAAGAGCAGAATTTAGGGTTAAAAAGGGTTAATGGTGGAGAAAGGTCATACAGCATGTTCATTCTACCACTGAACTTCTATTATTTTATGATTTAAATTATAATACATTTAAGACCTGTTTAAGTGTGAAGTTTCATGTGGTCATAAGAAAAATTAAGGGACATTTATTTTTTTTTTTATTTAAATGTGACTTTTGTCATTTCTTCCACATTTTGTAAATTATGTCCCAATGGAAAGTGATAACATCGTTGTGGGGGAACGAGAGAGTTTACCCGAAAGTCATCAGGGTCCACACTGTGCTCACTCCAAGCAGAGTGAAAGCTGCTGTTAAGATATGAGCCAGAGCGCCGCAGGTCCACTTCATCTTCATAGACCTCTGCTGCGATCTCTTCTCTCCCAGGCTTCGACACATGTAGAAACTGGGGAACGAGAACACACACATGTGACTCGTGTAGACATTTCAAACAAGAAAATATTGTAAATAAGAGCTTTATGTTTAAAAAAGTATGGCATGCAAAACATTCTGTGGGAATTTTGTTGGTGTGGAAAAAATATTTATTATTCTCGTGCACAATAGCCACTACAGCTACAAAGTGCAGTAACTAAAATGATACAGTGAAACAGTGTTTTGGTTTTTACTTTTACTTTTTACATTGTACTATATTATATAGTACAATGTAATAATATAGTATATAATACAATATATTATAATATACACAAATATGTAATCTACTCCTACAGGTATGTTCTAGTCTGTGTTCTTCTGTGTTTACAGGGTGAAAAGTCGAGTGTTCATACCTTGTTTGTGCTCCTCAGTCTTTCCCTAAACTCATTAACTTTGGCACTAAGACATAAAAGTGGTGAATACCTTGGGAATAAAAAGCAGGGCGAGTGTCACGGTGATGGTCACGTGGGTGTGCGTAAAGGAGAGCAGCAACATCCAATCAGGGTGGAGTGAGGGGAAGGTGAACCTGATGTTGACAGAAATAATTTCTCATTAATATTTGGTGTTTGTCCTGTAGAGTGTACAGATGCACTGCTCCTCCTCAGGCATATAAGTTTAGCTGTCCTGAAGTTCAGATGTTTGCTATTTACCGGAACAGGTGGAACACAGAGGAGAGAAGCAGCTCATTGTGGATGGCGATGCCCATGTAACGAGGCTCGTGGAAGGCGGAGGGGACTGGCCTGACCGTGGTCCACAGCGAGCTTCCCCAGCACAGAAAAAGAAGCTCAGCTGCAGCAGGAGGAAGTAAAAACAGAGGAAATGATGATTGCATCTAAGTTCATGGATAAAAACAGCAACTGTCTTCAGTTTGTTTCAGTTCAACTTGGTTTGATAATTTTAATCCTGATAAAATGCTAAATAATGTGTAAACTTCCATTTGAGTCACTCTGAGCTACAGCTGATGTTGATAAAAGGGACAAAGCTACAAAATAGGGAACAACTCACAAAAACAAAGGTTTCATGTGAGAGCAGCAATCATTGTTCTGTATTTCATCTGTTTCTCAACACACCTTCAAGTGCTAATTTCAAATATAATTCAGTTTGCATTTTAAAAATTGTGTTTTTATCTATTATAGAGTTTGACCATGTTCACACTTCAGCTGCCACCATCACCTGTGCTGCCACTCACCCACAGCCATCATGTAGTCCCATCGGTCCAGGTAACACAGGGTGAAGCCCTGACCGTCTGACGTGGTGGTTGCTATGAACACTGGGATGTTCCTGTCACGGTTTTGGAGGACGCCCACTGTCCATGCACACAGGAACCAGCTGACTGTCATCAGCATCACTCCTAGAAATCTCAGCAAGTGCAGACTAGACATGTAGGGCACTCTCTGGGCTGTGCGAGAGAGGAACACCTTCAGCACCCTGTGGAGAGGAAACACACAGGTGAGACTGACAACAGAGTTGGAATGGTCACACAACACGGCGTTGGATAAACTTCTGTGTGTGACTGAAATAATCATCATAAATCAGGGCGTTTTATACCAAAAACGAAACCAAATAAACCGACCTGTACATCTTCAGTGTGACTGTGCCGTAGACGATGGAAAAGCCGAGCATTCGAACCCAGCGGAGCAGAATGCACCTGAAAGTACTCGGTTTGAAGTACAGGATGAAGACCTACAGACATAAAGACACACTTTAACTACAGTTTAACTACAGCAGCTGTGTGGAAAATATTCCCTGCTGGTGGGTATCACTAAGATAGAAAGATAGAAAGTGAAGAGAACAAATATTTGAACAACCTCACAGCTCACGTGGAAATGGACACACACAACGGTACATGTTAAAACTTTACTACAAATTGTTAATGCTAAGGGCTCAGTCAGCCTCATTCAAGAACAGGCTTTGTCTGTGTTCAGTGTGTAACAACAGAGTGGATGACTGTAATCCAGGAATTAAAAGTCAATCTGCTGTAACAGTCTGTGTCAGTCACTCTGGATAAGAGCATCCGCTAAAGCTCGAAGTTTGAATTCAAATTTACATAACTGCATTAGAACCACTCATAAAGGATAAACAACTCCGCATGAACACATATAGACGGTGTGCAGTAAACATCCACAACATGTAATCAGCAGGAATGACCTCCACTCAAAGGCAGATGGGGGTGTTAGTTATAGGGTGCCCGTGATCTGATTGATGGACATAAAGCGGAGTAGGCAGAGATAATTGATTTTTGAACTGGACAACACATTACACCCAATATCAGCTCCAGACCCTCTTGTCTTCACTTGCAAAATATCCCTCTGCAAAAAAGTAAAAGTTAAGACACAAAAAACCTATAATGTATTTTAAAATAGCCACAGACAGACACTACAAATCTTCAAAGATCAAAAAGAAACAACTAATGTTTCAACAACTAATGCTAAAAGACTTGAAACACTGCAACACAACCACAAACAGCAGCACCAATCCAACAAATGTCATGAAAGATTCACAGAGTTCCTTCTACAGGACCTGGCTCTCTGTGTTTTTAATAGACCAACAACAGACATTAATAAATGGCTACTTGAGTTGTAGCAGGTCACCCACCCGCCAGAAAAACTACGAGATTAGATTATATTGGTATTTATATGCTGGTCAATATATTTATGTATGTTACATTCTCTTTAAATATGTTTACACACTGACAACATTTTATCAGCGCTGTGGGTAAGAGAAAGAGTGGTTCAAATCCTTAAACTAGCTGCCAAAATATAGATTTGGAAAATCTATTTTTCAGTTCAATAGCCGTTAATCCAGCAGCTGTACTGGCAGCATTTTACAGATCACAGAAAAACCTTAAAAAAATTATATATATATATTTTATTTCCACCTCAGTTGCCCGTTAGTTTTAAATGGCTTTTAAAGGAGCCCACATTTAGTTTAAGGTGGCTCTGGTTCCCACATGCCAGTCTCATATAAGGACAGTAGAGTATGTAGAGCATGTACCTGACAACTTCCCCCATGAAAACTACTAATTGATGAATTAGGAAGAAACATGTTTTTCAGATCTGCTCCTCAGCAGGTCACAGGTTTGTAGATCTGTCCTACAGCTTTAATGTCATCTTTATAATCTTAAAGTGTCACCATTTTGTATTCTCCTGTATTCTCTGTGACCTGATGTGTGTCTATCGCATTGCACAACACACACAACCCACCTCCTATAACCTCCTCACATCCTTCTGACCCAAATCCTAAAACAAATCCTAATTTAGGATTTTCTCCTGTACCTGCCAAAATGGCAACGAGGAGGAGATTCAAATCCAGGCTTCAGATGGCTTCTTCAGAAATCCTGTGAATGTTGTGTAGTGGTGTGTCTGTTTTTAAAATCTATATAATTCCCCCTTTAATCTACATCACCTGTCAGAACATAAAGTGGTTCAAATCGGCTCCACTTCACCAGCTGCTGTTTCTGTCTCCACAAATATCTGACCTTATTTTTTTAATTTGTTATATTTTTCATCCCTGAAAGTTTTGTTGCTGTAAACTGTTTTCTCCCTCTAAAAATTATGATTTAAATGATGTGTAAACTCCAGAATTTGTTTGAAGGTAAATTTGTGAATATAGTAGGTGATGGGAGCAGAAGAATTTCTGCACTAAATAAAATGTAATGTCTTAATGGTTTTTCTATTAGGAAGTGATTACACTGGTGTGCAGAGCTGCCTTAAGAAAATCCTGTTGACGTGTTTACATTAAACTAAATGAATGATCAATAATGTGCAGAATAAGACAAACACACACTGAATTACTTGGCGCCGACAGGAACAAGCTCCCATCGACTGACACTTTGTGATGGATGAATAAGAAGGTCACAGCTGACGGACTCTAGCGGCTCTTTAGTTGGTTAAATGAATCTAAAGAGAGACTGATGATCTGTCACAGGAGCAGAGACACGTTATGAAAACTGTCGACTGCCCGCCCTATTTCACCCCCCTGCAGATCGTCCATTATGATATAATCCGTGTGCTGTGCAGTGATCTGTAAAGAGCTCTAATCTGCCAGCTCACTCACACACTCACCGGGAAGTACAGCAGCAGAGATCCGAACAGGATCGTCTCCAGCAGCAGGAGGCCCGACGCCCGGATCCTCTGAAGGAGGAGGGAAGCAGAAAGTCAGAATTATCTTATCTCTACTTAGTGAACCAGGGGAACCTGACCGTTTCCTAAACCTTCCCACTTATAGTTAACATGTAAAAACAGATTTCTCTCCTGCACTGATGTGATCATGCACCACGACCCAGACATGTCGGTGAAGATTCAGCCTGGAGAAGCTACTCGAATGAACAGAGACACATTTCAACTTTAGCGAAAGCCTGATAAATTGATTTGAAATTTTTAGGATTTAAAATCTTATGTGATAAAAATGAGTTCATGTCTCAACAGCTTTAGTGTTCCTCTGAGCCAAAACACCTGACTCACCCGGTTTCGGCGGTGCCTGTAAGCTGCCATCATGCTGACAAAGATGAGCATCATGAAGACCCCCTGGATGGCCAGCACGGCGGCCCTGAGAAGCCAGTACTCCTGCACCCAGCAGGGCGCTCCGTCCCGGCAGCTCTCGCAGCCCGGCCAGCACGGGAGACAGATGGGCATGTTCGGGTAACACATACTGCCGTCACTCCGGTTCACAAAGCCGCCATCTGCATTGAACACGGACACATGCATCTACACCCACACAAACCCATGTGGAGCTCTCACATACATGTGACTTGAAACGAACTCATCATTTGATGACAACTTATTTTAAAAATAATCACGTTGGACTGGATTTTAATTGTTCACTTGTGGGAAGCCGGTGAGGGATCATGTTTTTAAGAAATAGTAATAAATATTAATATTAAATATGTACATCTAAAGTCATCTTCTGTTTTGAGTAGTTTGGAAATGCTGAACTGGTTTATTGGTCTCGTATTTGGACCTTTATCTATGAAATATGCTAGTTTATCCACCTTGTCTGTAGTAGATTTATCAAAAATTCATCTGGGTTGTAGTGCTCAAGCTGTGTACAAACAGGAGGTACTGGATAGCATTTGAATTTAATGTACCTTTATACTTTTAAAAATAAAAGTCAGAGCTAAATGTTTTATTAAAATGTTTTAAAACAAGAAACAAAAAAAGTTGACACATAATTTAAATGGTTCCACTGATAAATCTGAGCTACTGAGTAAATTAATTTATTCTTATAATATCACACTAATTTGAAAATGAAGAAATAAAAATTATTTTAAATTGAATAAATATTTAATTCAGTGTACTAATTTGGTTTTGTTTCATAGAAAAAAACACCTACCTAAGTCCTTAGGGTCGAGCTCAGGGTTGTAGAAGCCGTCTTTACAGCGGCAGCAGTACTGACCCAAACGAAAGCCGCCGCCTGGAGTTGGAATACACTGGATATAAAAAACAGAAGAAAAACAATGATTCTGATTTGACTTGCCTTTTGTGCTCCTGAGAAAAACGTTTTACTTTAGGTGCATCTTTGTTTTATTGCTTCAAATTAGATTTTTGTAAAATTAAATAATAATGACATTATTTTCATTCTGCTGCTTATAGTGTATTCGTCTTTCCACCATGCCTGTGTTTCCTTTCCCTGGCGTCTTTCACAGCCTTAAGTTTGCTCGTTATGGAAGCAGTGTCTCAGGTACTGATAAAACATCCTGAAGCTAAAATGGAAAGGTTTAACCACCTTTAATCCAGGTTTGTCACACGCAGTTAAACACAGCGAATGCGCAGCTGCTACTCGTCACCAATAAACAGCTTCCGCTGCCACAGAGCAGGAACCTTTGGGCATTCTGTGGTGTTTCAACATATGTTGTTGTAACTAGTAAAAAGACATCGATTGATTGTTTTTACTACGGAGCTGCTGTAATACCAGCAGAATGCGATTTGACATTGTCATGGTTCAAAACTAATGCAGCCTCCACATATGTGTAAGACGCCCTCTGATAACAAATTAGATACAGCAATAAATGGGTTCAAACTGTCCCTATAAGCAGCATTTTAGTGCAGGAGCAAGAGTCAGACGGGTCTCGAACCTGCGACCTTCTGCATCCCAGTCTGACACCTAACCCATTGAGCTACTACATAGGCTCCATGCTCATTCTGTTGTTGATCCAAAGCTAACAGATCCTGCATGAACAAAGGGTCATATTCCTCCCTCTCACTCAATTCCTCACTAGAGTTTATCCAGTCAACACAGAGAGAGACACAGACACACACAGAACCCACACACTCAGAAGCTCTGTGTGTTAATCTAAGTTAAAAGCTAAATGGATACATAATGCCTCTGAGAGCATTAGCCTTTTCTAGAGAATTTCTGTTCCTGTGCACACACACACACACACTCTCTGGCCTCACATGTGTATATACAAAACACACGACCCCTTTATCAGATGCTTAAGGATCTAATGGCATGGGCTCAACTCTAATGTGATATGGATTATACACAGTGGGCAAATTAATTCTCTTCACGGTCACATCTGAATTCAACAGAGTCATAGTGAAGTCAGAGGCTTCACTCATCTTTCATGTTTAACTTACCCAGAGCGATGCCTCACAGTTGTTGTTTACTTTAACGCAATTGAGAAATTAAATTGAAATTCATGTCACTTAGTTAAATTAGAGTGATGTCTGGTGTGTTCAGCCGACTTTAAAATATACCTGCTGGTAATGTCGAAAGGCTGTTACACAAAACAAACATGCTGGAAAACTGGAGCACAGTCCTCATCAGAGAGTGACATGGAGAGTCAGAAAGTTCATACCATCAGTTTCCACTGAAAGTCTGAATGATGGTTTTCAACTTTGATCTGATTCACTGGTGTAGTATCACAATTGACATGTTAATGTCCATGTGTGTCATGATGTGTAATGATCAGTCCTTTGTCAGATAAATCAAAAATAAGACATAAGTCAAGATGAGAAGAGACAGGAGCTGACAAGACAACTTCTAAAGAGCATGTCCACAGGACTGCAGATTATTATGGAGCACAGGGCAGGAACAGAAGACACAAGGCGTGAAAGAAACACTAAGTTGTATTTAAAGTGAGATTAGATGACTTGAAGAAGACGAAATCTTGCCAAAAACCAAAAGATGTGATGAGATGATTATGGACACCCAGGACGGCAGAAAGTGGGTGACCCGGTACATGCTCTGCTCAGGCAATGGGTTTGAATCCTCTAAGCCAGGTAGAACAGGATAGAACAAAGGGTGCAATGTGGATTTGGGGATATTTGGGACTCGTCTTGTGCTTCAGACCTCTGTGAGTACGGTGCATAAAAGGGGAAGTATGTCAGCGGGCTGGATTATCTGCATAATCCATCAGATCATCCTGCAGCCCGCCACCCAGAACAGCCATCTTTAAATAGATGGCGGAGATGAGAGGTAGTGGATTGAACTGGACAGAAAGGCTGCCGGTGAAAAGGGAGACTGAAGCAGAAAAATGGGTGGTGGAGGAGGTGGAGCAGACAGGAGAGTGGAAGTGTGAATGGGTGAAAGCATAAGCAAAGATTGAATGGCATAAACAAAGTAATGAGCACAGACAGAAAGAGCTTAAACCATTAACCCAAGTGTGTTTATGTGATGTAACTACTGCTAAAGTCAGAAGCAGAGACAGTTTAAAAAGCTGCTGGTAAAGTGCTCCCAAGGAAAATGTTCACATGCTGATGAAGAAGAGCAGAGCGAGGGAAGGTATGACATGCACCAAAGATCCTCAGGGTGCTCCACTTGCTGGTAATGTGTACCGTGATTCAGAATCAGCATGAAATTCTCGCACGCAAAGAGGAAGCCGCACATCAGTTTCATGCAGAAATGCCAACAGGTTACCTGGCGGATAGTGACCACATTAAACAATGTCTCGGTTTAGGTTTAAGAAAGACGAAAGCCAAATTCTGCCAAATATACCTTCCAGACTGTTCTCAGCAAAAGGCACAAAAGCCAGAATCTGTGTCGGTCTGAGGAGGTGTTGGTGAAGATACCACTGATACAATGGAAATTACAGCAGCAAGTCCAGGCTGTGACCACTCACTGACTGGACTGCCTACGGTCCACATCTGTCTCCTACTGGAAATGTTTGGTGATGTAATCAGACAATGGCGAACACAAGTGTCAAGTCTTAACACGAGTCGCAAGCTTTAACATGAGTCTCAAGTTTTAAAATGAGTCTCAAGTCTTAACACGAGTCTCAAGTTTTAACTTGAGTCTCAAGTTTTAACACGAGTCTCAAGTTTTAACACGAGTCTCAAGTTTTAACACGAGTCTCAAGTTTTAAGATGAGTCTCAAGTCTTAACACAAGTCTCAAGATTTAACATGAGTCTCAAGTCTTAACACGAGTCTCAAGTCTTAACACGAATCTCAAGTCTTAACACGAGTCTCAAGTACGATGTTTCACTTCTGAAATGGCAACAGTTCATATTTTCAGTTCCCAAATTATGAAAGTCAAACACAGTCTCCCTGTCAGATGTTTCTTTTGTCATTTTATGTGTTTTATCCAGTTTGTCTTAATAGAATCTGTTTGTTATTTTTATTTAATAATACTGGTTAAGTTTTAGTGTTATTGTTGTTTTTCTTTAATGCGTCATCTGTGATTTTTTCATATTGTCTTAATGTTTAGATTTGGTCCTTATATAATCTTGTTAGTACTTGTACGAACGTTGCTACACAAACAACGTCTGAAATTTGTGAGTTTCATTACAAGGATCCCTCTGAAACTGTACAGTGTGAAATTAAAGAGTCTAAATTCAAAAGTGCAAAAAAAGTCTTCTTCAACATTTGTATTCCAAAATCACATATCTAACGCGCAGAGCTGCTGTGTTTACCTCCATGCTGGTGCGGTTGCACTGGTGTGTATCAGCGAACCAGCCAGCTCCTGTTGAACACTGGTCCATGTCAATCTCTTGAATGTTGACGTCCACACGGATCACACCTCTGACACACACACACACACAGACAGGAAGTCAGCGTTAGCCTTGAATACCTCAGAGTAATCTTCTTTTCATCCTCCAGCTCCACACTTTTAATAGACTGCCTTTAAAATGTTTGATTTTATCCAGCTCCATTGACTCAGACATGCTTTTATTCTGAATGCTTACCAAACATTTCTTGGGATCAGGGAGCAGGGAGCAGGGAGCAGGGCACAGGGAGCGGAAGCAGGGAGCAGGGAGCAGAAGCAGGGAGCAAGGAGCAGGGAGCAGGAGCACGGAGCAGGGAGGGAAGTTTCAAAGCTTGTTTTCAGACTAATTACTCAGGTTTTTATTTTTGTTTTGATGAAGTAAAGGTCTGATAATTTACTCTAGGTAGCACTGTACAAACATCATAGACACAAAACGCACAGTACTACAGACAAATCACATGTAAACAGAAGTTAAATCACAGCACAGCACGTTTCTAGTTGTCGGTTGCTGCACACCTCTGATTCAACCTTTTAAATTCAACCATGTATCCACATCCACACCATGTATTCCACTGGTAACATCTTACAGGAAAACTCACAAACACACACACACACAAACACACACACACACACACACACACACTCTCTTCAGGTGACAGCAGTGACTAATACCAGGAACCAGTTACTCATTTGCATAATAACATTTTGGCAAGAACCAACCAGAAGATCAGCATCACACAGCTTGGTTGTGTTTGTGTGTCACACTATTTTCTTGTAAGTTTTCTGTCTGATTCTCTCTGTTTGAAATAGTTCCTAAGCTTATGTATTTGAACCTTTTGTTTACACTGTGTTTGTGTGTGTGTGTGTGTGTGTGTGTGTGTGTGTGTGTGTGTTGGCCTTAACCTGAACTCTGGTGTCAGGTCGGGCTTCAGGCCGTAGAAAGATGTGGACAGCGTGAGCATCCAACTTGGTTGAAAACGTCCGTCCTTACAGTCCAAGAAGGGAGCACTGGCCCAGCGCACCCCACTTCGATTGGTCACATAGCTGTCGCCCTGGCCCCACTTGGGTGTGTCTAAGGTGTTGAGGTCGTTGAGTAACACCCGCTTGGACAGAGCTGCCATTGGCTGGTTGGACTCTGGAAATTTAAGTTGTCTGAACCAGCTGTCATCTGGGGCTGGGGCAGGTGGATGCAGACTGTCCCAAGCCTTCGATAAGTCCTGGAGGATAATGGTCTGTACCTTAGCTCTTGGGCTACGGGTTGCGCGGAGAACCAGCTGCGGGACCTGGGCAGTGGGTTCGGCATCAAAGGTGAGCAGGGCCCGCTGAATGAGCACATCAGCCTCCAGGAGGGCGCGGACCAGAGCGTGGTACCACTCCATGTCCTCCTGCACAGTGCTCTCCCTCAGGTCGCTGGCCTGGAAGATCATGTTGAGGAAGTTTGCAGTGTTGGCCAGTGCATCCATAGCTGGCCGGAGGGGGGCACCAAAGCTGCTGGGAAGGGGCCCGGCCTGCCCATGTGAGCTGTATGCCCGTGAGCAGCGGGCCCCTTCAAGAGTGGAAGGGTCTCCTGTGTACAGGAAGGTTTCTGCTGATGACCAGTCATGCTCTTCGGTGGGAGCTGGTGAAGGTGTCACTGCAAACTCAGAGGACTGCGGGGATCCGATGGAACTGGTGGCACTAGTAGAGATCTCTAAATTTCCTGTGCTGTTTGTTGAAGAGTCGGTGCTGTTGTCTACTTCCACCCTAACTCCAGGTGGATAGTCTGGAGTCAGCTGCGCTCTGAGGAGAGGTGAGAGCAGCAGAAGAAGCAAAACAGGACTCATCCTGAATTAAAAAAGAATTCACAAAGAATAAGAGGAGCAGGGGTGGGGGGTGGAGAGGGTCTCACTCCTACAGCGAGGACTTTTTTTGGCCCCTTTCGAATTTCCTTGACGAGTTTTGGTGTGTTTGGACTTTTTGCGGGAATGTCTTCATCTTTCCATCAGTCAGGTGCAGCGGTGGGTTTTCGGCTCCTCTCTCACTCACGCTCTGAGCGCACAGCTCCATCTGTGCGCCGCAGGGACACACGCATGAGCCCTTTAACCCGCACGCACTTGCATGAAGACGCGTGTCCTCGGTAGATTTGGACGCTGGAGGAGGAGGTGGGTTTCGGGTCGCGCAGCCCCCTCATCTCCGCAGTACGCCGGGTATCTTCGAGCCGTGGTGCCGATGTCGCTCAGTTCTCGTGTTTTCTAGTTAAGTCGTGCGTCAAGCTCCACATCAAAATATGCGCAAAGAGGAGGAGGCGGGGAGAAGAGGGAGGAGGAAAAGCCCCAAAGTTGGGGGATCCCCCTGTCAGGTGGGAGGGGGGGGGGGGGGCAGAGCAGCGTGTTGTTGAGAAGGAGGAATGAAAAAGGAAGCGCAGATTTTCACCCTCTTCTTTCTCCCTCTATCTGTTGTTTGACGGAGCTTCCAGCCCATCTGACGGAGCCCATCCCTCCCTCACCAGCACCTGCACCACCCCTTCTTTCCCATCATTCCCTCCTGTCCTTACTCTCTCCCTCCCTTAAATTGCTTCCAGTGCCCCTCCCTCTGCAGGGATGCTAACCTGTGTGTGTGTGTGTGTGTGTGTGTGTGTGTGTGAGGGCAGGATGATGCAGTCTGTCAGAGATGAGGTTAAGCTCTGCTGCATTTGGGCGTCCATCAAGTATCCCCCTGCTGGCGACTGGGTGGATTAACCCCTCCTACACAGTGAATGGATGGATGCTCGTTTGCTGTACGCACAAACGCGCGCGCGCGCGCAGAATATTTACACGTGTAGAAAACATTAAACAGCAATAACATTTTAAATGTGTTATTGCTTTTGTGTCAGAACTTTGTACCGTCAGTGAACTCACCACTGAGTAAACACTGTCTTGATGCGCGCTTGTGTGTTTGTTTGACCAAAGTCTGGATGAACGAGAAGATGCTGCATGGGGAGCGTGAGAAAAAAAGAGGCGGGGGACAAATGAAGCGTGCTCGCTGGGAGAAGTGATGCAGCCAAGAATCCTCGTTTTGGTGACCATGGCAACTGGTTTGTAAGAATCACACCCCTCTGTAAAAACACACGCACAGACACACACACACACACACACACACACACACACACACACCACTCCCACCTCCCAACATGGGACTTCACTGCAGAGCTGCGAAGATGCTGCAGTCAAGCCCGAAGACAATAAGGCACAGTGTGTGTGTGTGTGTGTGTGTGTATGCGTGTTGTGTTTAGTTGAGTTATGTTTATCTCTGCGTGTGGTGTGTTTTTGTGTTGTGTGTCTTGTGTTTATCCGTGTGTGTGTGTTGCAGTCTAAGCAAACAACAAGTGTTGTTGTGAGTCGCTGGTTTAACACAACGTGTGTTCTGAGTTACATGAATATGAAGGAAATAAAAAGACATTATTTCACTCCTGTTTTTGACGTCATGTTGTCAGGAACTACCGCCAACCTACTTTATTTAGTTTCTTCTGCTTCTGAGGACTGAGGCTCGTCATGTAGCTCGATGATTCTCTCACATTCAAATCCGAGACAAGTTCTCCACAAGATCATCTACTGGTTCCTAACGTACACATCGTGTCCTCGGGCTGCTTAGTTGGCAGAAGTTCAAGTCCATGTTTAGTACTACCGTACTTTTAGTCAAGTACAATTGTAAAGTACTTCTGTAAAGTACTTCATACATTTACTTTGTGGTAATCATGGTGATTATTTTTATTTCACTTTAAATGTAATCTTAAAGCCAATTTACAGAGAATTAGGTCTGTAGTTAATCTGTAGTTAGTCTACAGTCAGATTGTAGTTAGTTCATAGTTAGTCTGTAGTTAGTCCATAGTTAGTCTATAGTTGGTCTACAGTTAGTCTGTAGTTAGTCCATGGTTAGTCTGTAGTTAGTCTACAGTCAGATTGTAGTTAGTCCATTGTTAGTCTGTAGATAGTCCACAGTTAGTCTGTAGTTAATCTGTAGTTAGTCTATAGTTAGTCTGTAGTTAGTCTACAGTCAGTCTGTAGTTAGTCCATAGTTAGTCTGCAGTAAGTCTATAGTTAGTCTGTAGTTAGTCTACAGTCAGTCTGTAGTTAGTCTACAGTCAGTCTGTAGTTAGTCTGTAGTTAGTCTGTAGTTAGTCTACAGTTAATCTGTAGTTAGTCTACAGTCAGTCTGTAGTTAGTCTACAGTCAGTCTGTAGTTAGTCCACAGTTAGTCTGTAGTTAGTCTACAGTTAATCTGTAGTTAGTCTACAGTCAGTCTGTAGTTAATCTGTAGTTAGTCTATAGTTAGTCCATAGTTAGTCTGTAGTAAGTCTATAGTTCCTCAGTCTACCTGGCAGATTGATAAAGCTCAGAAACATTTTCACCATTGGATCAGTAGATGTATTCGAAAACCACCTTCTTGTGTCAGGATGAGCGTGATGCTGGACTAAAACGCTATGAAAAAAAATGTCCATGACCTGCTGAAAACCAAAGAAAACAGTTGTTTGTTATAACACAATTGAAAGATGTGATTAGACACATATGTACAAAACATGACAGAGATGTTCAGGCTTTCGACCTCTGACTTCCAGGATGCATCACACAGTGTTCAGCGCAGCAGAAAAGGCTGTTAGTTTGATTGCTCTGCATAAACCTCACACACTGTGAGGATTTATGTCCCCTCATCCTCCACATCCATTGTTATGTTGAACTGCACAATCCTCCATCACTGCTGAGTGGCCTGCAGTGCCCCCTGTTGATGATTCCACGTTACTACAACTCTCAGGCTCAGTGTTACTCACTGTGTATTACTTTCTGTGATACTTTCTATGTACTTTGTAACTGCCAATAAAAGAAAACAACTTTTTGTAGTCTGCGTGTAAAGAGTCAGTTACAAAGCTGCCTAGATACAGAATTACCCAAACATTCAGAGATTGAAGCTATTAAATGTATTAAAAGCTCGTCTTAGCTGAATATATGCAGTAATTAAGTAACACACATTTTATTTTTGTTTTGTATAAGTGTGTCCTTATTGTATAATAATTTGGATCAAACTATTTGCATTACTTATTTATTTACTGTAGTAAAAACTAGTTATATAAATGCTATAAAAAGCTAAAAAAAAATGATCCTGTGACTTTTCATCAATAGCCACCATGAGGTTCTGTTTTAACGAACACTGGGTGGAAGTTCTTCTTGTTATAATTCAGCATTAAACTTCACAGAAGCAAAACTCACACATTGAAACAGACACATTCTGCATCTAGATTGGTGATGATTTTGTGCCTGTTTGTTCTTTGTGGCCGTTGTGAATTATTTTGTTGTCATTTTCAGTGAATGTTTAGACTGTTTTGTGTGCCATCATAATTACATTACAACTCCTGCTTTTCTTTTAGGTTGCTTTGTGTATTTTCACGTGTGGTGCTTCTCTTTGGCATTTTTTTCTTATGCATCTCCTCATTTTAGTCGTGTGCTAATTTACAAACAGATAGCTTCTGGTTACAAACGTTAATAACTGTGTCAACTCATCAGGCATTCCTGAGATATTTTGTGTGGTACATCCTGCTATATTTAATCACGACATACCATCAAAGTCTGATCTTGACATCACATCTAAGAAACTAATGTTCTCTCTTTAATTTGAGTTCATCATCAGGAGATCACTGAACAATAAAATAATAATTGCTTTTTATTTATCCCTGTGAATTATTGCTGCTGCACAGCTGCACATATATGATGCTATGTGGTTTAAGTGTATTGTCTAAGGACACCTCAACATGTGTCCCAGAGAAACCTGGAGTTCAACTGCTACCTTGAAGTAAGCACAGCAGCTCCTTTTTTATTTCTCTGGCACATGAAGAAATAGCCATTTAAAGAGCTACTTCTGTCCTGCTTGAGTAAACTCAAACATAAGTCAGCCTCTACTGACTTTTGAACCCACAGCCCCTGGTTTAAACGGGCATGCTAACTACTGAGCTACAGAGCCATTGACAAAACACTGACCACAGACCAGACATAAAATCCTGATCAGAAGATCGCTCTGTAGGCAGATTTAGCAGAAGTAGAATAGGCAGGTATGAGAAACATTACAGTTTAGCGATAATTATAAGAGTCTCAACCCATCAGTGAAACATAGTGGTGGCAGTGTCATAATGTGGGCCTGCTTTGCTAGATCTAGACCAGGATGAGTTATTTGCCAGCACTTGTGGAGGAATGAATTCTGAGTTGTTCAAGCAAATTCTGCAGGAAAATGAAAAAAAACAACAGAATGCACACCATACAGATCATAAACACGCAGGTCATTCTGACAGCGAATGGTTACAGCAGAAGAAATGTTTTTGCATGGCTCAGTCCGGGTCCTGAGCTCTGACCTTACCTCAGTAGATATGCTGTGGACGGTCTTGAAGCAGGCAGCTCATACCATATAACATCAGACTATTTCACTTAAATACCTGTAATTATGGGAATTTCCATTACAATAGTAAAGAAAGTTTGTCACTAATTGTCTCACAGTCTGTGACTTGTTAGAGAAATCTAGAATTTAAAACACAGAAATAACAGTAGAATGTTTACATTTATCAGCAAAGCCATATAATCAAACAGTATGAGTTTATAGGTTTATAGGTAGTTTAGAGTATTTTATGAGTACTGCTCTGTTCATTTACTCATAGATCTCTTGATTTGCAGCCTGCTGAGGCCACTGATTTATGAATGAATGATGTTGGAATTTTTTGTTTTTGTTTTATTTTATCTTTGTAAAAAAGGGGAATGACAACAGAAATAATCTTTTCGGATGAGCGGCTGAATCAGGCGGTTATGTTAAAATGCCAGTGACTGATTTATAGTTCTCATCATTGGTGTTCATGAAGTGGTATTAAGGGCTGAGCGGAGGAGGAGCGGGTGGGGCCTGGCTGGGAACAGAGGCAGACTATGGTCACTGACCGGAGACTCTGCTGGCTTTTATTCTACTCAAATCAGACCGCATGTCTGACCCAGGGGTCCGCCTGCTGCCAGGAGCAAACTGCGCTCATCTTCCCAGTGTTTGACAGGTGGATTCTGTCCTGTCGTAGAGTCGGAGGATGAAAAAATCGCCTGAAATATTTTTTAGGATTTTTGCTCACAGCCTGTTTATGGAAGGCAGCAGCGGCTTGGTCGTTTCTTTATT
Organism: Microctenopoma stevenorrisi; assembly: GCA_032270685.1. Lineage (NCBI taxonomy): Eukaryota > Metazoa > Chordata > Actinopteri > Anabantiformes > Anabantidae > Microctenopoma > Microctenopoma stevenorrisi. Next base: position 1,242,713 of record JAUMTR010000001.1, read on the forward strand.
ATAGGGATGAGATCTCCGCTGTTAGCTATGTGAATCGCCTGATAATTCTCATTTCGCGATCCTGAGGAATAATTATGAACAACGCGCAAGATATGTCGCCCGATTTCGTGTTGATGCGCCTGGTTTCCGCGGCCGAGGATGACCGCTTGGACGCAGAAAACGGGAATCTACCGCCGGCAGGAGTGGTGGCAGGGCTGGGGAAGGAGGTCCTGGCTCACAGCAGCGTCAAAGCGGGTTTGGATATAAGCCGAGATCCGACGGCGGGCCTCGAGCATCCCAGCAGCCGCCTGAACAAAGCCCACACGAGCGGCGAGGGCAAGGCGGCACCTGACACAGGGGTGACGGAGAGCCGAGCCCCGCTGCCCGCACCTCCTCCTCCGCAAAGCCCCATGGAGGCCCATGGATTCGACTTCGTTCCCAGCTCCGGCCTACGGCCTCAGCTGCTGGTCTTTTCCAATATAATGCGGAACGGAGAAGGGATTTTAGAGTTAGACCGTCGGAATCGACGGGGAGATGCTCTGGGCATGGACCAGAGTCCGGGGTCTGGATGTTCCGCGCTGACTGTCAATAACAACACCGTGAGTGCCGGAGAGCAGCAGCAGAACCTGCTGGACCGGACATGGGGAGCGCATCCTCCAGTCTCGGTAAACACTGAGGCGCAAGGAACCGCGGAGCTGTGCCGCCGGCATCGACTCATCACCACCCCACCCGAGTGGCCCTTGTTGTCGCAGAGATCCAGCCCCCTCACCATGATTGACTCTAAATGGGGGTGCGCCACCGGGAACACAGAGGGAGCGGTGTTTGAACTGGCCCGGCGGTTCGGGGAGCTGGGAGTCGGTGCGGTGCCTAAGATACTGTTCAAAGCTGGAGAGATCCCGCACTGTTCGTGTCAGGGCGCACACGGACAGGCGGGAGGAGGAGTAGAACCCGGGGACGATCCAACAGAAACCAGCGATGCTTTGTTGGTGCTGGAGGGGCTGGGGAGCGGGGATGTGCCCGGCCTGGGTATGGACGAATGTCCGGAGGAAGAGACGGATGATGAGAACAGACGCCGCGAGTTTCTGCTAAACAGGAAAAGGGAAATAGTTCAGAAAATGTCCGGGACTTTCTCCATCAGCAGTTTCCACGTAGAGGGGATGACACCCGTGGCCACAGAAGCGGCGGAAGCGACGCACCTCGGGGGGCAGGTGTGCAGCCTCCACGGGACCTTATCCAGCCCGCTCTCACATGTTAGCTCTGAGGGGCCAGATGCTGTCGCGCAGATCTCAGCCATGTCACCGTCATCTACACCGGTACAGAGCTCCCCCTGGTCTACAAGCCCGAACCCGAGCCAGGTGTCGACACCCAGGAGGCGACAGGAGCGGTGCGCCAGTGCGTCGCGGACTCCCACAGGCCGGGCCGCGGGTGCCGAAAGGACGCTCAAAATTCCAGGGAAGTCCAAAAAGGGTTCGTTAAAGATCCGTCTGAGTAAATTGTTTCGGACTAAAAGCTGCAGCGGCTCCAATTACCTTCTGGACAAGAGGCCGTCAGTGACCTACTCAGTGTCTTCTGCCGGGAGTCTGGTGGATATGGCGAGTGCCTCTGGTGCCGAGCAGGACGCAGACAGGTGAGCCAGCGATTACAATGAAACAAGAATCATAATGCACAACAAATGGAAAACAGCAGCATTAGAGCGCTTAAAGTTAAATCTCCCTGCACTCTAAAGCTCTAAAGCTTTGTCTTATTTTATCCCAGAACTATAACAAAAGTGAAATCTTGATGACAGCTTTGTGTCCTCCTTAGTCTTTCCAAAGTCCAGTAGATGTTTAGAAGTTGTAAATGTGACTGTTATACGAGATAAACAGAAGGTTTAAAAAACCAAAGGCTTGAATTAACTCTTCAGCTGGCAGCTTATTTGCCGTCTCCAAGACATCAAATAACATTTGGGTGCTTTTAGATGCAGAGATTTTTCAAAGCTTTGTGGTTTGTCACCTTCTATCCTCCTCACTGCTTAGTCATTATTCACAGAAGCACACTAAAGGAAGGCTATGATTCAAAAAACAGAGCTTTAGAAGTGTGAAGTTAAGAGCATCAAACAGAAAACGTGAAAAGGAGCTGCAGACACACTCCCACTGAATCCTCTGCAGCTGCTCATACTTCTTCTTCTGTGTCTAACTCTCTTCCCGTGCTCTTCTTCTTTGCACGTCTGTGTCGGTGTCTGTCCTGCAGCCACAACCAGCCCAGACTGACCAGAGCCCACAGTGCCTTCTCCCCCGCCTCCCTCTCTGCCTCCCTCTCTGCTTTCACTGGTAAGAGTCGCTATGCTGCTTCTGCTGTAGCTCTGGTTCCCTCAGAAAGGACTTCGTTCCACTCAATGTTTCAATCACATTTCCTACTAACAGGTCACTCCTGAAAAGCCTGATTATCCTTATTTGCATGTTTGGTTTCCAGTCAGTTAATGGTTAAAGTCAATCAAATCCTTTTTCCTTCTGCAAACATAAAGTCAAAAACCAAACATATGATATTCCTATAACACAATACTGTTAAACACAGCCTGGACTTCAACCTTTAACTGGTCCCACCAGTCAGACTGTGTTACTGGTGCACCAGATGGGATAAGACACGATTTAGCACAAAAGGCCTGTGGGTACAGTAACAAGGGTAGGAAGGTCTGCAGCTCAGCTGGCAAAAATATTTAGCTGACTTTAAAAGAAACACCTCCACAGGGTGTAGAAGTACATTCTGGCGCCCCACATAGCTCGTAGATTTCAGCTTTGCTAAGTTAACTTCTTAAAAAATTAAGCTCTTTGTGGTTTGTGGAGTTTATTGCTCCACGCAGTGCGAACCACCAATTAGACAGAGACATTAAAGCTGCACCAGGCGATGCTTCATGCTGACGGCCCCTCCCCACAGGACCCTGGATGAGTCGTTTGAAATGTGAGTCCAGTTCCTCTTTGGTTCTTAATGTTTGATTTGGTTTTTGTTTGCCTGGAGTCTCACTGTGGTAAAGAGTAAAGCAGCAGCTCCACTAGAGGAGACGGGATGTTCTTCTTTATTGCAGTGATTCAGTGTAATTTTCCATAAACATCCTGGTTGGTGCAGCTTTAATGGCTCTACAACAACACACAGTCACAGACACACAAACACGTGCCCTTCACCGTGTCTTTACTTCACTGCACTCACTGACACCTGTCTTCTTTCCCCCCCGGCTATAGGTGAGACTGTTTCTCTGGTGGATGTGGATATTTCACGGCGAGGGGCAAACACGCCACACCCCCCCACGCCTCCTCCTCCTCCCCGCCGTAGTCTCAGTCTATTAGGTACATTACTCTCTTTTCTGTCTGTGTTTCCTTCTCCACCAAATGATGCAGGATGATGAATGAGAGCTACGGTGAAAAGGAAAACTGCCCTCTGTGTAATCTTTTGCTTACACAGAGCTTCTGAATCCATCTGTCTAGATTTAAATGAAAGGCTCATATAGTTTCTCTTAATGTTTCTCTGTAAGATCAGTCAGATGCTTTTTTATTAGTTTTATTTTCTGTCCTACGTCTCCGGAAATGCACACAGAGACAAGCTTTTGTAATTGACCATAATCTGATTGTAGAAGCGATAAAAGGTCTGGATGTAATGACACAATCGATGAAGCTGGTAAAGGAAAACTGTTTTCCTCTCTTCTGTACCAAGGAAACAAACCAGCATGCTGTGTTCTTCTTCTTCTTCTTAGAGACTGGGGACACTGTTTTGTTTTTAAAGATGCAGATTTGTATACTGGGAGATAAATGACAGTCTCTCAGTGCAGATCTGTGCAGCGTTTAACTTTGAACACACCAGAATCAATTAATTAGTAAGAATTTCCCAGTACAGACGACTGCGCGTGATCACAGAACAAGTAGAGATGATGGTTATATTTTTCTCAGTATCTTTCTTTCACGTGCTTTGTTTCACATTTTTAATTTTGCTCTGACCTTTTAAAATGCATGTTTTGCTCAGAGCCTCTGATATTTTCTGACCCACATATGCAGCAGATGTACAAGACAAAACTGACAATATGCATCTTTTATTTTTCCCAAAGTTTATTACACAAAGACCAAAACCAACAACTTGTTTGTGGGTTAGTGTTTTAACCTGGTCAATATTTAATAAAGGGTTATTCAAAGACTAAATGTGGGACTATTTTCAGCAATGGATTAATCTGAGTCATGGTGTATGTTCATGATGATGGTCGCCCATTGCAGAGCTTGTAACATATAGTTGATATTTTTAGAGAAGAATAAAACACATTAGGTTTATTAGTCAGGTCATTTTATTATTGGCTTTGGTCCTTTTATACGATTTGATGGTTTTTAATTTGGTACACTTGGCACTTTCCATTTGACGGTTCCCTCACTTTACCCGTCCTAACTTAGCTCCTTCCTTCTTCCTTCCATTCCTCGCGCTCACCTTTTGCGCCTCCTGTCTGTGTTTCCTTATTTTCCTTTCATTCATCATTTTTCCTCTCTTCCCTTCTCATTCTCTTCTCTCCCTCCCATTCCTCCTCCAGATGACATAGCCGGGCCTCAGCCTGGCCCTTTCCTGATGGGCGTCATGGGCGCCTCCCTGCAGTCCCTGCCCCTGCCTCTCCCTCCTCCTCCTCCTCCCTCCCATGCCACCATCCAGCACAGTCTCAGCCTCAATGGTAAGACGTGTCAGGAGAAATAAAAAGTCAATAGAAACTTCCTTTCAGCATTTTTATCAGTGAAACAGTGAATCATAAGTAATAGAGGACACCAGACGTCTCGTCCAGTCCCTCGCTCAGAAGCACTACATGAGAATTATTTATTTTTATACTGACTACAGCAAGTTAAATTCTAATGAAATGAAAATATTTTTATTAAGGTGCCAGTTTACATTTAGTGTTTATGGTAAAAATTTCAATACAAATAAATATATATATATAATTTGATATAATTAAATTGGTGGTTAAAAACTGGTTAAACAGCAAATATGTTTGAAAATAAAACACGCATATGGAAGTTTGGATATTGCCAGATAAAAATGTGTTGATGCAGTAAAATTATAAAAACATTTAAATATTAAACTGTGCAGTATAATATCCACCTGATTTAGAATTTTTCATTGTATGGTTATGTTTAGATGATCACAGCTGCAATAAAAGTGGTTTTAAACTTCACCTAGCAGCACCATTAACGTCTCTGAAACTTTCTCACTGATCTAGACGCTTTCCTTCGGACGCTTCCTCATTCAAACACTTCACCTGCAGATGCCCACCCAACCAGACAGCCTCCACCCCCAGTCCTGTGCGCCCTGCGGCGGTCTGAGGCCAGCAACTTCACGGCCAGTCTGAGAGAGCTGGAGAAGGTAAGACAGGCTGCACCTGTCACATACTGTATGTACAGTCTACTACAGTCTAGAACGAATCATTAGTCTTTAAGGTCTGAAGATGAGCACGAGACAACATTTCAAAATTCCAAACAACACAAACACAGCAGATAACACCCTGTGTATCCAAATAACAGATAGTAAAGCAATTTAAAGTCAATAATATTGGTGCCTCTCCCTGTAGTGTGGCTGGTACTGGGGTCCCATGAACTGGGAGGATGCAGAGATGAAACTGAAAGGAAAACCAGATGGATCCTTCCTGGTTCGAGACAGTTCAGACCCTCGGTACATCCTGAGTCTCAGCTTCAGGTCGCAGGGAGTCACGCACCACACACGCATGGAGCACTACAGAGGTAACACACACCACGACCCTACACTTCTAAGTGTTATACAAACACATGCCCTTACTTAGAGCCTGCACAGTCAACACTGAATACATGCAGGTGATGAATTTTACATCACGCAAAGCCCCCTGCTCTCAGGAAAGGCATAATTAGAACGTGATCGTGCACAAAGTCAATGGATGCAAATTGATGCAGATTTGCTCTATTTGCCACAAACTGAGTTGAAGACATGAGTTTAAAATGCTTCAGCTTATCTTGGAGCTGTTATCGCCTCATTAATGCACAGAAACACTGGGGAAATGAGGTAAATAAGAAAAAGACAAGAAGGCCAAATTTGTGAAGGGGGGGGGGGGGGGGGGCCGTGTTCCCACCGTTTTCAATCTGAAGGGA
>JAUMTR010000001.1:1248814-1264872 GCA_032270685.1 Microctenopoma stevenorrisi
CCCCCCCCCCCCCCCCCCCCCCAGTGGTCCCTCCTTGTTCAGTCTGAAGGAACCTAAAGAGGACACTTCACATGTTCCTAAATAAATACTTGCTTTTTTCAGTGTTTTAGGTTTGAGGCAGTTTACAGTGTTTAAGGTTCAAGACCTCAGAGACCACAAGTACACGCAAACAGTCTCTAGGCAACAGTCTTTAAGAAACCTCCAGCAGAACCAGGCTCAGAGTGGGCTGGGGTAAGTGGGATCCATCCATTGTCTTCCGCTTATCCGCAGTCGGGTCGCGGTGGGTGCTCGAGCCTATCCCAGCTGCCTTCGGGCGAGAGGCGGGGTACACCCTGGACAAATCGCCAGTCCATCGCAGTATAAACATATTGTAGTTGTATATTCATTTTTTTTAATTTTCTGATTATTTTAAATTTGAAAGTAATATTTAAAACTTGTGTAAATCATTTTACCCTCCACGAGACAATACTGTGACACTGACAAGTTCAAACTAAAAAAGGATATTAGACGGAGAATAAAAGGCACTTTCATAACAACGTTGCTGAAGCATGAATAACTCACACATTAGTTCATGCTACAAGTGACAAATTAACAAGATGTTGACTGAGGACATATGTGTAACTGGGCAGACTTGGAACATGCAGATGTTCAGACATGAGGCTCTGCATTAACGAGTCACCGTTGTTAAACTATAGAGTCATGTCTGGAAAGTCGTGATTCAGATACACATCTCAGCTGACACAACATGTTCACGTCAACACAATTGTGTTTGCATGAACGCATTGTGGCCTTACAGGAAGAAGAAAGGAAGGATACACACTTTGAACAACCTCTGAGTGATCAACATCAAGTCAACTCATGCTATTCAGACATAGACTTCTAGTAGAAGATGTTTATGGCATCAGTGTGTTGGACTCTCACACAGACCCCCAGGTCCTGGAGGCTCTGCTCTTTCACTCTCATACTTAATTTAAGTATGATGAAATGATAGGTGTGAAGTGACAAACCATGTCTCTTGACCTCCAGGCACGTTCAGCTTGTGGTGTCACCCGAAGTTTGAGGACCGCTGCCACTCGGTGGTGGAGTTCATCGAGCGAGCCATCATGCACTCCAAGAACGGCAAATTCCTCTACTTCCTGCGCTCCCGAGTCCCAGGTAAAATATGGGTCATATATCCACATGCAGCCTGGTGCGATCAAACATGAATGTGAGTACCTGAGGAGAGGAGGAATGCATCTGTCTGTCTGCGTGTCTGCGTTTGGCCAGTGAATGATTTATGATCTACAGTTCATGCCCGGTTTAGAGTCAACACACTGAACACGCATGGCAGGTTTAGGCTCATCGGTTCATGTCACCTTAAAGACTTTGGAAGGATGTACAGGTTTTGTGTTTGTCTCCTATGCGTTTGCATGCACATTTATTTCTAAAGTTTGTCCTCTACTTGCAGTGTGAGCATGTTCATGAGCAAACTTTTACTCATATAAGCCACATATTTAATTACGTTTTATTTATATTATTTTATTTAGCTTAAAATCACAAAAGAAGTCATCTCAAGGCGCCGTACATATACTTACATAATATAAGTATAAGCATACTTATGTAGAAACCCAACAGTCCCACTTAAGCAGCACTGGGAGGAAACCTCCAGCAGATCCAGGCTCAGATCATCTGCCTCGATGGTAGGAGTCATAAAGTCACAAATTAGTAAGGATCAGAAAACTCCAGGAAACTGCTGAACATGAAAAAGCAAGATGCTTAATGCTTAATGATTCTGATACGATCTGACATTATCAGACCTTCAGTTTAATTCACCAAATCTGCTCTTATAAATACTAAATGTGGAAACTAGTCTAATGTTAGAAGTAGAGTATCGTTATATAAAAATGACAGCGTCCTCTCGTCTGCTGAGGAGCCGCAGGTTTAAGGAAATATTCAGATCTTTTATCCGAGTGAAAATTCCGACACCACGCCTTAGGAATAGGAACCAGTAGGAACCAGTAGGCTTGTGGCTCAGTGCCTGGCGTGTGGGAGCAGCTTTTGGGCTTTTACTGTACTTGAATGTAGAGACAGTGAAAAGGCGACAGGAAGGGAGAATGATCTAACCTAACTGGGCTACATGTGGCCACCAGCGTGCTCCAGGCCAGAAGACGAGACCGGGCTTAACCGGGTCGACACAGGCTGTCTTTGTGCATGAGTAGCTGACGTGTCAGTGGATATTTTTTCACTCCTTGTTCCAGGGCTTCCCCCCACTCCGGTTCAGCTGCTGTATCCTGTGTCTCGCTTCAGCAACGTGAAGTCACTGCAACACCTCTGCCGCTTCTGTATACGACAGATAGTTCGCATCGACCACATCCAGGAGCTTCCACTGCCCAGGTACCTAATGCTCATTTCATCTGTTACTGTGGGAAAGGTTCAAAGTGATGTGGAGCTGAATGGAAGTAATTATTTTAGTCCGTGCTCCATCTTAATGTGGGATGAATCCTGCTGACTGTTGAACCGACTGATGTTTTATGTTGCACCACTGACACTGGAAGGCTCTCGCTGCTCGTACCAGACGTCTTGTACAAAAGACTGACTGTTGGTTTTTGCCTCTTTCCAGACCGCTAATCTCCTACCTGAGTAAGTTTTATTACTACGACCCAGAGGAGGAGATGTACCTGTCAATCAGGAGCATTCGCAGGGTGGTGGGAGCAGAGCAGGAGGCGCAGACGTAGCAGGAGAGATGTTCTCAGCTCAAGTGAGTTCTCACTGTCTTACTTTAGCTGTTACCTTTGTAGAAACCTGAAAACTTGTCCCTCTGACTTCAGTTGTTCCATGATCATTCACCTTTGTGTGTGTTAGATTAATTCATATTTGATACAGAAAAGTGGGATCACTTGGGGAATCCCTAGAAAGTTATAGCATTCCTTTGGCACTCTCTCACACTGCTGTGTTTTGTGTTGACTTCTACTGTTATTTTACTGCAGGTTTCTAAGCGGAGGACAGATCTGTACCGGCCTGCCAGTCTTCCAGCATCAGCGAATCAGAGTCTCTAGGAATCTCTGTGTCCAGCTGGACTGGAAGGGTCCCTCCTCTGTGTTGATTCGGACTAATAAAAGGAGGGATTACAGTCGCATGGTGGGAAAACTGCAGACGGGGAGAACCCAGCCTGGTCTTCAGAGGGACTGTGCCACAGGAAAACAAAAGCAGAGCGATCATTTTGAACTTGATTTGCTTATTTCCTGAGCCTGCTGAACTGTACTTTTTTGTAACACAAAGCCCTGGTCAGTTTGTACAACTGTTGTTTGCTGCAGTTTCTTTGTTTTTCTTTCCATTCTGACTAAATGAGGGGTTTTGGATTAAAAGGTTTCCCTCAGGAGTGATACGTGACACACGGAGGCAGGGCAACAGAGGCCCATCACCGAGTATGTGGACAGTTCCCTTTGTTCCGTTTCTCTCGATGATGCTGATCTTAATCTGAAATAAAAACCTGATTAAAAATGTAAACATTTGGTGTAGACTTACTGAGTGTTTCAGTTGTGTATGTTTTACTTATCGGACTGAGCTGACATTTTGATTCTCTACATGTAGATTGACATTGTCTTGAGGGGGTTATTGGGAGTTTCATTTTCTCCAGCCAAACAGCAGCATCTGACATGTTCACCTTGCTCACAGCACTTTCAGTCAACATAGAATCTGCAGCAGCTTTTGTCAGGAACTGTACAGATTTATGTCAGTGACAGAAATATGTTGAGTTGAGACTTTTTCTTTACAGCAACATTGTTTTCATTCTCTCTACTGACGTTTCCAGGCTCATGGCTCCCATCCAGTTAGTTAGAATCAAAGAAGCCTTTAATATGAGAAGTGATAAAATAATAATGATACAATTCACAACAAATGACACGATACAATTAAAAACAAATGATACGATACGAGGATCACAATAAGTGAACAGATTTTCATGCCCTGCTCATTACATGTCCGAGGTATCCTCAAAAGTTATGATATTGTCCATTTATAACGTGCAAGAAATCATTGTTCTTTATAAAAATGAGCATGTTTTTGTGGTGAACTGGAGTTTCTTTTAAGGTTTCCCCAAATGCCTCTTGAAACCCTCCATACAGAGGACATGGACTTGTTGTATTCAGCCATTGCACTGGGAATGAACTTCATTAGTATGAGGGGTGTTGTTAAATCAACCACACTAGCACATTTCATTCAAGCTTATGCGATCCAAAGACAAGCTGATGAGAACAACAGATGTGAACAATTTCCACTTATAGACAAAAAGCATATAAACTGCAGGTGTTGTCTTTTTAGAAACAAAAAAATCTCACAGCAAAAGAAAAACCACAAGAAAAAAGGCTTCTGTAATTAGGTATACAACTAATGCTGAAGTGTTTGTCTGAGCTTCTGGTATAAGATTAAATCCAGATGCCTCATTTGCCCCACAGTGCCCTGTCTCACTGTGTGTTTATCTTCCATGACTGATCTCTACCTGTCAGTTCTATTTACTGAAATGCCCAAGTGTATTTTGCTTAGTCTGTTTCTGAGTACCCTGAAGCTGGCTACTGGCTTAGCGTTTTCAGGAAAAGAAAGAAAAAGAAACATCACTATATGCTGTCATTTCCAATGTTTTATTGTGAGATTGACGTTGACATTTTAAGGGGGAAAAAAGACAAACAAATTCTTGTTCTGAGGCATTTTTAAGGTTCAAAGACGTTTACTAATTTGGGTGTGTGGGGGGGTTTGTTGTCTTACAGCTGCTCCCTACTCAAAACCAAATCACAACACTCACATTCTGTAGATGGACAAAACTCTGACTTCACAAAATACATTCTCTTTTTTTTAAAATGCAAATGAAAATAGAAACAGAAACTTAAAGGGGCTGCATGAACAATAGTGACAGTATTACCATGATTTACAGTGTGCAAGTATGTGCAGAGCCAGGGTCCGAAATCTGTCATATTTTATTCAAACCTGGAAATAATTGGAAACGTTAGGGGTTTACAAGAGATACAAGAAGCTGTGACATGTAAAATGAGGAAGAAATAGTTACTTACTTGTTTGTTTGTGCTGTACACCAAAAATGTCAGCTTTTATTCAACCTCTTGTTTCTGATGATCCAGACGTTGAGTGAGTGCTAGTACAGGGACATGTGACTGTTATCTCATACAGGTGTGTCCTGTGAGATAGAATTTCAAATAATAACTAAATCTGAATACACTCTTAAAAGACTGCAGCTTCCCAGAAAGTTGCAAATTCCTAAAAAATTTAAATATTTTATTTTCTATCATGATGATGAATGCACCACTTTTTAGCTGCCAACGTGGACAGTGCTGTTAGATACAATGCAGTATCTAGTCCTGTGAGTTAACGCTGCAGCATTTTCTAAAGGTGGCTTCTCAGCGTAGACAGCATGTCATTTTTTAAGCTATTCCCTTGTTCAAGGCTGAGAACTCTCCAGCTGATGCTTTGGCTCACTGATGGAGCCTGTTAACCGAGAAAAAGTGAGATATCCAAGTTAAATTATGCAGGTCTTTCCCTCTGAAGGCCTCCACAGTGGTGCCTGGGGAGAAAGTGATAGACAGTATCTGCATTCTCCACCGCCAACCACGGTGCACTTGAGGTGAAGAGGGAGAAAGAGCTTTAGCTAAAAGCAGGACTCTCATTTCCCAAGTACTTTAAAAACTCATGGAGTGATGCAGGGAGAGAACATACTGGAGAGCAACATAGACCACTGTATGTGAATAAGGTCAAGTGCACTCATTGGAAAAAGCCTATATGAAAAGAGCTGTATGCTTTGTGGATGTGAATCAAGTCACAGGAAGTTATCTAGTGAGAAAGAGCGACAGCTCATTGGACCCTACACGCTGCCTGAAAGTGCTGGGGGCCAGCTCAGCAGATGTGGAAGACAGATGGGACTGACAGCCACGACTGGAACACGTTCTCCACGGGGTTAAAGGCCTGCAGTGGCAGAGCCGGGATCATGTCTGCTTGTCTCATTGGTTTGTGACCAATGCTGAACCAAAAAAGACAAGTTGCCAGTGTCCAAATCTGGTCCAAGTCCAAGTAAACATCTCAAACAATGTGTGCTAAAATCCATTTTTTAAAATCAAGTTAAAAAAGATTTTACTTTTTCAGATTTATTAAATGGGTTGGTGGTGAACAAATCAGCAGGTGCATGGGTGGCTGTGTGGAGGGATAAAATGTGTGTTTATACAGAAAATTATTTGAGCAGGTGAAGCAAAAGAATTAAAGTCAGAGGTGATTATTTTGAAGCAAGCTGGGTCTAACTCTGTTAACGTATTTATACAATGCCAGCACACAGTATATGAGGAGTTCAATATAAAGAATTGGAAGGATAAATTAAAATTAAAGTAATGATGATGATAGTCAAATGCTGGATGTGATAATGATCAAGATGGCGACAGCAGTCTAACGTCTTCCCCATGTATTTAACGTTGCACCTATTATTTTTGGCGTTTGCAGACGTTTGACCACTGACTGGAGATTAAATGGTGTCATTCTGAATAAAGTCTGTGGCTTGGAGTCAGTGTGCACGTGTTACTTCTTTCAGAGGAAATTCATTTTGACAAATACAAATCTGTTTTCAGTCGTCTAAGCCAGTGGTTCCCAACCTTTTTCCCAAGGGACCCCTATTTTTCTAGACAATTGTTCGATGACCCAACCCATATTTCCTAATATGTAGTAAATGTAATACATTTTTGGTATCTTAAAACTATCAGTCTAAACTGGTTCAGCGGGGTCACATGGGCCGTTTGTTCCTGGTCTCTAACGGACTGCTCCTTATAATAAAACAAGGCAGGCGTTAAAAGGCTCTGACAGCAGTGACTTAAAGCTCATTGATCAGTACGGCTGTCATTCTTGATTTGGCCGAACTGCCCCTCAAACATCACATTGGCCGTGATAACCGCCAGTGAAACCGTATTCCTGCTGCCATAGGGCAGAGCTCCGCTAGCGTTAGAAACGCCCCCTCTAGGAACAGAACTGACATCTCATTGGTCAAACCGTCATCCATCCACTTACGTCCAAAAACGATATGCAATTATTGGCTTAGTTAAATTTCAATCATATAGTAGGCTCAACACGATTGGTCAGTCTAGCCGTCCCTCAACGCTCCATTGTGCGTGGATTGGTGCAGCAGCGCGGGCGGATTCCTACACGGGCTCGGTCTTCAAGGCTCGCGGAGAGCGAATGTCGTCATGAGCGGTGGGTAGGAATTAAAACATTGGTGTTTATATTGCAATCTACTTCTTTTAACGTTATAATTGCATTTTGCAGCGAAGCACTGCATATTATGCGGTACGAATACTTATGTTTTTGGATAGCTGGGGTGTTGTGTGAACTAAAATAAGCATTGCACTTCCGGAAAAGGCTTGCCTTTTTCTGTAACGTTATCAAAGAGTTTGACTTGCTAGCTACGCGTCAGCTAGCCAAATATGCTAGTGTAATATATGTAGCTAGCTGGCTATTTACTTCTTTCCCCATGATGTAATCACGCGTTTTATCTTCCCATTTGTTCCCAAGTAAAATACAGAATTGCGCAAATGCTGCAACATCATCTTGGTTCGTTAAACTAAGCTGCACACGAATCCAAATCAGCTTAAGCTAGCTGCTGTTAGCTTCTTCAGTTTGTCTGGTTAGTGCTGCTAGTTAGCTTAGAGCTAGCGTTAGCTTGTGGTTCACAGTGAAGCAAACCAAGAGTACTTGATTGATGGCGGCGCTATTTTGAGGCCACGCTATTTTTCCTGTTTGCGCCCTGCTCAAAGGGCTTACAGAAACACGCGAGTTTGTAAAATGGCAAAAACCGCGTTCACTGTTGTGAGGCTGCCTGCTAAACGTTAGTTTGTGTAGCGGCTCACCCCTCTACTCTGCTATATCTAAAAATCTATCTCAGGTGAGGCGAGGGGGATTAGAGGCTCAGCAGGCTGAATGTTTTTGGTTTTACGATGAAGTTAAAGCACAAACATGAACAGCTGCATGAGTAACACTTTCACTCAATGAGCCGTGTAGATCTGGGACCTGTTTCTTTTGGGTTTCAGCATAGGCAGACATAGCACAGAGGGTCTCTGGTAGGTTGAAATTAATGCCTAAGAGATGAAGTGGAAGAATTGGAATGATCTGTTGCATTACAGATTTGTTCATCATAACAAGTGGTTCATGCTTTGAGTTTTGAATTGCTTGTGTTGGGTTGATTTGAAGCACCAGTTTGTGCCTTTTGTTAGTCACAGAGCTAATGATGATTTTGTAACAAAAACCCTAATTTGACAAATATTATGCTTATTGTATAATGTTTAAAACTTGCAGTAACTTTATTCTTAATAAATCATTTTTCAACTTGTCCCAATCTCCTCTATTAGGAAACATCATACTGTGGAAACAACAACCAGAAATGACAGTCATCAGTTCAGTTTGCACTAAACCATGTCATAGGCAACACATTTTATTTCCAAATAAATTATATTTCTGCAGTAATCAGAATATAATATTCATAATATTTCATCTTAATTAATTGAAAGTTTTTTAAGGACTGTGGGAATCTACAGAACATTGTTGCTAAAAGTAGTTGTGGGCTTTGTTCTTTTTTAAATGGGAACACATATATATTTGAATAAACAGACACACTACGGCTGGACCTCTATTTGTTGTTGCTCTGTAAAGCATATTTACAAAATAGTTGATGTGTGACCCTTTCATTAATTATTTGATCAGTAGTTGCAGTTGTAAAATGGACAAAACACACTCAACTCTCGGTTACAGTTTTATTACGTTATAGGCACAAGCTGCACTACTTTAGTGCACACATTGAAAGCATGAAATCAACATCTCCTGCACTTAAAGCCAGTCTGTGATAAAACAGTCGTTCACTAGTATTGTACAGGTCCACAGACTGCTTATCAGTGTCTGTTTGATGATTAACATGCTTTGAGCTCAACTCAAATACTACAAACTTCATTATTTCTGTTTGTTTCACGTGTTTAGAAATGAGGACACATGTTTAGTAGAATCTAAAAATAGCCCCAAAGCACTGCTGCTACTATTTTTAAAAAGCTGTGATGGTGTTTTATGTGCAAACTTCAGGTGGAAATGCCTGGAATAGGTCACTCACTGTAAATTTTATTGCACCACTTTACCTTGAGCTATTTAAACATAACATACTTGACCTATAGCCAACATTAGATTTACCCTGCTAGTAAACTGTCAGACAGCATGTGTATACTGACCATCTAAATAGAAATATAATACGCTTCATGAATTTAGTCTTTTCCTTTAACAGTTCATTTATTTTTCTTAGGGAGACTTGTTTCTAGTAACGTGATCTGTTTGTCAGCATTGTTTGTGTTCATACTTTTCAGTGATCAAACATATTAGCTCTCATGGCCAGTGAGCTATAATGATGTTATATATATAATGATCTATTAGATGTTATGTGGAGAGGATGTCAGTTCTTTTTTTTTTAGATTTTTTTTCCAAAGATCCAAATACTTGTTTTGAAAAAGAAAATGGCAATAATTTGAAATGGTGTAATTGCATAGCCTATTGTAGCAGTAACCAAAGCTCATTAAATAGCAAGAATTGATCGCATGTCAAAAAGGTTTTATCCAAAGCAACTGGACTTTGGTTTCTTAACGACGTTTCACCCTTCGATTCCAGAGGGCTTTCTCAAGTCAAACCAAACCTAACAAGTCCAGTTGCTATTGGATAAAACCTTTTTGAGATAACCAAGACCTGGGTGACTGAGAACCTTCACAGATATTTAGCAGTGTTGGTTTTTATAGAGTTGTCATATATGGTTATCATACCCCTTGAACATTTCCACATTTTGCCACATTACATCCCCAAACTGAAATGTATTTTATTAGGACTTGATATAATAGACCAACAGAAAGTAGCATAATTGTGATTTGGAAGGAACACACATGGTATTCTAATTTTTTATTTAAAAAATAAAACAAATAATTCTGAAAAGTTAGTTTCATCGTCCTGCTAGAAAGTGAACCTCTGCTGCAGCCTCCAACAGGTTTTCTTCCAGGATTGCTCCATATTTAGCTTCATCCATCTTCCTATCAGCTCTGAACAGCTTATCTGTCGGTGCTGAAAGAAAGAATCCCCACAGCATTATGTTGCCACCTCCATGCTTCACAGAGGGAGTGTTTTTTTTAGATATTCTGAGATAACATTACACACACAAGTGGACTATGTATTAATTAGGCGAATTCTGAAAGCAGCTGGTTGCACTGCATTTTATTTACACAATCATTACATAAAATCATAAAATTCCAATAAAATAAATGTAAGTTTGTTATTTAAAGGTCATCTCTGGGAGCGTAGTTGTTGATCTTTGTGTGTCTTTATTATTGTCCGAGAGTTGGCACAGGTTACAGTGAGACATTGCAGAGCTTGTTTTGTTCAGACATGTTTCTGTTTTGTGTGAACATTCTGTGTCTTTGAAAAGTTGCTGCAGTCTGATTCTCACTGGGTTGCGTGTGTGTTTTCCAGAACAACAGGACAGTATGGCCACCACTGTTACTGTCAGTCCCAGTGAATACCTTCAGCCCTCCGCCGCTTCCACACAAGTGAGTAACAGCCAGATGTTGTGTGCTGTGCTGCGTTACCTTCATGCCACTGCACCATGTAGGGGCGTGTTTGTGCCACAATCGTACTGAGCAGAAACTCGCATACATGTCATCTGAGCTACAGTAGTAAGGCACCACAAAACTATACTTTTTCAGTAGTTCACATGTCTGTATGAAATCAATATTGTTATATGTACAGTCAAGTCCATAATTAATCATACCACTGACAAATTTTCACTCAGTTACTTTTATTCAACCAGCAAGTTATTTTTTGACGTGAAATGACATGGGTGTCGCCTAAAAGAGGCTTTATTGAGGAAAAAAACATCTCTTAACTTGCTGGTTGACTGAAAGTAACTTTAAGTCAAACTTTGCCAGGAGTATGATTAATTATGGGCTTTACTGTACGTATGATAAGACAATAATACCTGACCATGGGTTTAAAACTAAACATAGGATAATAAAAAATAGGATTTGACATGTTTTGCCACACACGACTGTATATCATGTGGTCTTGACATTCAAAATTGTATTCTCTTTAGATTGTTTGACTTACTAAACATTAACAGTCATGATTTTGAAAGCACAAATAGTCTCTGAAATACAACTGTACATTAACAGTTTTAATGTTTTGCTGCTGGTTTCACTATATCCATATCAAACACAGAGTCACACTTTGGAAACCTGCCTTTAGCACAGGTAATGTTCCAGGTATAATGAAGACACCCAGTGTACAGTGTATGAGGTGTTTTTAAAATAGCTGAGCTGACATTCATGTAGATGCTTCAGGATCGCACACACGGACTACAGAGGAGTACAAAACCTTTGCAGCATCATTTTTCCACACTGAAAATCAGCTGATTTATTGTCTCATCACTTGCTGTCTCACTTGTCTCTTTTTCTTAGCGCTGACCAATTTCTGCTCAGGGTGGCCTAATGCAGAGTGAGTGTGTGAGTTTTATCTGAGTTGTCATGTCTGATGGTTTTTTTCCTGCAGGACACACAACCCTCTCCTTTGGCCCTTCTGGCTGCCACCTGTAGTAAGATTGGTCCACCTGCTGCTCAGGCTCCTGCCACCTCCCCTCCAGCGCAGCCGCAGCCTCGCAGGCTCCTCCCCATAAAGCCAGCTCCAATTGCCCCTGCTCCCCCTAAAAACCTGGGTTTTCTCTCAACCAAAGGCAATGTGATCCAGCTCCCCGCTGGCCTGGGCTCCACAGCCCCTGGCAGCCCCATCGTCCTTACTATCCAGCAGAGCCCAGCCCGCACTAATACCACGGCCCCCACCAACATCCAGTACCAGGTAGTGCCGCAGATTCAGGGCACTCAGACTATCCAAGTGATGCCACAGGGAGGTCAGATCCAGCTCATACCAGGCACCAACCAGGCCATCATCACCACTCCCATGACCGTGCCGGCTCCAGCACCCGCCACTACTCCAGTGTCCCCGCAGAAGACGCTAGCCATCAAACCTTCCCCCAGGCTGCGAAAGCCAAACAACACAACAGCAAACATGATGCAGCTGCCCAGTGGCTTCACGCTGCCGCTCAATGTGGCAACAGGAGAGGTGGGCGGAGCGCAAATTGTCACGGAGGCAGCAACTGCTCCTCCCATGTCTGGAAAGGGACGTCGAGGGAGGAAGAAGAAAGTGGTTACAAAAGAGGAGTCTCCACCTCTACCACCTCCTCCTGTGCAGGCTGCTACACCACCCCCAGAACAGATGGAGACCATAGTGATAGAAGCTGGTGACAACATCATACAGGTAAATGAGGCAGTGATTTAAAAAAAGCACTAAAAGCAACACAGATGAACTTTGTATAAGTTGAGTGACCTTGTACTGTTTATCGACATATTATCGAGTTGTTTGCTGGAATGATTTTAAAAACACAGTTTACTTCCTAGAAAAAGAATGTAGGTTCTTTCAAAATAAAAAAATTAAATAAAAAACATCAATTTATTAAGGATAATATGAAATAATAAAATTAGGTAATGCTCACAAAGTAAATAAAAATGTTCCTTTTTGCGTAATAAACGGTTAAAAACAAACTTAATCAGTGTTAAATTGTTGACTGAATTCACTGGTTTTGCTAATACATTAGGATATTAAAATGGGAAAAGGTGCAGCTTACAGTAAGTAACACTGAGCTTTATTACCAGACTCGTTTGTTTCCCAGTTCTACGCAGAATTTGAATCTTTAAGCTCATTGTTTTAGATTTACCGCCTGCAGCTTTAAGAGTTTTTGGTAATTCTTTTAAGCATTATTTCCAGGAGCAGAACTTAAAATCATTATTGGGGAGGTGAGCGTGCAAGGCGTTTGGACTTAAAGGACACAAAAGTGAATACACATACTTTTTTTGTACTAACAATGCAGTGAGGAAATATTTAGTTAAGTAAAAGTCATATTTACACAGGACAGTGCTAGAATAAATATTTAATGAGGCGTGTAATAGATTACAGACACGCAGGAGGTGGTTTTGTACAGTCTGTGCGCATATACATATTTATTTACTGTAAAAACAGACATCTTTCGTTTGTATTTGTCACGTGATGGATTCTACTGTATAAACGTGTATTTGCATGTTGTTGTTCAGTGCTGAGTGAGGGAATAATCCAGAATACAGCATGTGAACACCACAGGGTAACCTCTCCTGTGTCTGTATTTGCAGGCGGGTAACAACCTACTGATCGTGCAGAGTCCTGGGCAGCCGGCTGTGGTGCAGCAGGTCCAGCTAGTCCAACCCAAACCAGATACTCAGGTGGTTCAGATCCCCCAGCAGGCCTTGAAGGTGGTGCAAGCTGCCTCTGCCACACTGCCGCCTGTGCCACAGCGACAGACGGTCCCCTCAAACCTGCAAGTCACCTCGACAGAGCCAACACCGACACAGGTACCAACTAAGACTCTTGTCTTAACTCTTCAGAACTGTTGTGTACAAACAATTGCTACATCTGTCCTGACTTATAAATGGCTGACTGCCGTTGGGAAAGCTTTTCTGAAATTGCACCAGTATCTCAGCACGCTTACAATATCAAACAAAGGCATGTGCAAACATGTTCGGGCTCAGCCTTGACCTCATTGATGCTGATAGTACGAGGAGACATGTCTGTCAGTTTTAATGCAACTTAAATCAGTGTTTGACACGTTTTCTTCCCTCAGATCATTTTTAAAACGACATCAGGCGAGTGGCAGTCAGTTCTGCTCCAGGACTCTGTTTCCACAACGACAACGCCCACCACATCGGTCGCCACCACCACCACCACCACATCGCCCCCAGTTAGCACTAAGAAGACGCCAGCAGGGGGGCGAAAGGAGAGAACTCTGGCCAAAATTGCCCCAGCCGGCGGGATGATAGCGCTGAATACGTCACAGCTCTCCTCAGCAGCTCAGGCGGTGCAGACAATCAGCATCAACGGGGTCCAAGTTCAGGGAGTTCCTGTCACCATCACCAACGCAGGGGGTGAGTCCACGTGTTTCCAGCCTGGAAGATGGAACATGGTAGAAAGTGCTTCTACGGGTCATTATAATATCTTTTATGTGACCGACCACCACCATTACATTTGTTTCTGTCTACCACAATATTAATACCACCCAGCGGTGCTACTGCTCTGACTGATGGATGTAGGCACTCACTTTAATGAGAAATGAGTTTGGAACCAAAGAAAGGTACCTCTGGTTCACGTTCGGACTCAGTCACTAGATTTGTTCCTTATTGAAAAAGGAGTTGTTAAAGTCGTCTGAAAACTGAAGATAACGACACAGGAGCAAACACGATACCAGGAAGTCGCGTGACCACACACCTTTGCCTACACGAGATTGACTGGTCATCTCTTTATTAGAGGCATATGTGACACAAAAACAGAGAATAGCCCTGCAGCCTTTTGTGCAGTTATATAATTGCTGACATTGCAATTGTAATTAGATCATGCAGCATTAGTAAGTTCTACTGCAGCAGCAGTGCACATAATACGAGATACTAGAAGACCAACAAACATGTAAATATTTCTCCAGTTCACCTCTGGGTAAAGCTCCACCTGTTTTTAATATGATATCAATCCTATTTAAATGTGCATTACGTTAAAGTGCATTTTAATTAATAAAGAGAATTTCTGCTTATTACAGTCAGCTTTTAGTCTAATTAGAGGAGCTTGGCAGCTTTCGTACGGACCCTGCTGTGTCTCTTACAGTGGGTCTGTTTCTGTGTTTGTCAGGCCAGCAGCACCTAACGGTGCAGACAATGCAGGGCGGAGGGCTCCAGCTGGCGACAACCCAGGGCCAGTCGGCCATCCAGGTAGACCAGACCTTGACTCTGGAGCTGCCCGGACAACCAGCAGAGAAGAAGCGGCGCATGGCTTGCACTTGTCCCAACTGTAAAGATGCAGACAAAAGGTGTGTGGATAATGTTGAATGAGAAAGATTCAATAAAGAGGCAAGAACGTTTTCTCTCTCTGCAGCTGCATGTGCCTCACTTAGTGTGTACTCTCTACAGGCCTGGGGAGGTGGGGAAGAGGAAGCACATCTGCCACGTTCCCGGTTGTGAGAAGACATTCAGGAAAACGTCGCTGCTCAGAGCTCACGTCCGGCTGCACACCGGCGAGAGGCCTTTCGTCTGCAACTGGGTTTTCTGTGGGAAGCGCTTCACACGCAGCGACGAGCTGCAGCGGCACGCCAGGACGCACACAGGTGCTGTAGACACCGAGTCATGCATGAAAATACACACACCCTCAAAGGCATGCACAGGATGTAGAGTTTCATTCCACAGCAGAGCAGTACAGATGGGGATTTAACCAGCCTAGGTGTGGTAAAAACTGCATACTGGTAGATGCTTTCAAAAGCTTAACAGGAAGTCAATAAAACTGTGTAACACAGACTTACAGACGGACTTTGGTTTTCCTTTTTCTTTAGTATTATCGGTTTTCTTCAGTAAAAATAACATTCTCTGCTACTCACAATGGACAGTAGTGGGTCATAAAAACAAGAGCTGCAGTGAAGGAACATTTGAAGGAGAAGATATGAATACAAATATTCTCTGATATCAAATAACAGGATTTCCTGTTTTTCTTGTCATGTATTCTTACAAACTGCATATGTTCAGGTATTAGGTCAAACAAAGCATTTGTTTATGTCTATATCTATCAATGGGAAATCATACAAATACAAAGGAAGAGAGGAAATGGGGAAAATAATGAAAGATCACATATAGATTGATATACATACATATATAGGTCCTTCTAAAAAAAATAGCATATTGTGATAAAGTTCATTGTTTTCTGTAATTTATTGATAAACATTAGACTGTCATATATTTTAGATTAATTACACACAATTGAAGTAGTTCAGGGCCTTTCATTGTTTTAATATTGATGATTGTGGCATACATCTCATGAAAACCAAAAATTCCTGTCTCAAAAAAATTAGCATATTATGAAAAGGTTCTCTAAACGAGCTCTTAACCTAATCATCTGAATCAACTAGTTAACTCCAA
>JAUMTR010000001.1:1269275-1287020 GCA_032270685.1 Microctenopoma stevenorrisi
ATTCCCCATCACGAACACTACAAAATACACAACGCAGAGTAACGGGGAGTCGTAGAGGAGTTTTCAGCAGGCAGAACAGGGACATCACCAGCAGCTCGGGTTACATGCACTAAGTCAAATTCCAGGTCACAGAATTTGTGAATTTAACCCTGATTATAATAAAATATAATGAATTAATTCCAAATTAGGATAATTCTGCTGCTCGGCTTTTGTGAATTAAATGCTTCTCATCTTCAAAGCTTATGTGTTACACAATGTCCTGCAGCCAGTTGTTGTGTATATCAGGAGAAACCCACTGAACCAGCAATTAATTTTATAACTTGTATAAAGGTGCTAAAATATCAAGTTTGCTCCTTTTTTACAGTCGCCACCTCAATAAAGATTTGCAATTGCAATTTATGCATCTGTTTTCTTTGTTCTCTCTGTTAGAATCGGTTATAGATAAAGATAGATATATATTTACTTTAAATACCTCATAGAATCCCAGCAGAGCACTTCTCTCTCAGAGTGCTGGTTTACTTGTGGTTCCTAGAGTTTCTAAATGTAGAATGGAAGGCAGAGCATTTAGCTATCAAGCTCCTCTCCTGTGGAACCAGCTCCCAGTTAAAGTTTGGGAGGCAGACACCCTCGCTAGATTTAAGATTAGACTTAAAACTTTCCTTTTTGATAAAGCTTATAGTTAGAGGTAAATCAGGTGACTCTGAACCATCTTTTAGTTAAGCTGCTATAGGTTTAGTCTGCTGGGGGACTTTCCTAATACACCAAGCTCCTCTTGTCTTCTACCTCTGTTCACTTTATGCCATCATTACAGGGTATTAGCTTTGTTTATTCTCTCTCCCCTAGTTGTCCTTTCTCTTTCTGCAATCATATACTGCATTGTAATATGAATTTACTGTATTTTTATATATATTTATTTTATGAAAAAATATTTTTGTTCCTGTTACACTAGTACAGTTGTCCCATTCTTTTTGATATAAATTAAATAACAAAATATTAAATAAATAAATAATAGAAATACTAGTATAAATAGTATAATGTCTATTTTTTGTTGTTTTATATTAACATTTACACTTTTTTTTACCACTGTGGAGACAGTATAATGATAGCCAAATCTGAAACTGTTTCTTTAAATTTTAAACCTGTATAATACTACCATTGTAAGAGACAATGCGAACGTAATATCTAGGGAAGGTTTTTATGTTATGTGGTATTGAATTTCTGGGTGGAAGTTTATTTTTAAACACCTGCTGACTGCGTCATCAGCAGTCGACGGTCATAAGAGCCGGTAATATTTAAAGGTTAATTATCCTAATTGTATCCCTTACTGTTATTATTGAGTTTTATTTAACGATTGTCTGGTGGGATTATTATTTACATGTTAGCGTGGCCGGTGACACAAGCTGTAAATTTTGATATTTCGTTAGCTAGGCTAGTTAGCTAGCCTCGTTTGTTTACAGTAGTGTGGTCAGTTTCGTTTTGGAAAGCGCCTAATATCATCACCCCGAAATCTGTCAGTTTACCAGGTTTTCTTCCTTCTGCTACCTGAGTGCTTGAAGGTGAGTGCATTCTTTGTGTGTGGGTTAACTTTGGTGTCCTAATTCAAATTGTGTTCTCTTTCTGTTAATCGTAGTTTAAGACTATAAACATTGCTTGACTAAAATTTGTAGAGTTGGATTAAATATGACTCTGTCTAATCAAAGAAGACTTTGATCTGACCAGAGTTTAATATTAGTGTACTTGACAGTTAAGTACATGTTTACCTGCCACTTTCAAAATCAGATCTATTGTAGCTGGTTTCATATTGTAAGCTATAACAACAACTCGTTTTCTTTTTTTCTGATGACCCTTTATCCCTTAATGGTTATATCCATTTAATATTTTCTTTTCAGCTGTTTCTCAGAATGACAGCAGTCAGATAGCAGGTGGGATGAGCGACTTTGGACTGGCAGATCTGGTCGTGGGCCTCTGTCACACAGACAAGGAGATTCCTTTTCCTGTGTGGCAGAATGGAAACATCAGTCCCTGTTTTAACCAGCTCATCCTCGGAGCCCTGCCTCATTGTGGGATGGCAATTATCAGCGCATGCTACTTAAGCATGGCAAGGTAGGACAGGCATTTGTGCAAAAAGTAGACATTACTCTAATATCTAATGTGCAGTACAGTTTTACAGCAATATTTTTGATTATTTTCTTATTATTATGAAAGATGACTAAAACAAATCTGCTACTTCTTCAGATGTAGTCCCCTCCGGTCATCTCCTCCTTGTGGTTGGACACTTAGACTAGGGTCCACTTTCCTGGTGGCACTTCTCTTCGCTGTAGATGTGGTCCTGGTAGGCGTCCTCCAGCAGGGGGACATGTATCTGGACGTCCTCGCTGACGGCTGTGCCATCCTAGCCTGGCTGGTCCACTTCAGTGCAATAACAGTACTCCAGAGGACAGCTTTCAGGAGAACCAGAGGGCCACTTTTGCTGCTTCTGTTGGTTCTTCTGTCAGTCCCCAACCTTGTCATCAGCTTGATGATTTACTGTGATAATCGGCAATGTTTAAATCTCTCTGACCCTCTTAAATTTGTACGGTTTGTCCTTGCCTCAGCCCGGACGTTTCCGCTCCTGGTTTATCTCTTGGCATTTGCATTTCCTTGTATCAGTGATGCTGGGTACACCTTGTATATTAATGCTGTGGATGGATCCCCGCTCGTCCCAGACAGGACCTCCCCAGATACGGGGGAAATGGTGGCTGAGGATGGGAGCAGCTGCCTCTCTCGACTCTTCTATCTTTGGCTGACCCCTCTTCTCAGGCGGGGCCAACGCGGAGAGCTGGACAGACCAGTCGATGTCTATCATCTTCCTCGGAAACTTCGTACATCTGTCGTTCGACGATATTTCCACCAGTGTTGGGAGGCCTGTCGACCAGAGGCAGGGGTCAGTAGCAGGCAGGATCAGTGGCCCAGGCCAGTAAACAGTAACCTCTTGACTGGCAGCTGGAGTACAAACTACAAGGAGGAAGTGCTGGAGCTTAAAGGTGATGTGGGACTGCTGAAGGTGCTGCACAAGGCGTTTGGGTTGCGATATTACCTCCTGGGTTTGCTGAAGGTGGTTATCAACATGCTGAGCTTTGCCGGTCCCTTGCTCCTCAGCAATTTAGTGAACTTTATGGAAGAAGATGGAGCACCAGTCAGCAGGGGCGTGTGGTGCACCCTGGGCCTATTTGCAGCCACTCTTCTCTCCTCTGTGCTACGAAACATCTTCGTCTTTGAAGTGTCCAAGGTGGCACTGTCGGCGCGCGCTGCTCTTGTGACGGCCATCTACGGCAAAGCCCTCAGGGTCTGCAGCAGCAGCCTGGCTGCTTTCAGTCTGGGAGAAGTGGTTAACCTAATGAGCACAGACACCGACCGAGTGGTCAACTTCTTCAACAGTTTCCACGAGCTGTGGAGCCTTCCATTTCAGTTTTCCATCACCCTCTACTTGCTGTACCTGCAGGTGGGTGTAGCTTTCCTCGGAGGGCTGTGTGTGGCGCTGCTGCTGGTACCGCTCAACAAGTTCCTCGCTTCCCGAATCCTCAGCAACAACAAACACATGCTCAGATACAAGGACAGTCGTGTTAAGGTGAGAACTGTTGTGAATTGATATTATGAGTCACGTTGTTTTGAGTCTGTTCATTTCTTGTTCACACAGTATTTGTTCTCACATCTATGCAGAGATTTATTGATCTGTGTTCAATCTGTGAATGAATTTTCTTCCCAGATAATGACAGAAATCCTCTTCGGCATTCGCGTCATCAAGTTTTACAACTGGGAGCCTCGTTTTGCTCAGAAGGTTGCCGTCTGTCGTGAACAGGAGTTGTCCCACCTGAAGGCCATTAAATACCTGGATGCCATGTGCGTGTACACCTGGGCCGCTCTGCCCGTGGTCATCTCCATCCTCACCTTCATCACGTTTGTGCTGCTGGGGCACCAGCTGACGGCAGCTAAGGTGGGAGAAGGTGCTAGAATACCATCAGCGACTGTTTTACCTTCCGGCAACTTTAGCAAATCTCGCACCACTGTAGAAATTATTCTTTGTTCTTCTGTGAGGCTGAACCAACTTTTTCACGTTAATTTAAAATCTGATGATGGATAGAAATTAATTACCTTCTAATAAGAAATAAGAAAAAAAATCTGGTTTAAAACTTTAAAGCTCCACCCCTTAACAAAGAAAAGGTAATCGAAGGCACTTTGTTATAAATATATGACCTATAAAAAGAAGTTTATTTCAGGATGACTGACGTCCACACTCAGCAGCTGAACTCTTCCCTTGTAGGTTTTCACAACACTCGCTTTGGTGGGAATGTTGATCTTCCCACTCAACTGTTTTCCCTGGGTACTCAACGGCATCCTGGAGGCCAAAGTGTCTCTAGAACGAATCCAGCGCTTCTTCAAGCTGATCAACCAGGATCTGCAGGCGTACTATGCTCTGGGTATGCTGCTAAATGTTTTTATATGTCATATGCACTGCTGTATTGTCTTTGTTCTGAAACATATCTGTCCACAGTGTCTCCTGAAGACGCTCAGACATCGCTCCTGCTCAGCCAGGGAACGTTTTCCTGGCAGGGTCCTGATAGTCGGGACCATAACAGAGAAGAGGAAACGGAGGATGTGGCTCCTAAGGGAAGTCTGCTGCTTCACAGTCTCAATCTACACATAACCAAGGTATAGGCCATAGATGTACACACACTGTACACACGTGGTATTTATGCTGTTAATGTTTTGAATCAATCGATTAAGACATTTACTGTAACCTGTAAATGAGTTGGACCCTGCAGTCAGTGTGTGGCAGCCTGTAGCATGATCAGTGTTGATCTGTGTCTTATTCAGGGCTCTCTGGTTGCTGTGGTTGGGAAAGTCGGCTGTGGAAAGAGCTCCTTACTGGCTGCTCTCACAGGAGAACTCAACAGGTGCACTTTGTATAGATGTTACTTTCATCCTGCTGTAGCGGAAACCAGATCTGAAGGGATTTTCTTTTAACAGATGAACTCTGTATTACCCCGCACACCACCAAGACCACTTTTCTCTGCAGGCTAGGTGGAGGGATTTATGCTGCAGACCGTGAGGCCGGGTTTGGCCTGGCTTCTCAGGAAGCATGGATCCAGCATGCATCAGTACGAGACAACGTCCTGTTTGGCAAAGCCTATGATCCCACCTTCTACCAGACTGTGATTGAGGCCTGTGCTCTCTCAGACGACCTCAATGTAGGGACGTTAATGTCTCTGTCTTTCACTGTCTCCGTGTAAATGAACATTATGACTTGACTCATATACAGGGAGCATTAACATTAACTTCTCTGCAGGTTTTACCAAGTGGGGACAAGACAGAGGTGGGAGAGAATGGAGTGACCCTGAGTGGAGGACAGAAGGCTCGGCTGTCCCTCGCCAGAGCTGTTTACATGGTCAGTTCTCTGCGCAAAGTTTCTGCATCAAGCTCAGAACGAGGGAGAAGGTGCTGCCAAACAGAAAGTAGGATAAAACCTGAATCTGATTGGACCCTGATGTTTTTATTTCTGCATGGATTGGCAAGTTCCTCATAGTGTTAAAGACCAGCTTGGCTGGATATTTACATGCGTTGCTTTATATTTTTAAAAAGAAATTAAGTTACCACTGATCAGCAGGGTCATTAGTATTTTGTCTTTTATTTAAAAAATATATTCAATATGGACACAAACAGGTTGTTTCATGATAAGGTTGCTTGAGGCTGTGGGTCCAGCATGTGATGGTCCTCTGTCCCTCACTACTTTAGGACAAAGACATTTACCTCCTGGACGATCCGCTGGCAGCAGTCGATACAGACGTGGCTGAACACCTCATGCAGAAATGCATCATTGAGCTCCTGAGGGGAAAGACCAGAATTCTTTGCACGCACCGCATTGAGTTTGTGGACAAAGCTGACATGGTGGTCCTCATGGACAACGGAACAATCATCAAAACAGGTTGGTGGAAACATCCCCTTTGGATCTGGTCTGTTTTAATTGCTGAATAAAAAGTTTACTTTAGCTACAAAAAATCGCAATGAAGAAGAACACTTAATGTAGACATTTCCATTTAATAAAATGAAATGGTTTAAACTGGAAAAAGAATAAAAACGGGTTGCCGGTGTCATGAAACGTGCCAGATCACCCAGCTCATAACTGTGAAGTTTAGTGTAGAGAAAGCAGTTATTTAACTGGTAGTACAAGATAGTATGACCACGGGAAGATACAATGACTTAGTCAACGTTAACTTTGTGCTTTTAAACAGGGACACCAGCAGAAGTCCTTCCTTTGATAGAGGTGGTGCCGAAAAAACTCAAGAATGACAACAACGAGAGAGAGAAAGGTACAAAATTATAACGGCTCGACAGTAGAAGAAGTGATGTACAGACGAATGTAGCTTTTGTTCTGAGTTTATTTTGGCGGGTCGGTCTAGATGGTGTGGCTCAGGAGGAGGAGGAACAGACTTCATCCCTTGGTCTATGTGGGGATGAGGATCCTGACCTAACGGGGGTGGAGCAGAAGCAGGTGGGCGGGCTGGCGTGGAGAGTGTACCAGACCTACTGGGTGGCTGTGGGCGGGGTGCTGGCCGCCTCCATCCTTATGTCTCTGCTCCTCATGCAAGGTTTGGATCGACAGCTCAGTTTCTCTGTGTTATACATGTACAGCGTTGACAGTCAGCAGAAATCACGATGTAATAATGTCGCCAGTTTAAAACACTCCAAAGTTGGAGCGACATGCTGTAAATCATCCGTCACTGTCTCATCCTACGTATATTTTGTGATCCAGTGTCTAAGAATGTTTCTGACTGGTGGCTGTCACACTGGATCTCGGAGCTGAAAACCAACAGTTCCTCCGGGACTAATGGTTCTTCCCCAGGTGCCTTCAGCTCACCTCACCTGCTGCTCTTCTCGCCAGGTGGCCTGCTGTGAGTTGACCAGTCATCAGCTTTTTTCACAGTATTATTTTAGGACTCAGTATAATTTGGCCATAGCCTGTGTTAATTTCTCTTAAATAAGTTCTTGTATAATAAGTTATCATTAATAGTAGTAAATGAACTAATCCGGTCTAACTGCTGAAATGTTCTCCGTCTTTTTACTGAATCTTACTACATCCAGGTCTCCCCTGACCTCAGTGCAAACACTTTCCTCAAACACAAGCTCTGATGTCAGGTTTTATCTGACCGTGTACGGCTCCATTGCTGCATTCAACACCATCTTCACCGCCGTCCGAGCCTTCCTCTTTGCCTATGGAGCCATCTGCGCTGCCGCAGCCATCCACAACAGACTTCTGGATCGGGTTCTTAAGGTGGGCTGACAGCAGATTGAATTTGTCATGTTTGGCAGCAGGAGCTGGTTCGAGGTCAGAGAAGCAGGCTTGAAATGTATATTCACAGCAAACAGTTGCATGTTTTATGTCCAGCAGACATACAGTGACTTTAACATTCATTAGAAGCCACATTTTAGATGGAAATCAGGCACTCACACCACTTTTAGCTCCAGTTTTGGTCTCCTACTTCACCTACTCCTACTTTCTCTAATGTGGTTCAAATAAAAGACTAAATAACGTCTTGTAACATCCTTCCCCAGGCCACCGTGACTTTCTTTGACACCACCCCGTTGGGGCGCATACTCAACCGCTTCTCCTCAGACCTGTACACTGTGGATGACAGCCTGCCGTTCATCCTCAACATCCTGCTGGCCAACGTGTTCAGTCTGCTGGGCATGCTGGTGGTGATAAGCTACGGACTGCCCTGGGTCCTCGTGCCTCTGCTGCCCCTGGCCATGCTCTATTACCGCACTCAGCACTTCTACAGACACACGTCTCGGGAGCTGAAGCGACTGTGCAGCCTCACCTTGTCCCCCGTCTACTCGCACTTCTCTGAGACGCTGACCGGGCTGGGGACCATCCGAGCCAGCGGCAGCTCTGCCAGGTGAAAGGCAGCAAGGCTGAGGCTGATTAATGAGACAGTGGCTGATGTCCTTCGGTTTGCACATTTCTGATTCCATAAGTCTGGGTATTAATGGAACATTAGGTTGTTGGCAACTAGAATTGTTAGTTATTAGCTTGCAGAGGTGTAATGAAGTACATTTACTTCATGACTGTACTGTGGGGCGACTGTGGTTAGGTAGACCAGTTGCCTGCCAATTGGAAGGTTGGTGGTTCGATTCCCCGCCTCCTAAAGTATGTGATCTCCGATCGCATCATTTCATTGCCGACCAGGAAAGCCGATCACCTGTAGCTCATATTTTACAGCCTGCAGAGGTCCTGAGTGCGGTGTAGCCCCCCCCCACCCCCCTCACACTTTCCGTCACACTGCAAAACACTGCAAACTACAGACCTGTTCTGGATCTTATTCTGGAGCATTGTAACACACTAATCTATAATAAAATAATACTTTCGGAAATGTATAATCCAAATGATTGATTGGTGATCGTATCAGAATCGACAGCAAAAAGCCTGATTGGAACATCCATAGTCCAGTCTATATTATTCTGTTTGAAAAACTAGACGATATCCGAATTTCTGAATAACCTCTCACACTGCAGGTTGTGGACAAAAGAAGAAGGTCGTGTGTTTTGTACGACCAGAATTGTTTTTTTACTTTTTCTACTTAAATACATTTCAAAACCTGTACTTTTTACTTTTACTTAAGTAAAGGATTTCAACCTGCACTTTTAGTTTTACCAGAGTATTTTGTACTGCAGTACTTCTACTTAAGTACAGAGTGTGAGTTCTTTTGACACCTCTGTTAGCTTGTTTGAGTACATGTACATATATCAAAAAAACTTAACTTGTACATATAAAACTAAACAATTTTCCAGATTTGAGGAGGAGAGTGCTAAACGTCTGGAGCAAAACCAGCGCTGCTTGTTTCTCGGCAATGCCGCCATGCAGTGGCTGGACATCCGTCTGCAGCTGATTGGAGTAGCTGTGGTGACGGGCCTCGGTGTGATCGCCGTCATCCAGCACCAGTTTCATTCTGTTGATCCAGGTGAGACGGGGCTGAGTTTGGTGGCTGTACAGACGTTTGCAGTAATCACTGCTGTGGCTGTTCAGTAAGAGTCGGCGTGTTTGTTGTTGTAGGTCTGGTAGGGCTGTCACTGTCCTACGCTCTGTCCATCACCACGCTGCTGTCCGGCCTCATATTCAGCTTCACTCAGACTGAGATGCAGCTGGTGAGTGTGGAGCGAACAGAGGATTACTCGACTGGTCTCCCAATGGAACCACAGCAGCAGAACATGCAGGTCAGACCAGCTGCTGCATTTACAGATGTGCATGGAAAAGACCTTTATCTTGTTTCTTCGTATCTTGTAATTTTGACTTGTTTTGTCAAGTTGTAAAATGTCATCTCAAACTGACTTTTTATTTGTTATCTCCTGTTCTTTGACGCTTACCCTGCTTCCCATCATCAGCTGCCCCCGGCTTGGCCTGAACGTGGCTGGTTGGAGTTTCGAGGTGTGGTGTTGACGTATAGAGAGGGTCTTCCTAATGCCCTGGATGGGGTGAGCCTGGTGGTGCAACCTGGGGAAAAGGTGGGCATCGTGGGACGCACAGGTTCTGGAAAGTCCACCGTGTTTTTGGCCCTGTTTCGTATGGTGGAGCTCAGCCAGGGTCAGATTCTCTTTGATGGACTGGACATCAGCACTGTGGGCCTTGCTCAGCTCAGGTATGTCTGACATACACTGCTGAATGTGTTTTGTTATGAAATATATCACACTCGGAGCAAACGTCCATTGAGGCAGCATAGTTCTCTAAATGTAAAATAGACAAACGTGTTCTGATTTAAAAAGCTCACCCCTATCTTTGCGCGTGTGTGTGTTTTGGCGCCCTCTACAGGTCGAGACTGGCCATTATTCCTCAGGACCCGTTCCTGTTCAGTGGCACCATCAGGGAGAATCTGGACCCGTGTGGGCAACACCGAGATGAGCAGCTCCTGGACGTCGTGGACCAGTGTCACCTCAGCTCTGTGGTCACCAGGATGGGTGAGGGACTAACGGAGGGGGGAGGGGATGTGGGGGTTGTTGCAGAGTGCGATGATGAGACTGAGACGACACACAGAGTAAACGATGAGCAGAAGAGCAGCGCGATGAGGTGTGTCTGCCTCACAGCTTCTCAATCTGCTCGTCAGTCAGATTATTTAAGGTCAAAATAATCGACCCCATGTTTTCATACATTTCATTTTGTCTTCACTTAAGCCAAAATAATGAAGGTTTTGCACAAGAAATGTTTTCATGAGTTCATAGAAACGACTGCTTTTTATTTCCTTTCATTGCCTTTGTTCACGTGCTTTCAGAAGAAACTGGGGATTTTCTTTGAATCGTTGAAGGACACAGACAAACCTGCTCACAGCTCCAGTCGTGCATGTTTGCTGCTTTGCGCTGTGACTGTGGTGTCAGCCTCAGGTTTGTGTTCGTGTTTGTCAGGTGGTCTAGGCGCTGATGTTGGCGAACGAGGAAAATCCTTCTCCATGGGTCAGAGACAGCTGCTGTGTCTGGCCAGAGCTCTGCTAACCCAGGCCAAGGTGAGACGTCCCCTGATGATTACACCTAAACTATTCATATTTTTTTTTACTCGTTAGTCTTTGGGGCGCAGCCTGACGCCTGCAGCTCGCTGTGGCTGCTCCGTCTCCGTCAATAAGTATTGTCTTGTTTTGCAGCTGCATTGTCACTACGGACATTTTCATCTACTCTGTGTCTATGTCTCAGTTTGATTAAGATTATTGTCTGTAGTTCTGTGGTGTTCAGCATCTGCACAGTGAATAAAGTTCATTCATTCAGGGTCAGAAAAGTGCAAGTGTATTTTCCCACATTCACTTTTTAATTATGGATTTATTTAAATTTCTTGACAAGACTTATGTCATCCTTCAAAATAAAAGCTGTGGTAACAGCCAGAAAAACAGGCCAGACAGGGGTCAGTGGTGTCTGTCTTCTAGCTTTACGTCAGGAGGAAGGAAGGAAAAACAGTCGGTAAACACCAGGTGTGTAAGGTGACTACAGGTCACTGCAGAAGGTGCTCTGCAGAAGATGTCACAGGTCCTCACAGCTCATAAACCGAAAAACTATTATTTCCAGTGCGATTTAAATTCATAATATCACTCAGATAATAATTATTCTGTCACAGATTATCATCATCTCCTTAACAGTCCTAACAATAATCCGATCAGCTTGTGGTGTACATGCTTTGCTGTTTGCACAAACAATGCTGTATCATGCAGGTTCTTTGCATCGATGAAGCCACAGCCAGCGTGGATCAGAAGACGGACAAACTGCTGCAACAGACGATCAGAGAGAAGTTTCAGGACAAGACTGTCCTCACTATTGCCCACAGGTAAAACGTTTTCAGGTGTAAAGAGTCGTGTGTCGAGCAGAAGAAGCTGCTACAAAGAAATGAACCAAGTCGTTTGTGCTGTGTTTCACCAGGATCAACACCATCATGGACTGTGACCGGGTGATGGTGATGCAAGCTGGGAAGGTGGTGGAGTTTGACACCCCCGCTGCTCTCTGCCAAACTGACCACTCCATCTTCCAGAGATTGGTCGGCGGCCGAGGAGAGCGAGGCAACTGAACCACAGGAAATCAGAAGAAATATTGTTCTACTTTACCGTGAGAACATTTCTGTTTCTCACATCGTTACAGACTTCACAACATTTTGTTGTTGGTGGTGATGTTTGCTGGAGATAATTTACATCGTCTGGCGCTTTCTTATGTTTGTGTTGATGTTTAGTTTAAATCTGATCTTTCAGATCATTTCTTCAACACATAAAAACTAAAATGTGCTTTGAAAGGCTATTAGCCTGCTTTTTTGATTTTGTTTATTGGTCATTTTTTGTATGTCAATTTTGTTATAGCAAGCAGGTAAATAAGCATCTAAAGATTATAGAATCATTGTTGCTGAATTTAATATTTGAAACTCAGTTTTTCCTGGTTTTATTTATTTTTTTAAACACACAGAAGGAATGCTGCTGCACAGGGAAGTGAAATGTCAGATGCTGCTGCGGGTTTAAATTTTTGTGTATTAAACCTGCAGTTCAAGCCCAATGTGCCTCGATGTGTGGATTAATGACGGATCATCAAATCGTGAAGGTCTGTCTGTGATAATGCGACACTGAATGGTGTTATTCAAAATATAATGTAATAGTAAAAATACAGAAGAGTTTTAGTAAGAAATGATTTAGTTACTTTAATACCTAATTAAACCAGGAACGCACGTACTACATGGCTCTTCAGAAAGAGATGCAAATATATCATTGTTTTAAGTTTTGAGTTGTACATGTCTGATGTAATATACAGTATGTACATGTAAAGTAAACTGTAGTAATAATAATAAATACTTATATTTTTGCAAGGTCCTAAACCTTGTTATGTAAAGTGCCCTGAAATGACTTTCGTTATGATTTGGCGCTATACAAATAAAGATGAATTGAATTGAATTAATCGTACTGTTTACCAACATCAGATCTCAGCCCTACAAGATGCTGAGAAGCAGGAAGACTCCTGGTGCTGACACTCCATCTATAATGGTCTTAAATAAAAGCAAATGTGTTAATACTAAATGTTAAATGTTCACAGTAAACTGTGAACATTTAACAACTAATCTAAACTAATATTTCATCTGTTCTAAAACCAAAAGAAAAGCAGAATTAGAATAGAAATAAATCGACTGATCTTCCCACCACTAATATGAACTTTACTTTCAATTTGAATATTTATTTAAAGGAAAAACATTTTTTCAATTGTGTTATTGTGCGTCTGTTATTGCTAATTGTAAATGAAACATTCACGTTACCAAACAAAAGCGTGGGGCCACTATGAAATGCTACAGAAGTGATCATCGGCGCTCACTGGGCTGTGTCCAGAGTCTCAGCTGCACCTTTTCAGGTGGGGTTAAATCATGATGGTGTGAATGCAGTAGAGTCTTTTCTTTTTATCCAGATTCACACAGACAGTTTTTGTCACCAACAAGTGCCTGTGACTCACACGCTGAATACCTGCCGCTCCCTTGGCTCAGCTCAGCATTTGTCACATGTTAACACACTTATCACGTTGTCAGGTGGGAGTGTTTATTTTCTTTCTGTCTTGGTTTCTGTGTGTAGGTTACAGATGTGCTCGTGTTTGTTTGTTTGCATGTGAACCGCAGGCATGTGCTAGTCAAGGTGTGCGATGTGAACGTGTGTGTGTGAATGTTGACAGTTAATTGAGGCGGGACTTAATGTGGAACCTGTTTGTCTGCTTCAAGTGAGGTATTCATCCACCTGACTGGCTCCTCTCCTCAGTCACAACCTGCAGAGCAAACATCATGGACTGATAACTCCGCGGTGAAACTGTGACACAACTTCAACAGCACAGAAGCTAGACGTCAACTTAACATGGTCCTGATGCATCCGAAGGTACATTTCATTTATGTTTTTTATCCTGTGTTTCTTGTGGGCTGCTGAGTCCTTGCTGCAGTCAGCAGCATTTCAGGTTTCATGTGCAGTCATTCATGGAGTTTCTGTCAGACCAGTATTGTGCTTCTCATCCTGAGTCCTCATTAAATTGGTTTCTAAAACAACTCTTTCACTGGCTCTTCCTGCAGCAAACTCTTTTTATGTGCTGTTTCTCCTGCACACAGTCTGCTGTCACCTCACAATTATCATAAATGAGTTTCCACAAAAAATCCTGATCAATCAGAGATAATGCATTTTTTATGTGTCTGCTGCTATTCTACGCCACAGTTTCTCTATATTTTTATGTTGCTGATGCATAAAAAGCAAAATCTTAAATTGATGTATATACAGATGAACTGTGTTGTGCATCTAGCTTCACTTTTCTAACTGCAGGCATGTGTACCTTGGCTTGACTGCAAAACCATTAATAAGTACCCTAATTATTAGTATATCAGCTGCTCAGTTGTCATTTAAATTTGTCTAGCAAATTTACAGCTAGATGTAAAATTCTGATTGATGTTCATCACGTTCATCATGTCTGAATGAAGGATTTCACCCTAAAGTGCCAGAACCTGGTGACAAATTAGACTTATTTGACTGTAATTTGACTTGAAGTGAAAATATCACATAAAGGTGTGATAACTATGGTGCTTTTCTTTCTGTGCCAACACTCTGATGCTGTGAAAATGCTGCCAGGTGGATCTAATTGTAAGGAATCGCACTCAGCAGCCAGCTGTTCTAAATAGAGCAGTTTCATTCATGCAGCTCATAACGTGACCTTGAAAGAACATCGTGTGTCAGAGGTCTTCCAGGGTTCCTATACTGAAAAGCAGTGGGTGTGTCCACTTCGACATTGTGTGCTCATAAAAAGGAAACACCCAACCACAGAACACTTGTTTTCAGTACTCTTGATAAACCTGTTCATGATTTTCCTGAATTACAGTAGGACCCAAGAGCCCCGAGGGCATAACTCAAATACCTAAGTGATGCACCTGCACTGAACTACCTGTGTATTACTTGTTAAAATGCTGTCACCTTCTCACTCTGTGTTTTATGCTGTTCATTCTATTTTAACTTCACTAAAACTTATCTCTAAGATAAAGTCTAGCATAATAAATCCATAACACATTTTATATTTACACTACATTGGGGAAAAGTAACAGTACTAAAACATGTTTTAGAATAACTGAAATGTTTAATTAGCACATGCTTCTGCTGCCAGTATCTCTTTCAAAAGAAATAACATTCTGTGCTTTTACTGATTTGTGCAGCAGTGATGATATCGATAAAAAAAAACATTCCATGTGCGGAATTTCGTTATATAGAATTTATTTCGGTAATGTAGAGATATATTATTGATATATTTTGACTTTTAGGAAACAGTACAAAAGTTAAGGTTTGTGTATTTTACCTAGATGAACACATTAGTAATATGCAAATGTGTACTGTCTTAAGATCTGTCTGGTTTGTCAGCTATCTTATCTTTTTTTCAGCGGTTCAACCTGATTCAATATGTGAAACTATATCGTCACAACAGCAGTTTGCTGTATTTTCTGGCTAAATCTAACTACTCCCTCTGTTTTGTTCTATATGACACAAGCATCATCACTGTGTGTCAAATGTGTCATCTTATCATAACCTGATCTGTTTACTCATTCATTTATTTCTTCCTGTAGCTTTAACTCAAAGGGATTTTTCTCTGCTAGTGTGACAGAAACACAAGGATCATGGTAAGAAAAAATGTATTAAAATATTATTTACCATATGTGATTAAACTGAATGTACATTGTTTATTGTTTTTAAAAGTTTGTCCTGTGAAAAAGTGCCTCTATTGTAAACGTTTGATGAAATTACTTTGTTTCTAGCGGTCTCATCGCAGGGTAAGGAGCCTCTCTGAGGCGCTGACCTTGGAGGAATCAGAGGAGGGTGCCGTGGTCATTTCCAGCATTAACAACAGTGCCTCTGCCAAACAGGGACTGAGGGAAGGTATGCCGCTTGACTATTTTCCACATTTCCTATGATGGTTTTGAAAGCATGGTATAATTGTGTCATAGCTTGTAGACTCAATAGTTGTTGTACACAAGAACACGCCTTACAAATTCAAGGAACTACACAATGCTACACAATGGTTGTGCGTGAGGCGGAGACATATTGCATAATGTAATAACCCTGCAATACATAATGCCTTATTCATAATGTTTTTATTGCATTCAGTACTATGGTCCTATGATCATTTCTGGGGGGCTCTCGTATTGTGTTCTCCAGCTGGGAATCGATCCTGCTATTCCTGCTTCCCAGCGCTTTGCCTTAACCACTGAGCTACCAGGCCACCTAAAAAGCCCTGTTTCTCACATGTTCCTGCTACTGTGTACACCAAAATAGTGTACTAAAAAAGTGTTTAAACACCTTTAAATAAACTAAAACTAAAAGTCAACAACCTTATCAATGTTATATGTAGCAACTAATTGCAATATTTATTTTTGCGTTATTTTGTGGTTATCCAGGATATATGTTGTATATACATAGTGTAATATACATGAATATATTGTGTGACTAAAAATACAGCCCGTTTTTTTTTTAAAGCTCTATCAGGTACAAAAAAACAAACTTGCTTGTTAGGTTTGCTTTTCTGACTAATCATAGTTTACTGTTGTACCTGTCCTGTTTTTTTGCAGGGGATGAAATTCTTGGAGCAACAATAAATTTTGATAAGTTGTCAAAAGACGAGGTGTTAAAAGTGCTAAAGCTAATAGAGCCATTTGATGACAAAGTACAAGTCCTTACCAGGAGCAACATTAGCAAGAGCCTTGAAAATCTGGATGTAGGCTCTGTAAAGGATCCTGAGACAGTAGGTAGAATACAGATAACTTTCATGTCAAAAAGAATGAATGCTACAGTAAATACAACATTTTCTTTTACCTTGCTGCAAATGTGATGACTACACAGCTCCACATCTGTTGACATTTTAATATAGGTACAATCTAAACAAAAAACATTAATTCTACTAACATATTTATAAGGTTTCTTTTTTATACTATGCACTTTTGTACTTATGCTACTAATACTGACATTTGTACTCATTCTAATCATGTTTTACTTGTTATATGTAGATGCTGCAGGATTCCTATAGTAAACTGTACAAGGCCAAAATCAAGAGGTTTATAAGGGTTGGCATTAATGCAGACGACGGCGATCAGGACAACAATGCTGTTTCTGAGCCAACTGTACAAGGCTCATCTAAGGGGAACCTAAAACTTGACACTGGGTTGCCGCGCCGTGGAGTTGACTTTGGACTTATCAAAAAAAACACGACTGACGTTAATGCTGATTCAGAATCTGATGGTGCAAGGTTTTCAGCTACAACATATGGCAGCAATCTGAACCTCCCACCACTGGGTCTTGGTTGGAGTGGGGATTCTCTCAGTGGAACTCAGGTACCAAGACAGAAGATTGATGGTAGAAGATCACAGCCTAACAATTCAGACTTTCATCCATCTGGAACATTAGTAGAAGGTCCAAATGTCAACACTGGTGCTGGTGTACAACTGCCAAACACTGACAGTCCATCACTTGACTTGAGAATGCCAAAATCTAAAAGGTTGCATATGCAAAGAGAAAGCAATAGAACTTTTAGCGGTCCAGAAATAGGAGGTAATGTTGGTACCCCTGAAGTAGGGAATGTAGGATCTCCAGATGGTCCCTCAGGAAAACTCAGTTTGAAGTATTCCAAAAAGCTGAAAAAGCCGGATCTAAATTTGGACAGTCCTTCCAGTATTGACTTAGATGACTTAGATGTAGAAATGTCACAGCTTCATCCAAAAGGACTGGACATGGACATGCCTTTGGGTAAAGTCAAACTGCTACCTAAGAAACCAACAATTGATCTTAAACCACCAGATTTTGATGTTAATGCTCCATCTGGTAAACTCAATATACCTGAATCTGGGATCTCGGGGACAGATAATTTGCCTGGCATCATAAGTCCAAGTGGCAAATACAATGCTCCTAAGTTTATAATGCCCACATTTGATTTACCAGATATTCAGGCTCCATGTTTTAAGGAAGATTTTGAGGGTTCAGATAATACCCCTGATGTCAACTTAGGTATGCCCTCAGGTAAAATAAAATTACCAGCAATGAGGAAACAAGGCGTTGACCTTAGACCAAATTTGGACCTGAACACAAATGTTAGGTCACCTGATTTGAGTCTGAAAGCTCCAAAAATGAAAGGTGGGTTAGATGCCCCTGATGTGGACTTACCAAATCTGGACCTTAAGGCTCCCAAACTAAAGGCTAATACCCCAGATGTCAACAT
>JAUMTR010000001.1:1314208-1333591 GCA_032270685.1 Microctenopoma stevenorrisi
ACTTACAGGGAGCTAGCGCTGTGTGTCTGGCTCAGGGACACACCTGGTAGGGGATGGACTAGGAATCAGACGGGATTTGAACCTGCGACCTTCTACATCCCAGTCTGACGCTTAACTCATTGAGCTACCAGGCCGCTCGCACCTGAGTATGTATTGTTCTGAGTGTATTGTTTTTATATATGTGTGTGTGTGTGTGTTTTCCCAGGGAAGCAAAGGAGACCCAGGCCTTCCAGGACTTCCAGGTCCTGCTGGTTATCGTGGTGAGAAGGGAGACAGGGTAAGAGATGACAGTTTTCCAGGTTATCTAAACTTCTTTATCGGGAGGTAAAGATCAAATCCAAATCAAATCCATCCAATCAAATCCAACTAAGATTCCTTCGCTTACCGGCAGCAGATTCAACTCATTTTCTGGAGCAAATGTGACTGTGAATAGCCTAATGTGTTGTTAAGCTTAAAGAATCAAATAGTGAAAGTCAAAATATTCAATATGATATATTTTTACCACAACAACTGATCCTACAGATTTAAGTTCTTAAATGTTGTCACAATAAATATTCTTCTTTCAGGGCTCAGTTGGCCTTGATGGGCCTAAAGGGAACCAGGTGAGTTTCCTAGAACCTGCTGGTAAAACAAGTGTGTTCTCCAGAGTGATTACGTGCCAAAACCGTGTCCTGCATCTTTATAACAGGGACCTGCAGGTGCTGAAGGAACTGCAGGCGAGAGAGGAGACCTGGTGAGTGATCAAACGCCTGAAACACGTGTGTCTGGTTTTGGTGTGATGTCAGTTTGGGACGCGGTCTTCTGAGGAAAACAAAGTCTATCAGCATGTGTTTTAGGAAAGTGGAGAACAAGTGGAAATAATACATTTAAGGTGTAAAAACTTTTAACAACAGGTAATATAAACAGATATTTTTTTGCTTTCAGGGTGAAGAAGGAGAACCAGGAGACAAAGGATCGGTACGATCACCTTATTAATACCATCAGCTCTTATTAGTATTATCTGCTCTCTACAACTTCACCAAGTACTTTGTACTATGACAAATGTTATCTGATATACAGAAAATATGTGCGACGTTACGTAACAATTTATTGTTGGTAAATCAGACACCCCCCACCCCCCTTAGAATCCAAGCATTTTGATTTTAGATATTTAAAGTGCAAAACACAATAACATAAGAAGTTCCCTCTTTTTCTGTTACATTTATTTCTGTGCTGTTGACTTTTTATAAGGTGAATTAATCACATGTAGAACTGATGTTTCTAACCCTTAAACCATGTCATTAACACATCATTGAAGAAAACAGACAGTCCATGAATACGTCATCTGTTATTAATTCAGACTGGCCCACCAGGAGAGACGGGAAATAAAGGACCTGAGGGGAGCCGAGGAGTGCCTGGAAAGGAGGGCAAGCAAGGCCAACCAGGACCACGAGGCATGCAGGGCGACATGGGGGTACCGGGGCTGCCAGGAGCTCAGGGACCAGCGGTGAGGACATCATTTTTGCCATAATTCATCAATAAAATCTAAATAATGGTATTAAATAAATTAAGTTTGAGTGAATTCCTCAAAGAAATACTCCATGAGATAAAACTGTGACTCATCACTATCAACAATGTTTGTTTGCCCAGGGAAAATCACCGACAGACACACACATTAAGCAAGTCTGCATGAGGGTAATGCAAGGTAAGTGTTCACTCATTCAATTTTTGCTGCCAAAGCTGTGGCCAAGCCTAATCTCAATTGGATCCATCTGGTTAAATGCATTTAACAAACCAAATACAAACACATGATGCATGAACACTGACTGTTAAACAACACCTCCTGTGCCACAGAGCAGCTGGCCCAGCTAGCAGCCAGCCTCACCCGGCCTGAGTCAGGTGTTGCTGGGCTGCCTGGTCCTCCCGGCCCACCCGGACCACAAGGCCCCACTGGTGAGAACGGTTTCCCTGGACATCCCGGATCACGAGGACTGCCCGGTCTGAAGGGTCCACCTGGTTTATTAGGTCGCAAAGGACTCAAAGGTGAATTTCTGATTACCAGGTCTGTGATCATACGAATATGTGACTGGAAGAGACTGAACTCTCCCACTGTCTGGAAGACAGCTGAGGTCAAACAACTATTACGATAGCATTGCTTAATATTCAGCTCAGGCTGAAAGTTTCCATATTATATTTAATGTTAATGACGTGTAAATTCTGAGCTTCAACCTCAGCTGAAAATAGAAACTTCAATTATGTTTCCTCTCTGCAGGCGACCAGGGCGACAGAGGGGACAGAGGACTCACCACGAGAGGACCCAAAGGAGAGCCAGGTGCCCCAGGTCTACCAGGTAAATGCTGATTATTACTGAGAGTCTGTGATGTCATCACCTTCTGACTCTAACCCACATCATTCAAAC
The DNA here is from genome assembly GCA_032270685.1 of Microctenopoma stevenorrisi. Taxonomy (NCBI): domain Eukaryota; kingdom Metazoa; phylum Chordata; class Actinopteri; order Anabantiformes; family Anabantidae; genus Microctenopoma; species Microctenopoma stevenorrisi. Next base: position 1,316,607 of record JAUMTR010000001.1, read on the forward strand.
ACTCAGGGGACGAGAAGTAAAACAAGAGAAACACATTTCAAACACACATTTCATACATCGCATTTCTTGTGTGTGTCAAACTCAATTCAGGAAATGAAGATGAGTTGAGGTGTAAACACAGAGATCACACACAGATTTTACTGACTCTTTAAATGTTCTGTCATCCGGGTATCAGTTTCATGTATTTTCAGTGATGTATAACATTTTACGGCTCTAATTGTTTCAATGTTACAAAAACATTTTATTATCAATTAACTTTATAACAAGAGGAGTAAATATAAAAAAATTTTGGGACTCGTATCATCATCTTATCATCTGCTGCAGAACTCCTTGTCCTTCGTGTCCTTCCTTTGTTCGGGTGTCTCCCTGCTGGTCGTATTAGGGGATCCAGACACCTGAAAGTGCCTCAAACATCTGCACTATTGAGCACTCTGAAAAAAACTCTATATTAAAAGGAGTGATCCGTGAATCGTGAAACGTTCTGCAGAGATTCAGTAATTCTGTGTCTTTTCACTTTAAGGTGATGCCGGCCGAGCGGCTTACGGCACCGATGGTTGCGAAGGACTGAGGGGACCTCGTGGAGTTCCTGGTGTTCACGGTGTTCCTGGGCCTCCTGGTCCTGCTGGTCTAAACGGTTACTGTGAACCATCACAGTGTGTCCTACCTATGGTGGCGTCGCCCGTTTCAGCAAAGGACTCCAGCATGAAGGGCCCCAGCGACATATGAGGGGCCGAAGCTGAACTGGAGGATACTAAGAGACTGGAGGAGACCGCCAGGGGAGATTTGTCCATGTGGGGGTTTGTGACGTGGTTTGTATGTTTTCTTGATTTGGTCAGATCATTTGAAACTTGATTTTTTACTCCTTTGTGGTTAAAAACCTACGTCAAGGTGGACAATGAAGAACGAGCACCAGCTTGGATAGGGAACAAACTTTTACCTCAGTTTTGCCATCTCTGTACTGTAAAATTAAAAGGAGCAGTCCATATTTTTAAGTATACAAACCTTGCAGCCCTATTTCTATTCAAGCGACAACAACAAGACAAGTCTGAGTGTTTCTGTATGTTTATGTAAATGTGTCAATAATCAAATTATACTGCTGGATAACGTACATTTTGTTTGTAAGTATTGTTTATCCACTTAAATGTAGAACATGTTCATGACAATTGTTGTTTCTGTGACTGGAGAGTTATTTGACTTATTTATTATATCAAGGTTTCGACGTAACATCTTCAAATTGTACAAAGGAGGAAATAAACACATTTTGATAACCTCTTGCATCTTTTGTATGGACAAGTCAAAACAATCTGGACAAAAACAGATTAATAATAAGAATTATTGTTATATTTCTTCCTCCACGACGGACATGATGAGACCAGTGTCATAACAGAACAGAGACACAGTTCAACTTGCAAAGCCCAATATTAACCCTGATACAGCCTGAAGGTATGTTTTATGTTATATGTTTCGGATGCAAACGCCTTTTGAACCATCAGCTGTTTCATGCATTTATCAGTATTTGTGACAATGTTTAAGTTATCATTTCTACCAGTGGCTTGGTGTCACTATGAATCCATAGAATTTTATTCTATTTCAGTAGTACAGACTAACTGGACAGTTTTTCCAGTGAAAGGAGTGAGTTCATGTTCAACATGCACTTGAGCAACTGTGGGGCCACAAGGGGGCACACCACAGGCTAGGAGCCACAGCGCTGGAAAAACCAACATTAAAACAGAGATTAATGCTGAAACTCAAACTGTAATGTGTTGACATGTTTATTCTGGATACGTCAGTTTAGGATCACGAGTCTGCTGGGAGACAGAACGTACAATCATCATCATTATCATGAACAGAAGGATTTTGTACAGTTTTATGTACTATGGAGATAAAGTCTCAAATCAGTACAGGACAGAACAAATTCCCAGCTCTGCAAACATCCAGCCAGACACTGAAGAGCCACTAATAAATGACGACTGAACTTCATCTCTGCTGTAGTGATGTGGGGAAAAAAAAGGCTTCACTTTGCGGTTTTGTCAGTGTATCCTTTAATGTACTCTCACAAGTTGGTGAACAGGTACAACTTTGTCACTCACGGTACTAAATCACACATCCATTGATAGTATAAATAGCCAACCTAATAATAATAGTACACATTTTCAAATACATAAAATCATCAAGTATCCAAGTCTTAAGTTACGGACATCAAAAAAAATGCATACAAAATATCGCAGACAGTTGGAAGAAATACTGAAAAAATAAAATTAAAAAAATAAAAATCACATTCTGGACATGGCAGTTAATTAGTAAACTGAAGGTTTGATAGGGTAAAGAAAGAAAATACAAGTTCCTAGACTTTCAATTAACAAATATTGCAACAGTTAAGCATCTTATATTAAAAAATAGTTACTGAAACGACATAAGTGTGTGTGTAAGACTTCCTGCACAAGACAAAGGCAACTCTTTTGTTTCTGTTCCGAGTAGAAAAATGGAACACCTTTCCCAAATGCCAGAGGGAGTCGAGCCTCCCGCCTCCATTGCCTTCGTTCCACTTCGATTGTAAGGCATTTATGGATGAACCGTCTGATGTGAAGGAAGGCAAACCTCTTTCTAGTCAGGAACCCGAGAACTGAACAGGGGACGTACGATAATTGCTCACATGATGTTCTAAGTGTCTTCTTGTTTTTAATCGGTCCCAGGTGATGTAGCTGGCCAATCAAACTCTTTGGGAGGTGTTTGGTAATAACAATTAATCCAACATGTTACATTAATATAAGACTCAGCACTGCCCGTACAATTCTTTTCTGTTTTTGGGCACATGAAGAGGAAACACCGTGGTTCCAGTTCACACAACTGTTTTTTTTTGACACTTGATTTTGAACCTGAAAAGAGGGAACAGTTCAATAACTGAGCATGATTTCCCAAATAAAAATACTTTAACACGATGATAAGAAAACAAGCCTGCCAGGCAATAAGCTTGCGAGGTTCAATTGATCTCTTGTTTGGGGGGGGGGGGGGGCGGCGGCTCAGCGCTCGGCTCTACTGAATGCAGCAGTTATTGCGATGGCCGTTGGAATCTTTGAAGCGCAGGCGCATCTTTGGACGATACTTCTCCAGGTAGAACAGCTGCTTGCTGTTGAACGCACCGCGACGCTTCCTGGACAAAGTAACAGGAGACAGGTCGTTTTAGAAATGTGATGTTTATGTGTAGGAGTTGTTTTACACACGGAACACGCAGTCACAACACTCTGCCGTCACTCGACCTGCTGAGTCACTCTTTTCTAATCCGAAACCTTAGCTTTCCGTGAGGAGTGTGCAGGACGATCTGAAACTGAAACACTGAATCCATAAGGACCGTGTGAACTTACTGTCGAATGAACTGGACAGCGTCTTCATATTTCATCCCACATTCTATCAGGGCGAGTGCGACCAGAACAGGAGCTCTGCAGAGGAATGGGGAGGATGAACAGTTTTATTCATACTGGGCTTTTTATTCCATGGATGACAACACAAAGCTTTAGGAGGGTGGACATAAAGTTATTTCTAGATCAGCGGGCAGTATGGAAACAAACCTGTTCTTAACACACATGGTTCAGTCAGGTCCAGCTACCAACAAATTGCACATGGCTGCTGCTTTACCTCACGTTGAAACTTAACACCTGTACTTTATCCAACCAACACCACGTTACATAAACACAATGTGGGACTAACTACATTCCTGTTGCTACAACTCAGATTATTAAACATATCTGTGAAGGTTCTCAGTCATCCAGGTCATGGTTATCTCAAAAAAGGTTTATCCAGTAGCAACTGGACTTGTAGGTTTCTTGACGACGTTTCGCCCTTCTATCCAGAGCGCTTTCTCAAGTCTTGAGAGGAGCCCTCTGGATAGAAGGGCGAAACGTCGTCAAGAAACCTACAAGTCCAGTTGCTATTGGATAGACCTTTTTTGAGATTAATAAACATCTGTCTCTACTTCCCCTGCTACAGGAAGCAAATCCTGTTCTTTCACCTATAGATGACCCGCTCCTGCCGTCTGATTAGCACAGAACACCTCAGCCCGTGAGACAGCGAGCGCTCACCTCCCCAGTCCTGCCACACAGTGCACAGCGATGCAGCAGCCAGGCTCCTCCCTGAACTTCAGCTTCAGCAGGTTCAGCCAATCGTCCACGATCTGGTTGGAGGGAGGAGCTCCATCGTCGAAGGGCCAATCCTACAAAGGGAGATGCAGGAAGAAGGAAATTACATCAGCAGCGCAGAAACAACAACAAAGGGCCAAACCGGCAGCAGGGAGGAAAAATGTCATGGCTGATTAATTAATAAGTCTCGACTTGGACATAAGACGAGGGACAAACATTTGTTGTTTACATAAATATAATACACATGGTTTTAGAAACCAGTTTAAAATAATTAGCAGATTTACTGATAAAGAAAATAATCATTAACCACTACAGTTTTCTGCACCTTAAGGTGATGCAGATGATTTTCCCCTGTTCTAAAGAAACCAGTCTAAACGCTCTAAAGGGTCAAATCGTCCTGTTTACAGGCTTTGTTTACACAAAGCCGTGTGTAACAAGACGAGAACAGCCCCATCATTCTGTTTGGTTTGATGCACAGTCAGGAATCCTGAGGTTTGAACTCACCAAAACCTGAATTCCCTCTTTCACCACCAGGGTGGCGTCGTAGGTGGCCTCACAAACTCTCACGACGGTGGTGACTCCATATTTCTTCAGCTCCTGTAGAAGCACGTCAATAAAACACGCTGTGAGCAGAAACAGCAGCCAACCACAGTGTAGAAAACTTAAGTGCTGTTTACTCGTGAGGCTTCTTCCACTAATCTCAGTCCTGTCTCATCATTTTCTCCTCAGCTCGTTCTTATCTTTTCTAAAATGTTTCTCAGCACATTATCTTCGCCCTCGTATGAACACAGTTCTAGAAAAACACCAACTCTCTGGACATGTGACTGAATAAGACTCTACTGTAACAAGCGGCACCGTGGCTCACCTCAGTGAACTTGTTCAGGGTGGCGTTGGTGGGATTGTGGGTAATGAGGAACCTCATGTTTTTGTAGGTGATCTCCACAGGGGCCGGTCTGTTCATACGAGCCATTGTGACGACGTAACAGAAGTAATGATAAAAAAAAACCCAAAGGTCTTCCACAGAGTAAAAACACTAATGTAAACACTTAAACTCGGAGGGAATGTCAAACAGATACCCAGAAACAGAAAAGTCCTCCGGTCTCCTTCGAGGTTGGCGAGGTGTAACAGACACAAAACAAAGGCAGCGACAGGTAAATGAGGAAGTTTGGGGGCAACCGAAAAAAGTAGGACAATCAGAAATGTAACTCAAAACCTTCTCCTTTAGAATAAAACAATAGTAAAGAAAAAAAAACAAGGCGGGTTCCACCTTGATTCTGGCCAGGCAGAAGCCGACGGGGGCAGTGTGCAGCGGGTGGAGTTACCCCATCCAGGCCGAGTTGTAGCTGGTTCTGGGAGGCGTCCCAGTCCTGCCAACTTTCCGGGGTCCCTCCTGTGGCTCAAGTGCGTCAGATCGATAGCGAGTTTGGCTGTTCACTCGTCTGCATAGGCAGCGTGCTGAGCCTGGCAGTAGTCCCCACTGCCCTTCAGAAACTCCATAAATGTGTGACCCAGAACACCACAGAACTGCTGCAGGACACAGACGGGACAAGCAGGAAGAAGAAGCAGCGTTTAGAAACACACGACACAGGATGTTTTCTGAGAAAAGCTCCTGAAGCAGCTGCCTTTCTGCTTTTCTCTTGTTCCTGCAGATACCTGGCTCTGAATGCAATATTCAGGTCATTTCAGTTCAAGACAGCCACTACATCTGGATTTCACACTACATAATATTCCTGTTAGAGAGGCCTAAGGGACGAGGCATCAGGTGAACCGGAGAAAATTCCTGCTATGATTTTTCACCTTACTCACTAGTGCTTCTTTAATTATTTAATAACCAACTCGTCAGCGTTAGAATGACGCTGTTCATTTTTAGTGGCAGACATTGAAGGAACAACTCAGTAACAGACTTAACTAAAATAATCAAACAAAGTCATTTTTAATAAAGATTCGTCACAGATAAAACCCCACTGTGTGAAAGGGTCTGGAGTTAGATTCCGACGCTGGACTGTTGTAGGTGTGGGACTGTTCTCTGAACAATTCATCCCTCATGAAGCCTCGCGTGCAGGAGGCTGAGGATGAGGAGAACAATGAGAAGGTGACACCTGCATCACCGTGAGGCCTTCAGCGGGGCTCCATCATCATCATCAGCATCAGAAATCTGACTCACGCGCTGAGCCCCCGTCATCCAGGCGTTTATCACCCACCCTGAGGCCTGTTCGGGGGAACGCGCTTCCTCCACAGCTGGTGCTGCCGAACACGAGAAGCTAAGCGACTCAGGTTCGCTTCGCCAATCCCGCATCCTGCTGCTTCAAAGCGGCTTTCTGATCAGGGGAGCGGCTCCACGTGAAGAGGGGAACATGATATGCAGGGATGCAGCATGCGATAAAGACACAGAGGTGGCAGTGGGTTAAATACACGACGTTAATCCAGGAGGCTACGGTGTCAGAGTGTCCTTTGTGTGAGAGCAGCCCGGGCGCCATCATCAGCGTTAGAGGCCTCGAAGGCGCACGAACTACGAGCTGTGTCGAGGCGACAAACACGACACCTCGTTGAATCAACGAGCAGGCAGCTCGAGTCGGGAACCACAAAGAATTTCTCATTTTTCGTTGCTTGTTTTCCATTTCATAGGAGAAAGGCTTCAAGTTGAAGCGAAAGGACCTCCGGGTAGCGAGCCGGAACCCGGCCCGCTCGAAGCGCCGTTTGCTAGCCGTGACGAACACCACGCTCGCTCCATTACAGCCCGAATAACGCAGGAAAACGCCATTTAGGTCGTTTATGTCGGGGATGAGCAACACATGGAAGTTAGGGGTCGGAGTCACACGGGTGTTTAACCGGGTTTGTGCCGGTCAGGCCGTGATTTCATCGAAGGAAACGTGAAGTGAAGCTGATTTACAACGCGAAGCGAACGAATAAAATAGCAGCCACCGAAAATAAACACCATACTTACTGGGATATGCTTACTCATTGAAGATTGTAGCTTAATCATACAGACGGTCCCCAGAAAAAGGTAAAAATATTAAACGATTCTCCACCATGCAGCCCAGTGCTGTTTCTCCGAGCGGAGCCGACGTCTCCTGATATTTTAGGGCGAAACTGACGCGGCGAAAGACCGGGGAGCGCAACTTCCTGCCGCAACTTTCAAAATAAAACACCGTGGTCATGTCCAAAGACTGCATGATATCAGTTGTTAATATTATTTCTGACCTTACATATATTAGGCTAAATCAGCTCGACTTAATACACGTTTGGCACAACTAAGTATCTATACAAACAAAAGCTTGAATGAAGATTACTAAACTGTGCAGGGGGTTCGTAAACCTGGTCCTGGGAGGCCACTGCCTGCTTCTGACTGAACACCGCTGATTCAGATAATGCAGTTTGCAACAAAACACAACACTTATGTCCAATAGTACAACCTTTTACAGGTTCTTCTTCTTTCAGTTCCTTCTGTATTTCATTTAATTTATGAGTAGTATTTATGTACACTCATGTTTGCTGCTGTAACACTTAGTTTACCCTTAAGAAACAGTAAAGTATTTACTCAAATTTTAGTCCTCCTGCAATCACTACTGTAGCTTCTATAACTTCAACTACTACGAGTATTAGTACTCTGAACATGTTTAACCTCTGGAGGAAGCTGGGTCTGTCACTGTAGAGTCTACCCAAACAGTATTAATTGTCTCCATCAGGTCCATGTAATTCTTGAAGAGAAGTTTAAATACAGCACACAAGCACAGTGTACAGTATTTGAGTCCTGGTTACTGATTTTAATTATTTGTACAGAATGGAAAACTGTTTTCCAGTTGTATAAACTTAGATTTCTGAGCCATGATTGGATTTTCCTAAACTATTGTGTTCACAATTATACTACAGTATATCACATTTTCAAACACAGTTCGTCACATGTTTAACTTAATGAATAAAATAAATATATGAATATTTCTGTGTTGATGTTGTTAGTTAGTAGTAGTAGTTAGTCTTTTAGTTTCTGTGAACACACTTTCAGCTCTATTTTGAAAAGACACACAGGGAATATTTGTCTCTTCCTAATCCTAAATTGTCACCAGCTTGACAATGCTCTTAAAACCCCACCCTAAAAATGTGAGGTGTTATGTCCAGACATCTTCCTGCCTCCATGCAGCACAGGTCAGGTGGTGCCTGCTGAATCCTGACTGCTCTTTACCTCCCGTGTGGTCAGGAAACACCAGGAATGATCCAGAATGATCCAGTAACTGAAAGACTGCGCAGGCTGCTTATACTCACTGCTAGCAAGGATTTTCAGCAGTGCTGCAGGCACCTTGGCAGCCTAATAAGGTTTACAGAGATGTAATGAAACACCAGATGCGCTCAGCTGGACGGTTATTAGCTACACCTAGCTAAAACTAGTTCAATCCAACACAGCAGCCGTGCAATACATCCTAACTTTGAGGAGGTGATGATGTTCCTCCTCCAGAGGCTGTTTCAGACAGGTGCTGCTCCATGCCTCAGACATTGTTCATTCCCTGCTTTGTGTCTTTGTGGAGAAGGATTCACACTGCAGCACGACAATGACCCCAAACACAACCCCTAAAGCAAAGGGGCCATCTGTAGCTTGTGAATCCTAAAATGTATAATCCAGGTTTGGTTTTAACCATCTGAAATGTTCTGACCTTGTTTGGGTTTTTGATTATTGCCTGGGTTTGCATCATTAAGTAGCACATTAAAGTTAATGCTGAGAAGATATAAAGCTGATCTCTGAGTCCTAAATAGGTTCAGGTCATTTGATGTTTAATTCTCCCTGTTGTTGTCAAAGCGGAGTAACGCAAGTAGTAAAAGTGCACAGATACACAAGCATGGCATAGCAGTCTCACTAGAGGGTCCAGAGCTTTGTTTAGTTATCAGGCAAATAACTAGTCGTGACACTTTAGGTGCTACGTTGAGGATCTTGGTTCCATGTTGTCTAATAGGCTGAGACTGAAAACTCAGGAAGACTGATACTAGAGAAAGCAGTACAATTTAAGATCTTATTGTCACCCACATTTAGTGAAACCCTTCTAATGAAGGTTTGATTCTTCTTCAGGAAACATTTTGTTGATCGTAGAGTCATGTGATTCATGCAGTAACTGTTTAATGCAAACACCTTCACTAGCAGAAGTTATTGTCCAGGCCTCATAGTTGTGCCTTTTTTTTAATCTCTCTGGAATAAATTCTCTGGAGGCACAAACGGACCTGCTGAGCTTTGCGGTTTCACTTTACAGCGACACAAAAGCTAGTCTGAATTGTCCTCACCGGCAGCCAATGAGCTGAAAGCAGCAGTGGTTCAGGGTCCACCAGCAGCTGGCTGGTGCCAGTTTCCAGCTGGTCTCAGGCAGGTGATCGGGGGACTGAAAGAAATTTCTAATCAGTCACCATTGTACCAATTGTCTATAAAAATTAAAGTGCGACTGAAGCTCTGCCTTCATATGAGGGCAATCAAATTTCTAAATCACTTTTCATGAACAATCAAAGAAATGAATGACTCTGAAGACTTCAAGGTAAAAACTCCCTATTTAACTTTTTCATTTCAAGGTTGTTTCAGCACAAAACTGTAACTTTAAATATAATTTTTTTCAGTTCTCTGCTCTGTGGATATTTTGTGTTTGAGCCGTGTGTCATTCTGAATAAAGGTTTGAGTCTTTACGCTCTTTGGGAATTCTTACCGCTCTCTTACCATCAGAGTGTGTTTTTCAGGAGGCCCAGGGCAGAAGCAAAGACCAGATAGATGGAACAGGGATGAGCCTTGGCAACAGGAAGGGAGTGAGGGTGACTGGGAGGTATGTTCCCCCGGTGAACTGGAGCAGCACAGGAGGTGGTCCTTCCATCGTCCACTCTCCCCCTAGTGCCTCCATACCTTCAGACGCCCCAACTGTGATCTCCATCGGCCCTCTAACTCGCAGGTCCCCAGAGCAAGGGAGCCGTCGCAAGATGGATGACCCGTCTGAGACCAGGGTGTCTTCTGGTGAGATGGGTGTACCCAGGCAGACCATGGAGGAGCTTAAGACAATCCTGAGGGACAGTCCTCTGCTCAGCATCCATGAGAGAGATGAGAGCAAGCCAGGAAGCCCTTACACGTATCTCCATGCTTGCAGCAGCGGCGGTGGTGGAAGAAGGCAGAATGATGGAAACTCCCACAGGTTGTTCAGCACCTTCAAACCACACTCTGATTCTTCCAGAAGGGGGCCCATGTCCAAAGAGAGCACACCTATTCAGCTGCCTCCCAACATGGATTCATCCAGTTCATTCAGGTCTGATGCAAACACAAATAGGCAGCCTGGAGTCATAGCAAACACAACTGAAAGCAGCAGCTCCTCGGGAGAGACTGGAGCTTCTCATACAGGTCGGTGAAGCTTTGGCTAAAAGATGTTAATCCCTGATATAACTGAATAAATATCTAGTACAAAGTATAATTTCAGCAAATAAACTGAGCTTTGTTATAGATGGGCAACCTAACCTCTTTATGACCAAAACAAAGCTTGTTTGAGTTAAATTCTTGCTTTTAATCTGGAATGTTTTTATTTTTACTTAATAACTCAATCAACTTTGTTGTGATTGAGTTATTAATTTGTAATCTTCAGCAACATGTGTCAAATAAACAATTTAATTGTAATGTAGCTCATTTTTAGGTTTGCTTTCATTGGTAATTAAAGGGCACACAATATTTGAGGTAAATACTATTTTAAAAAAATTAAACCAAAACAATATATTTACCAGCCGTATTTTGTTTTAACATTGGTCCCTGGTGAGAAAACCTCCTACTGGTGACAGTTTCTGATAAACTGCAGTATTGGCACTGTAGTGTGCAGTTTCTCAGTTGGAAATTTGAAGGAGGTTTTTTACCAGTTCTTACTGAGGCCGAAGAAGAGAAAGAGAAACAAAATCCCACATACCACAAATTACCACAATTTAATTTAGCCTCTGAAGACCTCCGTAGAAAACAGATCCCAATATGCTTCATAGTTAATATGTATTTAAACCTAGTGGTTGTTAATTGTTTTCACAGATAACGGGAACGACAAAGTCGTCATCTCTGAGAATTTGAGGTTCATTGCAGACATGGAGCAGATCAAGCAGCAGATCGCCAGAGAAAATATCACCTTTGTCCGCTTCGAGGCCATTGACCTCCACGGAGTGTCCAGGTCCAAGACAGTGCCTGTCCGCTTCTTCCATGTAATCACTTCATCCATCTATCAATCCACTCATCTATTTGTAGGATTAGATGTAGAAACAATAGCCAGGAATAGGCAAAAATGCATTTTTAGATTTGGAATTTGGGGAAATATTCTTATTCTGATTGTTTTGAAGAGCTGACAATAGATGAGAAGATTTAAATGAGTCTGTAAGTGAAGTACTGGGGGGGTTATTTTAAGATTTAGGTGGGAACAGCACCTATCGCACATTAAAATGTACCGACTGACTTAAAGCAGTGGTTTTGTGGAAACAAAGAAAAGTTAAATACTAACATGAAACAATAAATACTGACAAGTGAATACATATCTTTGCATAAATTTAGTGAAATGACACATGTTTTTTAAGGTTTTCCTCCTGCTGCCAGTCTTTATGCTAAGCTATGCTAATCACCTCTTGTCTCTTCCTCTGTGTGAACTCGGACATGGGATTGAAACTAAGTTTTGGAAAGAAAGCAATGTAATTGTTAAACTGTTCCTTTAAAGTAAATGTTGCATCTGCAGGAAAAAGCTGTCTATGGGGTTCCAATGCCAAGAAGCTACTTGGAGCTGACGCTGAGCCCTAAGAGCAACGAAGTGGACCACGTCAGCACTGTCAACTTCAGCAGTGACGTCCTTCTGATCCCTGACCTTTCGACCTTCAAGGTTCTACCCTGGGCCGAGCAGACAGCGCGAGTCATCTGCGACCCCTGCACAGTGACAGGAAGCCCCCTTCGCACCTCGCCTCGCCTAATTGCCAAGCAACTACTCGGACAGCTCCAAAGTCTTGGATTCTCCCTGCACTCCTCTTTCACCTATGAGTGCTGTGTCCTTGGAGCCCCAGACCGGATTGGACCGAAGACACTTCTGTTTCCTGCTACCACCCTGCTGAGCAACCACGACTTGCCTTTCTTCCAGCAACTGGTGGACAGCATGTACTGCATGGGCGCAGATATAGACAGCATTGCCTCTGCCAGCGGGCCGGGCCAGATGGAGATCAACCTGAGGCCAGATTTTGGGATCGCAGCTGCAGATAGTGCCTTCACCTTCCGCACAGGCATCAAAGAAATGGCTCGCAAACACAGCTACATCGCCAGCTTCTTCACCGATGATGGCTTGTACAACGCTGGGGTGCTCTCTCACAGCTTGTGGGACGCCAATGGGAGACGTAGCCTCTTCCACAGTGGGGAGAAGGCGGGCGAGCTGTCTGACATGGGCAGAAAATGGCTGGCCGGCCTCCTCACCCACTCTGCTGCTCTGAGCTGCCTGATGTCGCCCGGCCTGGGCTGCCGGAGCCACATTGCCAAGACGACCAAAGACCCCAAACGAATGCTGTACGCCACCTGTGGCAGCAATGACAACAGCAGCTCCTTTAATATCAAGTGTCACGGCGGGAGAGAGATGCACATTGACAACAAGCTTGGCTCAGCCATGGCCAACCCTTACATCGTGCTGGCCGCCACAGTGGCTGCAGGGCTGGACGGCATCAGGCGAAACCTGAGCGCCGAGAGTGGTCTGAACAAGGCCCCCACTCAGCAGAAGGAGTTTGCCATTCCCGTGAAGCTTGACGATGCTTTGGAAGCACTTGGCGAGGATCATGTTATGCGCAGTGCCCTTGGAGAGCCGTTTGTTCAGTATTTCATCGCCATGAAAAAGTTTGAGATTGAAACCCAAGAACTGGATGATGAGAGAAACAAGTGTCTGGAGTATTTCATCTAGAGATACTCTGTGTTTCATGACAAACTAAATAAGTGCTTGAACAGAAAAGCTTTTTAATTTAATATATTATGGTGATGACATGTTATTATTCTTTCACATATACAGATGTAGATATTTTTTGTTTCAAAATAAAGGTACAATTACACCCCCAATGTGCAAGTTAGTGTGGTGTAATGTTTGTGTGAGTGTACATGCATGTTATTACTTTGTTAAATAACACTGATGCAGCTGCTGCTCACTCTCACACTTAACAGTGTTGGATGTGGTGTAATAAACTTGACAGCGTCCTTCAGCTGCTAACGTTGCTAAGGAATGTTTTTCTGCTACTTTGAATTTATCCTCAAAAAGTGAAATTCTACATGTGATTAAATCCTTTTAGAAAACAACGAGCTTTTAATATATAAGCCACATTATGAAGGATACATACTATGTACTGCATTTAACTCATCAAGAGTTTGGGGATTATTATTGTTATTGTTATATATTACAAGACATGGACAGTTTGCGGCTAGAGGAGGAGGTGGTTAGGGTTAAAATAGGTGGGTTAATTGCTGGGTCCAAATTGTCCACAGGTGCCCTGTGATAGACTGATGACCTTTCCAGTGTCCTCTCACCCAACTGACAGCTGTGATCCTGCACTTCTGTGATGCTTAAGAAGAAAAGTGGTTAGGATAATGGATGGATGTTTTTGTTGCTCACCAATTCAAAGTAGTAGTAGACCTATCTGAGGAACAGTGCCCTCTCTGGTGACAGTGCACTGGTCCAGGATTGGTGCTCCACAGACCATAAATACTCTAAAAATCCTATTTCCATCATTTACATTGATGATTGTAAAGTTACATTTGTGACATTTAAGTAAGAAGGGTTAGGGTTACTTTAATCCCACACTTCCTGGCTCCCTTACTCTGTGCATGACAGGCGATCTTCTGAATACTGAAGATCTTAATCTTTTAATAAGATTAACACAATCTGATGGGCAAATTTGCATTTGGTTTTCAGTAAAAATCACACACAGCGGGCGTATTTGTGGTAATGACATGGCACCCAGTAGCAGTCTCAGCCATCAGTGTGTTTTAATATGGTGCAGTGGAATAAGATACATAAACATTCAATATGGAGTTTTACAATTAAGACCCTGCTCTAACTTGTTCAGTGAACATCCTGACTAACCAGTATGATCACACACATCCTGCTTCCCTGTAACTATTCAGGATCATCCATGGGAAGCAGACACCTGTCAACACTACATGATGTGTTTCTGTGTTGTGATAAATATGAATCGAGATAAGATTGCAGCCACACAAAGAACCCGATCAACAAACACATAGCACACCACTTCAGGAGTCAAAATAAACACAAACACAATACAAGGACTATGCAACAACTTAGCTTTCATTTTTACAGGAGCAGCCTTCGGCTCCTGCTTCAGTTCTGCTTATTTTTGCCCATCAGATTTCCCATTCGCTGCATGAATCGACCCAGTTTCTTGTCAGTCCCAATTTGTGTCTGATAGCCAGAGTCATGCCTTTTCAGGGTAGCGCTTCTGTCATTGTTAAGCAAATACTCAAAGCGGCTGTAGGCTTTGTCTCTCATGGTGTCAGTGACAACCATGCCCTCACTGTCCAGAGGGCTCCCCAAGCCTTGGTCCTGCTCTTCTGCAGTGTTGGTCTTTCTCTTGCTTGATCGATAACCAACAAATCTTGGGGATTTCTGCTTCTCTTTATCTGCTGGACTACCGACAGAGTTCTGCAACCCAGAGATTAGACCTTTCACAGAGTCCTGTGAATGGTCTACCCTCTGAGTTTGATTTGGTCCAGGGGGAGTCTGTGATCTGAATGAGGCCTTTCTTTGGAGTGACTTCTCCTCCTTTTTGGACGCCTTCTTTTCGTCTGGTGAAAGCATCGATTGTACTTTCATTTTGATAGAATTCTTTCTCTGCAGCGTTGGTTCTTCTCGCTGCTTTTCTGTGCGACTACTCATTAATCCCACTGCATGGTTAGAAGTATTTACATTTTCTGTGTCACTGGATACAGATTTCTTTCTTTCTCTTGGAGCTGCTGGTCCTACGATGGCGGCTTGGTCCTGGTGCCTCGAATCTGCGGGCGGGCTGGATTTCACTGAGTTCACCTTTGGAATGGCTCTCTTATGTTTGTGAATCTCTTCATTTCTGTCATTGAGGGCAGCTGAATCTGAACTGTTGACAACAGTATTCGAACTCTCTTTTTCTTCAGGCACCTCAGTCAAAGACTCCATTGCTCTTGGGTGAGTAACGCTAAGACTGCTGGACTGCAAATGCGAGGCCTTGAGCGATGAATCGTTTAATTTCATATCCAAATCGTCAGCTGGCGTCCTAGAGAGAGGGGTGTTGGCGTCACAGTGAGGGGCAGAGCGGTGACCGTCAGTGGGAGTTTGATGTTGCCTGATGCTTTCCTTATTTTGCCCGGTGTCGTTGTGACTGCTCAGTTCCACGTTAAAACCATTGTGCGCAGTCAGCTCCAACTCTGCCAAACTCTGCCTCATGTCCAGACCTCTCAATGAGACATATTTGGGTCTTTCTATATTTGAATACACAGACCTCAAAGACTCCTGGCTCTGCCTGAGATTAACGTACTCCTGCAGACTGAGCCTTTTCTGTCTCATTTCTTCCATCCTGGACTTTATGTCCCTCGACCTGGTGTGAATAACATGTGACTGATGCTCATTTAAACCTGTGTGACTGCTGTATGGCGATATCATAGGTGAATCACCTGATGCATCTAAGGGCATATTGTTTTCAAGGTATGCGTCGATCTTCCACCTGTGAAGCGATGTTTCCGAGTTGAACGGTATGATATTTTGGTCTGCACCGTATCGAGCACAATGCCGAAGCTGCTGCTGAGACAACCTGTCGCCACCCCCCCTTCCGTTAGATCCAGTCCTCTCAGGAGGAACTGGGATTCCGATGTCCCTAGTTCCCATCCTTAGCCGAGTCATAGGGTTTATCTTCTGCAGCTCTCCTCCATAACTGTGTCCCCTCATCAGATTCCCCACATCCAGACAGTGGGACTGATGCAGCCTGTCCTGCACGCTCAGACCCCTGGTCATCATGGCAGCATTATTTAACCTATCATCCTGAGCAGTCCTCATGCCGTGCATCACCCTGGGTTTCATGTGAACCCGATGGAGGGAAAGCTGGCTGGAGCATGGCCTCTGCAGCCCCACAGTGTTTCTGAGGTACTGAACAGACGGTTGACTAGACAGAGTTGCAGGCACTACGGAGCGAGCGTACAGTCTTCGAAACTCTTCGTCATAATTGCTGACCAGCTGACCGGTCACCACCAACACCATGCTCAGGTTGATCTTCTCATATGACCACGCATAGCTGAAAATGAAGTGGAGGCAGAGAGTCAGCGGGGACTCGTCTTCATAAAACGCATGTCAGTGTGCAAAGGCAGGACGGACTCACCTGTATGTTCCATACAAAACGGTGTGGCAGTCCACTAGGATAAACTTCTGCTCCAGACCTCCATGAAACTTCATCCCCGACTGACACTGATACTGCAGCCCCTGAACAGTCCGGACACGCATGTTCTGAAGCAAAAACAAAAGAGAGGAATCTCAGAGAGAGGGAACGCTTACACATCACACATACAGGCCACATAAGATTTTAACTGTTCTGTTCAGGATAATTACGTCCACAACTGCAACAAATACAGTTGTGAATGCAGTTATGAATAATTGAAATCAAAATGTAAACATAGTTTGGATTATATGTATAAATTAGCATGAAATTGTGTATGAATTTAATTAATTTAATTAAATGTAGAGTAGTGTGTCTGTGTTTCATTCAAATGTCTTCAAGGGGCAATTTGTTGCAGAACTGAACACTTGAGAAACAAAATTTAAAAAGTAAAATACATAAAAACATATATATATATATATATATATATATATATATATATATATATATTGTGCT
>JAUMTR010000001.1:1333691-1351711 GCA_032270685.1 Microctenopoma stevenorrisi
AAATATATATATATATATATATATATATATATATATATATATACCTAGGGTGCAAGATTGCTGTTGGACATAGGGGGAGCATCGAAATAAATAAGTTAGATTTGACAAAATGAGCAATGAAGTGACCATCAGCAGTAAAAAATATAGAACAAGACACTGAGTCATGCTAATAAATTAAACTGTATCTACATAAAGTGCAAAAATGACAAGATCAGCAGCATAATCAGAGAAATGTCCATCTGCAGGGAAACTGTCTCTTGGACGTGTGTGTGCAGCATCTATGAGAGGAAGGGCTCACTAAAACTTTACGCTTGGATTGGATCCACGGTAAATGAACCCCCCCCCCCCCCCACAACAACACAATGCTTAGTTTGGAGCAGTGTGTGTCCAGGATTTGCGACTTGTAGCAGTAGCTGTTTAGCTTTTTAGTAAGATTAAATACACTGTTATGAAATGCTGGTTGTTGTCAGTTTGATTCATCTTTTCGATATAAACTCTGGAACATTGCATTACACCCTGCTGGCCACTTCCATCTCTCATCACTTCACCTGCTTTTCAAAAGAAAAATGTTTTACCAGAAACTGGAATGTAAAACAGCCTGTTCACAAGAAACGTTTCTGCTTAATTACACTGAATGAGCTCAGCTAAAGTCTAATATTAGTTTGTGTTGGGCTGGAATGAACTTGTTTGGTGACTTATGTTTACTACTTGGACCTGTAGCAAAAAGAAATGAGATTAAATCAATATCTCTAAAATGCAACCTGTAATTTACAAAGACATTAGTGTTAATAAAACAGTCGAGAGGTTTGATAGAAACGTTCCACTTTTTTTACATTAAGTAGCTTTAAACACTCAAAAGTACTTTATCTGGGTGGTTTATTTAAAATAGAGAGAATTTTGATTAATGGTATGCTTATAAATAATAGAAACATACACCACACGCACAGACACACACACCCTCTGATACTCGGCGGGATGAAACCTGTATGTCAGTTTTTTTGGGGGAGGTATTCGATGTGGCACAAAGCCGCCTCTGTGTTCGTTCTGATGAATTGTTTGACTGTGAAAACATCATGCTCATGTTGTATAACAGGAAAATCCAGACACGCAGACAGATCTGTCCTGCGGCTGCTGCGACCGTCCCGTATCTTAATGACAGGTAGAAATGCACTGGGGGAAATGCTGGTAAATGACAGCGCTTCCACGAGCTGTGGAGCAAATGTCAGACTTAATCCTCTAAATTCTGTTGCCTATAGAAGAAAGGTCAGAGATGCTTTCCCTGGCAGGGAAACACTGATCCATCACAGATCTACAAACATACAACTGAAGGAGCAGAAAACAGGCAGATGTTTGAATGTCCACATGCAATGACATTTAACATGACAGTGTGTATGTCATCTCCTCTGTGTGTGCTACATTAAACCTTTGATTCATTGATAGACTTTCTGTTCCACAGGATGAAATGTGCACGTAGGTGTACAGGAAATGAAGTTTTCAATAGCACATTAATAAAAACCATACTTCTCATTCACCCGTTACATACAGTGACACTGTAGATCCTAAGATCAAATATCATTACAACTTCTGCAGGAAGGAGGCTTTTATTTTGGTAGGTAAGTGTTTTTTTCTATGACTGTGTCCACTACATGTTTACACTGACATAACAAAGTCGGTATTTGCTTACAACAGACTCTGCTTACTTTACTGCACCTAATGTTTCCTGTCTTTTCAGTAGAAGTTCAGTAGAATGCCCTTGTTCCTGGAAAGTGTTTCTCTCATGAGCTGCACCAGAAGGAACTTTGGTGTGTTTTCATGTACCAGTCTACAGTTGGCTATGTTCTGTAAGCTGATTTAGTAACGGTGATGAAATCTGGTTTCTGTAACTGGGATAGGGGACCAGAGAAACCTGATCTCCTCAGGTACAGTTGATTTCTCTGCACAACCAGGTGTCTTATCTAGTTTTCGAAGTGGGCATGTGCAGACACTCGTCACTCTACTTCTTTCAGTAGAACAGAGCAGCTGCATGAAAAATAAATATATATCATAGTTCTTTATCCTGACGAGCTGGGTCTAATCAGGGCTCTTAGTTTGTAGTAACTTTACAGAAGCTGAAAGCAGAAGCAGAAGCTTGTGTCCTTCGCCTTCTTCATCAGTTACTATAAAGTAAAGTAACACAGAACGATGCTGCCTCATTTTTAAATGAAAGACTAAAGACTTTCCAGCGTTTAAAGTACCTCTTGAAAAGCATCAGCATGCCAGTGTCTGCCCGTCTTTACTGCTTTTCAGCTGGTTTCTCTCAACTGAAATGCAGTAAAGCTCCTCTAGAGCAAAATATTGTGCAATGTACATGTGATATAAAATCATATAATGCAAACAGCCACAAAACATTTCAGTTCTCCTTTTAATTAATCTCCTACCATTATTGTTATAATAATCTTTTCTTTCGCATTTCTTCACCCTGGACCCGTCTTTGATCCGTCTCTTCTGCTGCAGCATCTCATCCCACACACAAACCTTTAACTATCAGTCGTCCTGCTTACGGGACAGTTCACACACTTTAACTTGACTTGAGTGGATGTGTCTCTCACCTTGTAGTCTTGGATGTTGACCCCCACCCTGTGGGACATGGTGTGGAAGCTTTTGAACTGGGAATCATCCAGAAGGATGTAGACCATCACTCCCCTCAATGTCGCGCCGATGATCTCTTTGAAAATGTCCACGTCTGTGAAGACGTCCATCGCTATGGCAATAAGCTAGAGGGGACACAATACAGACAGAAGTGTCAGTCCAAAAGTTAATATGAGAGGTCAAAGTTAGAGGTTGTTTGATTGGCAGGTAGATTGTAATATACAAACGCTAATACGCAAAATGTAAATCAGAGATTTTCATTTTTGGATTTAGATCCAACAACGATGTCGATGTTAGGTTTTATTTGTGTTGATCTTCTTCACTTGTCTCCAGCCAAATTAAAACCAACGTTATTTCAAGGTTTCCTTTTGAATTGAGAGCACCTGTGGTAAAAGTGGAACATACAGGGTCATAATGTCTTCGTTTTTGTTCCTTTGCCCATTTTCTGTCTCTTTGGTTCGGTTACATGCTCGGTAACATCTTTCAACTGAAGCAGTCACTTCGTACGGAGACAGAGACTTGGAGACCACCTGACCTGAGGTTTACCTGCATCATGGTGACGCACGCTTTAGCTCAGAGAAGCTCTGCACAAACACAGAACAAAATCTTCAAGTGTGTTCATTTGATCTGATTTGAGTTGGATTTAAAATGCTGCTGGTACTGTGGAGAGGTACTATGACACGACCATACACTCCCTGAGGGACGGAGTGATTATTTCTAGCTGTGTATAAATCGTTATGAATCATTAACTATTCACGGGACACGTGAACGCTTGTTGCAGCAGGTGTAAATCAGCAGAGAGGTGTTTCTGGAAAGGAAAAAAAAGGCAGAACAGAAATCAGGTCTGACAACATGACATGATTTATGTCTCGACGATAGTTCGTCCGTTTCAGTTACATCACTGTGCACAACGCAGGCTCTGTGTGTTTTTCTCATTTAGCTTTAGACGATGAGAATCTATAGGAGTCCACTCCCTGTGCACACATATACACACACACACACACACACACACACACGCCCGCGTGAAACCCATCGTCAGCTTCACATTTGCAGTCTGCTGCTTAAACGTTAGGTTACCGTGTACTCTATGGGCTTCATGCTGTGACAAGACATTTCATCTTTCATCGACTAATAATTCCCCTCAGGTGCTTCTGTCTTCCTGAAAGTCTGCAAGCTGCCAGACACGTCTGGTGGTTTTACTGCATTTTCTTCCCAACGCTAATGTTCTCAGCTCAGTTGTCTTTTTGAAACATTTTTCCAAAACCTGGTGGAGCAAAGGTTTATTAAATCCTTAGAGTTTCAGCAACTTTCGCCTGTTAGCATTAATGTGCACTGAATAAGTAACTAATTACTTCAATATTTATGTTTTATGGTTGGAGGTTGGTCTGTGAACCTGGATGCCACCACACTTTAATGAAGGTTAGTTGATGCCAGTTACTTTGCAGATTAGATCAAATTCCAACCACTTAACTATCCCCTCGTCAGAAGACAAATCAGAAGTCATTATCTACTGACAGCGGGTTTATTGTGTAATTGACAACATGAAACAATGAGCCCGTGTGTGTGTGTGATGTATACTGCGGCCACCCTTCATAGTGCAGTACAGTATACAGTTCCACCTTTCATTGTGTTTAAGTGCTATTGATAACCTGCTTCTCCTTGAACTGCACGTGCAGAGTTTCGTGTGTGCTCTGCAGGGACACAAATTGAAATTGCACCACTGCTGACAGATCACTGGAGTCTTGTCTTTACTACGCTTCTTCTTTTTTATGCATTTGCCGGTATTTTGTTCTCACCTGCCCTGCCTGCTGAATCTGTTTCCGAACCACCTCTTTAATGGTGGGCGTGTTCTGTCTGGGTGGGTGGTAAAGTAGGCTGATGCTGGTGTCCGTGTGCTCCGGCTTGACCTCTGGCCAGCCCAAATCCAGGTCCGGCACCTCATCGTCTGACTCGGTCGGGAAGTAGGTGGAGGGGCCGTCCTCGTCTGTGGCCCGTCTCCCCTTTGAGTCGTCTTCCACAATTGGCAGCTCTACATGCTCCAAGATGAAGAGTATCTCCTCCTCTGACAGGAAGTGGTTGATCTGCTCAGCTCGGAGGAACTCCTCGTAGGCCTCTTTGCCCCCACACAGCAGGGCATAAATAGCCAGGCGGTACGACTCCTTATAGTGAGGCTGAACATAAAGCAGACCGTCTTTTTCTTTCAGTGAAGATAAACAGGACAGATTGGACTCCATGGATGCTAGACCCCCCTCCCCTCCCTCTCTAAGCCTCTATGTGCAACAGCTTTTATCTACAGTGTGGCGAGCAGAAGGACTTGACCATGTTGCTCCCTGGACGTCCTGTTCAGAGGGGAAAAAAGCTGGTAACATACATCAAACTGACATCAGGTGGAGAATTACAAGTAATTTAATACTTACACAGCAGCTTGAAAGAGTTCAGCTTAACCCACCTTTGGTCAGACCTGTGCGTGTGCCGTCTCCAGCTTAAAGCAGCAGAACTAAGGTGTGTTTGAAATCTCTAGGTAAACGAATAGCCTGCTGAACCTGCCCTGTTCACGCCACATACACATACCCTAACAAGCCCCGCCCACCTAAGCTCACCTAGGTTTCAGGTGCAGGAGCAGGTTTGTTTACCTTCTGAATCCAGTTGTCACACACCAGATACAACTCAGCCTATGCATTTTTACCCAAGTGCTCCTGCGGGAATCGCGTTTCCTCCTGTCGCTGTCATTCATACATGTCAGGTGTGAGGAGGGTGAGTCAGGGAGACGACTACTAACAAAGACAACAGAGCAAGGTTGATAAGTCAAGTTTATTGCCATCACAAAGCACTGAGGGGGAAAAGATAACATGCCACAGAGACATCCTCTTGAGCAGAGCAGGAGGTGATTCTTTCTCTTTCTTCACATGGATACAGACTGCTTTCATTAGGACGGTGAACAAAAACAACTAAACACATAATTATATGGTAGCCATGTTATTTTCCCACCCGGGTGTTCACAACATAACCCCCGCGCTGAACCAGTTTATCAACCTAGTTTACTTCTTTGGCACATGTAGGTAGTGAATAGATGCGTTTAAGGGCAAAAGCAGGTCTAAACCACCTTCAAGCATAAAAATGAAAATGGATGCACAGGAAGCGATTAGCAGGTGAATCGTTAAGTCTTCCTTCACCAACTTGTTTGTTTGTCCGTCTCATCATCTGAGTGCTTCTGTCACAGACATGGAACCATTACCCAGAAGTGCCCCGTAACGTCCACAGACAGCGTTTACAGGCGTTCCACTTTCATTGCCCAGTGGAAGGTGCAGCTTCTGGAGCACTGAACCTTAACATCTAATCACTTTTACGTCTTTATTTATTTATTTTTTTTACATTTTCCCACCTGAATCAAAAGCAAAACAAGCAGCTGACTGATGTAGTAATACCTAAAAAACAATGTCTATGTTAGTAGCAGCCACTGAAAGAAAAATCCTTTTTCTGCAACTAGTTATTGTGAAGTAGCACAAAAACCAGCAAGACCTGGTTAAGTTGTGTTAATCAGAAAGTGGGACTTAAACTATGTCTAAATAAGTAACAGCTCACGGCTTCACACGCATGCTATAAATCAGCGTTTCCCACCCAGACACCACCACCACTGCTTACTTCCTCGGTGGGGTTGGAGACTTTATGAACCTAGGTGGAGTTGGTGACTTGACGCTGCGAGGTGGAGTGGGAGACTTGGGGACTGGGGTAGAAGCGGGGGTGGATCCTGGGCTCTTGATGGATGGTGCTGGGGTCTGGGGCTTAGACGGGGTGGGGGTTGGGGTCTTGGCAGGGGGAGCTGGGGACTTGGGCACAGGTGTGGCTGCAGGTGTGGCAGATTTGGCTTGTCCCAGTCTGGGCTCGGGGATCTGCTCGCCGTGCCTGTAGACGCTGACGGTGATCTCGACAAACTCGCCGCCGTACTTGTTCCTTACGTTGATGCTGTACTTCCCGGAGTCTTCAGGGGTGACTTTGTTGATGACAATGCTGGCGAACTTGCCGCCGTCGAACGTGACCTTGGTGTGTTCGCTGGAGGCGACTTCCTGCTCGTTCTTGAACCAGGTGACCTCAGGGGTCGGCTCGCCCCACACGGTGCAGGTCAAGCTCAGGGACTGGAGAGGATGGAGAATCAACTCAAGTCAAACAGTACTCACGAAGCCCCCCTCCAAACAACAAAACCTCTTTTAATTAAAACAGACTGCTGTTCAATTTCTGATTTACTGGGTCAGAACGTGACCGATTAGGAGCCACTGCTCTGGAGGCATCCACACTCATAGACAGGTTGTTCGGGTTTTAATTTGCTGGGGAAATTGACGTAGCTAAGACTTGTGCCAACATCTCAGATGAATGGAATTTAACTCATGATGCTAAACGAAGGCAGATAACTGTGCACGTGAGCAGCCCACATGAGAACAGCTGCATGTGAAAGCTGTTCTCATGTTTGTGCTTTGCTAACGTTACTCTTCCTGTGAAAGACCCACTGGTTCCATCCACCTCCATCGTGCTGGTGACGGCAGCGGGAGTTTCAGAGGCTGAAAAAAGAAACTCGTCACCATCTACGCATATAATAATTTAAGTACCTCTCTGCCTTTTTAACCTTTTAAATTTCTTCCAAACAGGAGCATTTCACATTGAGCTGCTACTCTGATTTCACAGAAATCAGCTCTGCAGCTCTGACCCTTGACCTCCCTGCTATTGTAAGGTACAAGGCTGATGTCACCTCACCTTTGCTTCCATGATAGTGACCACGTCGGGCAGACCGCCAACCACTCTGCCACGGTCTGACGAGAGAGAGAACATCAACATTACATGTTGCGTAGTTTTCCATTCTATTGTTCACAGACCCCATCTATAAACCTCTGAACTTTCAGCCACTTTTATTGCCTTGTTCACACCCAAAAGCAAATAACTCGTCTAAAATGTTCAGAATGCAGCAGTGTAAATACAATATTTAATCATATACTCACTCTTCTCAGCAAATGCAGCTGCCCTAAAACATAAGAGAAGAGCAGTGTGATCATATAACGAGGTTTCAAAAACATGCGTTCACATACTAACGTTCTGTCAAACAACTTACTTAAGTCGCAGGTACTCCTCATAGGCGTCAGTGTAGGCTGCACAAAGAAACGTCACCAAACGTCACATGAAAATAAGTGAATAAGAACGAGCGCATTGTGTTCACGTGAGTTCATTCTACCTTGTCCAGACAGGTCAAAGGTCCTGACGTGAGTCTGGACCCCGTCCGAGATCTCGATGGAGTAGTGGCCTTTCTCCTTGTCGGACGGATCGCAGATCTGCATCCAGGCCATCTCCGCTGTGCCACCGATCCTCATCTTCTCAGAGGAGGCGATCTTACTCTCCCTGCAGGTTTATGTGGGGTTTAGTTATAGACTCATGCTGATCATGTAAAGATCACCAGCTGCAGCGTATATAAAGAAGAGCAGAGCCTTCAGACGGAATCTTCCCACTGAGTAATATGTGAATAAATGTCGACTAGTTTTTCACACGTACATTTCCTGAACAAAATATTCAACAATAAATCAACTGAGCTGTTGACAGCTGACAGAAAACAGCTGCTCTACCATGACCGGCCGGTGATAAACCACCACTTAACTGGCTCTTTAAAATACTTCCAGCGTGCTGAGGATCTGTGCGTGCACTGCGCGCGCCTGTGGTAACTGTGGAAGCACTAGAGCGTGAATGTGTCCTGGCATTAGTGGTGTGGTAAAGCAGTGACCACACTGAGTCTGTAAGCAAACAACACTAAAAAGTGAAGGATTTTTAAAGTGTACTTGTGCTTCCAGACAGTCTTCATCTCCTCCGTGTAGTAGTTCATGTAGCACTGCAGTCTGATGCCCTCTGGAGTACACTGCAGCACCAGGTCAGAGGCTGAAGCTCCTGCAGCCAACAAGCACACAAACATCATATCGGACACGATTCTGTGTCTCTTCAAACACACGTCCTGCTGTAGGCTGCAGTTACTGCCAGAGAGCGTACCTGCAATCTTGGCGATGGCGTTGATGATGTCATCGAACACTGCGAGTAAAAAAGGATTTATTAAACACAGGATGATATGTTTAGTGTAACAGTCAGGGCCTAGTTGTGACAAACCGTATCGTACCTTGGCCTGAAATGTCGATCACAGACGTGTCCTTTCCTCTGTCGTCACCGAGCACGGCTTTGTAAAGACCCTGATCTTTCCTGGAGAACTGACACAACAAACACTGATCATCAATGAGCACAAACAAATACACAACTGTGCTGCAGTGTTGACATGAAGAGTGCACGCGGGCAGGTGATGTTTAGGGCAGTGCTCGGTAGTTACCAGGGGGATGGGTAAGGCACAGGATCCAGACGTAACACTGGGGGGAGTTTCTGGAACAATCTCATCCTCCTCTTTGTACCAGTGTAAAGACGTCTCCTTCTTCACATTGGCCACCTGACAGTCAGCACAAACAGGGATTGAAACAAAGGATGTGCTCGGATATATACTTAGATACAGAGTCTTAAAAGGCTTTGTTTTTTTACCTTGCATGCGAGCATGACAGTACAATCCTCAGTGACGGTGAAGTCCAGATACTCAGAGAAATGTGGACCTAAACGACAAAGCGGAATCAAGTAGTGGCATAGAGAGCAAAGGTCCCTCTAAGCTGCTACATGCACGATGCTCAGTACACCAGTGGTTTCTTTCCTTCCAGAGCAGTTTAATGTTAAATGTACACTTTGTGTTAAGTGCCGTTTAACATATTGAACCTTTTTCTCACCACCTTTCGATCTCGTCATTCAAGTGCCTAATGTTGGCGTCACTTTATCACTACGCCGTTTTGTGCAGGTGTTGACACGTTTTCTGCTTTGTGTTTGTGTTGGTACCTTGTTTCCTGATGTGCTCCTTCCTCTGAAACTCAGCCTCCTTCAGTGCAGCCTTAAACACTGAAAGTAGAAAACAGAGCCACTCGGTTTATTTGGGTAATGTCCTGTCACGGACCCCAAGTCAAACAAATAGTAAGTAAGAATTTAAATGATGAAAAAGATCATATACAACAAACCACATAATATAAAAATATTCTAAAATATATTACTAAAAACAATCGTTCCTCCTTCTCATTTGTTTTAATTGATCACATTTATCTGATAAATGTTCTTTTTGACTTTCAATCATTAGGCATCTCATGTGCGGGTGGAGGGACTCTCACCATCTCCCACCAGAACCAGGGAGCTTTGGGTTTTGGCTCTGCCGTCATTGATCTGTACGGTGTACGTGCCCTCGTCGGCTCTGGTGAAATGATCCAAAGTCATCTGGATGATGCCTGTGGCCACGTCGTGGCTGATCTTATGACCCTGAGAAGAACGAGATGAATATTTGTTCTGTACATACAGTGTCAGAGGCTTTTTGTTTTAGATACACACAGTGGTTCTGCAGATAAAAACACCTTATTTTTAGGTGCAGTGTGTGAGATTTAGTGCCATCCAGTGGTGAGGCTGGAGACAGCAACCATCCAAACACACCTCTAAACCCACACACCCATCACTCTGAAGTGCTGCTGCAGAGCAGTGACTCGCCACAGTGTACTGTACAAACGAGTTCATTTAAACAACCTTCAGTGTTGTTGTGATGATCATATGTACGTTTGTGAGCTGTAATGATGAGTAGTACTGTTACCAGAGTTCAGACATATTGTTATTTCATTTGAAAATGAAGCTTCTGCTGCAGCTTTACCTCGCCGCTGGTGACCTCCTTGTCATTGACGATGAACCTGTAGGACACGGATGGGGAAAGTTTGACGGCCTGCAGCCAGAAACGCACGTGACCCTTCTCCAGAATCTCATAGTTAAGAGCGTGTTTCAGAGGAACAACTGCACAGAAACAGAAAAACAGATCAAACTCTGCTTCGGTGCTTTTCCACTGGAGCTGGTTCCTGTTATCTATCACTTCTCTGAGACAACACGAGGTCCAGCACTCACTCGGATGTCTGATGGCATAGCTGAGTTCCAGCATGGTGTTCAGAGCTGCGGGGCAAATTCAACAAAACAAAAGCAACAATGTTTTTAAGAAGCAGGAGTAAGATTGTGTTTACTGTATGTAGTTTGTGTCCTACACGACGTACCGTCTTCAGTCAGAGTGTGGCTGGCAGACACTCCTTCTGTGTCGGTGACGACCACAGAGTATCTGCCCAAATCATCCTTATCAGGGTTGGTGAAAGTCAGTCTGGAGCTGAGAAACAAACAGGGAAACCAATAATAATTACTTTAACACCTCCTTTCTTCTTAAAGATTAGTTTCTGTTTCTATTTTTGTGCATTTATTTGACACATGGGGGAGAGACAGGCAGAAAACAGGAAGAGACGGCGTGTGACATGCTGCCAGACACAAACACTAAGAATCCAATAAAACTCACTGGCCCTGAACTAAACACTGGCATCAAACTGGAGCTGAAGTTAATGAAGGCCTTTAATGACTAGAGCATGTCAAATAAATCATCACAAACATTATATTCTATTTGTGAATGAGCTTGATGTTGTCCAGCAGACACAGCCTGAGGGAGAGACTGTGGTCATTCCTTGAGCTCGGAGCCACGTTAAGCTTTGCAGTTTCACAGCTCACTCACGTTCTGCCCTTTGTTGTGACGGAGACTCTGGGGCAGTCCCCAATGGGCTTGTAGTTCTTCGACCACACAAAGTTGGATGTCTCGCAGATCTCGCAGGCTTCCAGAGACAGGAAGATGTCTCCAGTCTCCTCGTCCACACCAACGACAATCTCCTTTGTGCCTGTGGACATACGCTAAATCATGTGAGCAGTCTAAATCAGAACATACGTCACATTTAATCTGGACAACGGCATCGCCCCCAAATAATTTTAAAAAGGTGATATGAGCTGTGTGACAACTTATTATACTTAAGACCTGACGTACTATTGAGTAACATTATAAATTACTGTATGTAGATCAGAGATTAACTGGGAGGGTCCAGAACTCGCTCAGAGGCCACGTTGTTTCTGAAAGCTGGAATGAGTTGAAGGTAAAGTTCCTCTGATGAGATGTTAGCAGGAGTGCGGTGTGGGGGAAATCCAGCTCAGCTGTCAGTACGCGTTGTCAGTGTGATGTCGTCGTTACCTGGAAGAGCTTTGGCGCAGACCGGTTCAGACAGCTGAGAGGGCGTCCCGATGCCCTTTGCATTGACAGCGCGGACTCTGAACATGTAGGTTTCTCCTTCCTCCAGACCGCTCACCTACAGCAAACAGTGAGGAACATCTGTGATGTGATGCAGGCTGCTCACAGAGCTTTCTGTGTGCGGTCTTAAACCTCACACTGAAAAGTGCCGTCATCTTGTGACATTGTGATTTGACACAGAGATCTGAATGACAGTGAAGAGAGGCTGATTTAGACACCGTGCTCAGCTGATAGCAGTAGAGCGGCGAGTGTCACACTCTTGCTGATTAGAAACACTGTGATGGTTGAAGCCAATTGTAACCTGAGCACTTGATGCCATGTAAATAAACTAAATGTTAATCATGGTGTCATCAGTCCGTCTCTGACCTGCAGGTAGCGGTGGCTCACAGCGTCCTGATTCAGCGTTACAAACTCTGAGGAGCCCTTCTTGGCCCGCTCCACAAAGTATCCGGTCACAGCACTCGCTCCAGTGTAGACAGGAGCTTTCCACAGGATGACCAGGGAGTGACTCCTGACCTCACTGAAGCTGAGGTCATATGCAGGGCCTGCAGGAGAAAAACAGAGAGACGTTTGTGTTCATGCTGTTTGGTTCTGATTGTTCTCTTCAGACAGTTCTACACTTGTGTGCTTATTGAAGGCTTTAAGAGGCTTTAAGAAACTCTGAGCTCTTTGAATTCAGGACCCGCAGAAGGTCTTCGTTTAGCTTATAGCTCATGCTGTTGGATGCTAACACGTCTTTGGTTTATCATTTGGCAGTAAATTTATGTACCAGTGTCAGTTTGAACAATAACACAAAAACACAGCATGATGTTGCACCTGGCTCTTCCATGGTCCAAGCTTCACATTTCATGGGGGGACTGGGAGCTGATGGCAGACCAACACCAGCTAGATTAGCGGCCTGGACCTTGAACTCGTAGAAGGTTCCAGCTGTCAGCTCGCCGACCTGAACATACAGAGAAAGTCATCATCAGTTTGTACATCAGGCGTGAAAACAAACGTGTGTGTTACTGCGTATTGTACGATCTCTTGTGTAATCCAGGCCACTCACAGTACAGACTTTCTCGGGGATGCCTGCCAGGTTGACCTCCGCCCAAACCAGAGTGTCGGCGTTGCGCTTGTCGATGTAGTATGCCTTGACCTTGGAGCCCCCGCAGTGTTTGGGACTCTTCCAGGCCAAAGTGATGGAGGAGCCGTCGCTGCTCAGCATGGTGAAGCCATGAGGAGCGCTGGGAGTTGCTGAATCACACACGAACCATTTGAGAGATTTAGCTGTTATCCACAAACATGCTTCTAAAAGAAAGACGTCACAAAAAGCGTGCCGTGATGAATAACTGTGGTGCGGCTGTAATCTGTGATCTAGTGCTTGTTGCTGTTACAGTGAGAATTCCTGTGATTAAAACACATTATGCAACGTGAGGGAGGTGTGTAAGTCAGTGCGAGAGAAAGTTAACTTAACCGCTACATACCATACTCCACCCCCCTGCCTGCAGAGTCATACAATGAGCCACACTCAACACAGGCTTGAATAACAGTGCTGTATATCATTCATTTAGATTTAAAGTAATAAAGTGGTGCAGCGCTTACCGAGCGCTGGCTCCACGGCGATGGGAGAGGACTCCTGAGACTCCTCGCTGAGGCCAAAGACATTGACAGCTTGGACACGAAACACGTAGGTCTCTCCTGGGATCAGGCCGTGCACCACAAACCTGACAGATAGCAGATAGCGTTAAGCCTTTTTGTCTTGTTAGATGTATTTTCACTGTGTCCACGTTCTCTTTGTGTCACGCTGCTTTGTGCTCGACCACTCTCATGACTCACCTGGTGTGTTTGAAGGGTTTGTGGTTACACGCGAACCACTCTTTGGATCCAGCAACGCGGCCGTCAATGTAATATCCCACCAGGTTTTTCAGAAGCTTGGGCGCCTCCCACTGCACAAACACAGACGACTTTGTGTTCCTGGTGGCAACAACATGACCCGGGGCGGAGGGGACGCCTGTTCACCGGGAAAATAACTTATTCAGTGAACTAATCATGTGTATGAAATAATCATTCAGAAATAAAAAATCTGACAGAAGTGCTGTGCAGGCACATGATTTAATTTCACACATGCATCCACAAACGGAACTGTGTGATTTGAAAGGAGAGCTGCTACTGTCAGCAAAACACCAGCTGTACATGAAGTGACTGTGGCTCCTTATTAAGAGGGCTCCTGTTAGCTGTGTCACACTTGGATTTAATGCGACGTGCAGTGTTCGTCACGGGTCATTTAGATTGTGATTGAGGAGAGGGTTAAAGCCAGTTTAATTGGACTGAAACTTTATCGAGTACAGGATAATTCAAAGACAGACCTGCCATCACATCACTGGAATCAGTTTAAACATTTGTGTAACAATACACGTGATGTTAGAGAAGTGTGAAGCAGGGAGGTCGACCTACCAACAGGCAGCTCGGTACCTGCAACATACAGCGACTCACATTTAACAAAACATTTGCAGATGTGTTTACACGTGTTTTCCTAAACATGGTCGTGTGTGTGTGTGTTTACTGTGGTCACTGAGATAGAGGAAGGTCAAACAGAGACTCTTCTTCTTCCTGCTCCCGAATGTAATGTATGAGTTTATGTTTCTGGCCTAATGATGATGATTTGTTGATTGACTGAGCTGTAAGAGCTGGTTTAATGAGTCAGTTAATACCCACTGAGTGGACTGAACATGAGTGTGCCCTTACCATCCTGATCAACCTTTTGGACGGGCTCTGAGGGCGCCGAGGCCTCGCTGGAGCCGTACATGTTGACCGAGTACACTCGGAACTGGTACTTTTGCCCTTCTTGCAAATCAAAAACTGGGTAACGAGGGGAGTGCAGTTTGACTGCTGTGTTGATCCGCTGCCACGCTCCAGTGCCTGCTAAGCACTGTGGGAGAGTCGAGGATGGAGGGAGGGGTGGGGGGTCATGACAAGGTACAACCTATCTGTGACAACCTCATCAATGTAGCACAAACACAGATTTCAGGTAGTAAATTATGTGTTTAGAGTTGATGATGTTACATAGGTGGGGCTTAATTACCATGAGTGTTTTTATCTTACTATGATGACTGAGTGGAGCAAACAGCTACATTAAAAAAGAAGGGGGGGGCACACACCTTCTCGATGATGAACCACAGAGGAGCTCGTCCGCGGGGGCTGGGTGGCTTCCAGCTCAGCACAACGTACGATTTGAAAATCTCAGAGGCATGCACGCCGGTTGGCTCCCCGGGGATAGTTACATAGCCTAGAGTGGGGGTGAACGGTGTGGAGGTGTGATTTACACAGAGCAGGAGCTACTGCAGAAGTCCCACATTGTATTTTATAATACTGTATCAACAGGTTGATGATTTATAAGACCTCATTCCTGATTTAAATTGCCATCAACTGATGAGGCATCTTTGTGTTTCTAACACATCCCACTTTCACAAAAAGCAAAATGCAGCCGCTCAGCTTTTAACAAAAGCTAGAAGATGTGTTTCCATTTAGAAAGGATTGTAACTTGAAAGCGTTTCCTGATCAGCAGTACAGCTGGGAGTTAGTCCCAGCTGTACTGCTGATCTGTCGCTTCCCTTAAGCTGGAGCGCAGCCTCAGGTACTGGGTCAGTCATCAGACTGAAATACTTGTTCTCATTACCTTGATTATTTTACAGCTGGACTCTACCAGCTTGTACTGCGCAGGATCTTCTGTCTTACACTAGGAAAATATGTCCTTTGCATTTAAAAAGATAAAACATGAGGTTTGGCTGCTGAGAGGTAACAGAAATCAAGTTTCTAAAAATAAAAGGGAAATTATGTTAAGAATTGAATATGGTCAGACAGCATCATGAAGTATTAATTGATTGATAGAATCCTTGTAGTCTGACAATGTAAAGTTTATCAACAGTTAAAATGTGGGACTTAAACAACAGCCTCAGGTGGTAAATGACACCAGCAAGTACCAGCTTAAACTTTGCGTGTTAGACTTTGTGTTAGGTTTGCGTTAAAGTGGAGGCGATACTCGATACACTTTGGAAGGAAGAAAGAAGAAGTCTTTAGGTGGTTTAATGGAAAAACATTAAAAGTCTGAAGAGTTAAATCAGTCGAAAACACTACCGCAACAGTTAGCAAGGGAGCAAACGGAGAAAATTGCGTGGTTTAGATTCAAGACGTTAGTGCAAATTTGACTGGGGAGTTGAGATTACAGCTCAGATGTTAACCCTGTATGTGGTTTCTACGTTTAGTCCAGCACAATGTCATTTTAACTTTAACTTCATAGTTTTAATATGAAAAGAAATAAAGCGTGACAGTATATGGTGGCTGTGAGGAAGCTATTTTGAAAGCTGTGATACATTTATTAATTACCCAGTTCAAATACGTCTCTGTGTTTGTCTGTGACATTGATTGGATGTAAATGAGTAATTATGTGCATTAAAATTAAAGGTCAGCGCCAGGGATTTTCACAAAGAGGCTGATGTTAAAGGTGGTTTAAAGGATTAAAAGAAGAGGTCTGAACTCAGATCAGTCTGTTTACTACTGTACCTTCCAGGTCATCGTCCTTGATCACTATGTCGTACTTTCCCTCAATTTTAATCACTGTTGCAGAAAACGGTGACAGCCAATCAGTGAGGAAACACTTGTACACCTGCTGCTGCGTATTTTGCCTTTACCTTCGTCTTTACCTTGCAGCCTCTCGCTCTCTGCGGCGTCGATCGCCGTGACTTGGTCAGACTTGCGCGACGCCCTGCTGATGCCGGCGCTGTTCACGGCTCTGACGCGGAAGTAGTAGGAGCGGCCCAGGCTCAGGCCGTGCACCGGGTACTTACACACCTTCACTGGAGCATCGTTGCACTGAACCCAGGCATCACTTGCAGCTTCACACCTACACACGGGAAGAAAATTCACAAAAACTTGTCAGAACGCTTGTTTTACAACTTTCCACCACATTTTCTTAATGTAGAAACACAAATAAAAGTTAAAGTTCAGTGTTTTTAATTAAAATAGTGTTGTTTTTGGTCACTTGGATTAAATTTGTTTTATGAAATCATAACAAAAACACAAGTTTGTGCAACCTTGTCAATCTTCATGATTTTCCAGTAAAAATTTTTGGTTGTTACAAAACAAAATTTCAATTAAATATATCACATAGGAGACACACAGTGATATTTGATAAGTGAAACAAAGTTTATAGGATTTACAGAAAGTGGGCAATAATTGTTTAAACAAATTTAGGCAGGTGCATAAGTTTGGGCCCCGCTGTCATTTTATTGATTCCAGAACCTTTAGAACTAAATTCCCTCTTCTTTATATATTCTCTGAAGAGTAGCAACATGGGGGTCTCACAACAACTCTCAAATGACTTGAAAACAAAGATGTTCACCATCATGGTTTAGGGGAAGGATACAGAAAGCTGTCTCAGATATTTCAGCTGTCTGTTTCCACAGTTAGGAACATATTCAGGAAATGGAAGACCACAGGCACAGTTCAAGTTAAGGCTCGAAGTGGAAGACCAAGAAAATAAATGATACAAATATATGATATAAATAAATCAGTCAGTCAGAGTCAACCCACAGACCAGCACCAAAGACCTACAACATCATCTTGCTGCAGACGGAGTCACTGTGCATCGTTTAACTATTCAATGCACTTTACACAAGGAGATACTGTAGGTGAGAGTGATGGAGAGGAAGCCTTTTCTCCACCCACAGCACAAACAGAGCTGCTTGAGCTGCTAAAGCACATTTGGACACGCCAGCTTCATTTTGGAATAAAGTGCTGTGGACTGATGAATCTAAAATTGAGGTACTTGGGCAGAACAAGGGGCGTTATGCACGGAGGGGGTTCCTTCATGCTGTGGGGCTGTGTGGCCAGTGCAGGGACTGGGAATCTTGCCAAGTTGAAGGACACATGGATTATACTCAATATCAACCGATTCTAGAGACCAATGTCCAGGATTCAGTGACAAAGAGGAAGATCTACTAAATATTGAGTTTATTTCTTTTTTTTCCCGTAAATCCTATAAACTTCATTTGACTTGTCAAATATCACTGTGTGCGTCTCCTACATTATATATTTAATAAACATTTTTTATCTCAAAAACCAATGATTTATACAGGAAAATTATGAAGATTAACATGTATATGTGTATACACACACACACATACATATATGAGACAATGTTTTGCCTCAACAATTTTTTATTATA
>JAUMTR010000001.1:1360308-1402250 GCA_032270685.1 Microctenopoma stevenorrisi
AGCAGACTTGGGAGAGAAAGTTTAACATGGAAGTCAATGAGCTGCGCAGACCACACACTGTCGACAGTTGGCCACGCTGTTCAAAAACCGTGAGTCCTGTCATTACAAGAAGCATATTTCTGGAAAAAAGACAAAATTTCCCACATTTCTATGTATAATTTGTCTACGAGAGATGAAAGTTGACTGAAGAGGAGAAGAAGAGAAGCAAAAAACGTTGAAGAGCAGACCCTACAGTGCGATTGCATCATCCACTCTAGATTCTCTGAAGTTGGTCCATTAAAATGAATGGAGAAATTTCCGGATTTTAATCGGTGACATCAAACTTAAACTGCTCTAATTCAAAAAGTACTGGATATCAGCTTTTCATCATAGCGCATACCTCTGTGGATTCTGTTTCGTTATCTTTATTTTAGCTGACACTCATGTAGTATCAGGACCAGAGTGTGTGTGAGTTGGTAGGTCTTGGCTTCCAGTGTGCATTGCTCTCTCTCTGGCCCCTGTAAGCAGCAGCAGCATACTTGTAGTGGGAATGAAAGCGATTACTGGAGCATGATAAAATGATATGAGCAGGTTTGAGGGGCCTCATTCACACTCACTTCTGATTACAGACTTCAGCTGTACTCATAATAACTTCCAATCATGGTCCAAGTCACAGCGAGACGTTATGATAGACGGGCTCATAATTTGTTCACTGCACTTAAGACAGTTTGGTCCATAGAAATGCATCTTACCTGTGCATGTACTTACTTTCATTATATGCTACTGATTAATCCAGTGTCTTATTTGTTTGCACTCTACAATAAAGTAACCTCATGATTTCATCTTTCTTTAAAGCATCATTAAGCCGTCTTCACATGTGCTGTGTAAAATAACTGATTTTCATGTTGCCCATTCTGTACTTTACCTGCTGCACATTGACAAAACTGCTATGTGAAGAAGAAACACACAAGATACTGTAAACTACAAGAATCATATTCACAAATTTAGCTTCAAATTATTGTGGCCTCAAGAGGAAGATTCTTAATTTATGGCTGCACCATGTTTTTTTGTTGTTTTGTTACGTTTAATCTGTGAGACTGTACCTTTCTAAAAAACCCTACTAATGTGCTGATTTAATATATAAAGTAGGCATGTTTCTGTGCTGCAGTCTCTGTGAGTGGCCAAAGCTACACAACTAAAGGTCACAAATAAAAGTCAGCTTCAAGCAGCCATGGAACCAGGTATGACATGGAGGGACTGACTGAATGCTAAGCCCCCCCTCCTCTTTCACTCCCTCCACTGTGAGCTGCTGTGTCTTGGTCACAGAAGGGGAAAGCGTGGTGCAGTGAAAGCACACGTCACCGACTTGTGCTCACAGAAGACGAGACAGAGGAGGGAAGTCCTAATTCACAGCAGCTGCTCTGCACATCATCCAGTCAGCAGACAGGGGCCATTTTACGCAGAACGTGGTGACGTAACTGAGCTGCAGGGGTGAGAGGAGGGGGTCTATGTATAGCAATGATGGGATTTATTGCATCAGGCCATCAGCACAGAGGGGCTTCACACCAAATGTTATTTATAGATAAAAAAAATGGGATGTGTTACATAATGCATTAAGTAAATATCCTAATTTATTTAGTAGTAACTCAGAAGTTAACAGAAATCCTGAGAAAAAAGAGAAAATGTGGAAGTAAAGTGATGGATGTGAGCTCAGAGGATATAGTGAATTTAAAATAGTACATTTTCTGTGTGGAAGTATTAGCTGTGCCCTATTGCAGATGTTTATATGAATAGATTTGACTTATTTAATAAAAGGTAAACAAAGCCTCTAAACTGTCCCTGCTATTTCTGATAATCAAATAGTTTCAAATCAACTAAAGTTTTTACAAATGTTGTAAAAAGATTCCTATTATTTCTTCCCTCTTTTTGTTTGCTGCTAACAGAACTTTTAGGTATCATTTTCTTTAAGAAAATCAGTTATGTGGAACAAAATGTATGATTTAAATATATTCTCGTCATATTGTTGCTGTACAACAAAGTTAAACCAAAGTCAGATTTTATATAATTAAATACACAGAGCTATCTGTAGGAGTACATTGTAATATCTTTTGATTTGGATGTTTATGTTAGAATATTTATTGCATTCTCCAAAGGTCGTGTCAGTAAAACTGAAGAGGTTTGCGATATCAGCCTGCATTAGGGGAGAGTATTTTAGGAGATAAACCTTCACAAGCCTCTTTTTCTGACCCTCGTATTTGTGGTTAGACTTTGCAGCTTGCATGTCATGTCCTTCAGCCTGCAGCTGATGCTGCGTGTGATGCAGCAGGAAGAGGGATGATGACATCACTGTGTGGTTGTCCTGCCCCTCTGCACGTCCACCCTGATTGCCGTGGCAACGTGTGGGACGTGCCGGGCCGGGGCAGGTCTTTGGCCCTCTGGGCAGCTGGGGGAAGAGCGGCAGGTTATCATGCAGATGCAGCTTCCTCCTTCAGCTCACCCTCCTCCTCTCCCTTGTCCACTTCCCTGCTGCTGTGGGAGAAGCCCCTTTCCTCTCAGATACCCCTCCCCTCCTTCTAGTCTTCACATCCCCAACTCAGCCAATCAGAGCCTTCAATGGGGGCAGGGCGTCGCAGAACCACCATTCCAGTGCAGAGTTGCTCCATCTCTCCAGGCTAACAGGGAGCTAGCAGCTCAGAGGGAGGAGACACACTCAACCCAGCCTTGGTGTGTATTTGTGTCTGTGTGTGCCTATGTATGAGTGTGCGCAGACTAGCAGGCACGGCTACTGCTCTACTCTTGTTTCAGAAGACTTTTCCCTTTTAACCTTGCAGTGACAGTCCTCAGCTCAGGCCTCACTACAGGATAAAGAAGGATCAGCGTGGTGCTACAGGGACAGAAAATAACGGACATCAGCCTGCCTTTCCCTCCTTCTTTACTCTCTTAACACCTTGCAGTTGCTGACAGCTCCTGGCGGACGTGCAGGCAGAATGATAGCGGCTCAGCTTCTGGCCTACTACTTCACCGAGTTGAAGGATGATCAACTCAAAAAGGTTGGTGGAGGAATTAACCACAGTGGTTCTATTGCATGGAAATGGAGAGTTGTGTGTAATGTGACAGCAGCCAAGTGAACAGCCAAGGACACCAGTTAACATTGGCGGACAGGATTAGATGTCAGCATTAACCTGTGGGGTGTTTCAGGCTGGGAGAGGAGAATGCAGCATTTGGGAATTAGGAGTCTAATTTGGATTTCACTATGTTAAATGAGCAGTGTTTGACATGGATGTCCTTGAGAGGGGCTGTGGTCAAGGATGGTGGTGATGTGCTGCAGAGAGACCCTCGTTGTCGAGTTCTTCCGGTGTGTCGGTTGCCAGGGCGTCTGAAGCAGACAGGTGTCTGTAAGGGGGAAGCTAGGAAATCGTGAGCGCTACACTCGCTGCTTTCTCCACTCTCCCTTTTTTACCGCTTCTGCTTCACCTCCCCTCCGTTCACTCGGTTACTCTTGTGTTACCTCTGGCAAAGACGAAATAAAACTCATTAGCAGAAATCTGAGCTTGTTTACAGCCTCTGGCCGGCCAAGGAGACCAACTGTGAGGTCAGGAGAAATTAGCCACTGAGTGGGATGACAGACTGGCCAGATACTCCAGAGAGGGGAGTCAGTTGAAGGGGGAGTAGGAGATCCATGATGTCATGCATGATGTCACAGTGCAGGATTTGTACGTGCTCTGATGAAGTAGGTAACTGGACTTGTATCTGCTGGTGTACAAACGAGGCTGCTTCACCATATTAGGAACTTAACTAAAAAGATGTTCAGTAGGTCAATGAAAAAAAAAGTGCACCATAATAGAAAAATGGGTTCATCTTCGCAAACTCATGCTGAAAAACCAACCAACACTTCAGCAGATTCCAAAGTGCACAGAAAAAACAATTACACCAGGCTAAATTTAGAGCTAATGTACACAATGCTGCTTTACAGAAGATTTCCCAGCTATAATTAGCATGGCGCCTGGCCAACCCAGTGTCGGCATCGTATAGCATTACTTAAGCTGATACTGTGCCTCTGTGCAATATAAACAAAGTATATAGAACACAGAATAGATTTCTGAACCGTGGCTCATCCCATGGCATGCGCTGTATGATTATGTAACAACTACACAGGATGTCCACGGCAAATGCCTGTTAACTGACTGCATTTTGCTGTACTACCACCACTGAATGTTACAGTGTAGCTAGCATGCACACAAAAACTGATTGTGCTGCTATACTGGTTGACACAGTGCAGAGACACAGCTTAAAGCATCATCTGTGTGTTGTGCTACAGTCATCTTTCCTCATTTCCTAACATGCACGGTCAGGAGTTGAGGCGCCTTGAATCAGGACCAATTCCATGATATATGTCAGATGGTGTAAATCAATGTATCGATCTTTCTGTCCCCACTCAGCCTCAGTACTCAGTACTCCAACATGCTTTGCATGCAATTAGCAAAGTAGTAACACAATCTGAGGTTAAAGAATGAAGAGATGAGGGTGGATAATCCAAAGTTGAGTTCTGTTTCAGAAATGACAGGGTTTGGTAATGATTAACCATTAACATGAAATATCTACTGTGGTCCTACGGTTATCTGCAGCTTATTAAACCTTCACATTGATTTATCTGTGTTTCAACTCTAGCAGGCACTCAGGCACCACTTCTATTGGAAAAAAAAATTAATTTGTTATTATTTTGAGATGATGATGATTAAATAATTTTAAATGTTATAAATGTACCTCGCCCTCAGGGTTTATATTTATTTATTTATCATGGCATTTTGCTGCCTGTGCCTATTTCTCAGATTGATAAGTACCTGTACTCCATGCGTTTCTCGGATGAGACACTAAAGGACATCATGAACCGGTTCCGCAGGGAGATGGACAGCGGACTCAACCGGGACACCAACCCCACTGCAACAATCAAGATGCTGCCCACATTCGTCAGGTCCATCCCTGATGGATCAGGTACAGCGCATGTGTAAAGTCAGAAGAAAAAAAAAAGTAAATATAATTAAAAAAACTAGATTTAGGGATCCAACAGCGCCACCTAATGCAAAAGAGGCAGCATTGTGAAAATTAAAAAACTGAATGACATGAAAGCTGATTTTAATTATTATGTTATTTACTTTAACATAATTGTTTATCTGTTCTGAAAATATACTAAAAGCACATTCTGATATATCCGGTCACTGTTTAAAAACAAAAACTGCATTTAAGTAAGCGGCATGGTAGCTCAGTGGGTTAAGCATCACACTGGGATAGTTTTGAAGGTTCAAAACCCCGTCTGATTCCTAGTCCATCCCCTACTAGGTGTGTCCTTGAGCCAGACACCTAGCGCTAGCTCCTTGTAAGTCGCTTTAGATAAAAGTGTCTGTCAAGCAAAGTAAAGTAAAGTAAGAATTATCTGGCCTGTCAGCTCAGATGTTCACACAGTAAGTCAGAAGTTAAATATGATGCTTAATAAACTGAGTGTATAAAAATGAATGAAGTCTAATGCTCCAGTCGCCCGTTATGATTCAATCCAGAGACATGTTGATTCACCTGTATGATCATTGTGGAGGGACACTTTATACAGACGCCTGGTCTTACTGATATAATTGGGATGAACAAAATAAACAACTGTCAGCACCACAATCTATTGCCTAATAAATTGCAGACTGTGTGTCCAACCCCGATAAAATAAAACCTAATAACTCCACCAAGACAATAATGTATTTTAACATATTTCTATTAATGAGAGCGTCCCAAACCCTAAACCACAAATCAGATCACCTTGTCTGAACAAAGAGGTTTTCTGCAGAAACTCAGAGCGGCCTGTCCTTAGTAAACAATACAAAATAACAACAAGTGCCTCTCAGACCTGCTGAGGCCAGAACAGGGCTAGTGGGGGTGGGGTGAAAAGTGTGTTCTCTCACATTATAAATAGTTTCAGGTTATTATATAAATTAAGCTGGAAGGGATCAAGCAAAGGGCAGAGTTGAAGTCATGGCAACAGCTAAGATATGCGAAAGCTACTGTATGTAGATCAGCCGGTCAGAACAACCGCAGCAACAAGAATAAAATATACATATATATATATTTCTCACGTTGAACTTAGACTGTCAGTAATCTAATACATCATGGTAGATGTTCTGTGTCGAAGGGAAATTAGTAGATTAAATCAAGGCTCTAAGGGTCAGTTCACATTCAGTCTTTACTGTGAAATATAATTAGAGATAGAATTTCCCACCATAGCTTCACAAATCCAGCTGACGCCTCATACTTTTTAATTCTGGTTAGACTCCATGAAGCCAACGTCGCAGGATAACTCGCAATGGGTCACGAGTGAATTCACCAAACATCTATCAATTCTTCAGGTGTCGGTGTGTAATATGAATCCAGTACGTGGAAAGCCAACTCCAATATTCTCACTAGTATGCCGAGAAGCATACTGCTACTACTACCACTACTACAACATCATGCAAATGAAGTGAAAGCTCTAAATGGACAATGTGAGGACACCTCGAGCCACATCCACTCTCACTAGCTCAGATTTCAGGAGATTAAATCACCTGAAAACAAAGTAAAGCTGCAGATTTGTTGCCAGCAATAAATTTAAAACCAAATCAATTGTGGAATCACATTTAACTCTTTCAGTGATTAGTTTAAGTGGTTGATTTTGTCTTGAGATTTTCTTATGGTAACAGAAGACTGGAGATGGTGGAGATGTTGTACACATCATGCTTTACCCACCATCACTGAGGGGTTAAAATGGACACCTGCTGCGCAGCACATCAGTGACACATCTATATGTCAAGCCAGTTCCCATCTCATTCCAGTAAGGTCAGGGATATAAACAGTGCTACACAGCAGATACTGGTCATGGTGGGACTACATGAAGAACATTGTTTTGTTGGAGGCAGGATCTAAATAAAGTAACTGAAAGGTCACAGCAACATATTCAGTCCCATCTCTACTCTCTTACTACTCGTCACTCAAGATTAGCTACTGAAATAAAACTGATAAATTAAGGGAAAGTACTGTTAAACTGAAATGAAACTAAATCTATTTCGGATGTTACGAGAAAGCATCTCCACAGAGGATATACCGAATGATACTGTACCTCAGCTTCTGAATAGTGGCTCTGTTCATATAAAAGGCTTCTGCAGAAAACAGGCTGAAGTGCATCCTGAAAATAGGTCATTGTGCTGGTGACGCTTCACGTTCTTAACAGACACTTCCCTTTTCATACTTTTAGCTTCTGAAAGGTTGCACTATGTTTCCATTTATTTCTTCTTCTATTGAGCTACGTATTTATCAGAGTCACTGTAACAAGGTGTATGTACAGCAAGGATTTCTGAGGTGGCTGCTCTTACAGTAATATTCTTGCTTCTCATTGTGACAGAAAAGGGGGACTTCATAGCTCTGGACCTTGGGGGGTCAAATTTTCGAATTCTGCGTGTTAAGGTAACACATGACAAGAAGCAGCCAGTCCAGATGGAAAGTCAGGTCTACGAGACCCCTGATGACATCATCCACGGCAGTGGTACACAGGTAAACAAATACCATACAGTCATGATTGACCCTTCTTAACTTCTGCAATTCTCTCTGACATACTGGATATCAGCCTCTTTGAATCCTGGTTTTAGATTCATGTTTACAATAAATGACAGCTTCTGGCAACATTATGCACAAGACCACGACTAGTCCTGCTGTTGTCTTCCACATTATTAACAAATATTGCACAACCTAGGTCAGATTACTGGCACTCACACAACTCCATGTTTGTGGTTGCCCTTTTAGTATTATTTAAAGGTCAGGTCGAGGATCAGTGTGGGTAAAATGACCTCCTCAGTAACAAAGAATAACGAGAACTGATGTTGATCTACAACAAACTTGTAGAGAACAGCTGGCAGTCGTATTGTAACATGATAACCAAAACACGAGCAACTGTCTGCAGCAGTGTGATTGGTCCAGAGCAAGACTTGCAAAGACGGAACAAGACAGATGCTGTTTAATGAAACGATGAAGGGACAGCTGGTCATAAATGTAACGTGATATATGAACAGGTTTGTTAGAGAGGTATGCACTGTGAGTTGTGTTTGTAAAACAGAGCGTTTTAAACAGCTTTCAACACAATGAAGTTATTCTACTTTTATGCAAGTAAACAATGATATGAAGCCTTCAGACATTTAGATCAATAGAGTTTATCAAGAGATATAAAGTTGTTTGCTCAATGTTATAAATGTCGGCCTGGATGAATGTCTTAAAAAGCAACCATGTCTAGACGTGAGAAACTGTTACTAAGCAACTAGATGGCACATCTGGTGAATTACATATTAGTTGTTCTTCCTGAAAGATGCTTCCTACAGATAGATTTAATTAAATTGAGAAAAACACAGCAAACACGCCTCTGTTAAGATGATAACTTTTGGAATTAAATATCAATTTAAGTCCTGATATGTTTAAAACAAAGCTTAAATAATTTAAGTCAATGGGTGTGACTGTGAGCCGATGATTGAGTGTGGTGGGTTCCATTAATGAAGATAGACTAAACAGAAACACCTTTTTGTATAATGTCACAATTCAACAGCAGCACAACTGCAGAATTAACTCCACACCTCACATAAGAAGTTTGAACAAAAACTGATAATTGTGTGCCTGAAGGAGGATGTACTGTAGCATTGTTAGCTTAGACTGCATTTTAGTTTTAGCTTATAAACTGCTAACTTAGTATGTAAAGGTTACAAGAGTTTACAATTTACTATGGCCATTCAAAGGCTAAATTAAATTAAATTAATAATGAAAACTGTAGGGGAAAAGCATCAGACTGGGATGCAGGAGATATTTTCTAGACAAAGCTTAAAGTATTTAGGTCATTTGGTAGTACTATGAAGCAAAGGAAGGGAATAAAAGTTGAATGAATGAATTTGATCTACCATTATGCAGCCATGTGTTAAAAACTGCATTCCTATACAACTAAACTGCAATTATGTACAAATGCAGGTACAACTGAATCCATTATAGATTGATTATGTTGCAATACAGTGTATTATTTTAATAAATACAGCACCACATTATAACTTAATTGAGCTCCAAGAAGTAGGTTGCACAA
Source organism: Microctenopoma stevenorrisi (assembly GCA_032270685.1). Classification (NCBI taxonomy): domain Eukaryota; kingdom Metazoa; phylum Chordata; class Actinopteri; order Anabantiformes; family Anabantidae; genus Microctenopoma; species Microctenopoma stevenorrisi. The sequence goes on from JAUMTR010000001.1 coordinate 1,369,409, forward strand.
AAAAGCTATTTAGTTATGGTTAGAGAAAGATTATAATTTAGTTTAGGGGAAAGAAGTGTTTCTTCAACCATAGCAGTGCATATGCCCAATGTTTCTCAACATAAACCAGACTAATTTCTGCTGAAAAGAAATAATATTTTAGTGATATGGTCAGATTAACATATCCTCATTGCGTTAATAGATCCAGTAGCAATTATGTTCTTCAGAAAAACATTTTGTGTGGCCAATGTATTTAAAATAATCTATCATTTATTTTATTCTATGGTGTTAAAAGTAGTTTTTCTGTCTGCAGCTCTTTGACCATGTTGCAGATTGCCTGGGTGACTTCATGGAGAAGCAAAAAATCAAGGATAAAAGACTTCCTGTGGGATTTACGTTCTCCTTCCCCTGTGTCCAAACCAAACTGGATGAGGTAAACACGTAAATGTGCTGTTATATAGTTAGGGTTAGGAATGTCAAGGAATGAAATGTGCCACAACCAGATTTCTGACCATTTGAAATACTGCGACGATTCTTACTTAACATTTAAACTTCTGCAATATACTCATACTTATCTCCGCTACTAATCCAACAAGACCACCTTCGAGTCCACAGCTATCGTGTTATAGGATTGCATTTCCCTGATGAAAGTGTTGTTTTGAATGAGATCCTGCTATTAGAATAGTAGTGAACAGATGTAACTCAGAGCTTGGCCTTTTGAAACGTCTTGTTTTACAGGGGATCTTAGTGACATGGACAAAGAAGTTTAAAGCCAATGGTGTTGAAGGCATGGACGTTGTGAAGCTTTTGAACAGGGCCATCAAAAAACGAGGGGTGAGGTTTTATCTTTCAAATAATTAACTTGCAGATTTGTTGTCCAGTGGTCAAACTGTTTAGCGGTCTAGTCAAACTGATCTCCATCAAATTGTAAGTGCTGCTGTTTAATGGAGAACAGGTCGATAAAATTTCCCCAAGGGGATCAATAAAGTATTCATAAATATAAAGTAAAAACTACCAGCTCTGACTGTAAGATGTAATTTTAGATTTTATTTTGACCTAATCTCATTCAGGACTACCAGGCAGACATCATGGCGGTGGTAAATGACACAGTTGGCACCATGATGACCTGTGGATTTGACGACCAGCGCTGTGAAGTGGGCATCATCATAGGTAGAAGCACAGAAAATGAAAAGCACCATAAATTAAGTAGATTATGTTTTACATTTGAAAAAAACATTTACTGTGGGAACTAACTACCTGCTCAAACAACTGTAATATCGGCAAAAACAGATTAACAGTACTGGAAAATCACCTTACTGTACCACGAACACTGTTCTACATGTGGATGTAATGAAGGCTGTCAATTGATTAAAAAAAACCCACAATTAATCGCATTTTCTATCTAATCGCTGCAATTCATTTTTTTCAATTTTATATATATGCTTGTAACAGATATTTAATCAATATAATGAACAAAATGCAGAAAAGATACAAAGAATGTATGCTTAACTTCAAACAAAACAAAAAGATTTTCTTCAATCTTTTAACACAGGTTCTCTCCTGTGAAATACAACTTAAAAAAAACCTTTGAGGCCATTAACAGTGACTCACATTAAAGACATAGTTCTAGTATCTGGTAAATACTGAACCCAGGCCTAAAGGTTAAAATGCAAGCAGAATATCAGAACAATACAGGCCATTAAATCCAGTGTCATTCAGAGAAACTCTGACCGTATTTTGCAAAATATGGGCTGTGCAGGGCAGGTGTTTATATGGAAGTAGTCTGGTGGCTGCAATCATGTTATGAGCACTGTCGGTGCCAAGCGTTGTTAACTTGAGTCCTTGATTTTCCATTTGTTTGCAACACTCTTAGTTCTCTTAGTTTTACTCACTGTTAGTGCAAACGGTTGATGCAGCGTGAGCGTCTACTATGCTAATTGGTCTGCAGTTTTTAGCTCTGCAAACAAACAAGGAAACAGTTAACTTTTTGGTTTTCTTATTCGCCCACGTGCTGCTGAGGTCTGTTAGCCATAGTAGTATCGCTAATTCTTTTTCTTTGGCTAATTGTTTTCGACCGGCCAAACACCAACATAGCGCAATGCTGCCCCCCCCTTCAGAGCTGCTCACGAGTTTAAGATTTAAGGTCTTTGATTACAGGAAGTAAAAAAACTGCATTAATTATGTAAACATTTTTTTAAAGCAATAAACGTTTCACATTAATTAATTAAAGTTAACGCGCTAATTCTGACAGCACTAGATGTAATATATCCCTTACCCTGACTTTGTTAGGACAACGCACTGTGCCTACTGAGCTCTACAAAGGAAAAGTCATGTAGAACAGAAGTCATGCTGCTCCTTATCTTTTCAGGAACCGGAACAAACGCCTGCTACATGGAGGAATTGCGTCACATAGACCAGGTCGAAGGAGACGAAGGGAGAATGTGCATCAACACCGAGTGGGGTGCCTTTGGGGATGATGGATCCCTGGAGGACATTCGCACAGAGTTTGACCGAGAGATTGACAGAGGTTCCCTAAATCCAGGAAAACAGCTGTAAGATTTTTCTTTCTAAATCTTTGCTTTTTCTTTCTTAATCTCTGCTTTTTGTTTTTGAGAAAGATTCTATATTTTTTTTGAAGATGCATTCCAGTACAGGTGGAGCCGAACCTGAATAGGTTATTCCGAAAGGCACACACAACGTGTTTTTTACGAATACTTATTTTGAACAAATGGTTTTAAAAATATTTGCATTCAGGAACAACTTTGCAACCCCAGTGCATGTCCGGATGAGTGAGTGAAGTGCAGTCGGGTCTCATGTTCGCTCTTTTTTCGTTGCTCTGTTAGTTTGGAAATTTAAAGAATAGGATATTGACAGTAGAGTAGAGCATAGCTTCCAGTCACTCGACTTAAGCTGACACATGGATTTGGGCAACCAAATAGAAAAGAGTTTGACTGCTGCTGAGCCATCTCTTGGTCCTCCACCAGCCAAAACAACTTGCTCAAGTTCTGTGTGGAAGCATTTTACAGTCAGTGCTGCAGATAAAAGCAAAGTGATATGTAATATGTGCAAATGTGAAATCAGCAGAGACATCTGTCAACATCTGCTAAGCATAATCACATGCACTTAAATTAAAAATGAAATTATTAGTTGTTGGTTTAACCATAGATGAGGTAATGGCTATTTTGTTTTTTTCTTTTCAATGATGTTCCTTGTTACATATTCATTGCTGGATTTATGGAAAAACAACCAGTATTGCATATTCATAATTATTAGAATGAATATAATTAAAGAATACTTAACGTGAATTAGAACACACAAAATAAATATTTTTAGGTCTATTTTGAATCGTACTCAAATACAAAAAACAATATTTTCCCCCTTCACCAAATTTAAATACAGATACAAATACCGACTGCTTTGCACACCCCTACATTCCAGTGTACAGGACTACAGTGGCCTCTAGAGACAAATCATGTACAAATGTAAAAGTGATAGCAAATGTAAAATGATTACAGTTTATATTATGCTTTCTACTTTTATATATCTATAGTTTTTAACTGGCAATGTTGAATTTATGCCAGGGCTGTAGAACTTTATTGGTCAATGCGTTTGTCCTGACATTTTAGATAAATGAAAATAGACTTTAAAAAAGACCTCTTTGTATAATTTCACAATTCATAAACAGTACAACTACACAACTAACTGTTAGGTTAGACTGCATATGTTTCAGCTAATAAACATATTATTTAAAAAAGTCTTTACAAACAACAACAATAACTTCTTTCTACAATGGCCATTGAAGGGCTAAATTAAATTAATAATGCAAACTGTAGAGGATAAGCATCAGACTGGGATGCAGAAAGGGGGTAGTATCAAATACCAACCAAGCACACACACTAGGTGTGTCCTTGAGAATGCACTCAGAGCTAGTTCACTAAATGCCTCCTGGTGGTTGGACACTGCTCCTCTCAATAAATGCAGAATGTAACATTTAAGATGTGATAATTGACAATAAAGCTTGATTATTAGTTTTTAAACTGTACCCATGACATATTTGCACAGGTTTGAAAAGATGGCCAGCGGGATGTACATGGGAGAGCTGGTTCGACTCATCCTGGTCAAGATGGCCAAAGAGGGCCTGCTATTTGAAGGGCGTATAACTCCCGAGCTCCTGACGCGAGGAAAGATTGAGACAAAACACGTATCTGCCATTGAAAAGTGAGAACGACTTGGGGTTAATTAAATAAGAAAAAAATGAGTATTGTGAAATACAGGTTTTCAACCACAACCTGACCTTTTTTTCAGAATGCTTTCAAACCATTTCCTGAATATGTATACTATTATGTAAATGTTACATTGAAAGCTGCTGGTTCATTTCTTTTCAAGAATATCACAAATAAAATGTTTAATACCAATTTTGATTACTTACTTCTAACTTTAGGACCAAGGAAGGGCTGAAGAAATGTATGGAAATCTTGACCAGGCTCGGAGTTGAGCCTACACATGAAGACTGTCTGGCTGTGCAGCATGTGTGCACCATTGTATCTTTCCGCTCAGCAAATCTCATTTCTGCAACACTGGGAGCCATCCTCTGCCGCCTTAAGGAAAACAAAGGAGTTGCACGCCTCCGCACAACTGTGGGCATCGATGGCTCTCTCTACAAGATGCACCCACAGTGAGTAGCTCCTTAATACAAGAGAAACATCAACTAACGCTAAATACAACGACTTCGTGTCTTCCTGTTTTCTTCACATCTTTCTTTAAAAGATGTGAAGATGTCTATAAAGCTAAGGAATCACATCAACCTAGCTAACCATTTAAATCCTACCAATAAGGTCCCCCGAGGAATACCGATGATACAAATTATCAGACATTTAGTAGTGCACAGAGGTGTTAAGTATTACATGTGAATACAAATACAAATGATGTCCACAGATTTTAATTTAGGTTAGTTGAAAAAAATTATAAATGTAATGATTTAGTGAGAGGGCTGGATGATCAAATCAGTTATGTAAGCTAGTATTATTATAATACAGAAAGTACCTTATATGATTTTGCCATATTATGGTAAAATATTACAAAATATCCAAATAAGAGTGAACATTTAATCAAATGTTAATGAATGTATAAATGAGGTGGCAGAGCTATAATCTGAAGTAAGACATGACATATGTGTGAAATACTACTTAAGATCCAAATACTGTACAGTATTTTCTACTATGTACACTTCAAAAGAAGATTTGGGATTTTGCTTAGTCTCACTAACATATCTGTTGCTCTCTGAACAGATACGCTCGCCGTCTGCACAAGACAGTGCGCCGCTTGGTACCAGACTCAGATGTCCGCTTCCTGCTGTCTGAGAGTGGGAGTGCGAAAGGCGCAGCCATGGTGACAGCAGTGGCCTACCGTTTGACAGAGCAGGCGCGACAGATTCAGCAGACTTTGGCAGAGTTTCGGCTGAGCAAATCCCAGCTGTTGGAGGTGAAGAAACGGATGAAAGTAGAGATAGAAAGGGGCCTCAAGAAGGACACTCACAAGGAAGCTACAGTCAAAATGTTGCCCACCTTTGTCCGGAGTACACCAGATGGATCTGGTGAGTAAAAAGAGACATCTGCAAACAGGTGGGAGGAACAGATCTAGTAGTAGTGTGCTTCCTCTTGCAACATTAAATGGCCAATTATCTCCCTTAACTGTATAATAAATCAGAAAACTGTTGGAATTCTCTAGATATGTGCAAATACTATCATATAGTTACTCTGACATATGAAACAGAAGAGGGTGTATGTTTACCAATTAAATCATTTATTACTTTTACGCAACAAAATAAATAAAATCAGTATGTAGCAGGCACATGTGAGCTTTTCTAAATTTGTAGAGCATATTTTCAGTTACTTATATAATAAATTCTAACAACCAACACACAAGTAATTTATTCTAAACTAAAACCAACATACTGGATAGGAAACCTTACTTAGTGGTGACTGATCATGTTCTGTTGGTTCTCATGCTAACGAGACCCTTTTTTAAAATACAGAGAATGGAGATTTCCTCGCTCTGGACCTCGGAGGAACAAACTTCCGCGTGCTTCTGGTCAAGATCCGGAGCGGGAAGAGGCGATCTGTGGAGATGCATAATAAAATCTACGCGATTCCCGTAGAAGTAATGCAGGGCACCGGAGAGGAGGTAATGAGGATTCTACACAGTAACAGTGTCATATAGTGCTGGTAAAATGATATACAAGTTTCTACATCTGTAGTCATATTACGCTTAAAAACAAATCATTACAATAAACACAATAAAAGACATACCGATTTACTCAAATCCAGACCCACATAATGCATAAAGGGTAAAAGGAACAGAAAGCTTAACTCCACAGCATACAAACAACGAATCCCATGTCTCTTTGCAGCTCTTTGACCACATCGTGCACTGCATCTCTGACTTCCTGGACTACATGGGAATGAAAAGTGCACGACTGCCGCTCGGCTTCACCTTCTCCTTCCCCTGCCATCAGACCAGCCTAGATGCAGTACGTTCTCTCTAAAGATATATATATATATATATATATATTTTTTCTTTCAATTAACTTTCTGATTAAGAGTTGACCATTTAGTCAGAAGGATGCTCTAAATTCTTTAGGCTATTTATTGACTGCAGTACGATATAGGCTCTTAATTGTAACGTTGGATCTCTCAGCTAGTGTTCTGTCTCTGTAGGGTATCCTCGTAACCTGGACCAAGGGCTTCAAGGCAACTGACTGCGAGGGCGAAGATGTGGTGGAGCTTCTTCGAGAAGCAATAAAGAGAAAAGAGGTAATCGTGGACAGGAAAGACATTTGTATATCGCCGAACTGTCGTCTTTTTGCTGGTTTAATTATGCACCAGCACAGTTTTTGTTCAGACTGTGAACTTCGCCATAGTGTAGACTTCATAGAAGCCTTTTGGATGAATGCACAGTTTGGCTTCTACGCAGTCGCAGATTGTTCTTCTCATGCTGCTTTTAAAGCTCTGTGAGCCGTGTGACTGACAGACTTCTTTAGCAGCTGGCTCCACCAGCCTCTGTAGCAGTGTTTATCCAGTGTGATTATGTGGTTTCACAGCTTCAACATGAAACTGTCTATTCACTTTATTTTTTCTACTGTGCAGTTCTGTTTTTTTCTATAGTAAACTGTAGATAAACAGCTTGCACATAACCACTGTAGGACAAAGGGAAAGAATGTGGAGATGCAATCTACACTTACATGCAAGATGTAACATGTATGCACTCCTCATAAGATGGTATCAATACAACATGCTTGATGTACTAGTCAACTGCTGCACATCACTCAGCATACTAACACATTTGGACTGAACTGCAGTTGTGCAGTTTCAGCATACAGACACTTCACCCCACCCCATAACGTGTAAACCTACAGTGGGTTTACACATACAGTACATCACTTCCTGACAATTGCTTATTACATATAAACTTTTTTCGTACTGTGAGTAATGCATTATTTTTGTATGCAGCACATTGTCTTTATTATATATGCTATCGCCTTTAAGATTTCTATATCGATTTTGCTCTTTTAGATGGAGAATCCAGTAAGTATTAAGTCAAAGTAAATCATTAACCAGCAGGTAAAGCAGTGTAGGACTGGAACGGCGTGTGGTTATTGTTGTAATAGCATGTCTTAACTCCTGGAAATCTTGTGTTCAGACACTGTGGAGGAGTGTGTCGTTCTGTGTCTGCAGTGTGGGGTCATATTTTAAAATCAGAATTACCACAGAGGTGATCGTTGGTATTTTCTGTGTGTGTCAAAGCTTTTGAACTTTGCAGCTCTCTGCAAATAGACGGCTTGTGTATTTTATTGTATAGCCTGTCTGGCAGTGTGGGTGAAATGCATGGTGCTCAGTGTGGCCTTTTAAAATGTGCAATGCCTGATATAATCTGTGTTTCAACATATTTAGCATTGCTGTAATATAAAGCTTGAAACTATACAGAAAGTAATGGCATTAAAATCTTTAATGGGGATTTAGAGTTGGTTTAAATACTCACCTGCTATTTTGTACTCAGTAAAGTAACAGACTGAAAATCTGAAAGTAACATAATTAGATCTTTTACCATGCTGATTATTTGTGCATTAAATAAACAGGTAGTGTGCATTTTTTAACAGGTTAAAATGCAATGCATGACTCTCGGATGGCAACATAAGCTCTTGTTGCTATGTTTGTTTTGTAGGAGTTTGAGCTGGATGTGGTCGCTATTGTAAATGACACAGTGGGGACAATGATGACGTGTGCATATGAGGAACCATCGTGTGAGGTTGGACTGATTGCAGGCGAGTTAAAAAACATTGCTTACAATAATTATTAATATTGATGAGTATTTTTTACGACATACGTGTACGGTACAATACTTTTTATTTTATTGCATTGTGCTGGGAATCTATTGTGTAAATAACGAATACAGTTTCACAGTTAGAAATGTCTTGGATTTGTACATTTAATAGCAAAAAAATCTTAGAAAATTCTTTATTCAGTTCAGGTTATTTTGATATGTATGAGCTATGTAACTCCACAGGGACGGGCAGTAACGCCTGCTACATGGAGGAAATGAGGAACATTGAGATAGTGGAGGGAAATGAGGGTCGTATGTGTGTCAACATGGAGTGGGGTGCATTCGGAGACAATGGTTGCCTCGACGACATCAGGACGAAGTACGACCAAGCCGTGGACGAGAACTCGCTCAATGAAGGCAAACAAAGGTAAAGATGCTTCTAATTTTAATCTATATCTCATAGCTAGTTTTAACAGCACTGTAAGAACCTATAATGTCCAAATCTAATATGTCCACACTTAAACTATCATCACAGCTGGATCACATTTCACGAAATTCACATACAAACTTCATTAATAGTCACTGCTTGGAAAATGAATAATTGTTTCTTTCTAATATGTCAGATATGAGAAGATGTGCAGCGGCATGTACCTGGGAGAGATCGTCAGGCAGATTTTGATTGATCTGACCAAGCGTGGCTTCCTATTCCGGGGGCAAATCTCAGAGACGCTGAAGACCAGGGGCATCTTTGAGACAAAGTTCCTGTCACAGATAGAGAGGTGAGTGAATCACATCCCTTGTTGGTGATTCATTAATCCTGTTGCAGAAGCTTTTCATCACATCAAATCCCTAACTGCTAGTCCAGACACTGATAAAGCACCAGCTGTGACTGGAGCAAACAGGTGCAAGTTGATTTTCATGCTGCATTTAGATGAATGGAAATGGTTACGGTTTGGAAGATAAACCCGAGATACCAGGCAGTCTGCAGAACTGCAAAATATGTGTTAAACAGTCTGTGGGTAAATAAAACTGGTGCCTAAAAGCAGCACTGTTTACAGAAAAGTAACAGAGTGGGAGAACACACCTTAAAACTAGAGAACCGACATAGTTCCATGTGTTTCTGCAGTTATTAAAACCACAACATGTCACTTCTATAAACACAACACGGGAGATGCAACATGATGACTTGATTTTATGCACAGTTTAAACCTACCTTAGCCTGGGAACAGCTGTGAGGTATCCAGTGACTCTCCTGCTGTTGGCTGACCTCTGACATCCTTTCCTCCCCATTGCCCCTCTTGCTCCACAGCGATCGTCTGGCACTGCTGCAGGTCAGGGCGATCCTGCAACAGCTGGGGCTCGACAGCACCTGTGATGACAGTATTATCGTCAAGGAGGTGTGTGGAACGGTGTCCCGCCGTGCAGCTCAGATTTGCGGAGCCGGAATGGCTGCTGTGGTGGACAAGATCCGTGAGAACAGAGAACTGGACCACCTGGACATTACCGTGGGCGTGGACGGCACGCTCTACAAACTGCACCCACAGTAAGACTAGGATAAGAATACAATAGAGGGTGTGTTTGGGGCGGAAATTGGCTCATTCATTCACAAACCCTACAGTCCATGATAAATTTCATCATGTAGCAAAGGTTGTTCCCATTTTAATTTTATTGTAGCAATGCTTTTATAATAGCAAATTAACTTATCTTTCACAGCATGGACTCGAATGCCTCTAAAATAGATTGGACTATTAGGAAATAGAGAATCGAAAATAAAACCATTTAAAAACATATCATGCAACAACTACTTGTTCTGGCTCCTCAGATGTGAACCACTGGTGCTGTTCTCTGTATTATATCATTACAAATGGAATATCTTTAGGTTTTGGGGATTGTAGATCCGACACAACATGTCATTTAAAGATTGTTACATAGACTAAACAAAGAAGCAGAAAACTGGCACATGGATACCATAGATTTAAGCAGTAATGGGGATTGAGACTGGTCCACAAAGTTTTAAGTGATAAAACTTAACTACTTCAAGTCATATGTTTATGCACCACAATCCAGAAAGGAGGGAAATGAAACACTGTAGTAACGTTTCATATATTAGTTAGTTTTAATTTGGTTTTCCTCCAACTGAACTCTACAACACTGAGTTTACTTTCCTACTGAAACAACATCTCTTTTCTAGTTTTTCCTCGGAACAAGGGTCCTGCTTTTGTAAAGACATTGCTGAAAAAGCATCTGAAGTATCAGGTCTTAGATCTACTGTAAATTTAAATGGTGCTGAGACATAATCTGTCTTCATGAGACCAGTCCTAGACACGTCAAGTTCGCCTTGCTGCTCGCCCTACATGCAAACTTTGATTTCAGCAGGCCCTAACCACAGTTTCCTGTTTCTCCTCTTCCATCAGCTTCTCCAGGATCTTCCTGCAAACAGTGAAGGAACTCGCCCCCAAATGTGACGTCAACTTCCTGTTATCTGAGGACGGCAGCGGTAAGGGGGCCGCCCTCATCACTGCCGTGGGCTGCCGTCAGAGGGAGCTGGACGCTCAGCAGCACTGAGGCGCTCCACCATGTTTGTGCTCCATCGTGAACTTCACCCACCGCACAGCCCAGCTCCATGCCCACTTGGCAGCCGTGACTCCACCTACCAGGGCCCCACCACCACCACAACAGCCAGAGACATGCTGCGTGCATAGGAAATCAAAACTGAATATATAAACATTTATTTACACTACAACACATGGTTTATTATTTTTAAGTTTGTACATTTTGCTCAATAGTTTCTCGTCAATCTTATAAATTTAAACTCCTTAGGTGTGCAATAGTTGTGTATTGCTAATTTTATTTTTATATGGAGGCAAATATATAATTGTATTTATATAGCAGATGCCACTTTGGATCCCAGAGGTCATAAGGATTTTGCACCATAGACACAAGAAAATGTCTGCACTTTTTATACAAGAGTTACAAGAGCAGCATTTCAATGTAACACCCAGATGAAGGAAGTCCTTCTCACTGAATGATGAAACTCCGTTTTACAAGCTCCACTGGTTCACAAAATCAGTTCCAAAAGGGCTCGCTGCTAAGGTTTGAATGCAAGAGTCACGGCTGTTAAAATCATCCTCATTTTACGTGCAACATGCTCACATGGTGTGCTAGGCTACTAACCCCCTTTTATGTAACTGTCATTGTCGTTTCCATATTAATGTATTCCAGCATCAACGCCCAATTTATTCCTCAAGACCTGAGAAGGTAGAAAAGCCCCCCGCCCAGTGAAAGTGTTAATGTATACTGTGTAATTGTGAAATACAACTTATTTTAGTGCTGTGATGAAACCCAATTTTACTCACTGTATGTGCAAAGAATAAATGTTTATTGGGCCCCAAGAAAAGAGTGGGTAACATGAGCGCTTTTGTGTGTATTTGTGGCCGAGTGTCAGTGTGTCCTACTGTAAGTGTCTGTAGCTTTAAATGTCCAAAGCTCTGTGGAGACTGCATGCCTTACATTAAGACAAAGGAGAGCACTGGATCATTTACCTTTTTCTTCATTTTTTTACTTTAACAAAGATTTGTCATTGACACAGTAAAAATGATTCATTAAATTATATTTTGTTGTGGAGTAAAACTTGGTGTCCGTCTCTTAAAACGATCAAGCAGTGGAAGAGTTATGCTTTAACTTCTAATACCAGATGACGAACTCTATGATGTCAAATAAGGAAGATGTGAGCACCTTACTTCAAGAGTACTTTACAAAGTATGAAATATGATTATAATGAAGCTTTTGTCTCAGTGTTGGTGACGTTCAACATAAATATCAATACTGGCTAGAGAACAGTTTTTGGGTGGAGGTTTAGTTAAGACTTTGTACATGAAAGAAGGTTTGAAAAGATTGGTACTAAAATTACAACAAGAGACTAATCAAAGTCTGTTTAAAACAAGTCAGAACAAATTTTTTTTGACCATCATACAGAGTAACCTTTACATTATGGATCTGGTCTAAGTATTTGAGGAGGTGCTTTTTTCTGTCATTGAACAATTTATTTTCATTAATTAAGCGCTTTGATTGTGCCCTACGGTGTGAGAAAATAAGGACATGTCTATGTGGTGAAATCCTCCAACTTTATCCATGTCACCGTCCAAAACATATAAATATTCCATTTACTCTCATATCAAAAAACGAGCCAAACAGCAAATATTCAATATTTTGTCTTTAACTAAGCTTGTTGATGTTCTCATAAAATCCCTTTTGTGTGCCTTACTTTACCTGATCACCTGTAATGATGGGACTGTTTTACCTGCACATTTAAAACTATGTCTCACATGTTCCTGGTGTGCACTTCCTTGATCTCTCTCTGCTGAGTTCACCAGACCTGCTGCTAACTTCACTAGAGATTATCCATCCAGAACATAGTGACAGCAGAGAGACAGAAATGTTTAGTGACACACATTCACCAAACCTACATGCGATGTGTAGTTTTAACTGGGCACATCTGTAGTCCACACATGAATACATTGTTTAGCAAATCTTTTACTATCTCTACCAACAACTGTTTAATGGTTTAGCATGAATCTGTATGAATTGTGCAGTAGTGTAGCCGAATATGTCCGATACTTGAGTCAATATCCCAGTGATTCATAAACACAATTTAATAAAAATGTGGACTTAAAATAGGAGTCCATATGTTGTTTCCTCTTGTGTGTGGGTGTGTTTGCATGCATTTGTATGCAGTCATGTCTGATGACACTGTGTGTGTTATCTGGGTTTGTGTGCAGGTTATTTGTCCTACTTTCTGCAAAGAGAGTGATACTGTATGTCCGGGGTAATGCCTTCATGTGAGAGAAGTAGGCTACTGCATGTACTTTAACCGCTGTAGATGGATTAGCTGGTGTTTAGCGGGAGAACTCCACATCCCTTTCCGTGCTCGTCTCTGTATGTGTGTGAGTCTGTGTGTGTGTGTGTGTTTGTTTCCAGCTCTCACCAGGTTGGTTGCGTTACACTGAGGGCTTCCTGCTGCATCCATCTGCCTCAAACTAACAAGCGCCGAACTGTCACTGCACGTTGCAGGTATGTAGTCACGATTTAAATACGCACACTGCTACAAACTGTGAACTACTTGACTGTAACGTTTACGCTCCTTATAAAGAAAAGGGTGGTAGCCCGTTAGCTGCTATGCTAACTTTACTAGTTATGTGTTATAGAATCTGCGGTAGCTAGCTAGTTAACTAGCTAAGTTAGCACTGCGCTGGAGCGTGGGGGAACGCAGACAGCTCGTTTTAAAAAAGGACAGACACGTTGCCAGTTGCCTTTCGACATTAAACTATTTACGGTTATGTTTTAGTCGGCGTCGAAGCTCGGCTTGCATGTGCAAATCTGCGCATTTTGTGCACATTTCCGTGCAGGAGTCGAGCGGCTAATGTCAACAGCTAACGCTAGCTAGCTTTAGCTCGCCGCCGTTTAACCTGCTCCTGAAGCTAACGCCGCCTGGTCAGTTACCTGTTTACTGGACAGTTACCCTTAAACTGAACGAGCTCATCTAATGCTTCACCTGCGACACACTCACTCTCCGTGCGTGTTGCTCAACACAGCTAACAGTCGACTGATGTTTTTGTGCTGCGTTTATCGGACCCCCGCTGTGCAGAAAAGCCAAATAAAGTGACCCGACGAGCCACTGGACTCGCGCGCGGCACGTGCTGTCATTTGTCCAGGACAGGTGTTCCAGATGATGCACGCGACTCATCTGCTGATTAATTATCGGTTTTCACATCTGTCACCTTCAACAGCAGCTGCATGACCAGCGCTCAACACGTGAAGCCCGTGTCTCTAATAATGTGTTCATTTATTTAACCATGTCAAACAGTTTAGTCTTCTGTCTGCAAAATGTGTTAAAATGGTCAAAATGTCTGTATTTTTTATCTGCCAAGGTCACATTTCAGAGCCTCAGTGTGGTTTGCAGTTACCGACAGTTTAATGCAGTCATTTCAAACAAAGAAAACTAGCAAGTCCTCGTATTTGAGGAGCAGGGATTGTTTCATATTTGTATCTCAGAAATGACTTAAATCATAAATCAGTTGGAATGGTTTGTGTGGACTGACTAGTCAATTAATCAAATAATAATTTTCATGTTTTTGCAGATGACAGGTTAATTATATAAATATATTCCAACAGGTTTTTTTTAGCAGTGACGCTGGTGGGAACAACCTCTTTGACGTTCCTCCCCCTCAGGACAACAAAGGCAGCTCCTCACACAGAAACCACAGCAGAGCAGCAGTTTGAAAAGCTCTCATCTCACTCATGACTGTTTGAAGGGACGCGGCCCCACCGTGGCCCATGCACTGTACCCGTTTCCCTCCCTGTCCTCCTTATCCCTCAAGCTGACGCAAAACCCCAGACACCTGCCCCCCCTCCCCCACCCTCACTCCCACCCCGTCCCCAGCGACTCGCCCCCTCCAGCCATGGTGTCCGGCACAGAGACCGTGCACTACATCCACCTTCACAACTCCAGCCAGTCGGTGCTGGAAGCTCTGCGCACGCAGCGGCGGGAGGGCCTCTTCTGCGATGTGACAGTGAGGATACACGACGCCTCGCTTCGCGCCCACGCCTGCGTCCTGGCAGCTGGCAGTCCCTTCTTCCAGGACAAGCTGCTGCTGGGTCACTCTGAGATCTCCGTGCCGCCATTGGTGCCCGCGGAAACCGTGAAGCAGCTTGTGGATTTCATGTACAGCGGATCCCTGGTGGTGCTGCAGTCGCAGGCTCTCTGCATCCTCACGGCTGCCAGCATCCTGCAGATCAAGACGGTCATTGACGAATGCACCCAGATCATTTCTCAGAGGAAGGCAGCAGCAGGGGCTGCGAGCGCAGCTGCGGCCGCCGCAGCGGCTGCTGCTGCAGCAGGTGGGGGAATGCTCGGAGGAGTTCTCCCCAAACAGGAAGAGCGTGGAGGGGGCAAAGGGAGAGAGAGTGGTGGCAATGGAAGCTGTTCTGTTAGTGGTGCAAGTGGGACTGGGAGCTATGGAAACTTCTCTAACTTCATGGCTGAATGCGGGGCGAGTAACATGGCCGGGGGCTTAGGGGCCAGCGTTGGTGTCGGTGAGAACGGCCCAGGGCCAATGGATCAAGCAAACGCTGTGAGTCTGATGGCGCTGGGTGACATGGGCCCTGGTTCCATGTGCAGTGATGGGATGGGCTCTGGGGCCGGCGCAATCCTCATGAAGCAGAGCTCCAGCTGTACTCAGGATGTCAGATACAAGCTCCGAGACCTGTTGGCACAGACGGCCAATGGAGCCAGCACTAGTAGCACAGGGAACCTCTCAGCGGGCTGCAGTTCCGGTGTGGGCAGCGTGGACAGCATTGGCAGGGACAGCCTCCGCGGCAACACAACCGACCTCTCTGATGACCTGGTGGGGATGGACAGATACAGCGAGGAGGAGGACTTGGACGGGAGAGAGCGGGGAAGAGACGGAGACAGAGACAGGGGGGCGGGCCACAGCCGCAAGCAGAGGCAGCCGCTAAGACTCCAGGTAGGGGGATAAGGGGAAGGGTTGCCATGGTTACAGTTTTCAGGCATGCAGAGCTGCAACGGTTTTCTTTTCTTTCTTTTTCTGCTTTTCCCTCACACTGCATTGGCGTATATCGCGGAGATGTTTCTGCACTTTGCACAATTGAAGAGAAGCTCTTGTCTGAACTTCAGCAGTAATTGTCTTGGTGATATTCTATGGACTTCTGCATATTTACTGTAGGTGATTAAACTTATTAGTACCAGCTTGAATGGGCTGTAGCCAGGTTAATGCACTGTTGTTCTCATAGGCTGTCCGCTGCCTTTAAGCTTCTGCCTCTGTTGTAAAGGTTATTTCTTTAATGCTCTGTAGGTGCTGGGAGGAGAGGGAGTGGTGGTGAAAGATGAAGGGGTTCAGGACACAGATGGGACTGTCTACGCCTTGGAGGATGCAAGACGGGATGGAGAACAGGAGGGCTCCCAGGAACCCATGGCAGGATTTGGACAGGTGGGTGTAACTCAGGGGTGAACTGCTGCTCTGAGAGCCAATGAAAAACAGGGACAGGGATAAGAAAACATTTTTAAAATATGAAATCACAATAGAAATATTCAGCGCTTTCAGGAGACAGCATTCAGGGTACACAACATCTGCTGATTTAAATTGTTACGCTGTGATTTCAGCCTATTTTTGTGAAAAGCGTTTTTCTGAAGATGGAAACTTTATAGAATTGCATGTACTACGTTAAATATATGCTCAGTCTTTCTGTCACAAGTCCTGAAGTAAGTGGAGGAGAAACGTGGTGTGAATTTATGCCGCAGCCTGCTGTACACTGCAGACCACACAAGGAACATCTGCCACACAGTCGAAATGATTCAGCTTTGCCTGTCAGTTTTCTCAAAAGTGCTGCAGAATAAGTTCCGTCAGTCTGAAATGTTGGGTATGTGTGTTTTTATGCGAAATAAAAGCAGATGATAGAATTTACCTACACTACTCTAAATAATCTGATCTTCTGGCTTTGGGCATTTTCTCATTCTGCTCTTTGGCTGTCATGTCGAAACACGAAGAAGGTTCTAATTTGCATATTTCCACGATGACTACTTAAAAATTGACTTTTTACAGTGTTACAGTGTGGTGCAGAAAATGCTACGTGTGATTATTTTATGTTTTAGTCAGTGTGAGTCAGAGCCCACTGACTATCAGTGCGAGCAAACTTTAGCCCAGTTAACAGAGCCACCAACAACAGGTGCTGACACTTGACCCTCACCAACGTTCACCTAGTGCAGCTTCATAGCCCCGTAAGGATGTGTCCGGTTTGCCAGGTGTGTGCTCACTTTATTCTGATCCTGTGTAATGTGAAATGTCGTCAGCGTTACATTAATTTACTTTAATTCACTTTGCTTGGCAGACGCTTTTATCCAGAGCGACTCACAAGGAGCTGATGCTGGGTGTCTGACTCTGGGACACACCTGGTAGGGACTAGGACTACCAGACTAGGAGTCACATTGAGTATCAAACCTGGGACCTTCTGCATTCCAGTCTGATGCTTAACCCGTTGAGCTTCCTGCCGCATTACTAACTAACAAAGAGGAAGTAAAAGTTGTGTTGGGATTTTTTCATGTTTAAGTTAGACAGGCTCCGTCCATGCCAGTATTTCTTCAGATTTCCCCAACCATACATCAAACTGCTGTTTTAGCAATAATGCAGCCTGACTTGTGAAACTGCATTACAACGCCTGCTCCTGTGCCCGTGTGCAGTTGGCGTAACAAATGGCGGTGATGTGTGAATATAATTTGGGATGCGGTCTGGAGATGAAAGGAAACCAGAAAACAGCCTGAAGTTGTTTCTTTGCATTTCAGGTTTATTCATACTGTATGTTTCACAAAAACGTTTTTTTTCACAGTAGTCTCGCAACATGCTGTATGTACGTTAAAATGGAACCTCAGATCTTTAACCTGATAAAAGTGAAGAAATTTGCCTCTTTGAACAGAAGTCATATCATAGAACAAACCAACCTGTGGTGTGTGTGATTTGGAGTGTCTCTGTGTGTGTTTGTCCTGCAGGACTTCTATGATGAGCAGGGAGTATTTTCAGAGAGCTTCTGGCCCCAGAGCGAACCGCCTCAGGCCATGGCTTTCAACCCCAGAGCAAGGGTCAACAAGCCTCTGACTCCGCCTCCAACCACTCAGTCTATCAACAACCAGGTCTGTGATGTTTTTTTTTAATTTGTCCTGTCATCACAGATCAAGTTAAAAGACTGTCAGTGATGTGATAATGAGTGATATTGTAGCTGCCAGACAAGTTAACCTGCTTTTTTTTGGACTGATACTGCAGTACCTGGAGCAAACTAATGCAGGCACGGTGCAAACTTCACACAGATAGGTCCCAGCAGGCCGGCAGGTTTAAATCCAGAGCCAACTTGCTGCGAGGCAGCAGTGTTACCCACTGCACCACTGTGCCGCCAACCCTGCAAAAGATAAGATATACTTTGTTTGCCCCCGTGAGGAACTTTGTTGTGGACTCTGCAATGCAGCACCTAAATAAAACAACACCAAGGCAACAAAACAAATGAACAGCACGTGGAAGTTACAGCAAACATATAATATGATAAGAATTGAAACAATCAAGAGTCCTGATGCACGCTGGAATAAACAAGTGTTAGTACTGATTCAGTTTGCACCGAGGTAAGAGCTGGAACTCAGCGTGTAGGATGTGAGCGGGGTCAGACACTATTTTTTGCGCTTGCTTGAGCTGAAGGGAAGGATAGTTAGTAATACGGCAGATTTAGGGCAGGTTTACTATGGTCGATCAGTCAGGATACATTTTGTTTCACATTGTGATTTTGGGAATGCAATAAAGAACTTCCCATGACTTTGAAAACCTGCGCTGTCTCCCTATAGTTCTGCACTTTCATGTACTGCTGCAGTAGTTTTATGGCTTTTAAGTCACTTTGCATATTTTTTGAGTCTTTATTTCTTCCAATGAACCAAAGTAAAATTAATTCATTAAAATAATTAAATTAAATTTGATTTGGACCAAACAAGCTCAGTGTGAATATGCTCCTTAATAAACTGGCTTTGGAATGAGTGTCCCACACTGCCACTGGATATTTAAAAGGCTGAAAGTCAAACATAAGATCCTCATTTCTGTTGTAGCAGCGGGACGTTCTTGACTTTCACACTCTGTCCACCTCAGCTTCTGTTCCAGTACCCAGTGAGCCAGTCGCAGCCAGCTCCATTCTATGTGGGCGGACCCATGATTGACAGCATGGCAGGCACGGAGCCCAGTCAGCAGCCTCCGCCCCCGGCGCCGATGACCCCGGCCCCACCCCCCTCCACCGCCTCCTGTTCTGCAGGACCCTCTCCTTCCTCCCAGGGATCTGAGACCTCGTTTGACTGCACGCACTGTGGCAAATCTTTACGTTCCAGGAAGAACTACAGCAAGCACATGTTCATCCACTCCGGTAACACACATCTCTTCCTCCTACACTTACAATATTTTGTTTGTTTTTTTCTATAATTTATTTACTTAGTGGTGCTTTCATTGGCTTAAATAAGGAATTAAATTAGATTTTTGGATAGGCTGGTGAATAAAGTAAAAACATTTATCGTAGCAGCTAAAGAGCGGGTTGGTGGAGACCAAAAACAGAGCCAAAAATAAGTCAAGCTACACGTTGCTCTGTGTCTGCTGCATGCCACAACTTTTATAACATAATGATAAATCAAGCAAGTATGTCTGACAGTTGGTTGTAGAGTATTTCTGTCCTCAAGTGGCCAAAAAAATCTGTATTGCAGCTTTGAATTTTTTATGGGAAGCTCTTCAGCTTGATACTGTACATCAACCATCTAGTGTCCTTCATTATTGATAAGATGGAGGATCCACTGTGAACACATCTAAACATTCAACAAAACCTACATATATGTTGTACTAAAATATTTGAATTTTTTTATAAATACAACTTTATTTACAAATATGCAACCTTTATTCTCTTCTAAGCGAAAGTTTAAAGGAGAAGGCTGACTGATACAACATAAACCAGGAATATAAATAAGAATATTTCTTTTATGTGGATTTACTGTATGTTACGATGTGACAACACATTTGCATTATATGTAATTTATTTGTATCTGATGCATTACAAATTCTACTTACATGAGACAAGAGTCTTCTAATGTTTAAAAGAAATCTCCTGAAACAGATTTGGTTTATTCTTGTCATACAGCTAGAACCCATTCTGAGAAACATGCCTTGAGATGACTTGACGTTGTGCATTGGCGTTATACAAATAAAGTTAAATTGAATTGATAGAATACAACAATGCTGGATGAAGTACTGTGTAAAGTATAAACTCGGCTAACCTGTATGTGTCTGTACATACCTGTGCTTCCAGGTCAGAAACCTCATCAGTGCTCCATCTGCTGGCGCTCCTTCTCCCTGCGCGACTACCTCCTCAAACACATGGTGGTGCACACGGGTGTCAGGGCTTTCCAGTGCTCTATGTGCGGCAAGCGCTTCACCCAGAAAAGCTCGCTCAACGTGCACATGCGCACCCACCGTGCCGAGCGCACCTTCCAGTGCAACGTGTGCCACCGGGCCTTCACCCACCGCACATTGCTGGAGCGCCACGCCCTGCAGCACGCCCACCACGCCCCCCAGGCCCAAGTCCAGGTCCAGGGGCGTGGAGCCGACATGACCTCACCTACCAAGCACAGTCCTCCGGCTCTGGGAGGGCCCTCAGGTATGGCTGGCGCGGCAGGCATGGTCGGTGGCATGACCAACATGTCCAGCCATGGAGCCGCCTCCACCTAGAGAGAGAGAGAGAGAGAGAGAGATGAGGAGTTACATGGGAGAGGGGGAGGTCAGTGAGCCCATTCCTTGAACACTTATTTGGTCCTAACAGCCTTGTTGATCTTTTGTTCAGGTGGGAACAGCACTTACGGGTTCCCATTGTTTTATCTTAATGCCACCTTCAATCAGGGTTCCTACACAGGCCTGGGGGGCCTTTTAAAGTTTGAAAACTATGTAGATTTATAATGTGTTTTAGAATTGCACAAAAATCCTGGAAATGTTTTGCAAAAAAAAAGTTTCCAGACATGTATCTAAAGTAGTTGTAGTCCTGCTGTGTTGTGACATCGGTTGCTGTAACATAAGCTACAAAGCAACATCGCTAACAATCACACACCTTGTTGAACAGCCATTTAAAATCCAGCCAAAAAGTAAGTTTTTGGTGGAAACGGAGAACGTGTAGGAACCCTGTTTTTAACGCAGAGAGTCACCAAAGAGGTTAGGAAAACAGAGCGGGTTTGGGAGTGGGTGAGAGGGGAGGTGTAGGGTTTATAGGTGGGGGTATGGGTTTATATGGAGATGCAAGTAAGGGAAATACGGGGATGAATGGGTTGGTGGGGGGTGTTGCAAGGTTTGATTCACCTTCAGTTTATTTAATCCAAGTTGAATCTGTTCTGTTCAATGGCACAAACTAAAGTGTGTGAACATTTCCAGGGTTCGTGACATAGTCCGCTCTCTGTCAAAACCTGTTAGGAAAAAAGCAAAAGGAGCGAAGCAGCAGCAGCAGCAGCAGCTGGGAGGTCCAGGTACAGACCCAACAAGACCACAACGTGTTTCATTTTAAGACTCATCTTGCCGAGATGTTTAACAGCTGCTGTAGTGGCAGAATCTTGTGGGTCCTTCACTTGCTGCGCTGCCAGCAGACCAGAACACGTAAACTTCACCCAGAGTTTACTTCTAAAGCTAACAACAAACTAACGATGCAGCACGTGACAAAAACAGGTGGGGTGTTCTAAATTCAGTAGATGATTGAACACACAAATGTGTCTTTACAGTAGAACCTGCTGCCGTAGTGGTGGAAAACATTTCTACGATCCTGGTCAGAGCTGGCTGTAATATATATATTCACACGTTATTTCTGTTGAATTAAAAATCTTTGAATGCATTAAAAAGAAAAACAGTTGATGCATGAATTCCGACTTTAGCTCTCGTCAAAGAGTTATTGTCGGCTAACAGCAGCTAATAACTTTCACGTTGCATTCGCTTTCTGCAACGCCCCAGTGGTCACGTTTTCTCACATAAAAAAAAATAAACACTCTGAAAGCACATGTAAAACCTCTTTGTTGTCGAGGTTTTCTCCTTTTTTTGATTATTCAAGATAGAACAAAAATGATCTTCCTGAATTAACTGAATTGAATGTGAATGGAGCCTGGTGCTATTCAGGGGCAAAGCAGGGTGACAGTGACAAAGACGGCTGTTGATGAATGATTTGATGAAGAAGGAAAAGTAGTCATGAGCAAAGTGAGGCAGCAGGGAGGGAGGAGGGGTGGTGCACAGCAGCGTGAATGAAATTCACCATCATCCATCAGACAGCTTTGTAACATTTTCCACAGGCTCTACCGGTCAGCCCCAGGATCATATACCTCGAACCAGGACGAGCCGCCTGAAGGCTCGGAGGGACACTATTTTTTCTCATGTGAAATGTCTGGGAAACATTTCAGCATGTTTTACACACAAACACACACCTACAATTACCTCTGTGGTCCAAAGACAGGCATTATGCTTCATCTTTTAAGCTACATCAAACGAAGAAACAGTGAAAACTAAAGCTAAGATAGATACGTTTACTTTTTGAAAGCTTGCTAAAGTACTTCTATGTAAAATTCCTGTACATCGCTATAATGCTCAGTTTGTTATTTGTTGCTCATGTGATTCTTTGATGCAGAAATACGGCAAAATATTTTAAAAAATAAAGTGAAAGAGCCATTCAGAGGAAGTTAAACTTGGTTAAATAACTCTGACAAATCAGAGTCACTTTTATCAGGATTTTTATTGAGTGTTTGGTTGTGTTTGTCTTTCGGGGCTCTGGTTAATAATAAATGGGAAGTGTGTGTTGCTTAAATAAACAAGAAAAAGCTTTTCTCTCAGCACTATAAAAGAAAAAAAAGTTTTTAATGTTTTAGTAAAATTTAAATTAGTCATGAAAATGTACAATCACCCCTGCAAGTTCTGACAAAGTCAAACTAGTGATAATGTTAATTATCACATTAATATTTATTACAATTTGATCTCTATGCACAACTACGTTTGCACATCGTATTATTTAGACCTAGATGTTGTTGTCCCCTGAAGTATTTGGCCTAAGGTTGTTTTTCTTTCTTTTTCTTTTTACACCTGAAAGGTGATCTTAAAATGTCCCTTTTTTTGCTTTCTGCTTGTTTTTTTTAATGTTCGTCAGTCCAAGCATTATGTGATCTTCAGTAGTTTACTTCGTAAGCTTTGTAAGAGCTGCATAAGTGGAAGTCCCTCTAACAAGTGAGACATTTTAAAGACATGTTAAACTGCGAGTGATGAGACAGTTTAAGAAAAAAACGCTTTAATGAAGATTTCTTTTCTTAGGAAACAGTGACTCCAGCACAGAGGCACATTACACCTTTCAGCCTGGATTTCACTATAAATAATGACATTAAATGTCTCATTTAAATGTGGGAAAACTGCTTATTTACACGGAGCACCCCAAGCAGTGTGTGTGTGTCGGTTTACTGATATGCAGACTCAGTAGTTGGTTTCTCCAGTGTTGTGGGTGAAATAAGATTTTTTTTAAAGTTTAAGAGAAGCTGGACTCAAACTCCTCCAGCTCACTGCTGGTTATAAGCTATAGATAAATTCCTAACGCCAAACCTTTGGTGCTTTGTTTTTTTGGAGATATTTACCTCATTTGCCAGTTGCCAACACCGTGCTGTGGTCTGGATTTTGTAAATAAGCAGGTTGAGCTGTTTCAGAGGTTTGATCCATCCTCAGCAGTGGAAGTGGTTTTTGGTGCATTTTGTCTAAGGCGGACCCTTGTACAGTACTGTAATATGTGTGCTTTGAAGCCATGTCAGCGCATCGTAACGTACTGTGCTATGCCTTTTTTTGTTTGTTTGTTTTTTGTTTTATCGGGAGGGACATTGATAATTGTTTTTTCTACATTGCTATTTCTTTAACAGAGGTTCAATATGTCAGAAGAAAAAACAGTCATTTTATTAAAAGAATCACTTGTCATTGTAAAACCACAACTTTTATGTATAAAAAGACTAAAGGCATGATTTTAACTTTTTCTGAGAACTTAGATGTCGTACTCAATGAATTAACTGAATTTTAAAAATGAGTGATTTCGAAGACTTCTTTCTCCAAATAAAAAGTCTTTTATGGCTTCAGGCCAGCTGCTCGTGCTACATCTCCATTTATTCGATTTCTGTCTGTGTGTGTTTGTGTCAAAAAGCAGCTTAGTGCCGGTGTTCTTCAACCTCCACAGCTGTGTTCTTATTAAATTTAGTCAGACGTTATTCAAAACTTCAAAAAGAATCCAACGTTTTTCTAAAGTTGTGCGTATTCAGTATCATACAAGGTAAAATGTGTCATCAGAAAAATGTACTGCATATATAAGGTTCATGCATTCATGTGTGATCAGTAACCGTGTGCACATTTCATGAGCAGGTGTTGCTGTCAGATCAGTGCACGAAGAAGTGGTTGTGTAAGTTACTTTACACATTTACAACACCCTGAAATGCTGATGCATTCGAGACATTCGTTAAAACCCTGCGCATTAAAATAGATCAATAACTTTTTATTTTCATAGTTTCCAGATACATGAAAATGACACTTCAGCTGAAAAACATGTTTGCGCTGTGGAAAGTCAAGCGTTTAGTCTAGTTGGAACAATTAGCTGCTTAGTTGGTCAGCCAGTCACCTGAAACACTTGCTGTGTGCATGTTTGCTGTTTCTATGGTAGTAAACTGTATGTCTTTGGGTGACAGACTAAAACAAGCTATTTAAATGTGTCAGAACCAGGCTCCGGGTGGGTGGCCATCTGCCTCGACCGGCTGGGGAGAGTGGAGATCAGACGGAACAAAATCACAGGCAGATTCAGTCATCAAAATAAGTGTTACTGTCTTCTCCCTCCTTCAGTGTTTATCTGTTACAGCAGCCTCACTTTAGTCCCTTTGTCTGTCCTCCTAGCTGCTCTCTTATCGCTGCCATTTCTCAGTGTCCGGGCAAATTTATCAGAGAGACAATGTAAAAGCTGTCTTTCTCGAAGGCTCGGCCCGCTTCCTTTTGAAGGTCTGTTCTGACCGTGGCTGAACTCTGGCCAGGAGGCATCTGTTACTCAACAACATCTGTTGCTGTTGCTCTCTTCCTCCCAGCATGCCGAGGGACATGCAGGCTCTCCCAAGGGTGGCCTTTTGTGTGCCCCATTGTCAATTCCATCATTGTCTGCTAAAGTCTGTTCCCATAATGCCACGGGGTTATAAACCCCACCAGAGGCCAACTCTACCAGGGCTGATGATTTACAGTTATTTTTGTCTAAATACAATCATCGTCTTTGTGGAGCAATTAAGAAAGAAGAGTGAGCGAATTTAAAGAGGTGATGTAATGTAAATCAAACCGTTTACGTTTGTCATACTACAGGTTTTAATTGCAAATTTCAGTAACTGTATGACCACACTACCATGACAAGAAAAAAACTTATTGTTCACAAGACACTTTTTCAGGGGACACAGGAAACACAGTAAAACAAAACCCCAAGTGTTGAATGTCCAGTAGGCGTAACTCTACATTGATCTGAATTTTAGAGCCATGAATTACCTGACTTGTTCTGTAGAAGGAGAAAGAGGAGTGGTAAATCTAGCGCAGGGACATTGTTTTTTATGAATAGGCCCCCTCTCCCGTCTCCAGGGAGACACTTTCAACTTCTGGCAGTAGCCAACAGTGTCGGCGTAGAAAAGCCCACTATGGGGTCACCAGGGAAAGACAACAGATGTTACTGATTAACTTTGCTCACAGACCCCTGAAAAAGTGTTTTTCAGAGCACTTGCAGATGGACAGGACAAAACAAAATTTGGACCCAATTAAAATTTCACATTTAGCAATATTTATTTGGAAAAATAGTCTTGGCTAAATCCTTCATTCAAAAACAGTAAAGGAGACGGTAAAGTAACAATTTGTACAGTACAATCCCTCTTAAATAACATTTTCTTAAAAAAAAGTCCCATTGACCTGAAGTGCCTTTGCAAATATTATCATTTAAAAAAGCAACTTAAATAATCATAACAAACATCACAAATATACAATACAAAATAAAAATAACTCAAAATCATTAAATTACCTTAAATTAAATCATAATTTTAAATCATAATCTTTTTCTTGTTTTTTCTTTCTGTATTTTACAAAAGGACAATCTGTATCAAAAAACAGCATTATTTTATTTAAGACAAAGTTTTCATGTCTCAAAAAAAAGGAAAAAAATGAACAATACTATGTCATAAATGGTTTAGAGGGCTCAAGAAAACACACTTCAGTTAACACAGTGATCAAGTATACATACACTCTTCGCCTCATGAAGAACAGGCCAGTATGGCCAAACATCCACCGTTTGATGCAGTTCCTGCGCTCAGCAACGGCGTGTGGGTTAGAGAAAAGGCCTGGGTGCAAATGTTGCAAAAACAAAACTCGTAGCATCGAACGCCACGTGTCAGAGTCCGTTAATATTTTATTTTTACCCTCCCACTCCCCAATAAAAGACAATAAACAAAGCTAAGTGTCAGTTTACTTTAAACCGTAAACCTTTTTGTTCTTTACCCCGCCAGTTCTTATCCCACAGGCCGCCGCTGCCTGCGCTTATTTTCCAGTCGAGAACCAGCTCACTCTGAATATCAGTTAAACGTCTCAATATCAGCAGCAGTCTCAAGGCGGGACACCTCCCCCTAGGGTTAGAGCAGCATCTGAAGGAGTTAAAAACTCTCCCATAGAGCAAATGAGCAACGGGCAGCCCATTGGTGGCTCGTTACACCTGCAGAGACACAAAAGAATGAAAGGTTTAGTGTTTGTTGGCTAAATGTCCACAGACAGACGTCTTTTCATTCTGCGTGATTAAACAAAGTCAAATACACATCACTCACCTCAGTTGCAATTATACATTCGTCTTTCTCCTCTGACATCACAAACACAGATTTGTACTTGGTGTCCGCACATGCGGACATTTCTGGGGCTTTCTTTTCTGATGCGTCGCTTTAGAGAAGAAAGAAGAACTGATGTCAGTTTCATCAAAGCCTTCATTTTAAATACATATTTTCTATGCCTGGATGTTAAGAAAACATTTACCATTTTAAACGTTTGCTGCGTTTCTCCTCAAACTCAAACGAGTCCACTGATTGGCACTTGTCCTCGCAGGCTGCTTCCAGCATGGCCTCTTTAGCCTCCTGCTCATAGTTGACCTCATGTACGAGGTTGTAGTCTGCAGGCGGATGGCGGCTCTTGTAGCTGCTTCTTCCTGGCGAAGAGCCCTCATCTGGGTCAGCGCTGCAGAAGTCCATCTTCTTGTTGATATTTTTGACTCCTGGCGTCGGCAACACGCTGACTGCCAGGTCTCTGTCACTACGCTGACAGTTGTTAGTCAAATTATTTATTGTCTCTATCTCGCCGACTGTTTCTACATGACTACCACGCTGGACTTTTGAACGAAAAAATCCAACGAGTACCGCACACCCAGCCAGCAGCAGCAGCACCAGGGCCACACCGGACCCTATGGCCATCCAGGGCACCTCTGTCCCCTGGATGGCAGCATGTTCTGGAAGTAGGAACTGGCAGTTTCGGCCTCCGTAGCCAGGAACACATGCGCAGACGTAGCGGTTGTTTCTCTCATGGCAAGTGGCACCGTTGTGGCAAGGGTTGTGTTCACAGCGGCTGATGGGTGAGCTACAGTTGCGACCCGTGTACCCTGGTGGGCAGGTGCAGGTATAGCCATTAGGACCCTCTTGACACGTCCCTCCGTTTTGGCAAGGGTACATCGAACACTCATCTCCTGTGTGGTCACAGTTCATGCCAGTGAACCCCTCTGGACACTGACACAAGTACGAGTTGACGAGATCCACACAACGTGCTCCTGTGAACAGAGAAGAAGTCTGTGTGAGTGTGTGGGCAATGGTAGTTTTCCATTCAAGGCACAGCGAAGCGATCTATACATCTCTAAGACAAAACCCACATCCTGTGAGTTCATATTGTGTCAGTCACTCTCACCATTGGAGCAGGGGCTGGAGGTGCAGTGGTCAATCTTCTTCTCACAGTTGAACCCTGCATACCCTGTGAGGCACTGGCAGAAGTAGCCTCCGTCAGGGTTGTCAGCACAGCGGCCACCGTTAGTGCAGGGCCCATCAGCGCACGTCATGGCACTCAGCTCGCAGTTGTTGCCATAGAAACCATGAGGGCAAGTGCAGGTATATGTGTTTTCCAAATCCTGGGGGGAAAAAATAGAACAGACTTGACATCAAGATCTGTCTTTCAGCTGCAGCTGCTACACACTCTATCCCTTTGAGCTTCAGCTCGATGCATACTGTATGTGTTTGTGAAGTTTAAAATCTATGCTAGAAGAAAAGAGCTGAAGCAGTCTATACGTGGAGGAGAAGTAAAGGTGCCAGGCTGCATTCAAACATCGCTGATGCTAAGACACAGTTATAATCCGTCCCAGTTCACGTCAAAACAAACAACACTTACAGTGCAGCTCCCTCCATTGCGGCAGGGGTTTCCGGCACATTCGTTGACCTGGATCTCACAGCTGGCCCCAGTGAAGCCGGGCCTACAAGAACAGGTGTAGCTGCCCTGACCAGTGTTGCTACAAGTGGCGCCATTCATGCAGGGCTTGTGGTGAGTGCAGTAGTTGAGATCTGGAAAGACACATGTGGATTAAGCTGCTGCACAACACATGGCAGGACAACAGCAGCAGTGACAGAATGTCTTTTTGTCCTCTGACACACATGACTCTCTCTTCTTCCAGTGGTTTTTTGTTTCCTGTGCCTGGACTCTCATGTCTTTGCTGTTCATCTTGAGCCAACTGTTGCCCTGTTTTTATGTCTCTACCACCACTTTTGTGCTCTATCTTCATGTTACTAACGGTGTTCCTCCTCCACCTCTGTCTAGAGCCATGGGGAATGGTGTTGAAAGAGTTTATGCACTCTAGACAACCATTTCTACCTGTGTTACTTTCCTCTCTGGCTTTTCCCATCATACCAACTGTGCTCCTATCACACTTTCTCCTCACCTTGGTTGCAGAAGAGTCCTCCCCAGCCCTCCTGACAGTTGCACTGCCAGGGCTGCTGGCAGGTCCCATGGAGGCACCCTGGGTAACGAATGCACTCGTCGCAGTAACGGCCTTTGAATCCCACTCTGCACCTGTTGTTGTCCAATTAGGAGGGAACACCGGTCAGTCCACTCACATTACCTTATGTGTCCCACTAATTAATTAAAGCATCAGTGAACTGGTAGCAGAAACTTACTTGCACTCTCCGGGTTTTTCGCAGAAGCCATGCTCTTCATCGCAGCCTGGCAGACAAATGGCTGTACAGCAAGAGATAGAAAACACACTTATAGAGCTATAGAGACATGTAAAAACGGATTCAGGTTATTTGCTTGTAACCAAAATCCCAACAATGGCATTAAGCTAAAAAAGGAGCAGATCACATAAGCTGCTACCTTAAACTTATTCTCCTTATCACCATGGAAGAATGTTCTGCTAGAGGAGAGACAAAGGAGGGAGTGTGTGTGTGTGTGTGCCACAGAGTGCTCACACACTACACACAGACCCCCTCAACCCACCCCACCACCCTCTTTTTTTCTTCTTCGCTGCGGGTCAAAACTCTTTTATTCATTCTGTGCACACACACACACACACACACACACACACACACACTCCCCTTAATGTCTCGGATTGGGGCAGATAAGAGTGGACAGCTGGCGAGTGTGTTGCCAGTGCGCGACAGCTGCTCCATTGTCTCCTCTCTGCCGGCAGCTGCCCACTTCAAACAATACCTCCCTGGCCCTGGCCAATCAGCGCCCGGCCCACTCCGAGAGTAACGAATCGGAAGGTAGCATGTAAATTTATGGCACGCGTGAGATTATTCTCAAAAACTTTCCTTAGAATAAATCAAGTGGTCGTGTGTGTGTGTGTGTGTGTGTGCGCGCGCGTGTTCGGGGAAAGGAGAGGGAGACGGGGTGCCTGCGGTGTTTATGCACAAGTTGCCTTCTAACGGCACTCTGATGCCTCCATAGAAATGAGTTTTTTGGACTTTACATTTCCTAATAATCCTTGTAAGTGATCTTATAGTGTGTTTCCATTCAGCTGAAAACAACTACTTTTGCCTAAAGTTTCCATCAACCACGCGGCTGTTACTCACGTTCGGTGCAGTACTGTCCCTTCCACCCGGCGTCGCACACAATTTCCCCGCGCTCTCCACAGGTGAAGTGGCCAAAAGCGTCGTCTCTGGGTCGGCAGAAGACCGAGCAGCCGTCTCCGTAGTAGTGTTCATCGCACACGAACCGGTAGGAGTACTTGAGCTCCGTCCTGCCGCCCGTGTGCAGGTCCTGGGACCACTCGTCTCCCACCGTCAGGTGCCTCTGGGTGGTCATTGTGCTAATAACGCGCTCTGGGTTGTCTGGAGACAAACAATGAGGGGTTATATGATAGAGAACGTGTAAAAGTGATGTAAAAAGCGAAAAGGGAAGGGTGTTTATCTCCTACCTGTGGAGAGGTCGTCTTTAGACTCGGTGTGTAATGCCTCAATGATCAGCGAGAAGGTCCCCTGGGAACACAAATGGCTTCATGAGACAGGTGGCCAGCGGAGATGTGGTGATAACATCAGGCACAGGCCCAAGGCGACTGTGCCATGCACTCACTGTGCTGAATGCAGGCTGCATAACCTGATCCGGTGAAACTAAATACCTGGAAACTTTCTGCACTCTGTGCTGAGTCGTGCTTAGAACTCGTGTCGTGGCGCGTTTTGACGCACGGATTTACTGAAATGGCGCGATGTGGCTGCCCTAGCTGCTGCTGCGGTGGAATAAACATGACAGCTGTGCTTACCGGCCACGTGAAGCCGAAGTTGATTCTGATGGGGTTGGTGAATGAACTCTCCGGAATGGCATCGGGGACCTGGAACGAGTTGGAGCCCAGCACGGGCGTCACAGCGCCGCCGTAGGTGCACGGAGGCTCCGGGGAGGCGTTGGGCTGGTAGTGCTTGAGACAGATCCTAAAGAAGGTTTTACATTCGCACTGCTGCTGGTAGGACGAGGTCTGGCCTCCTTTACAGCAGTTTCTGTTGCCTTGTATCCCCTTCTTGTTTAGAAACTCCTGCAACCTCAGCTCAAACACTCCCGAACAAAACCCCTGCGGAGGAAAAGCAGCTTATTGTGAGAAACCACACACACTCGGCCGCTCCTGTGTGAGTGTGTGCTGTGGTGGGAGTGATGGGATGGAGCTGGAGTGTTCATTGTTTGGAAGAAAATCAGATTCAGATTCTTACCTGGCACACCAAGATGGACATGACGGCGAGAGTCGGCAGGATGACGCGCCCCATATTCAATAAATACATCATAAATAAGAAATAAATAAAGTCAAAAGTTTCGGGGCTCGGCTTGTCCTCTGGGTGCCTCCTCCTGTTCAGTCCCTCTGAGTAAGATGCATTGAGCACGTTTCTGTCGCCTCACGGGGTTTTCTCATCAACTGCTGCTGCTGTCAGCCACGCCGCTCGCACTCATGTTCCGAGGACCAGAAGAAAAACGGATAAATCCCAAACCTTCAAGAAGAAGACAAAACAAAGGTGTGTGGACCTGCGTCTTCAATGGAAAGAGAGGGAAGTCCTTCGGTTCCGTTAGAAAGCGTTAATCCAGTGCGTATGGAAGAAAATGGGAGTTCCTTGTTTGTAAGAAAGTGTTAGATATTAGGAAGTAGCTTTTTGTGTGAAGGTCTTGGTCTAACCCAAGGACAGATTAGTCACTGGGCTAACATGTTTCCTTCTACCTCCTAATGTCTTTCCTCACTCTCAACTGTGCGTCTGTCTCCAGCCAAGGCCGCCTGCAGCCTGTTATATACGGCCTGGCACATGCTATGGTAATAACATGCAAATAGTCCCCATCCTCCTGCCCCTCCTCCCCGACTTCACCTCCCAATCTGGCCCTATTCCCCACAATGGGATCCCATGCGAGTACCACAACAGCCTTCTCTCTGCTGCAGCACCCGTGCAGCGTTAATATCTGATCCCCACATGGACACGCGTGAAAGTATTTCAGTCAAACGGCTTTCAGGGTTTCTGAAATATCAGAGGTCCTGGTTAAAGTTAAACTTGTACGGGTGGAGGCAAATGACGGCCCGCCCTGAGCCTGGTTTCCACTTTCTAATAAACACTGTGTCGCGAGGTGACTTTAGTTGTGACGTTATAAACTTGAAATAAAAAATCAAGGATTTGGAAAAAAAGTAGAATTTTTCGTGAGATCCCCCCACTGTGTGATTAAAACAAGAAGCTAACGGGATTCAAAGCGCTGCGCTCCTGCCACTGACATGTGGCTGAATTGATCCGTCCAGCTGTTGCTTCACTGGACAAACGTCTTTGCTTTTCTGGCATCTTTAAGTGTATCGGGTGACGTGCGCAAAGAAGGTTGATTCAGAAAATCTCCCTCAATCAGAATGAAGAAAAAAGGGTTTTAGACCAAACCCCGACTCAGTTAATTGCTTACACCCATCCTCCCCCTGCCTCGCCTCTTCCTCCCGCTAAACTTTGGTATTTCTGGCTGTGGGAAGAATGTGATGCTTTGAATTGACTCTAAAGACTGAAGAAAACATTCCTTGGCAGAGCAGCGCGGTGAGGTGAGCGACTCGAGGGGCTGGACTCTGGACTCCTGCGTCTCCATCTTGTTCTCTCTTCTTTTCATTCTCCGGCTGAGATAAAAAAAAAACGCGTGTGCGCGTGTGTACTGAAGTATGTGCGTACGTGCACGAGGGCGCGCGCACACACCGGAGTCGCTCGCGTGGCCAACATGAGGGGGGACTTTTGTTATTGTGTGTGTGGTGAAGGAATAAGTTTGCCCCCCCCCCCCAGCTGTATGGTAATTCGGCCAGCACCTGCTCTCCCCTCAATAACAGTGATGTGCGCGCGCCTCTCTTGACTGAGCGCGCCCCACGGAAGCCAGAGGCTACACCCCCCCCCCCCCACACACACACACACACACACTTATCA
>JAUMTR010000001.1:1431860-1479954 GCA_032270685.1 Microctenopoma stevenorrisi
GTACAAGAAAACTCATCTTTGTCTCTCTCTCTTCTTTGTGCATTTAATAAGTGTTTTAGGTGGATAAACCTGACAGATTTAAATGTCAAATTTGAATTTACTATTTTCTGAGTACAAGGGTTAATTCATTTTTACATCACTGCATCGCATTACAATTCTAAGGAAGAATAAAGAAGTACAGATTACAGCAGGACTGTCATTTAAAATTGCAAAGTTGTAGGTTATATTTCACTGGCAAATAGAGTCTATAAGCTTTATCATAAGGAGAACTGGGTGAATTTTACTTTGGAACTTATAGTTGAAAGTTTGAATTGATTAGTCTCAGATTAGTGTCCTAGTGGCCTTACTAAGACTCGCAAGCTGTAAGGGAGTCTGCCAGTGAGGACAATGCTGAGGAGTGAACTAAGATTTATATGTACTCTAAAAACAAAATATCTACCGATTAAACTTTCAAGGCACACATGCACTTGTACGATTGCTGTGACATGTCAGCTTTGCAGCAAGGATTCGTGATAAAAGTTTTGTTTACCTGCACTCAGACAACTGTGACAAACAGTATGAATATTCTTCCCATTCTTTGAATTTCCATCATTTCTGTAGGTTACATCAAGTTGTTTACAGGGATCTCTATTCATCTGGATTCCAGGTGCCGCTTTCCTCTAAACAAAGCTGGTCAATTCAAACGGGCCAATCACAGTGAAGGGACGTGCAAAACAAAGCGGTGCGTTACGCCCACGATCGACAAACGACCAATGGTTAGAGAGATGGGCGGAGATTTAATTATAACAGCGGAGGATTCAAACTGAATATGGCTGCGGGTAAAGATGTCGATGAAAACAGTCAAAATAGAAGGTAAGAACAAATGACGAGACGGACATTTGAGACCTCTTTGATGGCTTTGTGGGGTAAAGCGGAACTTCGGATATTTTAAGCAGGCAAATTTAAGTTATGTTAGTGTGAATGAATAAGAATAACTGTCATTCTTTACTCGTCAGCAGGCTTCATTCGAAACAATTTGGCTAGCTAACATAAGGGTAAAGCTAACGTTTAATGTCAACACACAAAACTCAGTAGTCACATTAAAGTAACCAAGGTTAGCCTACGTTACTAGTTAAAACTGTTAGTGGCAGTTAAAATGCTATACGTTTATGAATCAGCTTGGAGTAACGTTAATCAGCGTCACTTTTATTGCGGGATAAGTATAGATTAACTTGTTGGTTAGCTAAAGTAGCATTACACATTGGTTTAATTAACTTTGGGAAATTTAAGTCTAGGTTATTGGTACAGTACTCTATTGTACAAATAACACAATCCACGCACCTTACAGACATCTACAGACATCAGCACATCATAAGAAGACCTGCAGTAAATCCTGCCTTTGTTTAACTTGTATCTAAACTAACGTTATGACATTTTTAGAGAGTGGCTGAGTCAACTTTGTGGTCATTTACTGTGATCAATGTTACATTAATACATTATAAACAAATTATTGCGTTAAGCTTAATGAATTTGCATTGATGGGAGCTAGTGCTTAATGTCTTTGATTGCATAATAAAGCACTGACACCAATAGAGCCCTCCCAGCTATAGATTTGAGTTATGGTAAGGATTATTTATAGTTTTCAACACCTAGTTGCACACAGAGAACATACAGAGGACAGGGAAGATATGCCATTACTTGTGTCTAAGCAGAGACGGGTACAATGAAGATTCATAACTCGAATAGTAATTAAAGTGTGAACACATCCATCAAGCAGGTCTTGTGGTTTTTTCACAATCCTAACTTACTATTTTCTTGCTCAGAGGTACAGTGTGCAGTATGGTGCTCGATCACGAGCAAACGCTAGGGGACTCTCATGCTGTGGGACCGCCAGTCATCTTCAACCCAGACTTTTTTGTAGAGAAACTCCGCCATGAAAACCCAGATGCTTTTCTGGAGCTGGTGCTTAGTAACATTACCCGCCTCATTGATCTTCCTGGGACAGAGTTTGCTCAGCTCCTCGGTGAAGAGTGCCCTAAGACCCCAACAGGTGGAAATGGAGGCTTCTTCCGTTCTTTCAACTTCCTGAAACGCAAAGGTCAGAAATCAACATAGTGATGTGTATAAAATACAAATAACAGTAACCACAGTGAATACCAATCTCTCAGTTAATACACAGCACAGCAACATATGCCTGTGTTAGGCTGTAAGTCAGATGATTAAGATGATTTGTCTTTCAGTAATTTTATTGTTATTTCTCATCTTATCTCTCCAAATATTGTCACAGATAAAGGTTTTGTGTTTGGAACTCAACTGACGGAGAGTTGCATTGCCCAGATCTATCAGCTCATTGAGTACCTCAGCAAAAGTGAGTGATCTCAGTAAAATCTACTGATTTCAACACATAACTCATGCTTTCTATAAACTACAGGAAGTTTCTATAAACAGTCCTGTGGTTGCCAACAAATTGCTACCATTTAATTTAAATGATTTGTTTGCTCCATTTTTGTTAGAATAAACTGTATACAACCTTCAAAGAATGAGCACAGAAGAAATAGACTAAACTCATTTAGAAATACCAAAACATTTACCTGCTAATCTCTACCTCTTCCTACATACTCAGATCTGCACGTGGAGGGTCTGTTTCGGGTGCCGGGGAACAGTGTTCGACAGCAGACTCTGAAGGAGCTTCTCAACAGTGGGGCTGATGTCGACCTGGACTCTGGAGACTTTCACCCCAATGATGTGGCCACACTGCTGAAGACATTCCTGGGAGAGCTGCCAGAGCCTCTGCTCACACACAGACACTTTCACGCACACCTTAAGATAGCTGGTAGGAATGAAAACGATTCTTAATGCTTTTCTGATTTGTAATTGGTATGCTGGTATTACAATGTTGATTATGAGGTTAACTCACATCTTTACTACTGTACTTTTTACGCTCTCCCAGATATTACCTTGTTTGACGACCAAGGCAACAAGACTGCGACACCCAACAAAGAGCGGCAAATCGAGGCCCTGCAGCTTCTTTTCCTGCTCTTACCCCAGGCCAACCGCTCACTGCTCAAACTACTACTAGACCTGCTCTACCACACTGCCAAAAAGCAGGACAAGAACAAGATGTCTGCCTACAACCTTGCTCTTATGTTTGCGCCACATCTTCTGTGGCCCAGAAATGTGAGATTTGTGCTTTATTACACACCACTTTTATGGTCACGCTTATTATTCATCATCTTTTTCTCTTTTTAAGTTTAGTTGTAGCAGTTCTTTTCACAATTGCCCTAAACATGGACACTTTACGGAATATGTACAGTATCAATTTATATTAAACTAACTTAAGTTATATTCTGTCATGCACCAGATGACAGCTGCTGACCTCAAAGTCCATATGAAGAAACTGAACAACAGCATGGCCTTCCTCATCAAGCATTCCCAGAAACTCTTCAGGGTAACTGTCAATCACGCACATGAACAATCATTCAGGATTCCTTTTACTGTTGTAGAAAGTCACGGAATCGTGTAAACCGTTTTTATTGGACAACCTCTGGATGAACTGAGTGTTTTTACTGCATGGTGTTCAGGCTCCACTCTACTTGCGGGAATATTCCAGAGTGCACTTTACTGGGACCAAGGTTGTGCAGACCAAGGTTAGTGGAGGGAATTTACATTAGTTTGCAACAATAAGAGTGTGAACATTTGAGAATGCTGAAGTAGACACACTGTAACCTACACTGTACATGCTCAGGATGACCTAGAGCTGCTGGCAGTTAGCAGCTCTCCGGCTCAGCAGACTGTGTTGCCCCTGAAGAGGACAGCTGCTCTGGGCCCCTGCTCTCAGGGGCAGGGCCAGTCACCAGCTCAACAATATACAGAGGAGGCCCTGAAGGACCTCTTTAGACATGTCCACCACAACATGCCGGACTCTGCCAAGAAGAAGAAACTTGTCCGGCAGGTAAAAACAGCTTCTGCTGCTGAATGTCTTGAATACTATCAAGAATAACTTTGTGTCAAATATCTTAAAATATAAGTGGTGTGTTGTTTCCACTGTCCAGTTAGTCAAACAGACGACCTCGGGGACACCAACCAATGAGCACCGCCAGGTCTCTCCAGCTCCTAGCAAGAAGCATCCCCGTTCACGTTCCTTTGGTGGCCTCATCAAGGTACGGAGCTGCCTAATAATTTTGTATGTAATAACGTATGACATTTCCTAGCACTTGTTTAACAGTTGTTTTTCCATCTGAATTTCTGACAGCGCAAAGCTCGTGGCGATCAGTTGACAGCAGAAAGGCGAGTCAGGCACATCTCCCCTGACACTGTCACCAGGACGGGAAGAAATGCTGGCAAAGAAAATGTCATCCTGCGAGACGTGAGCTTTCAAAACACACTTTGACAAATAGATAGACAAACTATAATGCACTTTTTTCTTACATACTGTGTGTGTGTGTAGGTAAACAGCCCATTAAATGGTCCACTGTTGGGGAAAGCGGGGCTGGTGGTAAAAAACGACTTTACTTTTAAGGACAAAGCTCTGAAGCCGTCTAAGGTATGAAACTTTTACAGTTTTGTTGGCACGTTTTTTTTGTTTTTTACATTTTTATAAACCCATAAAAACAACTCAACATAATCAGTTTCTGCTATGTTGAGTTGTCCCACTTGTTTGTGTGATCTACTTTCTACTGAAACCTTGTGATGACAGACACATACATGTATTTTTGTCACAGTCCACTTAGCAAAACAATTTAAAGTATAACAGAAAAATCCTAATTAAAATGACCAGTGGATGATAAAAGATAAAAAAAACCCTCTTTCTTGCCTTCCCTCATCTCCCAGCAGGACTCTCCCTCTGTGGCCAGGATGTGTTTTTCTCCTCCTCAGGAGATCTCCATGTAAAAACAGACACCACTTCCTCACTGGACTCTGGCAGTATTTATTTTTCTTTCTATTTTTAATTGTTTTTGTTGTAGTACGTTAATTTTAACTGTGAATAATATACAGCAGCTTTAGGCCAAGCCAGAAGAGTCGAACCAAAGCAAAGAGCTTTTTTTTTTTTGTCTGTTGATCAGTCTGTAATGTTGCACTGACTTTATATTTTAATGATGGGAATATATTATATTATATGGGAAATCAAATCGCGATCAAACTTCATGTGGAAATATTTCTGATAACATTTTAAAGATCTGCTGAAGAGCTGCTGAACTGAAGGTTTAATTAGACCAGAGTTAGTTTTTATTGTTTTTATTATCAGTCATAACTCATAACGTGCCCTTATCGTGGTAACACGGCCTCTGCTCCGGTTCGCCTCTGTTGGCTCTGACTTGCTTGTGTCAGTTTTC
The DNA here is from genome assembly GCA_032270685.1 of Microctenopoma stevenorrisi. NCBI lineage: Eukaryota > Metazoa > Chordata > Actinopteri > Anabantiformes > Anabantidae > Microctenopoma > Microctenopoma stevenorrisi. The sequence continues at coordinate 1,437,173 of JAUMTR010000001.1, forward strand.
ACTAGAACGTTGTTTTGTTAACTACTGTATCATCTGTGGACACTAGTTAGCTGAGCCTCTGCCCTGTTGTAGCATATAGAATATGTAAATATGTTGTACAGTGTGTGTGTATTTACATGTGGTACTTATTAGGATTTTCAGTGCAGGAATATTTACTTTGTTTCCTGATTGATATTTGTCATATGGTAAACTTGAATTAACGAATTATCTTCTTTATTACTTCACTTTGTGAACCCTGTATGTGAATTTGTCAAAATAGCAATGTTACATTCTCAGAATGTTTCGTGGGGATTAACTTATCTTTAAACTCCTCTTATTAATTATATGATGGAGCGGGTCGTGTGTTACACTGATGGTTTAAATAGAAGTCTGATGGTTCTGATGGAAACGAGCAGTGATTGTTCCAAGGTTCTGTTTGTGTGTTGTTGTTTTTCGTAACATAAGGAAGGTGCTTAATGTGATGTTCATGCCTTGTTACCTTTTTCTGTTTGTTGACGTCATGTTTATAGTTAAAGGTAACGTAGCCGCGTTAACAGACATGAATGCTGAATTAAATTCTTTACATGTGCTGTCCAAGTGCCGTTAAGTTTGCAGCAAAAATCTAAGAACAGAGCTCCAACCACAGCAGGTGATGTGTTGGATCCAGATCACAAAACTGTGATTTAAAGCAACAAATGTCTTTTAATAATAGATAATTATTAGATAAATTAGATATTGTGATGTTTCTGACACTCCTTTGCAGGCAGGGAGCTGACTGGGATCCTCTGCCTTGCTCAGTGACACCTCAGCAGGCTCTGAAGTCATTGGCGTTTTTAGAACCTTAAAATGGAGATGTTACACGTGTGTGTGATTTTTATTTACTTTTTCTTGTACTTGTGTTCGGAATCTCTGGTGGCTTTTGGAAAGTGTGATGATGGGGTTGTTGAAAGTGATTAGGTTGGTCAACGTGACGTGTGCAGAGGATGACAGCAATGCCTCGCTCCCTTTTTTTTATTTTTACTTTTTCATTGAATGGACTAAAGTCATACCAGCAGGACATGTAGTAACTGATTTGGGATGTTTTCCTCTTTCTCCCTGACAGCCTTTAGTCCTCTTCAGTTCTCTACAGGTGTCTGTTTTACAAACCTGCTTCTGGGGAAGGAGAACTTCCTGTTTCGGTTGTATTTATTGATCTTCTTTGTGGGGTTAAGCTGCAGAATATGCAGATTTAAGGTACGTTTCTTTCCCTCTGCTCAGGTTACCACTCAAATGGAAGCAGTTACATTCTGTGGGATGTGAAATACTGTTTTATGTTGAAAGAGTTGTGTAGTTTTACTACTTCTTTCTCTCTACTTAAATGTGAAGTGTTTAGTTACTGACACTTGTTTTCTTCACCTGGTCTCTCAGTATTCAGCTGCTTCTCTTCTCTGTTAATCTACATCAGTGTGAAAATCAAATACTTTGAGGTTTAAGCTGACAAACTGAAAAGGCTCATTTGTTAAACAGTTTGCTTTCTTCGTGTCATTATAGATTTAGATCAGCGTATTATCTGGTTTTAACTGTGGTAACGTCTGTTTTCTTTATTGTATTTTAGTATAAATATTTTAACCGTGTGAATCGCATTCCTTGGCCAAATGTACGCTTTGGATTAAACCTTTTTAATGTTCTGTTTGAGTTTGAGTTGTTCATTGTAGTAAGTCTTTTTATTTGGCCAAATGTCCTGTGGGCTGAGACCAACGTGGAACCTCTTGGAAGGTGTGCATTCGGTTACGCCTGCTGTTAAACTACGCAGCCTTTCATCATACCAACAGTCAAATGGAGTTCAAACAATTCTGCAAAGAAGACTGGACCCAACTCTTCCAGCACCCCAGAGTGATGTCAGTTATAGCAAACACTGGATAGTCGCTGTCGCCGAGGGCAATTACTTTATCCTAAGATGAGACGTTTTTTTCTTTTTAATCTCAATAACTTAAATAATCAAAGTGATAAAAACAGCCTTTTGTATTTACTCTGTGTAAAACTAAAACGACCCTCCTCTTTATCTGTGTAGTACTTGTGTTTGTTCAGCAGGGGGAGTTATATGCTAACTCAGCAGTGTGACCTTCACCAACACCACATTTATAAGGTTTTTACTTCTCATTTAACGTGTGTTTATGGCCATGGCTCAGATAAAACCAGATAATGCAGAGTATGTGTTACTGGTTTCTGTTTTCCACTTATTCTTTAGCTATATTCATTGTGTGTGAAGAAAATGTTTCATTGATAAAGACAATCCCCTAATTCTTTGCTCTAATGTAAAGTCAGCGGACTGAGCTTGATCTTGTCCTGTAATATGTAAAATGTTACTGTGCATATGTGAAAATAAATCAAATAAGGTGCTGAAGGATCTTGTTAGAGCTAAGGGAATGTTCCAAAACGCCTAAATGCTGCAGAATTATTTAAAGAATTTAATTTCCCCGGCAGGTGGAGACCTGCTTGGTGACCGTGTCTACACTACTGCTGGTGCAGCTCACCAGTGTTATGATGGTAAAACGGTGAAAAAGAAGAAGAAAAAAAAGATGTCATTGCTTTATGAAGCATTAGCAACGGTCAGGTCAGTCCACGCTTCAGTTTTTATATTGTGGATATTCAGTATTCGCCAGATTAAATCCACCAGGGCACATCATTTTATTTCCTGTGCTTCAGCTTTAAATGCTCGAGGTTCTGTCCTGGATTCACACCAGCGATCATACTCTGAAAAATGTAGACTTTTTTTGCAGTGTCATTAGCCGTCCAGAATATGAATTACTGCAGATAATCCACAGACAGAAACTGTGTAAACAGTAAATTGTTTTTGGTGTCACCACCGTTACGACTGCACCTGCCCCGTGTACAGACAAAGAGTCTTGTCAGGAGTGTGGTTGATCTTTGTTTATCAAATTAAGTTTGTCAGCTGATGAGTTGGATTCTAGGTTTTGGCGCCAAATGGTTTTACAGACTTTCCCTAACCTGAAGGTTTTAGGCAGTTGATGTACTGGAGACGAAAGCATCTGCTCCGTTTTCCAGAAATCAATTCAGACGCGTCTGCAGTAAAAGCCCCCCCCACTTTACCCCCCACTTCTGCCTCAGAAAGCTATTATGGCCTCAGAAATGAGGGGGTCCACCCCCCGGAGATGTCAACATCTTGTCCCTCCCTTTGTTGCAGATTATTGCAGAATGAGTCAGTTCAATTCAGCTGCACAATGGAAACAGCCGGGCTCCGCCTGTGGCCAATTTGTTTTCCATCACTTCTGAGGAGTGCCTGGTTAAATGAACCCGTCACACCGAGTCTGCAGGGAGGAGACCAAGTGAGGCCACGAGCAACGATCACTCATCTCAGGTGGTAAATAAGCATCTCGGTCCATACACACACTCAGTCTAATCTGTTACTAACAGGGAATCAAATTATGCTCCACCTCGAGTTTGGGTGATGATGATTCAAATGTTTTTTCCTCCTCTCCTCTTTCCCTTGGTGATTTCACAGTCACAAAAGCTGGAGCCAGCGTTTCTGTGGAGATTTAAAAAAACTCAGCCAGTCTCCATTTGAATTTCAAAGCCTTGCCAGTGAATTCATAATAGACTTCTGAGTAAGCTCTGTGGCAGCTTATGGCATTCCAGTTATGCCAGCAACCCCCCCACGCCCCAGCCCGGTGTGCTGTGTTGGCACTGAGCCGTAGCAAAAAATATTATCACGTTCAACACACGCGCTCTGTCTCCTTTAGTTTCACCCTTCTTCTTCTTCTTCTTGACTCTTCTCCACTTTCTGTTTTTACTCCCCTGTACTCACATTCTCTCTGTGGGTGGGGGGTGGAGGGCTGCTTCCCGGTTGGATGCTTCAGTGTGAGCACGATTTCCTCCTCTCTCTCTCTTTCCCTCTCTCTCTCTCTCTCTCTCTCTCTCTCTCCTCATCACGTCCATGAAGCCTTTGGCGCTTTTTTTCTGTCCCCAGGGGAAGAGTGTGCACAAGGGCGAGAGATGGACGTGAAGGAGAGAGAGAGAAAACCGCTGCTGTCACTGGAGGTGGCAGCTCCTGCTACTGCTGTCACTGAATAGATGTGAGTTCACTCTGGGTGCTGGTGTGTGTGTGGGTGTACAAATGTGTGTGTGTGTGTGTGTGTGTGTGTGTGTGTGTGTGTGTGTGAGACTCGGGGGGTGGGGGGTGGCTGGAATAGGAGGAGTCTTGGTGCTGTTATTTGTAAAAGCTTTTGATGGATGATTGCTTCGCGTGTGTGTGAGATAGGGGGAGTGAGGGAGTCCCCCTTTCTTTTTTTCTAGTGGCTCACTGTTCAGTGCACAATGACTCAATGAAAAGTGGAGGGGAGAGGCGAGCGCACTGTACGGCTACACGAGTAAGTGAGAGCAGGGAGCACACAGTGGAGCAGAAGAAGAGAGGGCTGGAGGGACAAGAGGAGGAGGATATACGTGTCTTTTTTTTAACTCTCTCTATAAGAGGCCACTCTGGCAGCCGCTCAGTCCCCGCTAAACTTCACCTGGCCGTGCTGCTGTGTGGCTCAGCCTCAGGCTATTTTAAAGAAGGTATCTCTGGTGGTGGTCCCACACACCAAGGATCTGTGCCGGTCTCTGCAGTGTCGAGGAGCAGCTCAGGATAGCAGGATGCCTGCTGGGAGAAGCGCTGACGGAGGCAGTTATAAGGTGGTGGTGCCTTGGGCCCGGCCTCTTCGGTCTGGGCTGCGGGTGATGCTGGCGTGGGGCGCCCTGGTGCTGCTATTGGGCCGGGGAGGTGCAGAGGCATGCCCCACTCTGTGCAGGTGCCTGGGGAACACGGTGGACTGCCACGGCCTGGGGATGCACTCTGTGCCCAGAAACATCCCCAGAGGCACTGAGAGGCTGTGAGTACTCATTCACTGTTGATGTGTGTTCTTCTGTTCGTATGCTTGTGAGCACCAGATGACTGCAGACAGTCAGTAAAAAGTGAGCTTTAATGTTAATGAAAGATGCATCTGCTTGTGTTTGACCATAGATGGAGCAGCTTCTGTGTGTGTCATTATCTCTCAGTCTCTCTGGATCTGCAGCATCACTGCTTCTTTCTGTTACTGTGATACGTCAGTTGTCCCCATGTTCTCCGTCATTCACAGATCTCACGTTCTCTACAATGTCAACAATCAGAGGACAAACCCATCACATTGTCTTCCTCCTCGCGCCTACACTGTAGTAAAGTTAGCTGCATGTCCTAAATGTTGGGTTTAAAGTAAACTCTACATTAGATCTTCCACGTGTACGTACCTCTGAGTGGGAGGTACGCCTTTAACTGTGAACCGAGTCATTCACGGCATCTCGTCACTGACTTTCACATTAAAATTAGGAGAATTTTCTTAATTAAAAAATGTGATTATCCATTTTTCACTGCTGATAACTTCACGTCTCTCTTAAATGTGTAAACACGAGTCTGTAGAGGTTTTCTCCTGCTCTTTGCGTCTTCGTGATCTACGAGGACTGACCCACAATGTTTTTCCAATGGATCGCATATAATCCAAACTTTTCATCTTTAGAAACATAAATGACCTGAAGTGAGATCAGACAACACATTGAGCAGTGAGGAGTGTGAGTGAACTCACTGTATGGATCTCCCAGTGCAGCGTGAACATGGATGTGTGAATAATTGATGATTGTCAGTGGTGCCAGCAGAGATACATTATCTGTCCTCTCTGGTTTACTGTAGCGTGGAGGATGTTTTCCCCTCTGAGGCTGATAGCTTTATGATCAGAGATGTGGCTTTGGCTCCTTGGCCCGTTTAGCACAGTTTTCTTGGCATGTAAAGGAACTGTACTCTAATGACTGAGTAAAGAGCAGAAAAAACATCTCAGCGTTTCCTGATATACTGTACATTCACTGGCCGTTGATGCTCACAATCCTAGAAGTCAGTCACTCGCCCTTCTGCAGGTCATGTCATGTGCATGTCCCCGAATCATAGCTGGAGTTTAGAGTGGACGTGCTATCAGCTATGTCTGTTACTGACGAGGATCACCACTCTATATCTACACTGCAGGTCCTACAATTACCTGGTGACAGCGGAAATGTCAGTGTTGGAGCCTTGATAATTCAAAACAGGGAAAAATTCCACGAACTTTATTGGAAAGATGAAAAATGCATTTAGTGATTTGTGTGAACTGACCTTTAAAAAAGAAATAAGACCTACAGCAGAGAATAAGCAGCTACTCCATGTACTCCACATGTAAACACAGGCTCCTCCCAGAGCTTCAGTAAGTCCCGGTAATTTAGACAGTCCCAGCCCTGCACACTCATTAAACAGCTATTTGTTAAAAGGCTTATCACCCAATTAGCATGGAGAGAGAAAGTGTGTGTGTCAGCTGGACAGCTAACCACTGGGGGGTGGGGGGGTGCGTGGGGTTAGTGGTATGTGTGTACAGTATTCCCTGGGAGACAGCCAGTAAAAAGAGAGTCGTTTATCAAGGTGGCTGCACCAGTCAAACTAAACACCCCCTTTTTTGTCATGGTAACGGTGAAAATGGATGAGCATGGTTATTTAAGCAGTGGACAGAGGTAAGGACAAATATGTGAACATGTGTGTGAGCTGATTAAGCAGTGGTGGTCGATGGCTTTTGTTGAGTCCTAACCTCATGCTGAGAAACAGTTCACTCATTAAAAACACGGGATGTTACGACGATGTTTGTTGGATCCAACATGACAAGAGGTGAAACTCCCAAACAGCTTCCAGTAGAGTTAAACTCGATACACACAAAGTTTCTGGTCTTGGAGTTTGTTAAAGTTTGAAAGGACATAAGAAGAAAAACATCTCCCACCACTTCTGCTTCATTGTTTTCAGAGCAAACATGAGAACTGAATGTTAGTCTTTGATTTATTATTAGTTTGTGGAAAGAAAGACACAAAAGAAACAACTCTTTGTCCGACCTCACACAATCAGCAAGTGTGTGTGAACAGGAGAGAGTGGGAGAAAGTGCGGGTCGAGGCCAGTGTCCGACTCTGTGGACTGTAGGTCTGCAGGACAGTGAGACAGACGTGTGTGTTGTGTAGCATCTGTTCCCGTGCACACACATCTGAAATGAAGTCTCTGTTTATGTCTCTTTCTGGGTCCATCACTATAAACTGAATCATTGAGAAAAATATGACTCAAGCTACGTGTGTGTTGTGTGTGGCTGCCAGTGGGGCTAATTGAGCGTGAGGAGCATTAGCTTTAGCGCCCAACGCGGCGGGCGGAGAGCAGGAAAGTGAGATGCCACGCTCACGTTTTACTGCCAGACTCACGCGCAGCAACTTGTTCGGTCACTTACGGGAACAGTGCAATGGATCCACTGCATGTTTCATTCAGCTTCACCACACAACCAGCTGCAGTTAGAACAGTTCACTCAGGCCCACCATCACCTGGACACCTGGACGTGGACCACAGCGTTTTACCCTTTCTCGCTCGTTTCCTCTGTGCTCCATCGCCACCTCTGCTTTTTTCACTCTCCTCCTGCTTATAATTATCTTACCATTTCCCGTCAGTGGTAACGATGCTGCTAATGAAGTGTCATTAGACCCCTCTGTGTGTGTGGTCGCTAATATTAGTAACATCCACTGTGCTGCATGTGGGGAGAAAGATGGGATGAGCAGAGTGAGCAGAAAGAGGGGGCTGTGTGAAAGCTGCCTGAGTGTTAAGTGTTGAGGTGAACATGGAGTAGACCTGGTGTGGGTGGAGGTAGAAGAGAGAAGGATGTGAATGTGACGGGCCAGAGGAGATTCGTGTTGACTTAATATTTCACAGATTCAGTGTTAGACACAGTCCCTCGCTGCTCTTCTGGGTCTCGGATATCGTCCACTGTCAGAGCTCGATCCAACTGAAGATCATGGGGCTGGTTAGAGATTCACATTAAGATGATGAAGCAGGATCCATCCAACATGGCGCCAATTCATCCCTACGGCCAGTGAGCGTCAACGTGCTCCACAGAGACCTCTGTAACTCACCTGACCTGCAGTACTAAACATTTATTCTCACTGTGAGAAGTAGAAAATCATAGGCGACACATGTCCCCATGTCACATCCAACGGTAAAGAGCTGAGCTGATCAGCTGCCCACTGAGGACAGTATGTGTGTGTGAGAGACGCGTTCTACTTTAATGAGCTATTGTTTGGTGGAGTCGCCACTCGAGGGGAGTCTGTTGCTGAGCTGACCCGCTGACCCCACCACGCTGCACAAAACTCCATTAAGCACGCCTTGGCAGGGCTGCGTTTGTGTCTTTCTTGTCGAGCATCTAGCACTTTAGCGTTGATGTTTTCGCTGTGCTCAGATTCTTCCTGCTCTATGCTTCTGGTCTCTGTGTGGTCTGACTGTCAGGAGAATTTCACACACACCCAGGGAATGATTCTGGACCCCCCGCCATGACCTGTCTCTGTCCATCCTCCCTCGCTTGCCCCCAGCCCATACTGTGCTGCTGCTCCCCCCCACCCCCTCCTCCACCCTTCACACTGTATTTTCTTCCAATGGCTTGTTTTCCTTCAAGCGCTTTCTGCACATGTCTTGAGCGTAGCGCAGCAGTCTGTGAAGGTTTCTCCACATTCTGTCACATTACAGCCACGAACATAAACTTCCTGCTGAGAATCTGTGGTGCTGTCCACCCCATCTGACCGAGGTGGAGTTGTGCTTCAGGGGGAAGAAAGCCTCAACATTCTGATGCTGATGCTCGAAGGAACGTGGAGTATAGTGAGCGTTCTTCCATTGGACAACCAGCTGTTGTGGTCAGGTGTAGATCCAGTTCATAATGTAAACACCACCTCCTCACTGCCCCACTGTCCTCCTCTCTGTCCTCATCTCTCTGCATACAGGACAGAACAAGGTCACACTCAGCTCCACCCTTTACAGTAGTGCAGCAACATGACACTCCACACACAAACACACACACACACAGGTACGTGCACAGGGCTCAGTTTACCTCTCCCTCCACAAAGCCTCGTGGGAAGAGTGACATCATCCCGTCTCTTTCTTCCCAGCTGTCAATCAGGGCAGACAATGAGGTCACAGGGTTTAACCCCTCCCTGCGAGAAGTAGCCTCTACAGCTGTGTTACAGTATCCCGTAACACACACACACACAGTGTATACCTGATGTATCGTACACTTCTTCAGCGGTGTGAACCCAGAGAGCAGAGTTTAGAAACCATGTCCTGGGCTGGGCTGTAAAACAAACCTCAAAGTGAACTCACCTTCAGCCTCAAAGAGCAGAAACCATGTGGCGGACGAAAGCATCCCGTTGTTTTATTGAATCAGTAGTTTCCAGTGGAGCCTGCTTTTCTGCTGTTGTAACTGTAACTTTGGCAGCAGATGGATGCTGAATCATCACTTCATTATTTGGGTGTAGTTTGAGGTGGATATCAGATCAGCTGGTTAATCAGCTGCTGGAACCTCGAGCGCGTTGATCCAGACGTGACGTGAGGCGATGTCGACCCTCATCCTGCTGCAGATGTCACCGACACTAACCGTCTTTTTCCCCCTGTACGAACATGTGACGTCCTCAGTGTTCTGGTCTCTCTCCTCTAACATTCTTTTGTCTTGTTTGTCTTTCAGTGACCTGAATGGAAACAACTTGACCGTTGTCACCAAGACGGACTTCTCTGGTCTCAAACACCTGCGAGTCCTGTAAGTGACGGCCTGCGAGCATGTCCACAACACGGGACACAGACCTGTTCATGTAGCCGTTTGTCCCGTGACCGGTTTGAGATTAGATTAGATTACTCTTTGTAAGGTGCAGAAATCTTCTTTCCCATATTTTGCGTGTCAGGAATGTGGAAATCACTGATGTGGAGCCATGGAATGCCAGGGGCCACAGAAAGATGCCTCGGCTTAGAAGTGACACACGAGCCACCCAGAGAGGTGTCCGTGTCAGTCAGATTCACAGCGGGGGGGCGGGGTTATGGTGACTCTTTGACCCCGGAACACTGCACCCTCTGGGAGATGCTGGATGGAACAAATGGTTTTTCAGTTGTAACCTGAAGTCTGAGACGCAGTGTTTGGTGAAGGAGGCGATGTGGTGAAAGGAGGACATGTCAGGAACAAATGACATCTCACAACAGATTAACACGCTGAGAGCCCAGCCTGTCAGGGGGGATGAGTGGTCTGTCTGGAGCAGTGCATTTATCAGACATAGATCCAGTCCAGTGTGTGGGACAGGGAGCATGTCTTCAGGCTTTCTTTTAGTGTAATGTATGATGTGCATGTTTGTGCAGTTGAATTAATTTGTGAGAAAGATGTAACTTTTCTAAATATGAGTGTTTATCTTTCATTGCAGCCATCTGATGGAGAACCAGATCGCTAACGTTGAGAGAGGAGCCTTTGATGATCTGAAGGAGCTGGAGCGACTGTGAGAGCTCACACGAACACATCCACACGTATACGCTGAATAAACCGATGCTACACTGCAGTTTGTCTGTTTTCACTTTATGGTTTTTCCATCCAGTCGCCTCAACAAGAACCGTCTCAGCCAACTTCCAGAGCTGCTGTTTCAGAAGAACGAAGCCCTCTCTCGACTGTGAGTACAGTCTCTAAGCTTCCTGTGTTCTTAATCCTACAGAATACTTAGAGTAAGGGTGGCGTCGCGATGAATCAGGCCGCTCTTGGTCAGGTGACGTTGATGTGCCATAAACCGGATCACAGGCGGAGTCTCGCTTTTCAATTTAAACGATGCCAACAAACATGCTACATGAGTGTAACACAGGAGAGTTTATCCAGCACATCCAAGCCACGGGGCAGCTGCAGGACCTGATTAGACTGTGTAGTTCAAAGGTCAAGGTCACGTGACCTCTTGTATGTTGCATCTTTGTCATAACGCTGTATCTGAGGAATGCCTGCAGGAACTGGCACGCTGACTGATTAGAATGAGTTTGGACAGATGTGCTTCAGTGGTCACAGAGGTATTTCCTGTTATCCTTACACTGGTGGATCCTTTTTTGCTGTTTTCTTCACCAGATTAAATTTGTCAGTCTACTCAAACAAAAACGAAGCAGCATCGCTTCATCCTGTTCATTTGATCCTGTTATCCAGAGCTTTGTATTTCACACTCAGCTACGCTGGCTTATGCTGTAGAGGTGCAGGGAAGGCTGAGAGCTGGGATGCTCCCTGGACAGGACAGGTGATGTTACAGAGCAGACAGATGCTCACAGTGTTCACTGCTTTTGCACCACGACACCTTCACACTTCATTTTAGCTTACATTTATGTTATATACCTTTTGGATTCTGCTGCTTTGGGCTGTGCTGCTCACTGGTTTTTTTCTGATCACACACTGACCCATTTTTCTCACCTAGAAAACACAAACCCCTCCCCTCGGACAGCAGAAGCTCCACAAATCACTCTGTGTCCCCCCGGAGCAGTCGGCACAGGCGAGCTTTCCTTTGACGACTGAACACTGAGAAAGCTTTTTTGTTGAAGTTGTTTGTTAAAGGGCTGAAAGCTAGAATGCAGTTGGTTACTATGCAGCATGCACACACCTACACACACATGCTGCTGTGAAATCTTTGTTAGAAATGTGTGTTTGTGGAGAAAGTATCTGCTAACTGCCTGGAGACGCCTGGAGACACACACACACAGAGAAGCAAACATAACAGAGCTCTTTAATTAACTTCTCCCAGTGATTGATCCGTCTGTGACGGGGATGTTTGTGCGTGTGAGTTTGTCTCTAATGGATTTAGTGGTCGACACAGAAAGCGTGCAGATACACTACAAAGAGAGTCTCTTACCTCTCCTCTGAGCACAGAGTGAAGTGGATACCAGCCATGAAAAATACCTGTAATTACAGAAGGGAGGTGGAGATGAACAGGTGAAGTGTGTGTGTGTGTGTGTGTGTGTGTGTGTGTGTGTACATAGAAAGTGTGAGAGTGATAGACGGTGATAGAAAGTGTATGCGTGTGTCTGTCCTGATTATTTGCCGTTTGCCTTTTTGGCAATTTCACACTCTGGCTCCCATCAGGGAATGTTGAGATGGACTTGGCATGTTCAATCAATCAGTACACACACACACATACACACACACACACACACACACACACACACACAGTGACATACTGCAGAGCCATTAGCACTTCCTCCAGCGGGAGTGATTTCTTTTCCTCCCGCTGTGTTGATGGGCTCCATAAAGCCAATCTCCCACGGAAACACAAACACACACTCTTCCTGTCTCTGTGTGTGTGTGTGTGTCTCCTCACATAAATACAAACACACAGAAAGCTCCTCACGTCCCTGTCTCCTGTAACTCTGTGGACCTTACATGTCTGCTGAGTCTGAACCGAGAGCACTAACATGCAGCAGAGGTTGACAAACAGACTACCTCCATCATTATCATCATCATCACAAACTCTGTTCACACCCGTCTGATCATAACTGCTCCACTGTTTGTGCAGGTTGTCATATCAACACTTCCATGATGCATCGCTGTGATCACCGCTTTCTCCCCATTCTTCTCTTGATTTCCTGTCGGCTCATCTTTCTCTTTCCTCTTCTTGTTTTCCTACACTCTCATGTCTTTTGTTTGGTCTATGTGGCCGTGCGAACGGTTCACTTCACACCCAGCAACAGTCCTTTGTGTGCTTGGATGAAACTCAGAAGCTGCTGTGTGCATGTGTGTGTGTGTGTGTGTGTGTGTGTGTGTGTGTGTACCAGGATGCCCTCTCCCAGCACCTCCCTTTAGCCCAAGGGATCTCAGGAATGATGATCTTACACACGAACGTATTCACCTTGACTTGCAGGTGAACTGTGTGGTTAGCCAGTCGACACAGGTCCAGCAGGTGTGGTACAGGTGGCGTTTATTTCATCAGACCAACAGGTCGGTGGAGTCGGGCTGCTTCCGGTCCACGCTGAGCTTTATGAGGAGTACCCAAAGCAATAGTCTGAATATAGATCTGTGTAAACACATTATATGATTGTTACACTGTCTGTCAATGCATCACATTTTATTTTCTGTCATTGACCTGCGACGCCGCCCAGCGTTCAGGAGGTGTTGTACAGTCTACAGAAATGAAAGTAAACTTTTATACAATAGCCCACTGCTGCACATTGTGGCTGCATTAAGCTTCTCAGACTGATAAAAGCTCGCAGTCTGAAGGTGATTTAAGGGGTCAGGAAATCAGAGGTGTTTTTCTCATTAGGGAGGATGGCAGAGCTGTCCTCATTATCAGGCTGCAGCTAATCAACAGCTGCTGGGCTGTGGTTGTTCAGAGGAGAACCGGAGTGTGGCCACGCTCGTTTACCCAACTAACTCACTGAGAGGGAGGAGGAGCACGCTGGAGTCATATGTCAGTGTGTGTGATAATTGCTTGTATTTGCGTTTGTGTGCTTGCACTTATACGTGTGCTAATTACACAGATTTGCATCTATGCAGCAGTAGCATGTGTCATGTGACATCATTATTTATAGCTTTGTTTGCGCATAAAAGCAAGTGGGAGAGTCTGTGTTGGCACATGCATCATTTTACGTGTTAGTGTTGTGAGATAATTGGATCTCCAGCATGTGGACGTGTGTGTCTCTGCTTTTCTTTTCAGAACCTGAACAGTGGAGTCCTGTCTCTGTTACACGCAGGATGCTGAACGTGTGTGATTCCTTTCTTAAAGCTGCAGCATGTTGCAGTAGCAGGACTTTCCCAGAGTTGTAGCTGTCTCAGTGCTGGGACTGTGGGTGCTCCCTGCTGTTCGCGGTAACAGCTTCACACTGGACAATAGGACCTGCGGGGAGGACAGACACCATTACTCCCGTTACAAAAGTCTGCTCTGCTGTTTTTCTTGACCCCAGAGAGTGTGTGTCTGCGTGTCTGTGTTTGTGGGAGGTCAGACCGGCAACAGTGATTTGTCCTGTCATGTCCGTCCAAAGTAAAGCTGACGTGCTGAGAGCAGTGGAAAAGCACGATGGGAACAAACACACACGTCTGTCCTAACAGTCAATCACTGTTATTACATTGGCACTAAGACAGATATTGGTGAGAGACGGTGGGCAAGCACATTCAGCTCCCACATCCCTGTTTCACTTCACTACACTTTCATTCTTTGTGTCTCCTTCAGCTTTTTTTCCCTTTCTACCCTCCTCGTCTGTTTCCTTCTTGTTTGGTGCTTCCAGCTATTACTCACTAACCATGCTGCTGTTGGGGGCTGTAGACAGCACAAACACCACTGGCTCCCTCAGAACAGCAGCTCTGTAAACGAATTAACAGTGGTGTAATAGTTAAATGAAAACACTGACATTTGTTTTCTGGCCTGTCGGTGCCGGCCCACCTCTCTCGCAGTGGACAGTCCTGCATCTATTTTATTATCAGCAGTTTTAATGTTCCTACTAAAAATTCCACCTGTCTAATCATTTGGATTGAGAGAGAAGGGCACGACATTTATTGTATTTACCTCCTGACCTGGCTCAGTTTGGCCTGTTGCTATGGTTGCACTTTCCTTGTTGCCATCAGCTCATGAACCTTCCCATAGCTCGGTGGTTGTGTGTGTCATGTTCATTTAGCCTCTGTGTTTGTGTGTACCAGGAGGAACATGTGTGTTTGTCACGCATGTGTGTGTTTGTGGTGAGTTACTCAGGTCGTGTTGAATTAGGGGGCAGCCATGTTTTCCCTGAATGATATGCGAGGCTAATATTTAGCATGTGTGTGTTGTGTTTGCCTTTTAATGCCAAATGTGTGCTGTGAACTCTGCCTGCAGCTCTGTGGTCGACAGTCACAGAAGGAAAAATGAAATAAAACACAAAGGTTTTCCTGTCCTCCTCTGTACTTTTGTTTCCCTTTATAAAGACACCGTCTGGACTTTTTTTGAACTGTTCTCCCTAAAGTTCACATTTGGGTAGCTAAGTTTAAAAACAGTTTCTCAAATAGGTTATTAGCTCTCACATCATGTGTCTGCTCCAGTGTCTAATAACAGAATGTGTTTTTGGTTTGTGGAACGACTTTGGAATCTCCATTATAATTCACAGGGAACCTCTGTGGGTTTGAAAGATGTTTTATAGTAATTTGTAATGGTCACTTTTCCCCACAAGCAGCCAACAAAAATGTAAACTTGGTTGAATTGTCAGGATGAAACAAGAAACACTATTGTTTCTAATGCTAATTGTGTTGTATTGCATTGTTAATTTTCTGAACAGGAACTAAGACTGTGTTCACATCCGAAGTGGCCCAAATCTTTTTACTGTCAGGTACTGACATGTACTTTTAGGCTCTAAGCTTCAGTTCAAGCCAAACTGGAAATGACATCTCTTTAATTCTGCCACACTGGAGGGTTTTCAAGCATGAGCCCCCTGTTTTCAAAAAAAGATTTACAACGGCCCAAGTACAGAACCCTGAGGTTCCCGTTTGAGGCAGAAGTAGTGTCTATCTATCCACAGCTTTATGTAAGAGATGATTCACATGAGTCAAATATGTTTTTCTTATATTTGGCTTATTGAAACATGTAGACGCCAGATTTTTTTCCCACCTCTAATTTAGTTTTGGTCCTCAGCTGTCTCTCACCGCATCCCTCAGGACATGTATCTCAATTCAGAGGTGTCTACTACTTTGTGTGTGTGTGTAGGTAGATTTTTTATGGGCAAGACGAATGTTTGCAAATGTTGGATCTTGTGTGATCATGTCTTTAATATTTGACATTCAACCTAATTCCTATTTGGGTGTGTGTGTGTGTTTGTGTGTGTGAGAGAGAGAGATTCCCAGTGTTTGTTTCCAGGGTCGGTTTCCTGGTAGACCACATTTGTCTGGATCTCAAAGCTGCACCAGTCCAGTCATTTATTCTTCTTTGTTCTCCACATCTGGTTTTTACTTTCTTTCTTTTCTTCTACACGTTGGGTCTCCCCCTCAACATCTTGTCCTTTTAAGAGACTGGTTTCTTTCTGTCCTCCTCTGTCTGTGTCTTTCGCCTGTTTAGATGATGACTTATTTACTTTGTTTTGCTGTTCTCCGACTGTCTGCTGACCTTGCAGGAAGAGGGGTCAAAAAAGAGAGCGAGTATTTGTGTGTGGAAGCAGGGATTTAAATGAAGCCGTAACTAACTGGATGTTTCCTGAATGTGTGTTAAAATTCAGCTGTGTTCATGTCCTGGTTGTGATTAAATATAGGATATAACATTTTTGGTTTTTAATGTAGCTGTCTTGAGTAAAATAACTTTCACCCCAGGTTTCACTTTACTAACTTCGGAATGCCTGTGAGATTAAGAGTAATGCGTATTTGACCTGCAGCTGGGGGAGATGGATGGATGGAGAGATGAAGAGGAAAAAGAAGAGCAGGGAATGAGTGGGAAAGTTTGACTTTCTCACCCTCCTCCGTGAGCAGGGAGGGAGCAATGAAGGCAGCAGGAGGATATTGAAAAGACAGGAGAGACGGTGGAACAATGAGTGGATGAAGAAGATGGAGAGGAGGATCAACACAGATACTGCAGATGACAGAAGGGATCAGAAAATGAATAGACGAGGTGGCAGGAGAGAGAGCAAATATTGTGAGACTACCTACACGTCCAGCTGTGACCAGTGTGTGTTTCCCCCCAGTAAACATCATTTCCAGGCTCTTGGTGTCCTGGCAACAGATATCTTGACAACCTGATGGGAAAGCATCTTTAATATGGTGTGTGTGTGTGTGTGTGTGTACTTTC
This sequence comes from Microctenopoma stevenorrisi, assembly GCA_032270685.1. NCBI lineage: Eukaryota > Metazoa > Chordata > Actinopteri > Anabantiformes > Anabantidae > Microctenopoma > Microctenopoma stevenorrisi. The sequence goes on from JAUMTR010000001.1 coordinate 1,453,751, forward strand.
TGACTCTGTGTGTGAGGAGCAGATTGAGATTGAGAGCCCTTGGGGTTTGATGGGCATTCTGAGGGAGATCACACACACCAGAGAGGCGTGTGTGTCTGTGTGTGAGCTGTTGGATAACACACAACAAGTATTTAGGATTGTATAAGTTACATTTCCTGTTTGAATGTACACAATTTACTGCACATCATGAAAACCTGATTGCACCTAATTTCCTGACTTTCTGTTGTCATGTTGTCATGTTGTCATGTTGTCATGTTGTCATGTCTTGAGGTTATGTCCTTGCACATTAGCTAATAATAGTTTGTGCTAGTGAAGTATATTTTCTTGACTGTGGGGGTAATGCTGGTCTGGTATGCAGGTATGTGCAGCGTGAGGACTGTAGCAGAGTGACTCGTGTAGAGAGCCACCGAGCACACGGCTGTCACACCGCAGGCCTCAGGTCAACTCCTGACTCTTGTTTTTGGTTTGATTCAGTCAGGGAGAGTAGGAGTAGGGTTTGTTAGCTGAACTCTGTTCTTTGTTCTGGAGAAATACTCACTTACAGCCTGGTGCAGTGGTCCAGAGCTCCCCTCTCTCTACAGATCAGCAGCTGATGAGGAGCCTCATTAAAAACATTAGTTGTTCTGCAGCTTAATGTAGATAGCAGTGTTTTTGTCCTGTTTCGGTTTATTTTCAGACAAAGACTAGTTTAAAGGTTTTCAGTTTTTCGTCCCTTTTCGTTCTGGTATGATAATGTTTGTTTTTGGCTGCACACATGATGTTGACAGTGCAGATCTGGGTGAGTGGGTGTTTCCTCTGCTGTCAGGATCTCTGCTTTGACCCTGACATTAGTGGAGCGTGTCGGAGGTCCTCCGGGGCAGCCGAAGACGACATGCAGAACATCCTCCTCTGTGGTTTGTCTCACAGCCACGTTTCTGAGCCTTTCGTTTTGCTTTATCAACCTGATTCTCTTGCCTCTCTGTCTCTGTCCAGTGCTCATACTGTCTATTAGCAGTGAAGCTGGCCTGGTCGTGGTAGCACAGTCTTTCTCTAGGGAGTGAGCATCAAGGATTAGACTCCCCCAGACTCCTCCAGACTGGAGGGAAGTGCTCCGTTAAGATAGATGTGGAGCAGCTGGTTATTAACCAGCTGTGATTCTAAGAGTTAAACTAACCTTTATAACACGTTAGACACAAGAGTTTTTTAACACTGTTTTCGTGTTTATTTACAGTCGTATAAATATTTCTTATTCCCACTTAGTCATCTGGCTTTAACAGATGGAGAAGAAGATACTGTAAATATGTCTCTCCCAGCATTTGGCTTTTTGGAAATGATCCGTGGTTCTCTCCGCGAGTTTCTAATTCAGAGAGGACAGACTGGTTGGACTAGAACATGTGATACCAAAGCTTTAGGAAGGTTTGCTGTGTGTTAACACAAACTGTCTGTCGGGTGGTGTTAGGACCCCCCCTTCACCCACTCTCTGTTGTTTGGTTTTTCAGGGACCTGAGTGAAAACGGCATCCAGGCAATTCCCCGGAGAGCGTTCAGAGGAGCGACAGAGCTGAAAAACCTGTGCGTGAAAGTGCACACACACAGAAACACACTCACACAGGAGCCGTAGTGTAGCTGCTGATCATTTACAGACCACCCCAGATAATCCACGTCTCATATCATTGTGTTTTTGTACTGATTTTGTAACCAGTCAGCTGGATAAGAACCACATCAGCTGTATCGAGGAGGGGGCGTTCAGAGCTCTGCGTTCTCTGGAAGTGCTGTGAGTATTGGGAGAAACCTCAGCTCCTCAATCCTTCTGACTCCACTCTGCATCCCCTTTGTTTCCTTCTTCTTTGTCTCTTTCTCTCTAACGTTCCCATGTGTTCCCGTGTGTCTCTCTCGCAGCACGTTGAACAACAACAACATCAGCAGTATTCCTGTGTCTAGTTTCAACCACATGCCGAAGCTCCGCACCTTGTAGGTTCCTCGACACCCTTCACCCAAAGTTCCACCGTGTTGGCTCTAGAACCAGAACCACACAAACTCTTAACCTGTGCGATGCTTTGCTCTTATCCCCCTCTCCCAGCCGCCTTCACTCTAACTCTCTGCGCTGTGACTGTCACCTGGCCTGGTTGTCTCCCTGGCTGCGACAGCGGCAGGCGTTGGGCCTCTACACTCAGTGCAGTTCTCCCCCCTCGCTCAGGGGACTCAACCTTGCCGAGTTGCGCAAGAGCGACTTCACCTGCCCAGGTACACAGGTGATGTGACACGCGTTGATCAATCTGTGGGTGACGGGCTTGAAGCTGGAGCAGGTTTTCTCTGTTTTTAGGCCACAGCGGCAGCGCCTTCGTTCAGCCGTGCAGCCTGGCATCTGGCTCCTGTCCTCCAATGTGCTCCTGCAGCAACAACATCGTGGACTGTAGGGGGAGGGGTCTCACCGCCATCCCTGCCCACCTGCCCGAGGCCATGACTGAGATGTGAGTATCCAGAGATTACTTGCTTGTGAGTTGGTCTGAATTTTTTTTCACTGCTAAAGCCCCCCCCCCCCTCCGTATAATGCTATGAGAAACACGGAAATACAACTTACAGAAATCTTTTAATTTCTGTCTAATGTTTGCTTTTGTGTACAGATTTGACTTTCAAATCTTCATCAGCACCTTTGTGTGAGGCATTCAGGGACAGTAAAAAAAAGCTGTTGTACCAAAAAATATAATATTTATAGTAAAGTTGATCATTTCCACATGATTTGACAAATATTAAGTGATTTGTTCAATTTACTCTAATTATTTATAATCATTTGTTAAATACACGTTTGTTATTCCTTACTTCCTGTTCCTGCCTGTAGTAAATCAGGTAATCTGGGTAAAAAACGAACGTAAGGTATTCCGTTTAACTAGTCTGAATGGATACTGCAGACAGGCCTGTTGATGGGAGTAACATCCAGCTGGCAGCGGCGCTGTGGTGCTATGTAACAACCGACGGGAGACAAATTGTTAACGTCTGTCTTTGTATCTCCAGACGTTTGGAGCAGAATGGCATCAAGTCGGTTCCTCCGGGCGCATTCACGTCTTACAAGAAGCTTCGACGAATGTGAGTCCTTAAAAGATATCTTTATCTCACCAGCTATTTACACAAGTGTTTGGTTTTTTACACGAGATACATGTTCTGGAACACATATTCAGTAACTAGTACGATGGCCGACCTCGTGTGGCAGACGTCCCCAAGACGTTAGGTTCAGCCACACACGAGAAGTTTAACATCCTCACCAAAATATTTCCTCCCACTTCTATGGTTTCCAGAGTAATTCTGAATATTATGACATTTGGAGATTAAATAAACATATGTCTTGTGAAAGTCAGCTAAACTGACCTGAGAAGCTCCCAGTGACCGTGCAGGACCTCTGCGTCCGCAGGAGCAATGCCTCTGAAAAAAAGTTGATGTATAAAGATGTGATCTGCCAACTGGACCACCCTCTCCCTCCTCTGTCTACGCTGCGGTTTCTCCTGCTCAGCATAACAAACAGCCCCGCTGGATTTTCAGCATTGAGAAGCGCTTGATTTATGACAACAGCAAAGAGACACAGCCCCCGCTGAGGCCTCTTAGGGGCTGCGTGGCGAATCCAGTGCATACTATCGTGATCCGCATATGTTGAAGAAAATCCACCACAATAATTGCGACTTTCTTACTCTGGTTTGTGTTGTGCGTTTCCTCAGACGCTCCATCTCTGCCACTGTGTGGTTTTCCTGTTTCTCTTACCCTTATCCATTTTCCTATTATGTCATCACAGTGAGACTGTCCTGGGCTCTTAAATGGGGGCTGATTGCATTACCAGACCGATTTATGCGGTTTGTGATAAAAATTTATTATAACATTTGAGAGACTGACATGTGGCAGCAGAACAAGGATTTTCTAATCAAACATATCGTGGTTTGTTCTGCCAGACCAAATCAGAGCTGTAAAACCTTCAACCTGGCCAGCAGAACAGCTTTGTCTCTGTCTCCGAATCTGCATTTCTGCAAGTTTCTGTCAGGCTCACTTACCATCCAGTCGTCTCATAAAGTTGAGTTCTTCCATTTTATAAATGGTTTTGATTGGACTTCATTTGGGGATTAGAAAAACGAACAATAAAACCATTCATGTGTGCATGACCCCAGAGACTATCACATGGAAACGTTACTGACAGTAAAGAAATACCTCGCGGAGCTCTCTCTTCATCTTCAAATCACACAGTAATACACGTTATTTCTGGGGTGTTTATAACATCATACAAGCTTTAACAGCACCATGAGAACAAGGCATTCAACAAATGTGAAGTCTTCCAAAAAGACTCATGACAAAAGGAAACTGGTAGTTCTGAGGGAATGCACTTCAAACTGCAGCAGCATTTTTAGGGAAACAGGAAACTGATTCTGCAGAAGATAAGACTCTAATCCTTAGAGATCCAGTCTCAAACTCTGCTACCACAACATTTTAAAGGGTTCAGTGAGTCCGGGTCACAGGAGACTTTTAAAATTTGGGTTTATATGGAAAACCTCAAAAACCAAAAGCAACAGAGAGAGAGAAAATCTCTTTTTAAAAGGACAAACCTCCAACGGGATCAGGTTCAGAGTGGACGGTCATCTGAGACCGGTTAAGGTGAGAGAGAAGAGGTCCTCATCATCATCCTTCCAGTGGCACATTAGGAGCAGACTCCTTCCCTCTCCATTAAAACAGAAACGAAGGATTCACTCGTTCCAAAAGCTCAAAGTAACATTCTGTGTGCCGTGTGTGTGTTCTGTTGTTCCCAGAGACCTGAGCAATAACCAGATATCAGAGATCGCTCCTGATGCGTTCCAAGGCCTCAGAGCTCTCAACTCACTGTGAGTAACAACCACATGTGAGAGTGTGTGTGTGTGACTGAAGCGCTGCACGGTTTGTATCTCTGATCTTCTGAATAATGCAAAAGTGCAAACGATTACAGTGGAGCCTGGAGTGGAGTGTGAAACCAGTTGCCGGAATAAAGGTCTCACTGTTGAATTGATAATTAAAGTCATTTAGTAAGCGACTGATGGAATGATCTTACGTTAACTCTTCGTGTGCAGGGTTCTCTATGGTAATAAGATCACCGAGCTGCCCGGTGGAGTGTTTGATGGCCTGGCATCTCTAGAGCTGCTGTAAGTCCAAAACCACAACGTGCATATATTTGTCTGAACTGACGTTTACAGCAACTGTGCTTCACGTCAATGAGCTGCGTGAAATGGCTCGTAAGTGTCCGTTATTTGTGTAAGTGATGTGCTGTTTCCGAGCAGCACACTAGATCAGAGACGTCTGTTAAACCTCCAGCGTTTGTAGATGCTGGACCAGATTATTGACTAAAAGACGTCCTCTCTGTCTCCAGAGACTTTTCTCAGGGGTGGATTTTCTCTTCTGGTTTTAAATCTTGTGAATGTTGTGATGGTTTTCGCCCGTGCTTCAGGTTGCTTAATGCAAATAAGATCCACTGCATCAGAGCCTCGGTGTTCAAAGATCTGGAGAATTTGGCTCTGCTGTCACTGTACGACAACAAGATCCAGAGTCTGGCCAAAGGCACCTTCAGCGCGCTGCACAGCATCCAGACGCTGTGAGCAAGCACATGCACACATTCTGTCCGACGGTCTGTCCCATGTGAACCCACTGATGTTCTACCTCTCTGTGATTTTCCCATCAGCCACCTGGCCCAGAACCCATTCGTGTGTGACTGTAATGTGAAGTGGCTGGCGGACTTCCTGCGCTCAAACCCCATAGAGACCAGTGGAGCGCGGTGTGCCAGCCCCCGACGCCTCACCAACAAACGCATTGCGCAGATCAAGAGCAACAAGTTTCGCTGCTCCGGTCAGTTTCTGAGTGTGTGTGTGTGTGTGTGTGTGTGTGTGGAAACAAGAGAGAGAGAGAGAGACTGTATAATATACATACAATACTTCAAATTGATTTGAATGGTTTTGACTAATATCTTAGGTTAAGTGAAAGTCAAATGTTTTTCAAGACGTGTGTCAGAACCAATCAGAGACTTTCTGTCTCATCTTCTTTTACAATCCCGAAAGTTGGATTTCTCTGCAACAGTGTTCTTCACCATGAGGTGTGTAGAGCATTACAGCCTCTAGAGGGCACTAGTTGTGTTTGAGTGTCTCTGAGTGAAACAAAGTGCAGTAACAAGTCCTACAGGACACAGAACTGCTCTTTGTGGGCTCACAGCTATTATTTATTCCATTTTTTGTTTCATCAAATCTCGCCAACTGTAGCTGGATGCATGTAACTACAAGCTGCTGGCCAGTGCAGTGTGTGGAGCCAGCCAAACCCTGACAGGCTCTCTGATTACCATATAAACTGCTGCACGCTGCTTTAGTCCACTGCCAGGCCTGGAAAGCTGCAGCCGGTTCCGACGCATTGCTTCAATAAAAAAAGCTCAACGCGGACACGGATTGTTTAATGTGTAGAAATGTTCAAATTTACTGCTGCCAGTTTCATATCAGACCTCGTCAAGCATGCGTGTGTGGGGGGGGTGAAGTGTTAAAAGCTGACACGGTTTCTTTCTTTCTCTTTTTCAGCCAAAGAGCAGTATCACATCCCAGGTGAGTGTGTGGCTGTGTTATACACATAGAGATTTCTACATCCATCACAGCAGTGTGAATCACAAACATCCTGCTGTGTGTGTGTGTCTGTGTGTGTGTGTGTGTGTGTGCAGGCACTGACGACAGACGTCTGAGCTACGAGTGTAACAGCAAGCCGGTGTGTCCCGCTAAGTGTCGCTGTGAGGCCAATGTGGTCGACTGCTCCAACCTCCGCCTCACCAAGTTCCCCGAACACCTTCCTTCCTCCACAGAAGAGCTGTGAGTGCAGTGCAGGCGGTGTGCATGCTTCACACTGACACGCAGACCCGCTCTCCTGCTAACCGTGGTTTTTGTGATCATCACAGGCGACTCAACAACAATGACCTCTCGGTGCTGGAGGCCACAGGGGCCTTCAAGGGCCTGTCCCAGCTCAAGAAAATGTAGGTGACTCAGAGTAAATGCACTGTCTGTCTTTAACCATGACCCACAGAATGGAGTTACCCTTAAACTGTTGTGTTACTGTGTGTGAAAAGTATTACACACAGCAGATTTAGATTTTACATGCAACAGCATCGACTTAAGAACACGTTCCATAGTTTGATATTTTGTCCTCCAGCAACTTAAGCAACAACAAAATCTCCGAAATCGAAGACGGGGCGTTTGAAGGCGGCTCCTCGGTGGTGGAGCTGCACCTGACGGCCAATCACCTGGAGTCGGTCAGAGGGAGCATGTTCAGAGGCGTGGAGGGGCTCCGCATGCTGTGAGTGTGATGCACAGATAGAATCAGCAGTAAGAGAGTGTAGCTGAATAAACCTAATGTGTGTGTGTGTGTGTGTGTGTGTGTGTGCGCAGCATGCTGAGGAACAACAGGATCAGCTGTATCCACAACGGCAGCTTCACGGGTCTGACCAACGTCAGGCTGCTCTCCCTGTACGACAACCAGCTGAGCACCATCCTGCCCGGAGCCTTCGACACCCTGCCCAACCTGTCCACACTGTTGGTGTCTCTCTCACACACACACACATGCACTGACCTGCTCTCCACCCCCTTCTCACCTCCTTTCCTTCTACCCTTCAGGAACCTCTTGGCCAACCCCTTTAACTGTGACTGCCGCCTGTCATGGTTCGGAGCGTGGCTTCGGAGCCGTCGCATTGTGACGGGGAATCCTCGCTGCCAGAGCCCCGCCTTCCTCCGAGAGATCCCACTGCAGGACGTAGCTGTGCCCGACTTCCGCTGCGAGGACGGTGCGATGCACGACACTGAAACGTTAACATAGATACTGTTCTGGGGAAGAAACGTGGTAAAAAGAATCCTAACCACCTCTATCTGTCTGTTCAGATTCTGTGCTGGAGGACAGCAGCTGCGCTCCGGGACCTCAGTGTCCCAGCCAGTGCACCTGTATGGACACGGTGGTCCGCTGCAGCAACAAACACCTGCAGGCTCTGCCCAGAGGACTCCCCCGCAACGTCACCGAACTGTGAGTCGGTGAGCGCGGTGCAGACACAGACACCTCTCTGCAGGTGGAAATCAGCTGTGTTAAGCTCATAAGAATGTTGAAACACACTAAAAGAAAAGACACACACGGTTTGTTACATCCGAATGAGACGAGGGTTCATGTTTGTGCTGCACAGGCAGTGTGAACACCAAGATGAGTTTATAGTTTAAGAAGCAGCAACCCAACCTGAGCTCGGCCCTACTGCGTGTTTCTCGTACTCATTCTTTTGTTCTTCTCTCTGCCACTGCAGCATCAGATGCACGGTGAACGTGTCTCTCTTGTCTTGTCAGGTATCTGGATGGGAACCAGTTCACCAGTGTTCCTAAGGAGTTAGCAACCTTCAAGTACCTACAGCTTGTGTAAGACACCGTGCTGCATTTGACCCACTTCTCTGTACAGCCCAGTAAATTTGTCAAACAGTGTTTGTGGGGTTAAAGTGTAGACTTTTATTTATGTGTTTAGGTGGTAACTGCTCTATGTGGTCTATGAACCCTGAAATGAGCTTTTTATTATGATTATTATTAAAAATCAAAGCCTAATAGCTGTGTTAGAGAAGGATTCCAGCAGGGGGCGCTGTGGGTGTGTGGTTGATTGTGTGGAGAGAGGAGGCAGCTTGTTGCGTGCTCACTGAAACCTCCTGGTGTGTGTGTGTGTGTGTCTGTGGGCATCCTGCTGTATGTCGTGTGTATTGATGGAATTTACTTTTGCCTCTGCAGAGACCTGAGCAACAATAAGATCAGCTCCCTGTTCGATGACTCCTTCTCCAACATGAGCCAGCTCACCACTCTGTGAGTGCACACGCCCACACACACACACACACACACAGCAGCATGTACTGGCACTGTAGAAAAAACTTGTGAGTTTGTTCCAATAAAAAGGGACATTTCAGCACATTTTAACATCCAGCACATATTCAGCACCAGAGAGGGGGGGTCTGCTGATCCTCCACACTGAAGCTCTAAACACTGAAGGTCATCTGAAGCCTGCTACAAACATAACTCAGACAAATCTCCAACCCAGCCACTGGTGGCAGGTTGGATTGGGGGTAACGCAGACTCACCCAACTCCTCCTCCAGGACCTGGGTGACTGCATCATCTGCATTATTGTGTCTTTGTGTTTTCTCTTTTCAGGATCCTCAGCTACAACTCACTGCGCTGTATCCCTCCTCTGGCGCTGAGTGGCCTTCGCTCCCTCAGACTGCTGTGAGCTCTCTCTCTCTCAGACACACACACACACACACACACACACTGTACATACTGTACGTATCACTGGCCAAACCACATCGCTGTCGTCCCCTTGCTTTATTACAACAATCCATCATCTGTTCTTGGACTTTGAATGCTCCTCTGCTGCTGCTCTGAATGAGACTCGCAGCCTGTCAAAGTCATTGTGGTCTCTGAGTTTTCAGTTTGGCCTCCACTGACCCTCCACTGTGTGTTTGCCTCTCAGCTCTCTCCATGGCAACGACATCTCAGAGCTGCAGCGGGGCATCTTCAGCGACGTGACCTCGCTGTCTCACCTGTAAGCACACACACACACACACACACACACACACACACGTACATACACGCTGCCAGCACTGAGCGTTAGCGTCCTGTGTGAGACGTGTGTTCACTCCCCTGCCCGTACGGCTGTAGTCAGACAGAGTCCAGTTCTGAGGGACTGAGTGGTTTTCACGAGGTGGATTGAATTATCTGAAGAGATTCATCGCTTCCCTTGACTTGAGTGATCCGAGGCCTGTGTGCGACTGCATGTGCAATAATCATCTTCAGTGAGGCGAGGTGCACGTGAGTCGATCTGAGGGTCTACGGTGAGGGGGGGGCAGGGGGATGAGGAAGTAGGAGAAGATGAAGTGAGGAGGGAGTGCCTGATTTAATTCATCCCACTTCCTCTCTGATGCTTTTTATTTTGAAGTGCCCAGGACCAGCAGAGACACCACACGTCTTCCTGCGAGCTTCTCTCTCTCTGACTGCAGTGATGTGGCATTTCTAGTGGATCTGACACAGACCGTGTTCCAGCGCCGCTGCAGATGCTTTTTAATTGACTGATGACACTCTAACATGATCTCCTGTGACTCGGAGACACCTTGACCTTGTTGTGTTACATGATCCCACATGTGCCTCCGATGATCTTATCACGCTGATCCTAATTAATATTCCAGCTCTGTGATTGGATGTTTGTCCTCGTTAAGCTCTCCGTAGGCAGCTGTGAGGAGGGACAGCGCCACCGTGTGGCTTTGAAAATGAATGTAGAAAATACTTTTGATTAAAGCTTCTGCTGTTTTTCACCCTCTGTTTGCACTGAAACCTAACAGAAATAAAACGGGGGAGAACATGCAGCATCGACTAAAAAAACATGCCACATGTGACACACTCTCTGTTTCTCTTGCTCTGTTCTCCTTCAGTGCGATCGGAGCCAACCCTCTGTACTGCGACTGCCGCCTGCTCTGGCTGTCAGACTGGGTGAAGAGCGGCTATAAGGAGCCCGGCATCGCCCGCTGTGTCGGCCCCCGCGGCATGGAGGGCAAACTGCTGCTCACCACACCTGCTGAAAACTTCCAGTGTCTGGGTACTACGCCACCACACACACACACACACACACACACACGGCAACAGTTTTAATGAATTCTGTGTGATTTCAGCCTCTCTCTGTGTCTGACAGAACAAACGGCCACAGCACAGTAGTGTCTTTGATTCTTAACAGACAGTTTAATAAAAGACATATTTTTAGTCTGTGTGACCTTCACTGGGAGATGGCTGCTTTCACTCCCACACACACGTCACAGCTGAGGGTGCTGCACTGTCTTTACCTGTGAAGTCAAAACCTATAAAAAGTGTCTTAATTACTGTCGGATCAAATTTTGCTGAACACACAGATCCACTGCGAGCGGAAAACACTGAAGCAGAAACAGGTTTCAACAAAAATCTAATTAAATTAACAACATGAATGAAATGTCTTCACACCCTTCACGTTCGTGTCCACGTCCACCTCTCGTATCTTCAGATGCTGCAGAGTTCTGGCAGCTTGTGTGTTACAGCAGCTTCCACGTGCCCACGTCAGAGCAACACATGACAACACAAGTTCTCATTCTTGAATCTACCTGTGTGTGTGTGTGTGTGTGTGTGTGTGCGTGTGTGTGTGTGTGTGTGTGTGTGTGTTCAGGTCCTGTGGATGCGTCTGTGCAGGCCAAATGTAGTCCATGTGTGTCGTCCCCGTGCCAGAACCAGGGTGTCTGCCAAGTCCACCACACAGAAATGTACACCTGTACCTGCAAGACTGGCTTCACGGTACGCGGCTCTGTGTGTGCGTGTGTGTGTGTGTGTGTGTGTTGCGCTGCAGTGAGGTACAGTACAGTGACTTTGTCTGTTTCTCTTGGTCCATGTCTGTCTCCAATAATCCCATCAAATGACTTGACTTTATTCCGTGTGTGTGATGTTAGGGTAGAGACTGTGAGACTCCAGTTGATGCCTGTGTCAGTGATCCCTGCACCAACGGAGGAACGTGCCAGAGGGACGAGCAGAGCAGAGGGTTCAGGTAAAAGCTGCTTCAACCAACCTCAGACATACATTTTTTTCCTCACGGTTCAGTTTTATTTTCTGCACTTCTTGGTTTTAAATGATGGAAGATGTCATTTATACGCTCGTTATCTTCTCCCCTGAGACTGTGAAGTTAAAGTAAGATTCTACTGAAGAACACACATTGTTTGTGTGTAAACAGGCCAACGTGCACATTAAAAAGTTTTTGTTCAGACTCCTGTGCTCCTCTCCTGCACGGCGCGCCGAGCCTTGTGACACGTGCAGGATTCGAGTCGTCTGGCAGGAAGTGATAACTTCGCAGGTTTTTAAGCTGTTTTCATGCAGGTAGATGTTCCGTGACTTTCCGGAGCGGAGCGTAAAATGGCAGCAGCGATGAGCTGCTCTGGGCCTCGGCTGCTGTCAGACAAAACATAACACGTCTCTGCTGCGTTTGACACCTTTGAGTGCTAATAAGCCAAATTGCTGCACAGCTAATGAACTGACAGTTGACTGTGCACTAAATGTTCCTCCTGCACTGTGCACACGAATCTTCCACTTTGTCTTTGTTTGTGCAGCTGTGCGTGTGCGTACGGCTTCCACGGCACTTTCTGCGAGGTCAACGTGGACGACTGTCAGGACCACGGCTGTGAGAACGGCGCCACCTGCGAGGACGGAGTTGGCAACTACACCTGCTTGTGTCCTCCAAGATACACAGGTGCGCCGGCAGAATCCACTCGGATCAGCTCGGTTTTTCCTGTTTTACGGAACGTCTCTGTCTCGCTCTGTTCTCAGGTCTGTTTTGTGAGGAAGAGGAAAGCGTGTGTGCTCCAGGTAGAAACCCCTGTCAGCATCAGTCCACCTGCATCAGCACTCCCAGCGGTCCCAGGTGACACACACACACACTCTATCACTGCCTGGCTCAGCTTCTGATCCCACATGAAAGTAGACACACACACATAAACAGACACAAAGGAGAATTTTACTGAGGCCTTTGTTGACTTCCCAAAATCCTGCACAGTGTCACGAGGCACATATGTTAGTGTGTGCACACGTTGTGTTCCAGGTGTGTGTGCATCCCAGGCTGGGTTGGGCCAGACTGCGCTATAGATTATAACGAGTGTGTGGATCATCGCTGTCAGAATGGAGCGCAATGCGTCGACCATCTGGATGACTACAGCTGTGTCTGTCCACAGGGATACAGGTACTGGAAAAACTGGGAATACTGGGCACAGGAAGAACACGTGACCTACACAGGTGACCGTGTGAGTCGTGTATCTGGGGACTGTAAATACGTGGTTTACACTGGTGAACACGAGCTGCTGTTCACAACAATGGAGGAGAACGTTACTTTGACTGATCAACTAGACTGTTGCAGCAGATGTGAGGTTATTTTTGATTCTGTCTCATCTTCCTCCTCAGTGGTGAGTTTTGTGAGGTGGCTCGTCCTCCTCCTTCGCCCTGCCAGCTGGCTCAGTGTCAGAACGGCGCCTCCTGCGAGGAGAAGGCGGGATCCGCAGTCTGTCGGTGTCTGCCCGGCTTCGAGGGTCAGAACTGTGAGAAGCTGGTCAGTGTCAATTTCGTCGACAGAGACTCCTATGTTCAGCTTCAGGACGTGAAGAACTGGCCTCAAGCCAACATCACACTGCAGGTGAGGACAAACATGGAGCCTGAAACCAGAGACGTCGTGCTGTAAGTGACAGACGTTTGACTGTTCCAAAAAACAGAAATAAGGACGTACACATTCTGTGCATACTGTGTTTTTATATGTGTGTGTGGTTCAGGTGTCGACGGCAGAGGACAATGGCATCTTGCTTTACAACGGAGACAATGACCCTATTGCTGTAGAGCTCCATCAGGGTCATGTCCGGGTCACCTACGACCCCGGGAACCAGCCAGCCACTGCCATCTACAGGTAGACACACACACGCAGACATACAGTAACCGCACCTCCACCTCCTCCCTTTACTCACCAGTTACTGTACATAAGCCCCGAATATGCAGAATAACAAAGTACAGTTCAAAGAACGGAAAGTAAAAGCAGCTCTTTACAGTTTCAATCTGTCACCTGCTGCATCTGACCACATCAGCGTGTTTAACTGTGCGCCTGACCATGAGACTCCAGCAGCAGCTGCAGGTTGATTAATGCGTGCTGGTTGAGCTCCTGTCAGGCTCTCAGTCGCCCGGCAACGCTGCGTGTACGTCCACAGACTGCGTTGTTGCTCTGACAGAGAGTCCTGGCATTTGGGAATGTGGCCAGACGACATTGACTGTGTGGATATTCAGGTTTAATCACAGACACAGCCGGAGGACACTCGATGTTGAGTGTCCACTTATCAGGTGTCAAGTGTTTAAATGTTTGGATGGTTCACCGTTAAGGAGGAGGAGGCTCAGCCAGCCGGCAGCCACTCGTACACACAAACACACACATCGTCTGTTTGTGTCTGTCGGCATCATGGGAACCTCATCAGAAGAGAAGACATGAGAAGATTCAAAAGAACAAGACTGAGGAATGAGAGACATGAGAGCACTTCAGACAAATCAGGGATGTGTTTCACCCCAGTTCATGTGTAGTCAGGAGGGGTGACTGTGTTGTGTGTCAGGAATGTGTCCTCCTTTTCTTCACTGTTGCTCCGAACCTGAACGTTTCCTCATGTACGGATTAGCCTCTACGAGCTGCTTATTTTTTATCCATGTCCAGCTAAGTGTGGTTTCATACTACGGCCTGTAGTAACTATCACCACTCTCCAGCTTTGAATACCAGAGGTAGAGGTTACATTTAAGTTTCTATGTTCCATAAACATGTGCTTAATGACGTGTCTTACACTTTCTTTGGGCAGTGCTGAGACTGTGAATGACGGGCGTTTCCACACGGTAGAGCTCGTGACCTTCAACAGGATGGTGAACTTGTCAGTGGACGGGGGAGAGCCCACGACCCTGGACAGTCAGGGTCGGAGCCAGCCAGGGACAAGAGATGCTCCTCTGTATGTGGGAGGTGAGATCAGTGTGGCTGAGCACTCAAGTCCTTCTGTTCCTGCAGCACAAGACAATGTTTATGGCACAACTGGCTTCCATTTCCCTCCAGGTCTGCCCGAAGAGGTGATGCCTGCCTCGCTGGGTCTCTCCTCTCAGACCTTCAACATGTCCAGTTTCCACGGCTGCATCAGGAACCTCTACATCAACCACGAGCTGCAGGACTTCACCCGCAGCCACATGAAGCCCGGGGTGGTGCCGGGCTGTCAGGCCTGCCGCAAGTTGTACTGCCTGCACGGCGTCTGCCAGCCTGACGCTGCAGAGGTGTTTAAATCTTCAGAGAAAGTTCTTCAGATTATCCCTGAACTCTCAATGCGTGTCCATATGAGCACTTGTTTTTCTGTCCTGTTCGTCTTTCCTTGAACGTTTGAATAGCTGAAACCTCTCAGACGATTCGTACGATATTAGAAATGTTCCTGAGGTGAAGAACACTCCAGGATTATTTTCCTGTTTGTGTGGCATGGCAAACAGTAGCAAGTGAGCGAGTGCGGTATTTCAAGTTCTCAAGAGCCCTCTTGACATGTTCTTGATCCCAGAGCAGAAAAACAGTAAAAGGTTTGAGGGACACCAAATAAATGAGGCACAGTCTGAGAAGGCTAATGATGTTTTTATGTCTGTATCTTTTATCGGACTCAGTTGTTCTGGTATAAACATTTTTTCACCCACAGGGCCCCCAGTGTCACTGTCAGTCAGGGTGGACTGGAGAACACTGTGACCGGCCAATAGCAGGAGGCCTCAGTGGAGTGGATCTTGTCACCACAGCAACTGGTGTCAACCCGTGTGAAGGCAGCAAGTAAGTGTGGTTTGTTCTGGCATTTAAAGACATTAACTATGAACAAATAATGCACTTAACATTGAAATGTGAACCCTTTGCAAAGATCGCTCCTCACGCACCCTCTATAAAAGGGTTAATGAGGCCGGTGAGTCTTTTTTAATGTTGTTGAATCTCTTTCTCTTGTCCCCTCTGCTGCCTTCGCTCTGTTTTCTTCCAGGTGTGTGAGAGGTGCGTGCGTGGCGTTGGACACGCACACGTACCGCTGCGAGTGCGAGGAGGGTTACCGCGGCGCACTGTGTAACGCCGCGTGGAAGGCACCAGGTGCCTGTCAGGGACTGCAGTGTCTGCACGGCCAGTGTCAAGTCACAGAGGAAGGAGAGCGCTGCGTGTGCGAGCAGGGACATACGGGAGAGAGCTGTGATATAGGTGAGGGAGGACGAGGTGGAAACAGCTTCTATTCAATAATACTTTTCAGCAACCAGCGCTTTCGGTTCCTGGCTGACTGACACTGGCATTGAACGCATATTTTTCTATTATCATTACATTTCCAAACATCCTCTGCACACATTGCCTCTGCAATGATGATGATAGTTTTCAACATCCAGTCAACAAAATCTGAAATCTTTCGGCTTTGATGTTTACATCTGTAGAACTTGACAATACGTGTGTTTACTTCCTGTGTTCATGTTGACCTAGTTGTGTGACCTTGTGTTCATTTTTTGCTTAGTGGATTGTAAATTGATTTATTTTTTAGTTCATTCTCAGAATGTCGAGTAATATTCTTCTAATTGTGCCAACAAAATGTACACAGATTGACCCTTTAACTGCTGCCTCTGTATGTTCAGAGTCCCCGTGTCGAGGTGAACCTGTCCGGGATTACCACCGGCTGCAGCGCGGCGCTGTCCTCTGTCAGACAACTAAACCTTTTTCCTGGGTTGAATGTCGCGGCCGGTGCCAGGCGGGAACCATGCTGGACAGCACCGCCTCCTCCTGCTGTTCTCCCCTGAGGGTCCGACGCCGGCGGCTCGCCTTCGAATGCGACGATGGCAGCTCGTTTACACAGGACGTGGAGAAACCTGTGGAGTGTGGCTGCAAGGAGTGTGTGTAGTGCTGCAGGCGTGGCGGTGCGCACACACCTAGACACCTAGCTGAAGAGGTGCACACACTGTAGGGATTCCCTCACTGATAAAGGACATTTCTGCTGTTTGTTTGGGGTGTTTTTCGCGCACAGGTGCAGGTTTGTAACATAAGACAGCTCTTCCCTCTCGAGACATGAAATCAACAAGTCAACCTCATCCTCATCTTCCTTTTGTTCACCTGCTGCAGAGGGAAGCCCTGCACTAACTACCTAACTGTCATCATTATTAATACTTCTCTGTATGCATTCTAGTGTGTGTTTCTCATGTTCTGCTGGTTTAGCGCAGCTCTTCATTACCTCACCGTCACGGTGAGCGAGCAGCAGCTCGTCTCAGGACATGATGTGTTTATGAGTCAAACGTTTCACAGTCATATTTAACATGTTTAGGATGTCAGCTCTCAGACGTCATGTGCTCAGAGGTCTGTCACTTTCACATTTCTCTCCTCATGTCGGGTTAAAATCAGTCATCAGCCTCAAAAACGTTGACCAGCAAATGCCCATAAACTGATACTCAGTGTGTTTTATTGTATTTCTAACATGCCTAGCTCACAGAAAACAATGCGCGTTCGTTTCTCTCCTTCAACGAAACTGGAGGTTCATGACAACATCAGTGGCAACATAAAGGGCAGAAATGTGACTGCAGGCTATGACCAACAGAAAAATTTTTTTTAGGCTGCAAATGCCTCCTGACCTCAACATTACTCATGTTTAGACACTAAAATAATAAAGGATGTGGCTGTTGGTTTTGTCCATTCAACATAAGAAAACGTGTTAATTTAAAATCAGACTCGCTGCACAGATTTTAAATAGCCCTCAAAGGTCTGAAAAGGTTCATTTAATTCAAACGACCAGGTTTGGAAAAAACAAAAGATAATTATTTTTTGGAAACTGTGGACATAATTTGTATTTTGTGTTATCGCCTTTCCATTTCAGCGTACATGTGTCTGGAAATGTGTTACATACCTGTGATCAAAATGGAAACAGAGTGGGCTTTTTAAATTTTTGGGCTGTTTGCAGTTAAACATGCTGCTCATTTCATAATGTTTTAGGAGACTAGACAGAAATACTGAGGGAATATTGGGCAATGCTGCAATTTGAATTCAATTACAATATTAACACGTCATAAGCACAACTACTGTTTGACAAGAGAATAAACAGATAGAACAGAGAGCTGACAGCAATGCAGCATTAAGGTCAGCGGTCACAAGGTTTCGTACGGGGCAGCTCCAGTTCCCAGTTTTTCCAGTTTAGACCAGCAGTGTAGGCTGGGAGTGTGTGTGTGTGTGTGTGTGTTCTTCTGTCTTTGTGAGGACCATGTTTCATAGACCCAGAGAGTAAGGACACTTTGTCTTAGTCTTCTTTTCTTCAAAGGGTTATGTTCAGGATTGTGTTGAGATTAAAGCTTTTTCTGTGCTATGGTTAGGGATATGTCAATATTCTTCTTTACCTATTATTTGATTGGAAAATTATTGATTTAAACCATAAGATTGTTTTATTTAGTCAAGATTTGTGCACAGCTGCTTGTCTTTAAAGGACAATACCAGTGCTTTGTGGGTTTCTGCTCCTTAGTTAACAGTTCCAATGCTTTATAAGAGCTTTGTAATATGAAAATCTACAGGCAGACAATAGAAACATGAGTTACGTTGTGCGAGTTGGCAGTTTATTTGTCAAATTTAGTAAGTGGGTGGATAATATTTTTTTACACATGTGAAACACTGCAATTAAAAACTGAGCTACAAGTAGGTGTTTGGGCTGAGAGCGGGCAGAGTGCACGGCTGTCACACCACTGACCAAAGTTCAACTCCAGAGTCCCATCTGTGGTTATTAAAAAAACACTATCTGAAGTTGTTAAGTTGTGCAAGTTTTCTTTTTCTAGGATTTTTCCTAAATTATCAACATATGCTCAGTATGTCAATAGAAAACAGGATTCAGTTGCAATAGATTTCTTGTATATTTCCTGTGTTTGCAGTTCAGTAGAGGCAGGTGTCGAGATTTACTTTGTCAACGCAGTTTAAGAGCAGCAAAATTTAAAAAGTTGCAGCAGAATTATCTCCAGTGCTACAATAAAGATTTTATTACTGATTTATCAACCCCAAAGATTCAGTTTATCATAATATATGACAGAGACAGGAGAACTCTGCCCGCCTGTACTAATTTGAACCAACTTGTAATGATGAAAGCTCCTATGAGAGAGTCGTTTGGGTTGATTAGTAATTAACTATAGTAATGTACTAGAGCAGTTATGAAAAGATAGAGACCGAAGTATTTCCTGACCATATCAGCACATCTAACAGTCACATTAATTCTTTATTCGATAATCGATTCATTCATCCCAGTGCTGTTTGTAATGAACTGGAAAAATTACATGATTCGGATTACCTGCAGCATAAAAATGATTCACTCCCATGTTGAATTTGTTGGTTTAGTTTGAGTCTTTTGACCAAAAATACTGAAATCTTATGTCAAAGTCAAAACATAAAATCAGAGTTTGTTTAAGGGACATCACCTGAGTGCAGTGACTGTTGTATAAATACTCCTGTATCTATATATTCTTTGTATCATCTGTGTATTTTCTCTACATTTTTGCCAATGATATAATACAAAGTTAGTTACGTGACTAAATAAGGGGTGTGAATACTGAAAAGATGGGCTGGTGTATGCATTGCATTAATGTTAATGTTTACAAATTACTGATCACACAAAAAGACAAAGACAAATTAATATCACAGTTGTAATTACCTCAACAATAATGTAACACTGACAACAGTAAGTGATGATTTGTTGTTTTCACATTGTGCAGAAGAGAAAGGAAACTGATCTATGTGTAGGTTCTTCTGTAAAATACATCTACTTTGTTTATAACACTCTTGCATGGTTTTCAAAATGCTTAGTGATTCAAAGTGAAGTGAACACAAACAAGAACATGCTCCTTTAGTGGTTAAACAACTTTCGTTTTCTTTTGTAAAAATTTTCAAAAAGGGTTTTTATGACAAACGTGTTAAAATTACTCAAAATGTGAAACACTTATCAGCAGTAAGATAAGTAAAATTCAGCAGCGAGAAAGGTTAGGACTTGGTGTGTAGTGTCCCATTATGAAACTGAGGGTCCTTGAAAGTCAAGAAGCTCAAATTTTTATGTGTGTGTGTGTCTGTGTGTCTGTAAATGTGTTTGTCACTGTGAGACGTCTTAGCTTCATTATATAACGCTGCAGCGTGTTTGTTCAGATCAAACGCTTCCTCTCCCATTTGTCAGAAGAGTCAGTGAATGCATCATACAAAAGCCGGACAGAAAGAGTAGCTTTTATAAACAGTACGTTAACAGTATGTTATTTATATGGATGTGAAACTAAAAATAAAAGCTGTGGGAAATTACATTTTAACATGTTTTTGTTTTGTTTTTAGCCTTTGAGTAAGATTTTCCATCAAATGTCATAATTCTAATTTAAACTAATGTGACTAATTATTATTATATCTGTAATAGACAGTAATACATACAGTAACAGATTGTAATATACATATATAATACGATTATAATGCTGTTGAGTTTGTCATAGTATTTTTCTATGTTGAAGAGGATGTTGTCACTGTATCATTTGTAGACTGTAGAGAAATCTTTGTTTCCAGTTGCCAAAAAACAAACTGCATCATGGGAATTTTACGAAGAAAAAGAATAACCGCGGAGAGACGACAAGTTTTAGTGCTTCATTTTCCTATTTATTTAAATAAAGAGCTGTTTCTCCTTCACTGTTTTAGTTTTCTTTCTATTCACTCTCGACATTACAGTAGCTCTTTCTTCTTGTTGCTGCTCTGACCTTTGACCTCATAATACCACGGCTGTCAAATCATCCAGGCTCAGCTGAGGAAAGGTGGGGAGAGAGAGAGCAATGCGGAGGATGGGAGGCTGATTTTTACAGGGGAGATTGTGAGAACAGCAAAAAACAGCACGGAGGGCACAGTGAGGAGGGATGGCTGGAGACGAAAGACAGAAAGAAGGATGTCCCAGTGGGATGGGGGGAGGGGGTGGGTCAGTGCTCCGAGACTGAAGCCGTTTAATGAAACAGTGATTTATGCGTCCCTGCGTAACCATAAAGCATAATATATACCCCCATCGGCTTTGACAGTGTCTCTCCTCCCCCAACACTCACACCCCCTTTAGCCTGCTCTCCAGTGAAAGCTGCTGCTTCTTTCCCCCCCCCCCCGCACATCCACCTCTACAACCCATCCGGCCTTCCCCCCTCCTTCAACCTTCCTTCATCGCCATATTTACCCCTTCCCCCCTCTCGTCTGCTCTGTTCCTGTCTCTCTCTGTGTCTTTAAAAGAGGATAAAATCATGCCAGCAGCACCTTACCCCCCCACCCCACCCCCCGCGCGCCCAAATCTCAATAAACCTCCACATCTTCTCACACTGACGATCATCTGCTCACAAGGGGGCGGGGGTGGTGGTGGTGGTGTACGGGCACTGCAGTAAAAGGATGGCAGGATGATTGTCAGCTACGATTGATCATGTACAGAGTGACTGAAGTGTTTGTCCTCAAGCTGGATAAAAAGAAACGATGCTTTCAATTTGGCCAAAAGCAGATCAGCTGCCAGCATCCGTACACAAAATACACACAATTATTTCAGTGACGGCTTCTTTCTTCAAGAGAAGAATTCAAGTTTTAAGACTCGGAAGAGAAAACAAAACGCATTTAATCTCTGAGGGAAAATTGGTTCATTAAAGCAGAAAGAGAAAAACAAACAGTGTTACAGTGAACGTGACACTAACACTAAATAGGTTCTCCACTGTTCGTGCACAGTTTGCACTGACAACTCCATCTACGTTGATATCTTACATAAACACGAGTGTACAGGGTTGTGTGCTACAGTTTAGCAATAGCACCAGAAACTAAAGCCTCCAAAATGACCACAACGCATCTCTCGAACAGTTTGAACATGAAAACTGAATGTCTTCACGAAGGAGGATAAAAAGCTGGAGGACGGTCCTATGTTGTGTTATATGAAGTACAGTAGGTACTTATATGTACATGTTACATGGCTGCTGCTTCAGGGTGACCATGCACCTTAAGCAAAGCTTGAGAATGTCTTCCTCACCTCTTCATCTATACACACACACACATAATAAAAAGCATTCTGTAGGGATTGAAAGTTTGTCTCTTTGTCTCTGACAAGATTAAACTAATTATGAAATAGTGCGAAGTCTGACCCTCTTAAACAGTCATCAAATGGCAAAATGATGTTCCAAGGTTTGAACACAAAAAGAAACAATAAAAAAAGTGGTGAACGTATTGATTCATGGTTCGAGTGTCTGTGGTCATGGTCAGGCTCATGCACAGGCACCATGGTCCTTGGGTAAGTGTCCTCAGATAGAAACGAAACATCAGCCGCAGCATCATGACAGTTTTCAGTATAATGCATCTGGCGTTAATTGGATTTTCAGCCACGGCAGCACCGGTGTCGCATCTTTATTCCTGACATAAACAAAAGCTCAATTCTGAGCTTTATGAGCCTTAAACTGTAGAAATGACACAAGGCTGACATCTCCAGATGAAGTTTTGTTTTGAATAAATTTTTTAGTCAGTTAAGCTTTATCTAATCAGGAAATTAGCCAAACAATCACTAGGTCAATCACAATCAATAGGTCCTGTCCTTACACCCTGCTAAAGCTCAGTAATATAGATCCCATACAGTACGTACGTGATGGTGAAGCTACAAGTTTCCGTGTTTTCCCCAAGAACACCGTGACAGGTAGTCAGGATGAGCCAGGTAGGGACCACTGACACTGCAGCTCATCGCCTAATCACATGGTTTATTGTCTGAATCGAACCTGATGTAGTGAGAATACAACGTTGTATATATGAACTTCATATTCCACCTGGCGGGTTGGGGGGTGGAGGGCAGTGAGATTTACATAGCTGCAGTGTGAGGGTGAACACACCCACACACACTTTCTGTCAGTCCAATTGTCAGTTTTAACGGTTACTACTGCCAAAGGCTCTTTTCTGCTCTTGTTTCCTTGTTGCCTTCCTCCTCTCCCTCTGTTTCCTCTCCTCTCATTGATTATCGATCTCCTCCTGTCTTGTTCACCACAGAATGAGCTCATCAGTTCACTTCCTCTCCTCCCATATGTGTGCATCTCCGGTTCCCTCTCACCTTTCGTCACTTCTTCTTTGCCCCCTGTCCTCTCCTGTTTCTGCCTTCACTTACTTTTTCTCTTTTTCACCTTCATCTGTCTCTCTTATTTTTTCTGTACTCCCCTCCTCTCTTGTTCTCTCCCTTGGCCCACATGGCTTTCTCTTTTTCTTTCATTTCCTCTGTGTCATCATCTCTTCCCCTCCTTTGTTGGTTTCTCTCCTCTTCCATCATTCCCTTATTCTTCTTCTTTGTTCACCCACCTACTCCCCTTCTTCTCAATTCTCCTCCTTTTTTATCCCCACAAACATGCACACACACACTCTCTCTCTCTCTGTCTTTCATCCACCTTTCTTCTTATACAGATCTTTTTCGCCGAGCAGATGTGTTTTTATTGATATGATCATGGTTAGTGGTCTCCAGGTGCTCATTAGATCCACTGTATAACCTTCTGCAGCCAGTGGCCCGAAAGACACACACACACACACAGGCTACGGCACCTTTTGCTTGATCTACACTGAGCAGCAAGTGAGAAATGAGGGAAAAAGAGAGGAAGAAGATGTCAGAAAGGGAGGATGGGTTGAAGGGGAGATGAAAGGTGAGATGAACAGAGGAAACACTTTAAGGGAGAAGGATTAAAGGAAGTTAGGAAACGAGGTTGAATAAGAGGAAAAAGAGCGATGGGGGAAGGGGTTTGAGACCGCTGGAGGCAAATTGAATATTTCAGGCAGTTGCCAAAAGAAGGAGTTGAAACTACCAAGGTGACCTGGGAGGAGTTAAGGAGAAAGAGAGAAAGAAAGAAAGAAACCATTAAAATAAAAATAAAAGCTTCCTACCAGTTCCCTACAGAACAGCAGGTTCTAACGTTTTCAATTAGAACCGACCTTGTTTAACATTTGCTCTGCTTTCAGCGTGAGACAAAGTTGCAGTTGTGAGCTTTTCATTATGTTGCCCCCAAAAAGGGTTGGCTTTGTTTTAAGTGTCACGGTCACATCATGGCGGAGCTGCAGACGTCCAATCAGGCGCACGAAGGCTGGAGGGAGTCTGGGAGGTCTAAAGGATGTGTTTCAGTCTCACCTTCTGCATATAAAGCTTCATAAAGGATTTGGACTGAAGCTGTTTTGTTGTTCGCTCTGCCACATTCAGACAGCCCTCGAACACACCATAGCGCTGCCATAGATGAAGGAGAGTTTCACACTGACATATGAATCAAGGAAGTATTCTCTATATTCTATTCGTTGTAAAGCACTTTGTGACATCTCTTATAAAAAGATCCCACACATAAAACATATATACGCCTACCTCACTGATAGATAGAGATAGAGTAGCACATGTTGCACGTGTTGTTGCAGTGAAAAGTCTGACAAAAGTTAGAAATCTCATAAACAAGACGATGCAGATGTGATTAGTTCTGAGAAGAAGAAAAAAAAACAATCACTTTGGGATGTTGGTGAGAGAAGGGAAATTAAAGTGAAATCTAAGAACACATTCATTATTCTGTGATTAATCTTTCCTGTTTTCATGTGGCCTTAAATCAAACTAAGGCGATAGGTGTGGAAAAACATCAAGCAGAAAGTCAATTTGCTTTCCTCTTTTTCCTGGTATGTTCGACCTGACTGGTACATTAATTAACTCTAAATACTGTGAAACAGAGGTAGTAGGAGCTCAGCACGAGAACTCAGATGAGTTTTCCTGTGAATAAATAGCCTTTGATTACAACTAAATGTTGCTTTTAAATGAGCCTGAGCTGCTAGCAAGAAGATAATATGTGATTTAGTTCACATTTCCTTTGTGTGAGTGTGTTATTAAATTGCATTGCATGAAAAGTGTCTTAAATGTAGCTTTAACCCTGCAGCAATATAGTAACTGAACGTGTTTACATGTCAGTGGTTCATTTATAAGAAACTAATGTTGGTGAAAAGAAAAGGAAAAGTAACAGGTGCTGGACACTGGAAAGAAAAGGTAACACACTATGTAGGGATTTAGAGACTTTGCATTTGTGGATGTAACATTTACATAGCAGAAGGTGATCTGCATACTAAAGTCCTGTCCCAAACATTTACTGCAAACTCACAGCAGAGTGCAGCAAAAAGGGGAACAAAAAAAAAGACAAATATGTTGGTATTACAGCTTCATTAGTGTCGAAGAAAAAGATGTAGATGTCCTGCTACACTGCCCAACTACATTAATTTGACCAGTTTAGGAACTAGTTACAGTTCTCAGATGTATATTTTTAATAACAAAACATAATCAAAATTAAGGACTTTTCTGGATGAAACACTGTGAAATTCTAGACTTGCACATTAATGTATTTGACATTAAAAATGTGTGTATAAAATACATTGTTTTCTCTGTGAAGTATTTGTACTTTTGTTTTATAAGTAGCCAACATTTTAGAGCGTGTATACAAGGAGTACTTTTACCTAAACACAGAGTTTGTGTACTTCTACCGGATGTGCCATTATCAGCCTTGCAGTTACACTGCGTCGCCACATGGCGCCACTGCTACACAAAAAGCTACTTCTGGTTGTACGAGACATTTCATTTGGCGGGAGAAACAAATGTAGTTTTTGGAAACAAGTTAGTAACAAGCACTGAGCTGCAGAAAACTGTTTCTGGAGATATTAACTGTAACACTGGAGCTCATGTTTGGACTGCTAACGGCAGATGCTGCTAACAGGAGTTCAACTTAGCAGCTAACTGAAAAAATTAGCTTCATTGTGATTAGCTAAAACCTCCAAAGGACGCTTGACAAGGCGGGATGCTAAATGAAGTGAAGGGATGTAGGATGTTGTGCTAACTGGTAACTAATTGCTTAACCCGTACATTGATGATGTATTTGCTTTGGTAAATGGATACTAATTTACGGAAGAGGATTAGGGCCACAATTAAAATTTTATTTGAGTTCTGACTTTAATCTCAGAATTCTGTGGGTACCTGTAAGGCACCAACTTCAGTGGAGAGATCGGTTTTCGTGATGCAGCAGAGGAACCACACAAGAATCGAAAATGTCGGCCTTAGGGGAGTTTTTGCGGGCTCGAGGGATTTTTGAAGAAGCTATTTTAATGATGGAAGAGCAAAAGGTGAGTAAACAACAGATACGTGTTTTGTTTAGTAGCTGGCGTTTGTCAAAAACATAGAAAAGCGAATCCGGATGCTAAATGCAGGTACTACCAGTAAGCCTACTGCTAACAAGACCGTTTCAGTGTTGTGCACAAACACGCTCAGTAGGAGTGACCTCGGAACACCTGCAGACCCTTATACCCTTTTGCAGGTATAAAACGTGCATTTCTATACAACTGGGTCATATGCGTGAGCTACGGTTGCTATACTTTGAGTCGCTAGCCGGCTCTCCCTGTCGCTGCTAGTCTACGCATGGTGTCTGTGACCGAGGCGTTCAGGAACCGAACAGGGAGTGGGACAGTGGCGTTTCTCAAATCTATGACTCAATGAAGCCGCACATGCCAACAACAACAATAGTATCTACTACACAAAAAAATCATCTTGTACTAGTTTATTTTGTGGGTTTGTGTGGCGGTTAGGTACATACTCCAGAGTTATGAGCCTCGAACATAAACTACTC
>JAUMTR010000001.1:1486971-1504363 GCA_032270685.1 Microctenopoma stevenorrisi
CAAGCCAAACAACTGTTTTGTGCACTTGTATGACATGTAAGTATTCAGAGGTTAGCTTGGTGTAAGTTGTTAGTGCTTTGTAGCCACACAGTACCAGATGCCTGCATTGATGCTTGGCGCAGAGTAAGAGCCATGGCACCCGGCGAAAGTCAGAGACAGAACAGAATGCTAACAAAAACTCTGCGGTTCAGAACTGAGACCTGACATTCATAAGATAATTAAAATATCCAGCAAATGGAAAATAGAGAAGTGACAGTAAAAGATTGATAAAGATCAATAGTCCCATGAGTAGAACACAAAATAACAAAACTTTTGAGGGTGTGAAAAACTGGTTGTTTTAGATTTTGGTGGTAATTTCCATCTTCATAGGAACAGGCTAATGAAAATAAACCACATTTAAGGTTAGTCACTGCTAGGCCTCAGTGTAGATTAAGTACCTGAATAAAAGTGAGAGCAGTGTTGTCGAAGGGTCCCTGAGGGTGTTTGAGTAGTGTAATTTGGGTCTGTAAGGTGCCCAGTGAGAGGTGTCCTTTATAGAGAGAATCAAGAGGAGTTATATGATGCAACTTTTTAAGTTTGACACTGTTCCGTGGAGAAAACATTAGAGCAGGTAGATTTGTTTTTAAAATATAGCTCTGTGGCTAATATATGGTTGTAAATAAAATGAGGAAAATCAAAAAAGAGCAACCTTGTCACATGATTTTGTACACAGTCACACTCATACACACTTTTTTTGTTACTTAACACAAGGGCCGATATCTCATAAGACATCAGAATCTGTCCTGTGGACAACATCCAAAAAAATGCTTTTGGATTAATCAGCCTTTTCAAGTAGAATGACTGAGAGGGGTATGTACACCAGCATGCAAAAATATTGAGAGGGTCAACATTCAAGAAACCTTCTGTCCCTCCGTGCATTGTTTGAGGGAGACTGTTTGACAGCTTCACTGTCCTCTGTTGGACTCTGTAGAGATCCTGAACAGGACCATCACCCCCCCCCCCCATCCACCTCCTTCATTTAAAACAGTCTTTTCTTTTCTAGACGTAAAAACACACAAACCGTTCCTCCCAAGTGCCTTTAATATACAGTTCCACCTCACCTGTGAAAAAAAACAGGCAAGGGTTTATGGGTAAAGCAGTTCTATATACAACTGTCCTGAAGAATCCCCCGCACCCACCCACTCAAATCGCCCTCATTGTGACCCTTCCCCACGTCTTTTTACAGAATCAGGCTTGAAAAAGACTACAACTACACTAGATCCTAGTTCAGCTACTACTACTGTTAACAAAAACTCAAGTTGCCCTGCCCCATAGCCCTATGCTACATCATGGGGAAATAACAAGCAAGAACAGAGTAAGAAAACAAACACCAAAAGCAACAGAGTGGGAGTATACTGCACTGGACTTCTGTATTATTTCCCTGAATCATCAATGGAAAAGGCTCATCCTCTTCCTTTTCAAGCTAGAAGTATATGACATTAGAGATTTTTATATACATATGCATTTGTGTTTGTGTGGGGCTTGTATAGGTAATATCTATGTGCACATATAGAGTATTTCTTATTCTTAAATATGTAAAGTTACATTAGAGGTTAGTTGTTATTTTTACATTCAGTTTTTAACAACAATAAAGAGTAGATAAGTAGATAAAGAGCTATGCAAAAGGAACAATGGGGGTAACTTTTTTCAAGTGTTGTATGCATTGGCCTTCATTCTTTCAGCAAACCCACTTTTAGTATCAAAAGACAGAAGGATTTTTATTTTCATTGAATCCCCTCTTTTGCAGGGATTTAAAGAATATTGTTGAATCTTTCCAAGCTGCTAAGAATTTTGTCTTCTTAACAACCTCCTTTGTGTCTTTTAACTAAGGAATGCAAGTTAGGTTGTGAACTAAGTTTGAGACCAAAAATTTTGCCAAGTCAAAAGTTAGAACGTATATGAGAATGTAAAACTAAAATAGTATAAAATGCTATGGAGCCTCCACTGGGCGCTATGAACTGTATGGTAAAATAAGCAAGAAGAGAAAAAAAAGACAAAGGACATGAGATGCAAGTACCCAGAGATGAGTGTTGATGGACAGGATCTTAACAATGTGGAGGTTGTCAAGGTTACACGGATATCTTTTCTGAGGTATTCTGTGTTGATTTTTATCTTATCTTTTTGCACACCAAGAAATACCAAGATGGAAAATATCATCAAAGATTGAAAGAAAGAACAAACACTCAGCGTTACTTTTCCAAACGCAGATACAGTCAAAGCGCTTGTTTCTATTTTTAAGAGCAGCTTTCCCTAATTTGACATTCGGAAAGGCAACAGTCCAAGTCTTGTAAGTTAGATCTCCAGAGGACTAACAAGGTGGACCATTACAGGAACTCCACACAAGCCTCCCCTGCTGAGTTTTTCATATTTATGTACAATCCTTTCTGTTTATAAAGCACTGAAAAGTATTTGGCTAAAAATAATGTACAAAATCAGTCAAAAATAATAACAAAAGGCTTTTCAAAGACCTTTTTAAGTGAGGTTCCTCAGATGGGTTTTTCTGAATAGTTTCTGTTTTGGCAGTAGGAATTGTCTCCATGACATTTAATCTTCTGTACTGTCAGACAGAATATTTATCTCACCTGCCAAACTTCCTGGCTGAGGACTAAACTCAGATATCCACTCAGTGAGTGTCGATCTGTCTGACCTGACTATCGATCGTGTTCATGAGCAAGTGTTGCTCCTCAGCCCGACTATAAATACACCAACTGGTGTGGGTATCTGCATGTAGTGTAGACTTCACAATTGAAAGGTAACAGAGGAGACATTGTCATCAAAGACTCAAAGAGGATCACAGCAATGCATTGGCAATTTTAGCATATCAACCTCACTTATTAGCTGACTTTTTTTCCTTGATTTTCCACTTTTTGTGCACAACACAGAAACTAAAACTTAAACCTGTTACCCTGAAACATCAAAACGAGATCAGAGACATTATACAACAATAATGGTAAAATCTTTAAAACATTTAGCTTTTTTTTTCTTCAAGTTCCTGAAATTTTCACCAAAGCTGAAATATTAACAAAAACATACAGTAGGTGTGTAGTATTTTTTTTCTTCTTCTAGAAACAGTTTTCAATATTGCAGAGGATAAGGACCCCTCCCGACCCTGCAAGTTTCTTATCAAAAAAGATCACGGCAAAGCCTCTGTGAAAAAGCTAAAGAAAAAAAGTGAAAGGGAAGATCAAGTTAAGAGGCCTCTATGTCGTGGCAGTGACGTTTATGTATAGACTCTGCAGTTATACCCTATCTCTCCTGAAATAAAGAAGGTCTTGTCAGCCCTGCACTGCTCACGGTCCACTGATCAAGGATGGTGGAAGGACGAGGGTGAAGGGAGGGGAAGTGGTTTATGACTTTTCATCAATAAATGTGACAATAAAATCAAACATTTACAGAGGTGTGGAATGAATGTGTGGCCCTACCTGGTCACCTATAAAAGTGAACCATTTTCCCTTGGCATACCCTGTTTTTAAGTGACAGGACAATCAAGATCTGACAAATTTCTGGAAGAAAATAAATAGGATCACAATGATCAACAAACAAATACTGTTTAGCAGTAGGAGGTCTGAGTAATCACTAAGCTAACTCTATGTGGCATTTGTGGCTTTTATCAAAACCATATTGACCCAGACAGCTTAAAGTCAAAAATCTGTAAGATTTGGGAATTCTATGAAATGTTTGTAGTGGTAAAAATAAGATTCAGTGATTTAGTTTTTGAATTCATTTTGTAAAACTGACTTCTGAAGCAATCAGTACCTGAAAATATCCCTTTGACAGTCTAACCTAGGCGAAATAGACCATCTCAAAGAATTTGTATAATGTCTTCTATTGATAGCATTTACTTCCAAACAAATATTTACTGACCATAAAAGAAATTAGAAGCAACCTTTACACATTAGAACTAATAGTTCTTGCAACAAGATGGCATCAGTTTTGCTAAATTATTTAAAATGAAACCAGAACCTTTGTGCACACTTACAAGTGCAGGAGATAACCAGTTTTAGCTGATATGAGTTCAGAACAACAGAGACCAGATGGTCAATGTAAATGTAGGTGGATCTCAAGTGCCAGACACACCTCCATGTAGGAACAATACTGCAAGATTGTCATGGTAACGCACAAGGGCAGCTCATAAAGTGCACTTTGAGTATTTTGGCCATATTTATTTTGAATTTCCTTCTCAATCTGTATAACACCATTGATATTTTTGCCTCTAATAATCCCCTTGTAACCTTAAGTGGCATTTCAGCCCAACCAGTGCATCTTCTTAATCATGGATGCTATGTACCAAAGCAGTGTTCAATTGTGATGTGAATTTCAGCATTGTGCCATTAAAAGCCTGTTGTTTAACTGTGGAGTGGGGGTAGGGATTGCGACCTTCAGTGGCCCTTATTCTTCTCCACTTCACTTAGATTTCATCCTCGCACTCCCATCCACCTCCTCAGACCGCCGTGTCTATCTGACGGTCTTTCTAGTTGCCATCTGTAAGAAGGATTTCTGAAGAGGCGGAGGGGTGAGATTTATGCCAGCACCGCAGGCTTGTTGAAGGCGAGAACAGTCAGTGTGAGAAAATGTCTGCCTAAAAGCCTTTTACGGAGCAACATAATGACGGGGGGAGGGGGGGATCTAAGCCAACAAATTTGACCCGAATCTTAGATGACACTTGGACAGAAGAATGTTCTAGAAGCAACTGCACTTTGATTGCACTCTGGCAGCTAGATTATATATTATTAAGAAATAGACTCCCAAAGATTTGATTTAAGATTGTGATTAGAGTATTCAAAAACAAAAAGGTAATCTTGATTACACAAAGTGCAAAAACGACAAATTAACTTTTTCACATAGAAGTCACATGCAGACCATGTTGCGTTTAGCAGTCAAAGAGTGCCATTTAAATATTCAAAATCAGACTGTAAATGTTATTTGTAGGAGATTGTACATAAACCACCTTTCCTTAGCTATAGGAACACTTAGCTATAATTCGAATTGATGCTTTGAGTCATCACATTTTAACAAGATGACCACCAGTAACCAGTATGGGACTGACTATTCACAGGTGCCACTGTCAGGAGATAGTTTATGTTATTCACTTAATCTGTTTGTGTTGAGAATTTGCATTTTCCAATAATATCCTCCAAATCACCATACTAGTCCCACATTAATTACTTGGCAAGGTGTAACTAAAGTCTCACTTGTTGATTGCTGCAGACCAGAATCATTCTAGAGGTGTGTCTGGCCTTCAAGATCAGTACTCAGCTCTGCTTTCAAAGTCATACTAAGCTACTTAGTGACTACTTGTCCCATCTTTACAAATGCTTTGACATTTGCAACAATTGGCATTGCTCCCGATGATGGAGATGCACATTTAACAGCTGTAAGCAATGGCTTAACAGAAGCCTGGGGAAGGGCTCGTGAGAACTTCTTTTTAATGTGCTCATATATTTTTTAAACTGCACTCAAAATAGAACGCATCTTGTTGCATAGAAAATAGTCTTACCACTAGGAGTTTTAATTTTGCATTCTTCTGTGTATTTTATTTTTGTGTTCTGTATGTAGTGCATCCACACATATGAGATGAAAGCAATGTGTACTTTTTCGCAACTGTAAAATCTTCCAGATTCCTGGACTATCTATCAGAAACTGGGACTTTTTTGTCAAAGAACCAACTTTGATTTTCAGCAAACGGTATTTAAGTGTGTAAATATAGTATTAGACCAAAGAACTTAACCACAGGTGTCGAAGTTTTTCTCATTTCACTAGCTCAAATACACACAGGCCTGTAATGACATGTAACTTCTGGTTTTCTACAGCCAGTGAAAAATGTATACAGTGCGAGCTTGAGCAACAATTCTACTTCTATGCATTAGAACTGAGTAGAACTGTTTTTTGGCCATATTCCTAGTGTTGCCAACAGAAACTCTGGGGATTGTGGGCACTGACAGATGCAGACATAGACAAGAACAAGATAAGGATGAAGGAAAAAATAACTACTATAGGAATGCATGGAACACAGATGATGAAGTGATGAAACTAATGTGTAACAGATCTACTAGGGTGGATTTTGTTCCTTTCACAAAAAATAGACAAGTTAACTTAAAGAACAGGTCTTTGTCATAAATATAAAACTGAAGATATTTTCACAGAGGCAGTGCCTGCAGTGTGCCAGACTAAAATCAGCCAGAAGTGCTGATGTTCTGCAGACTGTGGACAAAACAGACATACCTGCTTCTAAAAGAGACATTGCAGACTCCCAGCTTCATAATTATACATATAACCCACCCACACGAAGTGTGGCTACCTGATGAGCATTGAGTGTGTGTTGTTGTAGGTCCATCATGTCTCTAAATGTCTGTGTGCGTGCATGTTCTGCTCTTCCATGGCTGTATGTGCTAGAGAGAATACAGCATTTGGCTTTTAAATAATGTCTTTTCTTTTTTTGTATGAAAGCAAAAAAAGAAAAGGAAGATATAGAATAACAACAATACGAATGACGACAACAGGAAACTACAATTATTCAAAAAAACTGCTTCTGTCAGTTACATCAAAAAATCTGCAAACGAGCTGTACTAAAAAATCCTGACTCAACTTTATGTGTATGTTTCTAATATACAATCAGCTGCTTTGAAGTGGTCGGACCTGAGGTATAAATGACAACCAAATATGCAGCGTGAGAGAAAAAAGAAACAGAATAAACCTCTCCGCAGAGAGGAGCATGGCAATCATACACATTATGGTTCTTTCTTTCCTGGTAGCCCACATCATCATGCACCACCCTGAAACAAAATGGCACATCATGTGGCGTCTACGAAATGAGGTTACACTAGTTGCTGTTTGACTTTTTTCATCTTGAAATAGGTTTTGACAGTGTTTCACTAAGAGAAAAAAAGAAAAAAGAAAATCCAACATGAAGAGAAAAACAGAAATCAATTTGCTTATCTTAATATGCAAAAACTGTCAAACAAATACATATAACAAAGGTATATTTTTTGTATGGAGTGCAGTATTGTAGGTTTCATAGATTCAACATTTGAAATAACAAAACAACAAAGCAAATAAGGGTTAACTTGTCCACCTGTCCCTAGTCTCCGCACTGGGTCTCTGACTGTGAGAAATAAAAGAAAATGCCAAAAAAACCCTGTCAAGTTTCAAGCTGGAGTTATGTTACACATATAATACAAAATCAAGACGAAAAAATCAACAAACAATAACATCTGCTCTTTCACACAATGAGGTGGGGCCAATGATAGATACCACCCCCAGAGTGTAACTGAACAACTGAATCTCAAAATGTTCTGACTTTTATATGAATACCCCTCCAACCAGTGCTAAGAACAGGAATAGCCATATGATCCCTGTGTTTTTGTCAATCTAGTGCTCACTACATAATTCTATAAAGTTTTATGAAAAGAGCTATGGTGGCAAATATTAGTCAGTCAGACATTTGCAGCGTCTCCCTCCTCTCTTTGTAAGAAGATGGTAGAAGAAAGAAAAACATAAATGCTATTATTTAGAAAGGCTCCCATATAAGGGATACATAAAAGTATGAGGCACGGAAAAAAGTCATTATAAGAATGAGGTATAGCCTCTGCTCACCAAGCAGACAGATAAGTTAGTGTTAATAGAGATCTGTTTATAATTACATCTAGTACAGGTAGTTGTGTGCGCTCCATTTTCCAACTGACAAATATTGCTGCCCATCCCAATTGATTGATCCTGAGACATTTACAGTACTGAACGCTACCATTGCATGCCTGCATCAGAGAACAAGTGTGTTTTCAATGCAAACTGCGTAAAGTAAAACTAAATGTAAAAGAATAAAACCAACAGTCTGTTAAAACATTAACGGACAGTGCCACCTTTCATGCTGATCACCATTTGGGAGATTAATCTCATGTCACTACATTCATTTTGAGAATATTTCTTAAGATATACATGTTTATAATATTAGGTGTCTTTAAAAACTGCAGTGAGACTCAGTTACAAAAAGGAGAATGTTTTTGGACAGGGGGAGGCGTTAACCACGTAAATATCACGATCTACAAAATACTATTCAAAAGAAATTAAATAAGTATACCTTAAATGGCATGCACCTCAGTAGATTTGGTTTGTGCTGAAAATGAGACTAGTGATGACAAAGCCAAATGTACCCGAAGGATCAAGATATTAGACCAATATTTTATAAAATAATTTAGAGATTTGTGTTAATTATACAGAGGTTGTTTGGCCCTTGAGGAATCACCCCTCTTAGGGGAACTTAGTCTTAAGTGCTGTTGGAGTTTCTCCATAGAAAACTGTGCATTAAGTGCCAGTTACACTATTTCTACCTTTAATTTTCGTTGCACAGTTTCACGTTTTATATACATTACTTAAAACAGCAGGATTGCTATAGGTTTTATTTGCTATGGGTCTTTCACAACTGACTAAGTTAGCAGCTATTAAGCGTTTTGTCACAGCTGTGTTCATAAGAAGTGCATTGTCCGATGCTGGGTCCAACTCAACATGCGCAACAATGTTTTAGACACTTTAAATGCTCAGCATTATCAAAGTGTTAGGCGCATTTTATGCATGATGGCCTCTGTCAATATCGTTGTTTCAGGGGTCTTTTATAAAGCTGTTCCCTTTGGCATCAGGCATACCTACCATTCAGGCCAAGGGAGCTATAACTTAAGGTGGATTATTACAGATGAGACAATTAAAATTGTATGCAACAGGTAGTTCATTCATTTAAATATAATTTGATTCATATTGGAGCCTTAATTGGAACCTCAAAACAGTACATATGATTGATCAGACCCCAAAAACAGCCCAAAAAGTGGTGCATGCCATTGTTAAGATATGGATCAAAGAAAAAAAAAAGTACAATACAATTCAAAAAGAGTGAATTATCATTATCATTTCATCTGAACAGAGACGCAGAATTCTCATTAAAATCTCACAGACTGGGTGAGCACCAAGCAGAGTTAGTGTTTACCACAGATCAAAAAATACATGACAATAACATTTCCTTTAAAAAGCTTTTGTCATCTCCTTTATTTTGTTCCCAGTGGATAGCAACCATCCTTTTGAGGGATATTCTTTCTCTGGTAGAATGTGATGATCGTTTTTCTATCCCTGGTGCTTCAGCCATAAAGGGAGGGAAAACAACGAGACACCACTACACAAAACTCAACATATTGAAGATGTCAATTTTTTTTGCCTTTTTTAAAACTATGGAGGTAATCAAGAAGGATAGAGGATAAAGAATAGTTTGGGTTGAAGCTGCAGCTTTCTGAAATTCTTTATACACAAGAGCTTTTTCCTTCTATCTCTCTGTCCTCCTCATTGCTTGTTGCTCCATATCCCCCAGAGAAGAACTACACTACATGCATAACCTCAAACAGCTTGCTTTCTGTCTTATTTTTGAAAAGTG
The DNA here is from genome assembly GCA_032270685.1 of Microctenopoma stevenorrisi. NCBI lineage: Eukaryota > Metazoa > Chordata > Actinopteri > Anabantiformes > Anabantidae > Microctenopoma > Microctenopoma stevenorrisi. The sequence continues at coordinate 1,496,420 of JAUMTR010000001.1, forward strand.
CTATTTCAAATGTTTAGTGTCGTAAGTTAGACACTCAAACCCAACGTCATTGTTTTCTGTTCTTTCTCATGATTCATTAGCAGGTCTATCTGCTATGGCGCTGCCACATTTGCTCACATGGCCCCTTCCTGCAGACAAAGGCAATTTTTGTCCTACTGTCTGTCTACTATAGGTCCAACAGGAAATTACCATTTTTAAACCCCACATCATCTTGCTCAGTTACCCTGAGTTAAAAATGAATAGAAAAAAAAATACGGATTGGGTTTCATATAATCAGTCATAATAATTTATAATATATTAAATTTGCCTTTCCCTTGCCTCTATCAACTACCCATGCCCACTGCATATTGCCCATCCACCACCCCAAATGAAGACCCTTCTATAAATGAAAATTGTTGTAGTAAACTGCCATTAAAACTGTTAATAAAATTTGAGGGTACAATTTATTCTAAAACTCAGCTAAGCCACTTTTGCTCAGTTTGATTAGATAAGGAAAGAAAACCTTCAGAAATATGTTATGAACTAAGACCAGCTAAAATGTCTCAGCTTAGGCTAGATAAAGCCTTGTATAAAAACTAGATAATCAACTGGATAGCAACAAAGTTTCACATTCTGATCCTAAAACGCCTTAATCCGATAAAATCTGCATGACGGGATGAGCTCATTTTAGTCACCATTCGTAGGCAACCTGAAGGTGGCTCCAGCATTCCAGGATCAGCAGTGAGACACTGATGAAGGTCCTTGAGGTAGCATTTCGCCTTAAGAACAGCTGACCTATTCTCAGATTACCTCTCAGCTTGTCCCTTGGCAAAAAAGAGGGTTAATGAGCTCCAGGATCTGATAATGCATCACTGTATGAAGGCGATGTGCTCCTCTGACCTATCACGAGGTTGTGACTGGGCTTCAGAGACAGACCATAATAAGTGCATGATGCAAGGGCAACAATGCCGAGGTAACCTGGTCTGTTAAGTGCCAGACCAAAAGTGTAGTGCAAAAGAAAGCAAAAGAAATCAAATGAAAATATAGAGGAAAAGAATTCAATTATAGAAGTCAGTAGTTTCCACAAAACTCACAAACATGCATCCCTGAATGACTTTTGTGTGTCTTTTCTCGTTCAAAAAGGACGGATTAAAGTTGCTTTCATCTGCACAGAGACTAGCAGAATATTTTAAGGAGGAAAGAAATTGTTTGCAATTAAAGCATCACGGCTACCTGGCAATAAGTGAATAGGTTTTGATTCAGAACCCTGGTGAGGAATACCAATGGTATGATTAAACCTTACAGTTGCCTTCAAATATAATAGACAGTACACTTACCAATTTCCAGTTAGTACTCCGTGAGAGAGGGTAATGGTAAAGGGACTAATTTGTCCATTATTAAGAAGTTAATTTTCAACCTCCCTCTACTCTCAATCCCCCCAAATTGGAATGATCCAAAGTTCAAACTGCATTTAAAAGCAGGTACTGTTCAACTTGTCAAGTTCAGAAAAGAGGGGGTTGTGTTTTTGGGCTGGGGATTATAAGCATGCTTAAGGGAATTTCATTAATTGTCAAATAATGTTTAAATAATGTCTTTATCTGCATTTGTTAGGCTTCTGGATGTAAAAGCTAAACAAATGCGTTAAAAATGATTAGTTGTTTCTTTTCAGTTTTAAGAATCCTCCTTATATTACCTGCATTTGTGCTCACCCAGATACTGCAAAGTAAATTGGCACAAATAAAGCCCCATCCTTTTTCAAATTACTTAAGTCATTTGACTGAGGTTTACATGTGTAAGTTGTTAGTCGATTGGTTTGAAATTGTCATCAAACTCTTCTTTTACATCCTCCTTGAGCTCAGCAGCTGCAAGTGGCTGGCCATCATCTCGTGGAGTTGCAATGGGAGTGTTTTCCAACTCTGCAGGAAACTCCTGGCCTTCTGCTTCCATCTTCATCATCAGCTTGAGCTTCTTCTTTGGGGGATTCTTCAGGGTTCCCATGCGCTCCTTGACCTTGTACTCCAGGGTGCTGTGTGGGATCCCGTACATGTTCTGAGCCTTAGAGACACTCATCTTCCCGCTCATCACTACTGCTATGGCCTCCTCCAGGATCTCACTGTTATACTGACGATAACGTCCCCTTTTCTTTCTCGGTTGCTTGGAACTTGGATCTCCTTCTACATCTGAGGTGGAGTATGCTGGCCCAGTACTGGAGTGGTCCAAGTCAGAGCTCCAGTAGTCAGCTGCCCCATCTAGAAGGCTTCCAAGGCTTCCTCCTCGACGGTTCTGCTTGGGCAGTATAGCTCTCAGCTTCCGGCTCAGGGTATTGTCCCCATGGCCACCACTCCCAGCCCTTATGGCGCCATAGCTGTACAGCTCAGAGGCATGGGAGTCCCAGGAGAGATCCATTCCGCGAACTTGTGGTATCTTCAGATCAACAGGAGGTGAGTGGCCTGGGTCTCTCTTGCCTTCATTGTGGTGTTGGGACTTGGAGCTCTGATTTTGGTGTTGATGATGGAGGGAACTCTTGAATGAGTAGGCTCCGTGGTGGTGATTCTCCAGGAAAGTAGGCAGGTCTTTGATGTCACTAAGGGCCCCACTCAGAACTCCACTGGCCTGTTTTAGCTTCAAAAGGCTGTCAAGGTGTGCCTTACTTCCCCAGAACGAGGAAGAGCCCTTTTGGCTAAGTAAGGAGTGGGACTGCCCATGGTTGAGCAAGCCAGCTGATTCTAAATTAGCCAATGAGAGAGCAGCAGGCTGGCTAAGTAGATGCTTCTGGCTGAGGAGCTCCTCTTTGATACGCAGCGAGCGGGCCAGTGGGGGTTTGAAGGAGTTTGAGCTTACATAGTTCTCCCTCAGTCCATCCTGCAAGCTTTTCTGCAAGAGGCCATCTTCTTCATCCACCTCTGGTGGCGTACGTTCCACTTTGATGGAATGTCTGGATAGAGGCAAAAAAATTTAAGTTAGGATGAGTGTCAGTGACAGTCAGAAGGACTTGATGAATATTAAATTTTCTAATTTAATACTAAAGTCTATAATGTGTTGCTAAGGAATACATTTGTAATCTCTGGACTCCAGCCTACATTTGCAAGTTAAATTCTTATTCCTATTATAACCCAGGCGCAACATAAAAAAATCGGTTTTATGTGCCTTGTTTTTTATTATTGTGTATATTTTCAATTTTCAATGGGTGGGTAAAGTTATTGAACTTGAACAAGAATTTGTCTGCTCACTGGCCAGACATATTCCGTTTAGCTTTAGTGTGACTGTGTAGGGATTCCTCAGCTGGCGCTGTAAAACAGATTATCACAGTAGGCAGTCTTGTGCCCATTGAATATAATACAGGGTTAAAGAGAGGCTTTATTGTCTACACTCTAATAGAGTGTTCTGTTACACTAAGGGGACAGTTATATAGTGGAACTGAGGATTAGATAAACCCATACAATAACTATGAAAACTACAGTATTATTTTCATCTATGAAAATAAACAGAGCAAAGAAACGGATTAGAGGGGGATCCCCCATGAGGCGACCTGTGCGTTATATGACCAGGGTCTACAGTACATGTGATCTGTGCTTACTAAACGAATAAAATGTGAAATATTGTACAAATTAAAAAAGATCTTTCAGAGGATTTTATGTACGTGTGCAGAAAATAACCTGAAATTTCAAGTAATGTTTTATGTTAAGTTAATGTTATGCATACACTAACCTACAGCTGGCTTTGGGTATGGGCTGTCAAAGATAAATTAATTTTAATGGAAGTGAAACCGCAGGCTCTACTTCTTCCTGTAATAAATTTTACATTACTTGGTCACTAGAGACTGTCAGTAAGGCTCAGGGCTTAAGGGGCGAGACTCAGTCCTGTCTTACAGTCTTATGGGGCCTGTTGCTTATTCTAATGTGTCTTATAGTTTTGTTAACATACAAGGGATTACCGTCAAGTGTATTTGTGTTTGACGCATACTCATGGCTGAGTGCATGTTTTCTTTGGCTACATCCTCACCACACTAGCACAGCCACAGCACATCCTTTTGATGCAAAAACAGACTATAATGGCTCCTGATTCAAACACAATTTTAAGACGAAGTACAAGCAGTAACAATTGTACTACAAAACCAAGTGTCCAACTGTCAATAAAGGCACTGACAGAGAAAAAGCGAAAAACACCCATGGGCCACATAGTGTCTCACGTATTGATCAGCTAAGCAACACCAATAATTAAAAGATGAAAGCTATGAGGCCTTGGTAGGACATGCATAAGGGAACATCCACAGTAGTATGTGCTCTCAAAATGTTGACTAACTGAGGAAGAGCATGGCCCTTTAGACCCACAGACATAGCAACTACCAACAGGTTGTTGTTTTTTGTGGATATGATCAATATAAACAGTTAGAAGAAGAGATTGTTTGATGTGATGATGCACACTATGATGTGCCCAAATGAAATACTTGAATATCATTACTGGTTTTCCCTTTGCAGTGGACTCACTTACAGGTAGTCCTTGATAGATACTGTAGGTCATTACCGCCATTAGTCTCCAGAACACTTTCTAAATGAACACAGCTCCTGTTTATTCCATAATGAAGAAACAGGTCAGCCAATGCAATAGTGTAGCTTGTTAATGTGTTTTTTTTAATAGTTTCAAGTTTCCGACAACCATATGTGAATCTGAGTATATGTATTCCATACATCCGGCATACACATACAGCATGTGTTACTATTTATGTCCTTCTTACTATCGATGACGTTAAATCCAAAAGTCCTCAACGCATAGCAACAGCAACTGAATCATTCTTTGTCATTCCAGGACTGTACCAAGGACTGTATATAGAATAGAATAGAATAAAATAAACCCTTATTGTCCCATGAATGAGAAATTTAAGGTTAAAACATAATTGTTATTGACATTGAGTATTATGTAATACAATATATGTCACACAATAACTGTCCGGGATATCTTTTTCCTACTACACCTAAAAAGAAATTTGCAGTGACATGAGAGACATGAGAAACAACATAGTCATAGTCTTTCTTTTTATAACCCAGGCCAGAAAACACACAGATACACACATGTGGACCACATTTACCAGAAATTTTGTCATTTAAATTTTTTTTCAAATCTCTGTAACTAGAGTTAATAAAACTGACATGTAATTATTGTCGGACTGTGCAATCCATTAATGCCTAAACATTAAGATCCCATTTCAGTTAAATCTATACTAATGTGCCAGTGTACATCCTCAGGAATATATAAACAGGACCCGTCACTTAGAAACTTGAGTGTAAACCATCAAAACAAATATATTTAATGACTATACAATCAGAAATTAGTTTTAAGGCTCGCAGTGTGAACATATAGTGTTAGGAATGTCAAGTGCTCTCTGGGAAGTGTGGTGCAGAAACACAACAGCAGGGACAGCTCAAACTTCAGTGTGGTTTAACCGCATGATGCTTTTCTACTAACAGAGGTAAGTTTGACTAATCCTGTTGTCTTACCCTTTGACCTCAGACGCAGGGGAGATGGCAGGGAAGGTTTTGAGGTTGCCTGTACTGTGGTTCTTCTTGGTAGAGAGGTCTAGGACACCATCTGAGGATAAACAAGCACAAGGGAAAGGCTTAAACACATTTAAGTTCAAATGCTATTTGCAGTAGCTCTAACTAGTCAGTCAGGTCAGGTCAAATACATATACACAGGGGCAGCACTACAGAGGGGAACTGCCCCCTGCTGTAGAGTCTTGCCCTCCAGCTTGCCCCCCCCAACCTTTATGATCTTAAAATCATACTTAATAAAAATACATCTCAGAGCCTTCAATATTAACTTACCAAAAGTAAATAATTGTAAATGTAATTTTATTTCCCAGAAAACGTAGTTAAAGTAAACAAATGAACTAAAAGTACATTAATTGAATAATAATAATAAAGATCTATTTTCTTTCCAGATCCCCAAGGATCCCAGGTATATGCTCCTGGGTATGATAACTGCAATGATTTATCAAATATTTATTCAGAATTATGACTCTTGCATGCAAAGACAAATTACGAGGAACTGGCTCAAACGTAAGTCAGGACCGAAACGAGAGTAGAAAATTTCAGCCCTGTGTCTGTAAAACAGTATGTTGAAATCCAGTGTAGTTTTTGAGTTACTATAATTTAAGTTTTAAAAAGCTGTGTAAATCTTTGCATCTTTTCCATTAGTGTGTATTGAAAATGTGTAGTAAAAATTTCACTGTCGCACAGCATGTGACGTCACGCCTGCTCTGGTGTCCAGAAATTATTTCTCTTTGGCGTTTCTCTTCTCTCCTTCAGTTGATTTTCATCTTTCATTAACAAATTATACCTAAAACAGGAGGAAAATGTGTCCTGTGCTAACACAAAGCGATAGGACGTACGGTTTTGGAGCACTGAGTCCAAACGCAGAGCAAACAGAATTTTATCCTTCATTGACTGCCATGTTAATTTTCCTCCATGAGCCCTGCTCAAGATGAGACACGAGCAGTTGGAAAAATCGCCTCCAGGACCTAATGTCTTGGACTTTTGATACCAGAAAGGTATGAGATAGTTTGTTGGAGGCATGTGGGTGCTAACTTTCCAATATGACCAATGCGCTGTGTTTTATTGAGGTTTTTTGTGGACCAACATTTTTGCCTTTAGGCTGAAATGTGAAAATGCTGCGTGTAGGTGTGTTTGTGCTTTGTATGTGTGCGTACCTGCACATGTCAACACAGACATGCGCAGGAGGCTAGCAGACAGAGCAGCTAGCAGCAGGATTAGCCAGGTAAACACCTGCTCGAATAGGCTGTAAGCCTTACATTTACTTACAATGCCATTTTAATAAAATACAGTTGTTTCAAAACACATCTCTACAAAACACTCTTGTCTGTCAGTGGTCGTTAATGGTTAAATTTAATGTGAAATTGGATGTCAATTTTTGATTTTTGACAAATGGCCACTACAGCCGTGCTGTTTTTGATTGCAATCAAATTTTGATTAACCTGAACAGGAACATAGTCACCAGGCTAATCATAACATATTACTAGTAAAGTGTATCACTCAGTTTTATATTCTACTTATTTTTATTTCTATATTCATATCCGTGTTATTTATCAGGCAGTTCACACTCCATATCACTTAGATTTGCAAATGGACTATGGAATGTGTTTATAACATCAAACATTTGTAAAATTTACTTCCACATTGAGAGGTAACTGTCAGTCTGTTGGTACTGTTGGTACTGTTAATTAACAAAATCACTTGGATCTAAAACATGTTAACAGCTCTGCAACTGCTTGTTTGTGTAATGCATGTGAAAATTACTTCTGTGATTATATGACAGAAAAAAAGACCTGAGATATTTTGTGTGCTTCAGAACAGGTGGACTCTCAGTGACACTTTAGAAAAGAAGTCTGTTAAATATGGCAACATGCTGCGTGTGAAATCTCAGTTTATTTGTGAATATGTTTGTAGTGGAAATCAGGTCATCACACACACTTGGTGATTTATGTTGTCATCATGTCTGGAGACATAAGGTTTGGTAAAATAATTTAAAAAAAAGTAGCTTTTGCATGCCGAAAATGGTAACCATTATTTTTATTACTGAAATTATCACTGCTCATTGCTATGCAGAAAATGCTTTCCAGGACTAAATAGCTATAAATGATTGACATTTTAAGAGGAAGAAGCAGAAAGAACTAGGATTAACAGACAGAACATCTTTGTTGTCTGTCTGATGGAAAAAGTGTCATATATAAATGCAATTTATACATAAACTAGACTTAGCAATTTCAGAAGAAATCGCGTGGGGGAGCATGATTCCCGCAAGACGCCTGTTGACAAAGACACAAAGTTGACAAAGACACAAAGTTGGCAAAGGCAAAAAGGTGAAAAAAGTTAAAAAAGTTAAAAAAGATAAAAAGTTCAACAAAATTGACAAAGTCAAAAAAATCTAAGTTGACAAGGCAAAAAGTTG
>JAUMTR010000001.1:1507104-1528333 GCA_032270685.1 Microctenopoma stevenorrisi
AAGAGAGAGAGGGGAGTGATCAAGGTGAGGGAGGAACAAAAGACACATGAGGGCTGGAGAACGCATGACACTGACAGACAGAAATCTAGAGGAATGTGCTTAATGGATTAGAGGCTAGCCCAGATTTGGTTCTCTATGTTTGTGTAAATAAAAACAAACTATAGTGATTTGATTAAAAACACAGGCTACAAAATACAACCTAAATACAACAGAAGTGAGTACACTTAAACTCACTTCTAACTACATAAATGGTTAAAGGGTCTAAAATAATAGAAATTTTGTGAAAAACATGTATGCAAGCTGCTACTATGCCAGTAAGTCTTTTATCCTATTTATCCTGTAGTTGAGGTTCTTTCTCTCTGTCTCTCTGGGCCTTTCTGCAAGTATCCCCAGCTTAGAGCTGTATGTTTCTGGTATGCAGATACTGGCCCTACTAACCTGCCAAGTGTGTGTCTGGGCCTTGTTGTTGTTGTTCTCCTCTCTCTATTCTGCACTCACAGTAAGCTTTTGAGGCAGGTTCTCTTGGAGGTCTCATTTTTTCATCATTGTTTTTTTCTGTTTTATTGCATATAGCTTTATTGTTATATTATGTAAGGTCCTAAACCTTACACTGTTATGTATGATATGAAGTGTGATGATTTTTGTTGTGATTTGGTGCTATATAAATGACTTCATCTGAAATGTTTCTCTTTCTCAAGAAGGAAGCAGAACAGGAATTTTCCAAAATCATTTTTGAGTATGGCCGCTAACACTTTTAGAGTGTAAAATAAGATTGGGTTGTGGTGGCTATGTTGTGGGTTGGATTATGCCTTTAGGGAAATATTGAAATTCAACACAATGCTGTCCTATGTAACAAAAACATTTCAGTGTGTTGTTGTGCTTACCCTGCTGGCTGGGCTCTAGGTCAACCTGGTTCTTTTTGATAGTGAGGTCCAGTGGGCTATCCTGGTCAGCCATGAGAAGCTTGCTGAGAACTGGATTCTGTGCTGAGGCAGCAGGAGTACCTCTTCCATCTTTACTGGTTCCTGTACCATTGCTGCTGTTGGTACAGGTGGATGCTGAGGCAGCAGCTGTGGTGGTGGCAGCGGTGGGGCTGAGGCCGATCCCCGGAGTCGGGGACGGAGAGGAGGAGGCAGATGATGGAGGGGAGCTTGGTACAGGCAGGATTCTGGGCGGAGAGCATGGGGCCTGGGCCAGAGACACCACTGTCGGTAGGCTTTGGTCCTTCATGGTGCCGTTGGGCAGGGGCGGGTTGTCCTGAGTAGTTTTTGAGGTATATTCAGCAGCGAATTGGCGGATCATTCGCTGCATGATCTCACGAGCCACTAGAGGAATGTGAGGGTCTGAGAAACTTGGGAGGTCTGAAGAAAAATAAAACAGAGGAGCAAACATGTCAGTATCTCTCCTTGAGGAATTTCCTCAGTCATTGCAATATCCAATGATGTATTTATCCCATTTTGTCCCAAACGTAATCCTGATGCTTAGCTGAAATAATCCAAAAATCACTCAGAATCCAGTCACTCATTCTTAATCCTGTGTATTGAACATGATGAAAGCACTATGATACCAGTGTGTACTGCAGACCTCGTTAGCTAGAGCTTCAAAAACTTTTTCTTTATTTTTTTTTGCTTTCACTCTTAAACCATAATTTCTATAAATCTGTATATAATCATATTTATTGGAATATTTTTTACATAAGTAGGCACCAATCTACTATTGCACAATAAAGTACGTTTCTTCATTACACAATTGAAGGATTAATAACCAACCAATTTGTTAGCCAAGCAAAAATGCTTAATATAGACATTGCCTAATTCTATCAAATCAATGCAATTTGAATGTTCTGATTATGTACACAGCTATTTGGACAAACAATATTTCACAACAATCTATCAACAAAGGAATATAAAAATTATAAACTGCTAATCTGAAATCAATTTGACCAAGTATTTACTTGACTATTCATATACAATTCATATACAGATGTCAAAACTAAACCATTCATTATCCTTTGTATTATCCTTCCCTGGAAAATTAAATTATACAAATCATACACCAGTCACCCGCCAGTGTATTGAGCATAAGGGTAAAGAAGACGACACTCATTCCTTTTGAATGCATTAATCTTGCATGGTCCCACATAAGTTGACTGTACTCATGTCTTTTTGGATTATGGCAAAATTGTTTGAACAGTATGACAGCCAAACCCTAAATTGTGCAAACAATACATTAGTACAAAAAAATTTAAATGATCACACATTGTACAAATATACAAGCATGCTGCTGCTATTTTCTAACCATGTTTCAAACATCTGCTTTCCCAGCATGTTTCCTGTTTATTTTTTTTATACGCTGTTTCTTCCTGAAGCTATTTTAAGTTATTTCAAATTAACACTCTGTTTTCTCAACTCATTTGTACCCTTTCTGGGGGATGATTCCTGTTTCATCACAGTGTGTGCTCTAACAACAGTAACAATCTGGGCTACAAAGTAAATGTGTGAAAAATGTCAACCCATTATCTGTCTAGCGTTTCGTCTAGATTCATAGTGATCGGTGGTGGTGGTAACGGCGGGGGGGTTGGCGCGGGACAAACAGTTTGGGATTAGTCCCTGTTCTGTTTACCCAGCATTGAAGGACGTCAACCTCACTTTTTAGATTGTAACGACTTGTCCACAGAACTTTCACTACCTCTCTCTGTTATGATTCGGCTTTGTAGTTTTACAGTGGTTCATGTCTTTTTTAAATTATGCAGACATTTCTGATACAGTACACAAGGACAGAGGGTGAAAAAATTAGGAAAAGTATTTACTGTCACACTGACAATTAATAATTATGAATGATTAATAACATACAGAGAAATGAACAGGAATGAGCACGGAAGTTCTTACTGTGGAAAAATCATTTATGCCGGTTCCCAATAAATAATTTTACACCCAGCTGAAACAACTATCCAGACTGTAAAAATATGTTATTTGATGTTAGAAACATAAGATAACATAAGAAAATGCACTAAAATCATATATATAAATTGTACAGTGAAATTATGTTAATATTTTGTGCTACACTAGGGTCAGTGTGTGTTTTGGGGTCTTTATGCTTTATTAGTAATTGTCTAGCACATTGTCACATTTATTATTTACAACACACAAATATGGTGAACAGCGCGGTGAGACAGAACTCTGCCACAATACAGAGATCAGAGAAGAATTGTCAATGTGAACATAGAAATGATGCCGTCATGTAAAGAAGATAAACAAATAAATCTATTTAGTTTAATACAAGGACAATGTGCAGACCTGTTCTAAAGCAGAGGAGACCTGAAGACTTATAAAATAATTGTATCACTATAGTAATATGATACTATGATTTTTGTAATGGTTTGAGTCAATATGTGTGGGTGCAAAATACTCACAGATAACAAGCACTTTATATATTGAATGGATATGTGGGGGGAATTGTCTTTTGGATCCAGGTTTACATGAGCAATGTAAAAACTTAAACACAATAATGAAACCAAACACGGTGACTAATATATAAGGGTTTATATATAAAGGTCAATATTGAACTTCAGCTTCCAAAAAAACTTATTTTAACAAAAGTCATTACTGGTGTTAAAACAAATTAGACAACTCTGCATAAGCAGAATGTCACTATACGGCTAAGAAGAGCAAAAGGAATCCACAAAATGTGTCATTCTGTTGGTTGACAGCACATTCTGGCACTCATAAAATGTAGTTCACACCAGCAGCAAACCAAATCTATGACATATCTCGTATACTAAAGTGTACACTCTAAAACCGTCAGCCATAAGTGAAGTCTGCATTTAAATAAAAAGTAAAGCATTAATGATCACTTACTCATGAACTTGTGATAACAATAATAATGAATACTTTATTGATCCCCTCGCGGAAATTGTTGTTTAGACTGCTGCTAGACCTGTGTCTGCTCTGCTGCGGGATATCGGTGTCTTGTCCAAGGACACCACAACATGCAACCCGGTGGGACTGGGAATTAAACTCGCTCACCCTTAGGTTTGAAGACGACTGCTCTACCCACTGAGCTATCATGTCGCCGCTGTGGTGTCATGCCTGCTTTTATTGTAACAAAATAATTGATAATGTCAGATCAAACTGACAAAGTCAGAGACATTATAATAAACATACATGTTGACCATAGTCTGGTCTTGATGAGGATTAGTTTGGAGAAGGAGCTGTCCTGTTTAGTGCTGTCCTCTAGCTCCTCTTTTGAATTGCAGGTGCTGCTGATGCTAAAGCTAACTTCAATGCTAGCTGACTATATTAACTGGTCAGACTATGCTGTTGGCAGCAATGTTTCATGGGCTGTATCAGCTCACTCAGGCCCCAAGCTGCAGCCTATGTAGCCTATATGTCTAAAACTGCCCCAGCTTTACTCTGGTAACAAGCAACTTACAGATTAAGTCATCAGGTCCTAAATACTATGTAACCCAGAAAGGAGGTTTATTTGCTGAAATAAATGCTAACGAAACCCAGGAAGCACATTAGTGTGCTGAAAATCCCAATTGCTCCCACCTCATGCTGCCACCATGGGTTGATTCTTTTCAGAGAGCACTGGTCACATTGTTAATTTATTAGAGGCAGCCCTAGTATGCATGTTGTTTTTTTGAAACTTGTTTTCTAATGTGACAGAAATCACAGAATAGATTTTGTTCAGTGTCCTGACATAGTCCATGTTAGGTTTGTGTGGACAGAACAGTATTGAACAGTTGGTCTCATGTTGTTTCTGGGGTATAGTTGAGCAAATTACCTAAAGGAAATCTAAGTGTGGAGGGAAACAAGTAGTATTTTGAGAGAGTTATGGGCTGTAGTCCAGTAGCAGCTAGCAGATTATGCTAATAGTTACTTAATAGTTAATATATGCAGGGCTCATATTTTTGGCATGACACGATCCTGATGCATGCATGTGTATTGCAATAGTAAGTGTAATTTGTACGAACTGGCGATAGTATTTTCTGGTGTTGATTTCACATTTTGCCTTGACCTAAATGAGATCTTCATTTGGTAGGGGATAAATATTTTTAGAAGCATGTGTTTATTACATTTACTGCCTGTAGGTCTGTGTTCTTTGTACAATTTATTTATTTTTGCTGTGACTCATTTTAGGATAAGTTATTATTAATTTTTCAAAGGATGACTCTGAGACTTCTGATAATAGATTTCTCTCTTTATTGGCACCTACACATTTTGGGCCCCTTGCACTATGTCTATATCTGCCTCTATGCCTATATACCTCAGGCTCAAGGACATTTAACTGACATCTTTAGCAAAGTCAGCAGTCATGACCAGTTCTTGAAAGTGGGATGGGAATCATTTAAAATGGCATAAGTGCCTTTGCCTTCAGTTAAATGTTCTTTTTCTGGAGATAAAAAAAATCCCTCCAGTAAGAAAGAGGCCAATGAGAAGAGTCTTTAAAGTTCTAAATATTGTATATATAGAAAAACATACAAAATGTTTCTGTAAATGTATGTAGATAAATAAATAGACACTACCAATGCTGTTTTGGGTTGCTATAAGTTTGCATCCACTAAGCTGCAGTTATATTTTTATATATGGTACAACATTTTTCCTGCAATGTTCATGTGGCTTATTATACCATAGTTCTAAAAGTGAAAGGACATCTCCCTTGGTTTGATTTTCTGTCTCCTGTCAAGCTATATGTGCTGTAAGGCCTAATCACAGTCTTATTAAGCCTTTAAAAGAGGCTGTGATCAGCACTGTGGACCTACCTTTGAAAGTTTAACTGTGTTCATAAATTATTGTTATAGCTTGGGTTTTGGCCTTTTACCTTGAGGCTTTTTGTAAACTAAAGGGACGTCGCAAACCTCACTGATGATATTTCAAGCCTTCTTTTAAAAACCTTACACCTTTCCAAATCCAGCACTAGATTCTCATATTTCACTATTATGTAAAATAACCTTCTACAGAGTTTCCCTCATGGCCTCTTACAGTAATCGTGGCACTTATAGTACAGGTCGAAAAAATGGGTCGTCCTCTATGGCCCAGATTTGAACTGATTTAGGGGCTACCTAGAAGGCAGAAATGTCTTTGTTCTAGTAGTAGAACTTTGAAAAGTTAAATGTGATGTCCCTCAGGCTCCCTCCCCTCAGCATCTGTGGCCCCCTTTTTTCAGTTCCTCAGTCCCTGATGTTGAGAGGCACTCATTACTTTATTGAAGACAACTGTTGACTGGAGATTGAAAGCTCTATAGCTGTGGTTTTAAATTAAGTCATTATTTTAAATATATTTTTGCTTTAAATTTATAATCAGGTAACTTAATCTTTTAATTAAATTCCCAATATACCTTCCTAATTTATTTGGCAAACAACATTAGTAAATAAAAAAAACAGTTTATTACAAAAAAAACCTGTATTTTATTTGTTACCACTGTTAACATTGCCAATTGAAATCACATTTACTCTTTGTAATGCAGTCAGAACACAAGTATAAGTGTAAATGACCACCAAGATGGACTGTAATCTGATCACACAGACACGATGCAGCCAGTCCTTAAGCATGACAGACCACTTGCCATTTGATCTGATAGGACGCATTAAAAACAAGATCTGAGTTAAGAAAATGACTTAAATTTTTTATCCTAATCAGATAATCCTGATTAGAGGGAATATAGCAGTGACTAATGACATGAAAGCAAATATGAAATGACTGATGACGAACATATGTCTGTGGCTTACCTTTTCTGTGAAACACAGCATTGAGGAAGTCTTGGGCCTGTCTCTCCAGCTGGCTGATCCGAGACTGCTCCCGTTTGAAAGCTTCACACTCTGACAGCACCTGGCTGCCTCCACTGTTTTCTGCGCTGTGCTCCTACACAGACAAACACACAGAGACAAATGGTGAGCTAAGGCCTGTTCTGTCAAAAATAATAGACCATCACATCACTAGTGAGCTTCACAGTGTCAAACACTTTAAGCTGATTGTGGTTCTTCTACGTAGTCCTAAGAGTCAGTAGAAGAAATGTTACAACTAGGGCTGCAACGATTCCTCGCATTATTCAAATAACTCGATTATAAAAAATCATCGAGGTTTTTTTTTTTATCGAGGCTTCGCTTACATCACATAACTCACGTTAAACCGCAATTATCGTTTGTGTTTCACACGGACACGGAAGTGACGTGCATTCATCAAAGATGGTTAAGGGGGACAACAGGGTTCAGTGTTTACATTGTAAAACTGAGCCGGCGTAGAATTGTTTGTGCGTTTCCAAACATTGCGTTAAGGGATCCATGTGAAAGGTTATACAGCGAGAGGATTCGTGACATTACGGCGCTAACTTTATTATTATTTATTAATTTATTAATTGTCCCCGACACAGTTTCACAAACCCTCAGAGTGACAGTAAGTTATTATGAAACTTTCACATGCTTTGCTTCGCTAATCCCCGCCCCCAGCAAACCTAAGGGATGTTTAATTAGAAATGCTAACTAATTTAAACACTAGCTAGCTATAGCACACGGTAATTGTGATTACTGGTTTATCAAGGTTTATCAATAACAGCTCTTATAACAGGTCTTTTATGTGATATAATGCACAATAAATATTGTTTATAACAATAAATACAAATAAGTTTTATCTGATTACTTAAATAATCGCTGAACTGACAGAATACTCGATTCCAAAAATACTCGTTAGTTGCAGCCCTAGTTACAACTATACGTACATGCAGATCTCTACATTATTTAGCCTGTGAAATGTAGATTATATTTTTCCCGTTATACCTAAATTTAACACATGAGAAACACAAGTGTTTGTGTCTGCACTATACTATTTGTAATGGTAAGAATTAGGGCTTGATGTTGTAGTAATAATAATAACAATAACAAGTAACCAACAAGTTTGTAGACATCCACTCCACCAACTGAGAGCTGCTGGCCCTAAGGCATGTTCCATGAGCGGAAGTTGAACCAGGGCCACAGCAATGAGAGCACAGAATTCTAGCCACTAGACCACCAGGGAGCCACTATTTAACAGCCTACTAGAAAATGATAAAGTAGTAAGGTTGATATCCACATTTTTAATAGGAGAGCTGCAAGTCCTATATATCCAATATATAGGACCCATATTTATTATTAATGGTTATCCTGTTAACACTATTTGATTACTCAAATAGTTACTGTAAAATGTTATTTCTAAGAGCCTAAGGCAGTATCTTCACATTTCATCTTTTTCATGAACAAAATCCAGAGATATACAATTCACAATTATACAATGCAGAGAAAAGCAGCCTTCTTATAAAGAAGCATGATTAGTTATTCTTTTTATTAAATCCACAGCCCACAAATTTATAACAAATTATAAATGCATTTAACAGATACAGTAGCACTATATTATATCGCAGTATAATCTCACTTCATCCTTTACATCCTGTTACAAACTGTAAAAGGAGTCAGGTCTTGGAAAGTTCAAGGCTAACTAGGCAGACAAATATGATGAAGGCACTGTTAGTCACACAACTGCAGGATAAATGTGTCATGCACACAAGTAGACCAATAGGAGATACAATTATGCTGCAGAGTGACGTACTGCTTCGTGGCATTTTTCTGCTCAGATGCTAGTATTTGTGTGAGGCCTTTTCAAGCTGTCACCCAATCAGTTGGCTTGTTCAGGATATCCACAGTCTTGTCAGACAACAAAAGATTAGTATGTAAGAGTTGAGTGTGAATGTGAAGCCGCTGAATCAGGAAAAGGATTAAAAGAAAAATTAGTATGTTGGTGTCAGCTGTAATGAATGTGTTTTTACAGCAGTAAAAAAATCCATTCATCAAATGCAGACTGTTCAGATTTAGCTGCCAGGCTTTTAACCAGCATCAACAGGCATGACCACATCACTCGCTCCCAATATGTTTTAGAATTGATTTTAAGATCTTACTTATTACTTGAAAGGCTGTTCAAGGGCTTTCTCCCAGTTACACGTATGACCTTTTAATATGATATGCGTCTCTATGTGGACAGATGTCTTTTATCTTTTTCACAGGCTAGCTGAAAACTAAAATGTAATTTTGTGTTTAATTTGCTGCTCTGTGTGAAGCACATTTTAAACTGGGTTTTGAGAAGTACTCCACAAATAGAAATTATTATCATTATTTTTGTGTGTGCACCAAGTGCAAGAGACAATGCAACAAACTGAGATGAAAGTATGTTTGTAAGACCTTCACTCTTCCTCCCTCTCTTTAATTTAACCCCCTCAGCTCTCTTTCTGCTGGCGGTTTGCATGGCTTCAGATCAATGAATCAATGGTTCCCGCCTACTGAAGCTCCTCTGGTATTTCACAAACAAGCTGAGGGTAAAAACAGTGAAAGAGAGAGAGCTTTCAAGCCCTAACAGATGAATAAAAGATGAAAAATGTATTGAGTGAGAAGAGGAATACAATTAAGGCTGCTGCAAATTGTCTTATTTTTGTCATGATTTGCACACTGTGAGTGGCAAACATAATTATTGACCAGTCCAACAGTGCTGGTAAAATGAGCTCCTGTAACCTATAACCTCCTGCTTGCCTTTGTTTAATTGATTTTGCAGTGGTAATTGATTTTTTTTGTTCTGTTCAAGTCTTATCTTTAGTAACTGTTCACTGTTAGCATGATGTATGATTTTAGCATGAGCAGGAAGGCAGACAGAGAAAGACAGATGGGGGTTGACGAAGAGAGGATAGGGGGTTGAAGCAGGGGTGTCTTTAGGAGACAGATGGCCGACCTCAGAGGTTGGATGAGAGTCAAGTTGAAAAACAAGTGACTGCCATGGGAAGGAACATGCCACCCCCACCCCCCAAACTTCCTTCCCTTCCTCTTTTGCTGCCTTATTCCCTTGATTCAACACATAGCAAAAATAAAGACGCTGATGGAAAACATCCCCTGAAACACTTCCCCCATCCAGAGAATTACAAATTAAGACAAGAAAGAAGAGAAGAAGAACATCATACATAAGCATAAATGAAAAGTGTTTAAAATAACATTGCTCTGTGATGCTTGAGCATAAAGATGCAACAGATTTCGCTAAAGCATGGCTGCTGTTCTCTAATTTGGAGCTTTGGCCAATAATTAACAGTCGAACATGACAGGACATGATGCACATTAACTGTTTTTCAGTAAGGTACTACTTATTTATGCATCATTACGCTATGATTCACTGCACAAATTTACATTCATTAAACTAATATTGTAATGTCTGACTCAGCTTGCACAATGTGACATACAATAAACTTACACGATCATTGTCACAGTCTACAGGCACCTTAAGCAACCCTCTGGGTGAGACTGACATAAGAGAGGAATTCAGCAAATAGAAGCTAAGCTATGTTAACATTTACCTGTTGCACAGCTTTTAGAAATTATTCTAAAATTACTGCTTCCTATCTAACATAGCACGTGTGTTTTCTGTTGTTTTTTTAAATGAATTAATTTGTACCCAGTGATAGTCATAACTGCTGTTATAGTGATAGCAACAACACCCATGTCTGGAAACAAACCGGCGCAGTACCCCCAACACTCCTGCTCTTTTTGTTCTTTGTTTTTTAGTGCAGTGGAGGCCTGTAGGTGTGAGTGTCTGCATCTCGAGGGCTTGTTCTACTGCAGAAAACACAGACGCAGGTATGTGTGTCTGTGTACGTGAATATGTAGAATATACTGTATGTGTGTATTATATAGTAGTTGGGTCAATAAACTCATTATTATTCTGCTCCGATCACCACCCTCCTCCTCCTTCCACATACATGCACACATACCTCCAAATCATTATGTCGCGTCCCTTTCACAAGTTAAATTGAGGTCAAGACCACGATGGTTGAACAACACCAATAACAAGTATGCAGGAGGAGGCAGAGACAAAGATGAGCTTTCAGCAGAAAGCTAAAAAATGGCAGCAGACAAAAAAATCAAAATGTGTGAAAAGAATTACTTCACAAAAATACCGTAGGTGCTTTAGTGCTTGGGAAGCATTATCTATTGCAATTCCTCGGAGCATGTGCAGATAAATGTTTCTGAAATGCACAATGATTAACATTTTTGTGGTATTTTTGCAACATTAGAACCTTTCTCCTAATCTATCACGTTGATAATTAAAGTATTAGCTATGTTACTGGGCTCTTATAGTTTGCACATAGTCCAAATTGTTACATTTTATTTAAAAATGTTCTGTTTTAGTATACACTTAAATTTAGCAAGTAGATACTCACGAATAATCAATTTTTTACATAGACGTTCTGTAACATTAACATAAAAATGTGTAATTTTACATAATCAGAATCAACAGATTTTTGTACCGGGTTGTGCCATTTTGAAATGGTTCTGAGCAAAATTACTGTACAGTTACCATTAAATTATGGTATAATAATTTGTTATTTTACGGTATCTGTAAAGACATAAAATAAAGGTTTTCAACATAACTGACACAAAGTTTGTTTAATTAGAGTAGCATTGCATAACCATAAGCCACTCAGGCTATTGCACAAAAAAAGACTTACTATTTCAAGCCTAGCTATAGTGCCGACAAGTCAATAGATCAAAGCCATCAAAATATAACGATATTAGCAACTGTCTAAAACTGCAATGATCAATATTTGGTAAAGTCAGATAAGCATCTATTAAACTTACTAAAGCTATTCGTCATTTGAAAACAAAGTCCATCCTCCTTACAAGTTTAATTAATGTTTTGTTCACGTTACGCACTAGCTAGCTTAAAGTCATTTAGCACACTCACAAACTGGTCACGATGAAAATTTGTCAGGTCAAAGAATGACCAGCAGAGAAGGCTTTACTGGCCCTGACTGTCCACCACTGCTTATTTGCAACCAACCTGCAGCTTTTATTTAACCCTGGTAGCTCAATGGGTTAAGCGTCAGACTGGAATGCAGAAGGTTGCAGGTTCGCAACCCCGTCTGACTCCTAATCCGTTCCATACCAGGTGTGTACCTGAGCCAGACACCCGGCGCTAGCTCCTTGTAAGTCGCTTTGGATAAAAGCGTCTGCAAAGTAAAGTATTTTCAAATTATTCATTATTTGTTTAATCAATCTACACTAGGTTTAAAATATAGCATACAAATATATGTAGAGTGATTTCAAAGTTCCTTTACCTGTTTGTTTTTTTTACCTGTAACCCTAACCCTAACCCTTTCTGGACATTAGGTCTCATGCACCAACAGCTTAAATTTCAAAGAAAACATACACTGGATTCACAACTTGCTCTTAAACTGCTGACAGACTTGTAAATTGAAAGTGAAAAGTTTAGAGTTTAGGCTTATCAATAGTATCTGAACTAGTTTTTAGTAGATCAGGATGCTGTGATGAAGGCTAATTTTATGGTGATCTAAGTGAATCAAAGTGCTAAATGTTTAATAATGGCATAAAGTCATAATGATTTCAAAATAGTTATTTATATTATTTTTAAATATTGACTGGAATTTCAATCGTTTAATATAGAACTGTAGAATTGCCAAAAATTAAATAACTATTTGGTAGCCTTCAAATGTGCATAAGATTGGTCGTGATTGCGCCTAGTTTTGGTTCTTAGTTAAGAACAAAACACCTAGAATGGTCAAAACTGTGTAAATGGGCACATTGTTCAAACTGTCAAGCCGCCCAAATCCAGATGAGAGACTTGACTTGTAAAAATGTTGATACACTAATCTGAGTTGCTGTCATTATTACCATGTGCTTAAAGCAACAAGCTTAATGACCTATACCAACTAGTATAGTGTACGCTTTGCTAACCATTTATTGCTCTGGGCGTTGCCTTTCAGGCTACATCTGGCCTCCCTTCCTTGCTGCTAAAGCTTGGTGAGCTGAAACAAACACCTGCAGATTATAGTGAGAAAAATGTTCCCAAATTGAAAATAATTTTCATGCATATTATAATTATCTTTAATATTGTTCTAAAGAGATGTTAAAACAGAACAGTCAAAATAACGATGGAAGAACGCAAGATGGAAAATAACAATTTTCCTTAAATTAAACTTGAATAAAACAATCAAAGTATTAGATATGTATAAAAGAAAAGAAAATATTGCAAGTGGAGTTGCAATATGTAAGTTTCTGTTTGTTATACTAATGATAATTTATTTTTAAAAATGTGTAATGTGTGTGTGTGTGTGCATAATTTCAAGTTTTTAACTCCCCAGACTTCTCGAAGTAAATCAACACCTTTGACTTAGGTCAAAGACTGTAGCGGGAGTTCTGCTAAAACTGTACATGCATCTATACTATTTGGGCAGAGAAGAACTCATGCCAGCTTCTGCTCCAGGAGAGCACCCGTCACTTTGAAGCTAAGAACTCCTTACTGTGAAATGAAATCATAATCATAGCTTTTCTTTCTCTGACGGGAAGAGAACATAATGTTGCAGTGTCTCTTACCTTGACTTTCTCGCGCCTTAAGCAGCAGAAGAGACAGTTTTCGTCAAAGGACCAATCAGAGACTTGCTCAGGCTCACAGTCTGGATGGAAAAGGAGACAGAGAGCCAAGGGTTAAATTCGGACTAATTAAAACTCACATTTTATAAAATATTATCCAACTCTTACAGTTAATTGACATATCAGCAGATCTCTGAGACTTTTGTTTAGAATAAAGTGAAATAAAACATGATAGTGTCTAAACAAATCTGCAGCATAAGAACACAAATAGGGGATCAATGGCATAATCTTTTTCATCAGGTTATTAATTCATACTTGCATTTCTGTTTTATTGTTTTTAACTCTTGAATTTACTTAGTTTAAATATCCAGATACAGGCTGAACCACCTGCAAATTAGGTGCAGATATGTTTTTATTCGACATTCATCTGAGCTGAGGGACCACAAACTACAAAAATAAGATCAATACAATTATTCACTTTTACCTACTGTGAATGATTATCGTGACGATCAACTTCATGTGTCAGATACATTGTACAAAAAATAACCACACCCTTGATTGACATAAACTGAATTTTCTATCACATACATCGTTGTTTAAAGACAACTAATAGTGCATGAATGCCTGTGTTAGTGCCCGAGTTCATGTAAATATGTGTCTGTTTAAGTATTCTTGCCCTAGAGCCTTATCTGAGAGGAACTAATTACCACTTTCCAAGACTGTTATTCTGTTACATGTGTTCAGTGAGATGAAGAAATTCACTGCCGTCTCCTGGTAGTTCAGTTAGCTGCAGCATTTCTGTTCTCGGTCTGTCACCATAGCTGTGCTGGTTTTCTCAGTCATAGCCTCAGGTAGGTATTTTATGCCACAAAAAATAAATAATAAATTCGTATTTGTAAATTAAGTGTAATATCTATGGATACTGATCAGATATACAATGAGTCATTTACACCTAGTAATGTGTTTTCAAAGATGCTTCTGTCGTGGAAAACACAACTAGTTAGAACATTAAGTTATCAACAAATAAGTAAATATAAAATGGAACACAAACTAATCCTGAGAATCCAGGTGTCTTTTAAAAGGTAAATTTTCTAAAATAAAGCCTCCTTTCTTTACTGAACTTAAGGTATTTAGTCTTAATCTGCTGGTGTTGTTGGTGTCTAAGTTAAAACACGAGGTTGACAACATTATGCAGTGTACAAAACAATCGCCTATAGCTTTTTCTTTATTGCCATTGCTGAGGTCGTATTTAGTGGTTAAAACGACAACTGTTGTTATACGTACATAGCCAAAGATTGTGAGAAAACAGCTGCACAGCCTCCTCTGTGCAGCTCCAGAGTGATGTGTTTTCAAACTATCCTGTTAGAGCTGTTGTTTCATTTATATCACATCAATAACTTAAAACCTATACTTCTACAGCAAAAAATCTTGATTGAGTCTTTTCTTTACACTGTATATACACCCTAACTACAGTACAGTGAACAGTTCAAATTCAGAGCTGCAGTTTTATCATTTGTGGTCTGAAGGTCTATGAATTAAAACAGAATAGTGTGTTAAAATGTGACTTCCATGCAGGTGCAGTTTAGAGTATTACATTTTATTCCCAAGTCATGTATCCCTGGCTGGTCAAAGATTCCTCTATTTTACATTATTACAGACATCTTGTGGCAATGAAACGTCTAAATAAACACTAATACACTAAAGGCAATGTCAAATGATACAGATTCAGATTCATGCATGATTCAAACAATCAGCAACCTCAGCAGTTCTTCAGGGGTTGCTCATCAGTGATTCTGATTGATTTTGATGATGTTTGGATTCAGTGAGAATTATTTCAGTTCAGTGTTGTGCAGTTATGCAGGTTATATACATGTGTATCTTCATCCTTCAAAATGTAAATGTATTCTGCCAGTATAGCACCTTCTGATCTAACAGAGCAAAAGTGAGAGAGAGGACTGCTGCTGACTTGGTTACAGCTGAGCTGTTGCCATGGTACTACACTTCCTTTAAAAACCTTCAGCTCAGTTTGAAACCACATCGCTGGAGAGTGACAGAAAGAGAGAGAAAGAGGGAAGCAGTGAAGGTCTAAAGGAAAAGAGGAGTGTGTTACAGACAGGACGAGAGGGGAAAAAAAGACAGCCGAGTCAGCTCCACAGAGAGAGAACAGAGAAACACAAGAACAAAATCAATATGGTCAGAATATTCTGTGAACATACAGTATATGTCAGATCAGAATCTCCAAAATGTCACCTTTTCAGCTGCTAATAAAAGAAGCTGAAGCTGGGTTCAAAGAGTTCCGTCAGCCCAGAGTATGGTGGGATATTTTCTTGACTTGACATTTAACTATGAAAATCTGCTAAATGTACACTGGCTTTAGGAGGTATTCAGTCACTTTTTGCACATTATCACTTTTTGAGCTGTAGCTTTCATCTTGAACTGATATTCTTTGCCCATCAGGCTACACTCCATACGACCTACGAAAAACGTGGTAATTAAATGCAACGATGAGGATAATCAGTCGTGATTATCAGCTCCAGCTGACTGAGGAAAGGCTGGGGTTTACAACTATATCCCGATTGTCTCATCCACCACTACCTGCTGCATGACAGGAAAAATACAGCAGTTAAACGTAGAGGAGCAAACAACATAGATAGTCACATAGACACAGTCAAAGCACAAAATGATGAAAGGAGTGCTTCTGTCAGGAAGAATCAAGTCTTTTACTTTACTGAATAGTTCAGTAAAGTGTCAGCCTGTTGCACCTCTGACTACAGACTCGGTGCGTGTCTGTATCACTGCAGCAAGACAAGAAGTTAAACTGCTACGAACTACTACAAAAATAATATTATCCTCTATGCCAGGAGGGTCAAACTCAATCTCATCGCGGGCCACATCACCATTACTGTTGATGTCAAAGGGCCACTTGTAATTGTGACTATATGCAGTGGCCGACGTGTCTGTATGAGCAAAGTAGGAAATTGCAAAGAGCTGTACTTTGGCAGGGGAAAACTGCAGCATCCAGTGTGCTCACACTTAAGTAGATAATGAACAGGTAAATAATGATTTGTTAATTTTTGTAGCGATCTCCGATGAGGACCAATCACAGACTGAGCGCACTGTGCTGCCAGAGCTGTGGAAGCGCACAGACACTGGACTTTTTTTTAACGAAGAAGTGTCGCCTTGTATCAGGTTCTAGATTTGCTCTAGTGCAGTAAACACAAATTTTAAATATCACATATGACATATGTGTTAAACAGGACGTCTGGTGCATACAGTCAAATACTCAACTTAAATACAACTTGTGAGCTGCATGCACAACTGTTGACATTTCCATGACCGTGATGAAGCAAGACTTTAGAGGTTAGTACGTTTTGGGCCCAGTAAAACACTGAGAGTAAAAAAAGAGTTTTTCCTTTTAGCTTTTTAAAGACAAACAGTGACAGAGTTGATATGTCTTGTTAGGGACAGACATCACAGGCCCTCTCCCAGCCCATCTCTCATCAATCATGACTGAGAATAAAGAAATAACTGCACCATATTTTAATGTGTTAAAATTAAACAATACAGTTGGTTGGTGTGTTTATATGGTACATTGGAAATAGTGTCCAAATATAATTTCTAATAACAGTAAAATAAATTCTAATAATTTGACATGGGCCTTGAATTTTACACCCATTCTTTGCAAAACACCAGTGTACTCCTTTAAGGACACTGTTCCCTTACTCTTAAATTGGATCTATGAGTCATTGTTAGTTTGTATGACGCTCTCTATAGTGGTTTATGAGATTCAAAGTGGTTTACAGATGACTGACATATGTCAGCGTTTCCATTTTTACATCCCTGTGAGCCATGCAGCAGATAAAGGAGCTTGTTCTGTCTGTCACGGTAGTTAAAAAGGTCAAAGGTGAGCTGTGTTTGAACCCTGTGGTTTTGCCACTTCCAGTGTCCCTGGGAAGGTGCCAATTATCTCCAGTCCCACTGCTAAAGTAACCCCCACCCTCACGGTAGCCAGGTTTCTGTGTGTGTGCGTGTCTGAGTGGTCAGCTTGAGACACTGTTTCAATCAATCTTTAAGCATTTGTGTTTCTGCTCATCAATGTGTTTACATGCCATTAATTAATGAGATAACCATTCTTCAGCAGCCTGGTTTCCTAAATGTCATACTGTGTATAGATTTCTGCTGCAGTAATCTGACTTAAGACACATCATGAGGGCTTTTAGAAGTTGTGCTTGGCAAAGAGTTAGCACTAACAATAATAAAATACATAAAATGAAATGAATTTCCACAGAACTTTTTAAGCAGTGTGTAACTGTACTGTGCCACTTATCTACAATCACTTTCTTAAGCATTCCAGTCTACATTTAGAAAAACAGGAGAGACAAGCACACAAGATATGTGCTATAGTATGTCTGTGTGTATAAACTCATTGTGCACAGGTTTCACATTAAAAAGCAATGTGCTGCCTTTACTTAGTGTGTGTGTGTGTGAGTGTAATAATACATGAATAAAGATGATGGTCAACAAGCCTGAAATATTTTAAAAATGCCTTGGGGAGGGAGGGTCACATGACTCCAGGACGGCACATTGAGCTTAATTCTCAGAGGCAGAGATTGTGACCAAAAAGAATCACTTCCTGATTCACTACTCGCTATAAAATGTACACAGTAGTTTAACATAGTGATCTGAAAATTGACACTTGATAATGGTCATCATTGAGCATAATCAGCAGCAGCTGCAGAGATGATCATCTTTAAAACACTTCCAAACGGTAGCATTGCATCGTGAGATTATTGGCAGGAAGCAGGGTGCGTGCTGTGGATGGAGGCAGCTGTGGTCTCACAGTTTACACACTGTACATTTTAAAAAGCCTCCACAGTATGAAGCTGATCTGTGACATCAGACTGGTTGGACTGGTTACACTGGGCGCCGTTTGCATTGCTTGTGCTCTGAATGGGAATTTTGTTTAAGCGGGTGCATGTTGGTAAAGTGTTTTACCAATTACCAGCCTTTCAGGAAGCACAACATCTCTGCCTGATTAAAACTAGTAAGAAACCCCCAGAAACTTTCAGGTCCAGGCTGTGGGTATTTTTCCCTCTGTTTAGTGACATCTGTCTCTGTTTGGCATGAATGAAATTGGCTGTTGTACAAAGACAGTTAATCTTGTTATGTTGTCTATGCAGGTTTGGCAGGATTTAAAATTCTGTATGTATGCATGGCAATAAAATGTCTTGAAGAAAGATCAATGCCTAGGAAGATGCTCTTTTGCTCATTGTCAGTCTGGTATATTTATGACACATCCACACTATCTCTCACACAGAGTAAACAATAAATCACATGCTGCAACAAATAAAATCATGCATGCAGGTCATTCATACAAGCTACAGGCAAAGTATAAAAAGCAATGTACAGAAAATCAAAATCAGTTCAGGCCTTATAAAAAAACAACTCATCTTCAGAGCTATTAGTCGTACTGGTTTAAGAACTAAATGACTTTCTGTTTTTGTTTTGAAAGAAAAGTTTCCACATAAATGTGACTTTTGTATAAACCCATATGTGAATGCATATCGGTGTGTTTGTGTGTTTACCTTGGAAAAGAGTGATATCTTTGAATAGTCCCGGCCCAAACAAACCTTCCAAGATGCTTTCAAACCCTGAGACAAAGAAAAAGAGACGAGATGTTGCGTTAATGATGGCTGACATGTTTACCATCAAGACAACAGATACGACAACAGCAGGTACTATTAAAAAAACACAGTGAGATACAGAGGATAAAATAGGTCCACATTTTTCAAAATAAAATATTTATACACCTAAAATATTCTGAATGGATTTTTACCATTTTTTTAAATCTTTTGAGAGCTGAAGGATATAAAGTGGTTTTCCCATAGGGCATATTTTGCTGATGCACAAGCTCCATTGTTGTCTCAGCAGCAGCTATGAAAAACAAAACATTAAAAAAAAGGAATATAGCTGCACAAATCATGTGCTGACTCTAATGTGTAAATAAACATGTTTTTATATTTGCAAAAACTAATAAACTACATTATTGTGCACACATGCAGACGCCCTTAGACACACACAGACAATAATGTGATACCACAGAAACTGAAATACACTAAGACAATACACAAAGCTGAACTGAAGGCCACACACAAACAGATACACACCGGCATATCCATAAAGATAAAGCATGAGTGATTATTATGCATATACACATAATAGAGACACACAAATGCCTGCACAGACTGGGTGCAGAAGGCACTATGCACAAAAGACTACACACACACACCCTCGTCTTTCTTCTCAGCTCTTAAAGCAAATAAGCGCTTTACCTCTAATACAACCCAGCTAATGTCACTCACTTTATATTAACTGTAAATACCTCGTTCTCTTGTTGCTTGGCAACTGCATACAGAGAAACATAAATACATATTGCAATTTTCAAACCTGACCCACCCCCCACCCCCTCCGTCTCCCACCCCCACCTTATCCTCCATTAAATGGAAATGGAGGCAGACGGAAAGAAACGGAGACAAAGACACGTGTATGTGTGTGTGTTCATGTGTGCGGGTGCATTTTTTTGCCATAAAGCGAAAGGTTAGCAGAGCGTACACACATACTCAGGCGAAGTTCAAGTGTTGTTCACTTGTTTCATTGTAGAGGGTGAAGGTCTGTGGCCAAATACTTCACATTGCAGAAATAAACTAGTTTGATGATCCATAGCCTGCATAGAAATGTATTTCTCCCTTATAAAATCATTCCGGGTTAACCTCGTGACTGGAGCGACACCACTTCAGCTCAGCAACGAGGTCAAAGATGAAAGGACCGTAGCTTTGTTTTTATAGGTTTTAGCCCAGTAACTGGTAATGGAAGAAGTATGGTTGGTTATGAATACGTTTTTTATATACGTTTATATTGCTGCAGTGACTGCAGGGGTTGAGACAGTGTCAGTGGTAAGACGCCACATTTTCATTTTCATCAAGTGCTGACTTCTGCACATCCAGAATCAGACCAGATCATATTGTGCCTAATTTCTGTTTACCAAATGTATATAAAACTAGACAAAATCTTTAAGAAATCCATAATATTTATTATATGATGTTTGATTCTGTCTTCACTGCAGCCACGTGTGGTGCTTTTCCACCTGCAGTTTGGTCCGCACAAGCCTGACATCCTTTAAAGTGCTACAGAGTTCAACACTGATCATCTAATGTGAAGGTAACCACCCTTAACGTTTAGGTGAAAGAGAGATTTTTAAGCTCATGGTAACAGTACACAGATTTTTAACTGTCAGCCTTGTCATTAATCGCCTATCACCTACAAATTCAATCTGCTAGAATATACTGCAGCTATAAAACAACTAAGTGGTGACATTTAGTCAGCACAACCCAGCATGATACTGAAATAAACACTGGAGATAAAGAAAACACACATTGTTGTTTTACCTGTCAACGCAGTCTGGAATCACACTGCTCTGCCCTTACATAGCAACACACGTCACCTTATGCCCTGCTTCTACAATATTACTCATTATGGACTGCTGTGTTGTCCAATGCTAAACCAAGAGAACTGATTCAGAACAACCCTTTCCATTTCTATAAAGCATTTACAGGACCTACTCAAAAAATTAGCATATTGTGATAAAGTTCATTATTTTCTGTAATTTATTGATTAGACTGTAAAATATTTTAGATTCATTACACACAACTGAAGTAGTTCAGGGCCTTTCATTGTTTTAATATTGATGATTGTGGCATATAGCTCATGAAAACCAAAAATTCCTGTCTCAAAAAATTAGCATATTTAATCCGACCAATAAAAGAAAAGTGTTTTTAA
>JAUMTR010000001.1:1528433-1554250 GCA_032270685.1 Microctenopoma stevenorrisi
TCTAATGTTTATCAATAAATTACAGAAAATAATGAACTTTATCACAATATGCTAATTTTTTGAGAAGGACCTGTATAAAACCCTTTTTTGTATAAAACCATTTCTAAAAGCCCCTTGTTTTGGTTTAGATCTGGGTTTGTAATACAGCAGAAAGCTGTAATACATCCTACAAATAATGTCATAATTTCTCCCCGAAAAATCTGATATAATTTTATTTAAAAAGACACAGAAAAAAGCAATCAACAATGTTTCTGCAGTTTGCAGGAAGCAGCATTTATTAGTGTTAAACTAAATAAACATGTTCTAGGCCAGCTCACTTTTTTCCAGTGAGCTGCTGTGTTTACATGCACATAAGTTACCAGGGCAGAGAAATAGGCACAACTGACACACATCGTGAACTGTCTAAATAAAAGAACTAGAACCCGATTTTTTGTAAAAACGAGGTGGCATTACTCTAAAATTATCCATCTGTAACAATCTCTCTTTAATCACTCTCTCTGACACACTGCTTCCACTCAAAACACTGGGCTTGTGTTGTTATATTGTTATTCTGCACACTAGGGATCACAAATTGGCCATACATCATTGTATCACTATATCATTGATATAGAGAAATTGCGCTATTACTGTGTGATGTCTTCTCTGTAGCTTTGCAGTGGTCATGCAGATAACGTCCTCCTACATCTCTTTCTTAACTTTCTTAATTTCAACATTCTTCATTTCTTTCTCCTCACTCAGATTAGTACAGCACATGGCAACAAAACACCCCCCACATACATAAAGTTCCCTTAAACCTGCACATGCAAAATTAATATGGCCAACAAAGGCAGCTTTGATAACCAAAAACAGAAGCTTCAAAGAAATTTCAAAAGCTAGCGCTGCAGAAGGAGAAATCAGTGCTGAAAGTCAAAATTACACAGACCCTGTGCTATTTAGAACGCAAGCTGGAAAGTGGCTTCATATTTAACAGTAGATGATGAAAGACCAAACCTACGCTGCCACTGGACAGATGAGTTTGAGGATGTGATTGGACAAACGACATTGGGGGATGTGACTGGCTTAGATGAGATAATAGCAGCAAACTCTCCTGAGGCGCAAGCAAAAAGCTCTAGAAATGTAGGTCAGTTAGTGAACAAACTGAGCCCAAAAGAGTTCACACATGACATGGTAAGGAGAGATACTGCACACACACACTCACACACACACTTACAGATACTCACTTTATAAGAGAGGATCAGATAAAGCTTTATTATTACACTCATTGTATAGTCTTTATAACAGCAAGAATTTTTTTTAGTAATTCAATATTAGTATGTAAAAAAAGATGTTGCAAATCATTTCAGTGAAACCTTAGCAGTGTCTGTCAGTGTAGACATTGAAACAAGATTAATGTATGTTATTAGTGTTGTATGAATTGTGGATGACTGCCAGATGTTCTGATCTGGGCATTTAAAAGGCAAAAACACATAAGCGTTAACCAGACTCTACAGCACTGAAAGTGCTTGCCATCAATACAATATCACTATTATAACAAAGAATTAGTCTGACGCGTTTATCAGTCGGGCTCAGATCAATCGGAGGAAGAGATTTACACGCTTCAGTGCAGACAACAGGGAAATCCAGCAAGTACTACAACAAAACACATAGCCACTCAGAGTACGGTTGTCAAATCAAAGCACACAAACAAGCAAGTGAAGAAACAGCATCTCTCTAACATTTCTAGCTGCTGTGGAAAGGAACTTCGCACTGAACAAGGCAGTGCAATTTATATGAGGATGAACAGGGAGGTGAGAGGGAAGAAAAAAGCCAAGAAGAGAAGCACCACAGAGGAACAAGGAACCAACCTTTAGCTTTTTTTAACCATTGGACCTAAGCTATAAATAGTGATGCATGAGCATTAATAATTTAGCATGACCAAAGCCCTTGGAACAGGAACAATCGATACCTAATTAACCCGAACAGAGGTATAGGTTTAAGAGGGGAGGAAGTGAGACAACGTGTAAAGGAGAGATGGGGACGATGAACAAGCGAGTAAACCTAGCACCTCAGACACTGTTTACTTTACTTGGCAGACGCTTTTATCCAAAGCAACTTACAGGGAGCTAGCGCTGTGTGTCGGGCTCAAGGACATACCTGGTAGGGGATAGACTAGGAGTCAGACGGGGTTTAAAACCTGCAACCTTCTGCGTCCCAGTCTGCCGCTTACCCATTAAGCTACCAGGCCGTTTGTGGTCAACGTATCGAAGTCTCTGTTCTGAAGACCTTAACAAGATGAGTATAAAACGTACATTTAGTATTAATCATTATTATTATTATTATTATTACATTTCTTTTGTGGTTATTTCCAACGCAGGGGGTCCGTGTGAATCAGGATTAGCACTGGAACACTTTTATGTAGTAACACTGTACTAGAGTGGAAACCATGACGTAGCTTTCACAGCTGATTCTTGATAAGCCTATTCTGTACAGTCTTCATCAGCAATCCAGACACAAATTCATGGAGCAGTCTTATGAGCAGTGCTTCAATACGTCTACTGCAAGTGCCCCACCTTCTGTTTTATAGAAGGATAATGCAAATTAAAAGCAGAAGTGGACGCTCAGTGACTGCTCTTTATTGGGACCATCAAGCACCATGGTGTACGTACTGTTGTGCTGGTTTCTTGGCAGCATATCTTGATAACTCATCTTAACCTAATTTTGTACAAACCTAAATTATGGACAAAGAACAAGTGATTAATCTGTTAAGGGGATTTTATCTGACTGATATCATCCTCCTACAGGATAGGAGTGAATATAGTGCAGTACACATAATATACTCCAGGTTGCTATGGAAATTAAAATAGACATTATTAAATTAATAATAATTGTGATCTCAGTGAGTCATAGTTTTTGTGCAATAAATGCAACATTGTGTCAAAATAAGTCTCCCAACTTTTTATTTAAGTAGTCTCTCCTGTCTGAAGCTTTTTTTAATTAGACCCATGACTTAGTTCATGGCTGAAGCAAAACACAAAAACAATCCTCATATTTAAACCATTTTTGGGCGTTTCCTTTGCTCAAGTCTAATTCTTGTAAATTCAGAATTAATGTTTAACACAGTGTCCTGGAGAAACTAAAAGATGGAGGCTGTGATTCTCAAACACCACAGCAGAGTAAGATCAACTCAATCCTTTTTATTTATGTTGGTTTTGTTGTCTGTGTGAGAATAAATACAAATATAAAAGCTTGTTTACTAGGAGTCACAACCACCTCTGGTATTGTGTATGTGTAGACACAGGATGTATCTGCGTGTATGAGTATATGTATGGGTGTGTGTGTTGTGGTTACTAAGGAGGAAAATAAATAAAGCAAATGTGCAGAATTGGCTAAAGGTGTGGTAAAAAGACAAAAGAAAACAAAAACACACACGACCTAAATGTGGTGTGTCGATTCAATCAGACAGCTTCTGTGGAAGGCAAGTCCCTAATCTTATCTCATCTCTCTCTGAAGTATCCGGTGATGAGCTCAAAGGAGGCTGATGTGCACTGGCAGCTATTTCAGTGACTAACACACCAGTATCACACACACACACACACACTAGTGAACGCAGAAAAAACACAACAGCAATCAAAATTGGAGAGTTCAACAATAAAAACTATCGCAAAATATGAATTTAGAAGTTTTACGTATTATGTTACCAAAGTGTGGAGACATTCACAATGTTATGTCACACCGTCATGGCTTAGGCAAGGGAAGGAGGAAAAAAACTGGGTCGAGCACTCTGATTGGCTCATAAACTACCCCCAACATCTAACAGAGGCACGATGGATGACTGCACATAGACAACGAATAATTTTCCAAATCACTATACAAAGCGTATACAGAATGCTGATGCTGAAGATGCAAACGACTGGTCGAGGCAAATATGGGTTCCCATAATGCACCGTGGTCGGCCTTGGTCTCGGATGGGTGTGGCACTGCTCTAAATCTGTGCTTCCTTTGCTCTTCTGTTTGCTCATTTCTACGGATGAACAGACCTCACAGCAGGAGGAACGAAAAAAAAAACAAAACAAACATTCCAATTACTTGTCTAATTATCTAATTATTTCATTATGTGGTGGGGAGCAGGAAGGAGGATGAAAATGGCCTCTGCGTTTCCTTTTCCCCTCTGTGCTTCACTCCTGGTGACAGCACCTGGACATATTTCAAAGTATTACCTTTCTCCACATGCCCTCTGCTATGGATTCTGGGCTTCCTGCTCAGATTTAGCTGCTATTTGATCTGCAAAACAAACATACCCACCCCTCCTTCTTCGCCCCAAACAGCTTTTTGCATGTTCTCTCTCTCAGCTGGAGAACAAAGCAAGAAAGGGAGGATGTGCAAATGTATGAGAGTGCTAACAAGAAACAAATTGAAACAATTAAATGAGAGATGTGTGTGTGTGCACGTGAATGCGTGTGTTTGGAGGGTGTAGGAATGGTTGTGAGGTAGTAAGGTTTTTTAGATGGAGAGCAGTATTTGGTTTATTCTTTAATATTTATCTTCCCTGCTGAATGTAAAACAAGAAAGACTAATTAAAAGATCAACATTAGCAGTTGAGAAATGTAGTGATAAACTAATGTAACACAATCTGTCAGTGTTCTTAACTAGTCCGTTACACAGTTAGGTCCATGCTCATTGGAAATAAATAGAAATCTCATTTGTTTCGCTGCCAAAAATCTTTCTTGACTTGTAGTATGACGAGGTATTGTAAAGCAAACCAGCTTAAACTGTGTTGTGACGTTTCTATCAAGCTACTGTATTTCCCTTTGGAAAAAGGGAAAAAAGCCAGCTGAACATGTGGTGAAGCTGCTGCTGTTGTGCTAATGCTGAGGAACTCACCCCGACCAGTGCAGCCCATTCGATTGTTTAAACATACAGTCAGTCTGTGTAAATGTGGCCTTAGAAGAACACAGTTACTGCTCATGTTTAAAGATGCCTTTCAGTCACAGCTCTGCCATATTAATGCATATTAATGTATGTTTCTGTTTGGAGTCACGAAACTGTTAAAAAAAATAAAGAAGCAAAAATGTATGTCAAAATGGGAGTGGCTTAATTTACCACGTAGTGTAAAATGGGCCAGTGTCCTTCTTCCTATAGGACATCGGCACAAGTTACTGGTTGTCACCACACTGCCAAAACATAAAAACAGTCATAGAAGCCTAAACTAAAACCTTTTCCACTTTTTATCCCACATTCTTTAAAGGAAGTAATTTCGTAATTATACGTTAATCAAGCACATTCAGGCATTTAATCTAAATTCTAAAAACTTGCTTCCTTCCATTTTTGAATATGAAAAGACAAGTGCCTCATTTCTATGGCCAATATATGTCCCTGTCCACTTGACTGTATGGGGCTTTCATTTCACTACAAGGTCGCGACAAAGAAAAATAATAGAAAATTAATGGCACACAGTCAAGAATGGAACAAGAAATGAAATGATTTGCACAGTTTGTGATCCCATTAGAACTAGGTAAACATTTTTGTGCTCATTGACATTTTTAAATTCCTTTCAGACAAATTATTCACAGTATGAATATAAAGAAATATAAATGACTGGAGGAGAGTTCACCACCCTTTTTCTTTGAAAAAAGAAGTAATCCTGGCCTGGAATTTTGTTTCCATTTTTGGCTGACACTATTGCCCCACCTACTGGGGTGTAGGCATAGGAACACTAGCTTCAAGTGACTTATTAAAACTCAGTGGAAATAATTATGGCTTGTGTAATTTGCATTTATTAAGGATTAGCATTAGGAAGATGAGGGTTTACATTTGCAGCACAATCCTAATGTTCAGTGTTCAGTTCTTTCTAGCTCTCCTGGAATTACAAAAACTACATATTGGCTCACTTTCACCAAAGGTCCCCACTTACAGCTCTGCCTTGTTAGAGCCCCCGGTCAACCCCAGTGGAAGCCTGCTACAAACTGTATTCATCTGTCAGGTGGATCAGTTGTGTGGATCGGAGCCTTTAAATCATTCTGTCAAGGTTAAAAATGTGCAATAGGCCCTACACAATAAATACTGATTGCTCTCAGTTTCCATCTAATTATCTTATGTAGTAATAAATAAGAAACTATTTATTTTATTTGGCCCTGTTTTAAGCCTTAAAGTGTGTTGTGTAAGTGCAAGACGAAAAGCACCTCGCTACTCTTTTTCAACTGCAGCTGCTCTTCAA
The DNA here is from genome assembly GCA_032270685.1 of Microctenopoma stevenorrisi. Taxonomy (NCBI): domain Eukaryota; kingdom Metazoa; phylum Chordata; class Actinopteri; order Anabantiformes; family Anabantidae; genus Microctenopoma; species Microctenopoma stevenorrisi. The sequence continues at coordinate 1,534,627 of JAUMTR010000001.1, forward strand.
GTTGAGCTAAATTCTGTCATAGGACAGTGACAGCTGGCTTCACCTTTAATCCATTCTTAAAATGCTAAATTAAAAATTTCAAAACCTGCCCGAATGAAACCAAACCTGTCTATGCTGCTAGGCAGATAATCAGATGTGAGAAAATATGTTTCTGTTTTGTTGTGTGGATGTTATAACTAGCTGACAGCATTTAGAGTGTGCATCAGTTTGAGAGCAACGTGTTGCCACCAATACTCTCAATGCAGATCACAGGGTTTTGAGCAGGTGAGCTTAGTGTTTCGGCTGTTGATCCCAGTTCATCACTGCAGCATCCCAATGTTTTGTGTGATACTACTTCTGGCACATGGCAAAGTTTCAGCGCTGAAAGCAACACTGTGGGAAAGTTCTGTGGTGGTGACAAAAGAGTCAACAATCACATGCTGAATCTTCTTGTTAGCAACAAAGAGCTGTGAAACCGAAGCTTTTGTCCGCTTCATTATCTCCTAACACGGAGACTCTAAGGCCAAGCTTCAGCTAGTAATTACCATCAAGTTCCTTGCAAAGGAAGGAGGGGACTTGACAATCCAAATTAATATTTTTTCAAGAAAAAGGCATAACGGCTCGATTGTGTAACAACAAAATCCACAGCACAAATGATGTGTTCTTCTATTAAATGAGAACCATCCAGGCTCAGATGGAACGATAACAAGGCTAACATCTAATGGTGTTTGTTGAGCTCATTGTTGTTCTGTGTGTCACTGTGTCCTACAGCACACACAACTTCATGATGCCAATCAGCGCTTTGTTCTCTAAAAGGATGAAACTGCATTACAAAGAATCAGGAACCAGTACAGCAGACAACACAGGGTTATCACCATGGTCATGTGACTGCAGGTCGTAGATTACCCTACACCTGCCAGGTCACTGGTTTGATTTTTCCTGGCTTTCAATGAGACAGCAGGTGGAGACAGAAGGTCTGGAACTAGTCATTATTACAATTGTGTGTGAACCTGAAATAAGAGAAGTTGCTGCTAAATAATTATCCACTGATACATTAATGCATATTTACTTGCAGTTTGTTGTCATACTAACCAGGACAATCTAAATGAGTTATAAAAAAATCAGGACAGATTGCAGTTAATTTCACTGATAAAAATATTGCTCCTCAGAGGATGAACCAGCAGCCTTTACAGCCAGTGCTGTTCAAACGGCTGCCAGAGGCTGCACCACAGCTTTAGACTTAGAAATTAATGTAAAACAATTCTATTATATCTATTATAGTCACCAGGAATGAAAAGAAAAGAAGATCTCAGTTAGGCAAAAATGTTGAAATGATCCTTTAAGGTAGATGCTGACAAGAGTACAGCTTAAACTTCTGACCCTGTTCTGGATTTGAGAGTGATAAAAAAGATCAAACAACAACATGTAAATCAGTAGATTTGATAAGTTAAGAGCCTGAAGGATTCAGTGAACAACGAGCGGTAACTGTAACAAACACACTCAGTAATGAGATTCAGTGACTCACTGAGCCATCACACACACGCACACACACAGCTGAGTAAAGATGCACTGCTGCAGCACACATGCCTGTCATCTCCGACAGAAACACACACAGGCAGAAAATCCAATTTGTGCAGGCAGGACCTCGGCCACCTACCACACTGTGGGGGGCTTTTCAGCTCTAACAGCCTCAATCCTCCACCTCTAGCCCCTCCTCCCCCTCCACCCCGTGTCCAAACACAGTGGAGGTGTAGGGTGGGCTTTTATAAGCATTTAATGCCAATGATTAAAGATAGAGGTGAAGTTCGAGGTTCTCTGCTAAGCACCAAATACATGTGTTTTTTCTTTTAACAGCCGAGTGGAGCTGAGTGCACAGACGTGCGGCGTCCACTGTGCCTGTATTTAAGCTCCACTGGAGGTATTTTATTCCAGCTGTCCTAAACATTTTCAAGAATTTTTATTTGACATTTAAACTTTACTACTTTCCACAGTGAAGTGAGGTGGAGAAATGTATGAAACAAAGGCTCCAGGTAGACCTGGACCTTGCCCCAGCTTGTGCCCCTCACGTATTACTGTACAGACATTCAAGTCACAGTGCTGACTCTCTGGATACTCTATTAAGCAGCAGATGCCGACTGCTTCAAATACTGTAGCATCATTGTAGCAACACTCAAACAAACAAATGTATTTCCTACACCCTCACAGATCCTTGTCAGAGTTCAGCCCTGGAAATGTATAATTTTGGCCAAATCAATATGCCAAGAGGAAATTATGTTGTCATTCAAAGGAGGATCATTTATCATTTTATTTATTAGTTATTATTTTATTATTTACATTTGTAATTCTCAGTAGTTTTTCTTAACAGGTAACTGCAAATACACCAACGCTGAAAGCATCTAAGTCATTTTTGCCACTATCTGCTATACGCTACTCATCACTTAAACCTATTGTTTCCAAAAACATATTAGTACACACCAATCACCACTTTCAGGTAAATAAAAAAATGTGTTTTCACATTCCTACCAAAATAAGAGCATCACACAACACAACCACAGGAAACCCTTCCACGGTTTGTTTTGTTGACAGTATCTGGTTTTCACATCCCCTAACAACCACACCGAGTCCTGGACCTTCATGTGTGAAGCTGAAGTCTTCTTTTTCAGCAACAACACTATAACTCACAGACTCAACAACACTATAACTCACAGACTCACAGTATGATCTAACAGAGGCACCAGCACGCCCTCCTGTTCCTGTTTTTCACACTTTTATCTCCCTTCTCTGTTGATTAATGCTGTATTATTGTCTGCATATCCAGAGCAGCACTTTCTTTTTAGTTCATGTTATTTTGGCGTTTCTGGTCCCGTTGCTTTAAAAAGGTTGATAACAGGCTAAACCTCTTTAACAGTTCCCCTCTCTGCTCTCCTCTTGACCTGCTGGGGCACGTGGGCAAATTCCTAACGGGATTTAATAGAGAAAAAGAAAAGAAAGAACACAAAAGCCTCACACAAGCAGACTAAAAGGACTTGCGCAAAGATTGTTATGGTCTATTTGAGGAGTGTGTGTGAGCGCTACAAAGAGAAAAACATAGAAAGGGAGTGGAGCGAGACATTCAGCAGGACCATTAATGCAGAAAATACAAAACAAAATTGAAATATAGTTGCTCAAATTTACTTCATCTTTAAATTTACAATCACTCTCAGCATTCCTTACTTAACTTAACTAATTTTATATTTTTTTATTTTCTTTTAGCTATTTCCCTACAAACTCTTCCTTTACAGTTTCTTTCTTTTCTCAGCTTCACCTTGCTCTCTCTGCATTTTTTCTCTCTTTTATTCTCCCCCTCCCCCTCTCAGTAATGCCCTTTTCACTCCCACTTTTTATCTAGTCATTGTCTTTATTACTCCCCTCCCTCTTTCTTTCCATCCGTGCGTTACACCTGCTCAGATAGCTTGCGCCGCTCACAGACGCGCACTCGAACGAGACTGAGAAGTGAGAAGGATAAACTGGCAGCTTGTTTGAGGTCACGATTCTTATTATTTTCAGGAAAATAATAACAGCTGTAAGTGTAAATTTAAATGCTCATGCTTTAGTAGTACTAGTTATCTCTGTCATTAAGCACTATACTTTGGGCCATGCAAAGAAAAAGCAGCTTGTTTTGTCTAAAAGCCAAATATTCAATTTACTCTTATAAAAGACATATTCATAGATCAAATGTAAAGCTGATGTTGAAAGCATACTTTGTGAAAAACTGCACATTAATTTCATTTGGAAGAAACTTGTGTGATTATCAAAGTCTAAAATCACACTGTGATGCATTTACAGGCTCAAAACCACACAGTCATTATCACCATTCGGGTGTCGGCTGCAACGATTCACTCTGTCAGTCTGAAGAGTTAAAGCAGAGTTAACTTATATCAGATTTGGAAAAAAGGAAGAGGGCGTGTTCTTTCTTTAATAAGACACAATGGATCTGATGGAGAAGCAATTCTCAGTGAGACGAGAGAGAAACTGCCCTGCTGTTAAGCTCCATCCGTCTCCTCCCCCTCCCTCCATAAACACGCGGCGGAGGCTTTTACCGAGGCCTCATGCTGACTGACTGATTGACTACATTTTCCTATGCGTGTGTGTTGTATGTGCAGAATATATGCACTAAATGAGTGTGAGTGAGAGAGCTACGTGTCTCTATTGATGAACCACAGTAGCCGTTATGATGTTAAATCTAAAGAAACGCCCAACATACACAGAGGAGGATTAATGCAAACAGTCGTCTGTGTCTGTGACTTAATCTCAGTCCACACGATCACTGTCACTGGCTGCTATAGAAGAAGAAGATAGCCTGCAGTTTACATTATTTTTCTTTTTATGAGCAAAGTCTTACTGACAATAATGTCTGTTTTTTAAAATAACCCTGACTGAGACCCTGGCTGCATAACATTTGCATAAATATTATAGGTAACATCAAGAGCCAAGAAGACAGCGATACATCACACAAAGGAAAGGAAGACTGGCCACTGTGACTTTCACTGCATCATTGAGCATCTTTATCAGTCCTTTTTAGTACATTCTAGTCACAAATATGTACAACATGAAGTGAAAATAATTGTATTAATACCTACAGTAGCTCAATACAGGGCTTCTCTAAACCGAAGCAGTGCCTCGTTGCGGCTCCTAATCACAGCCTGCGTGTGGGCAAGAAAAAGTACTTTCCCCTCGAAATGTCTTAAATTGGCTCCGTTATTTGTAGAGGTCAAAACAGTAAAAAAAATTCAATTTCAAAAGATAGAATTTGCTTTTAATTCACTTTAATCGCGTGGGTCATTGATGGAGTCCTGGCAGAATGAAGACCTTGATACTACTAAATATTGCCTTAAAATGTCTGGCTGCCAGTTGTAGATGCTATTTTATTCAGGCAAAGATTATTATCTTACACTTAGCAACTTCAGCTGAGAACCAACATATTAACTAAATAATGTTCAATTTGAAAGTAAACGTTAATGCAGTTCTGCAGTGAGACCAGCCATGTTTCTGTGTCTCCCATATAAAAGAAATTAACATGACAACTGGAAATGTTCCAGTTGTCAGTAAACGTGTGAGTGAGTGTTTATCTGTGCTAATGTTTTTTTGGCACAGTAAGGTATCACTGGATAATTTCATTAGAAATCAACTAACTGCATCAGACTCCTCGACTGCCGTTTGATACGATTACACATGAAATACTAGTTTGTTATTCAGAAATTACAGACTTCAGAATACATACACTAACAAACAGAATTAGATCTCCACCGTACGTTTCTGTGCATGTATGGCACAACAATGTATCTTACACTGATTAAACCCGCAGTTAATATTACTAAAATGTATACGAAGAGTCTGAAATTCGATTTTGTTACCGTAGACAATTTAGATTCTAGGTGAACAGTTATCTAAAGTTTCACAGCCACTTGCATCAATGTCTTTTTCTATATTCATTCTTCTAGTGATAATGATTACAGAAACATATCCTCTTGTCATCTATTGAGCTTATTAGAAGCTTTGAAACTAAATATAACACTTCATTTCACCCCAGATATCAATGATGCTTCATTTGCACTGGGGTGGTGTTTGTTGGTCCAACACGTAGGCAGTGAAGGTTCAGATTCACTAACATATTACTTTGAAATTTACAAGAGCCAGACACACACTCACACATGTGCACGTTGACATAAAGAATGAATAAAACCACGCTGCTGCACCTGCACAACAAGCTCGGGAAAAGTCTTGACCTTGACCTTTGTGCAGCTCTAAACACTTTACACCAGTTTGAACCTGCTGTCAGGAAGCAAAATAACTGAGGGTGCCTTTAAGGACGAAAGAAAAACATTCCAATAGCTTGAATTTCACTTTTATCTCAGCCTATCATCAAAACTTTTACTGCAGAAAAGCAGACAACTGCATTTTCTGCACCACTGATGCTATGAGCAGCCGACAGGGATGAGTGGAAGCAGAGAGATCTATAAATGCTGCAAGTAAGAAGGGTAGAAGGCAGGAACATTTTCCAAATTTGCGTTAAATTTAGGCGAATCTGAGAGTATTGGTTACAGAGGGACACCTGTCTGCCGAACAAATTCTTTCTTTAAAAATTACTGATAGAATATTCTATGGGGATTTAAGAAACACGTGTTGCTGTTAAGTGGGAAGATCCCACAAACTCAGCAAACACAAAAAGACAAAAGTAGAAAATAAACGGTTTTATTCAGACCTTTTTAAACAAACTTCCTACCTGCATATTTAAATAAAACCAATAACAATATGCCAAATAAGTCAGACTGAAATTTGGAGAATGTTAATCACACAGTTCTCACAGTGCAAATGTCATCTTGCTTTACTACTTTATAGATAAGATATTTCAAAATATATTTACACTGTCATGTTCTTTTTTAAAAGAGGACAGACTTTGTGTGTAAGAACAGGCGCCTTCAGGCGTCACAAAAGTATCACACAAACTTTTGAGCATTAAAATCTCACTCAACAGCCATTTGCTCATGTAAATACATTTGCCTGCACACACACACACACACACACACACAGAGGAATTATTTAACGTCTTTTAGCCTCGACAACATCGGACAGATGTGATGATTGGTTGAAATCTGGGTGAGTTAACAAGGTCAGGGGCCCAGAGCCGATGGTACAAAGACATATTTTTGTACTTGTGTGTGTGTGTGTGTGTGTGTCTGTGTGTGTGTGCTAAATGTGTATTGTGTTTGCAGTCAGTGTGTGTGTGGGGAGACTTGTTGTTATCATATGATGTTCACATGAATCTGTGCTGCTTATAGTTTGACAGACAAAGTGAGCGATTCACAGACATAAGAATCTTAATAACAGAAATTCCCCCGACAACACAACAGATGATTGTTGAGCTGGCCCGACTGATCAGACTTTCTCCAAACCACAGGCTTAATTTTCATGGCCATTAACATGAGTAGATTTTCCAACAAAAATACACATTTGCCATTTTTCTGAGGTGCAAGCTGCAACTCTGAGATTGTTTTAATTCATTCTGAGGAAATTTTCTAGACTAAAGACACAGCTTGTTTGTTTGCTGCCTTACATACATACACTGGTCCACACCTGTCTGGGCCCAAAAAAATGGCACAGTGAAAATAAGATAATATGACATTGTAGGTCTTTTATAACACCAGCAAAATGATTGTAATGTCTGGCAGGAGGTTGTGGTGGATGGGTAGTACGTCAAGCATAGCTTTTTCACACAGTGTAACAACTTTCTGTCATGTCATCTTTCAAATGTTGTGATTGTTTCATGACAAACCTTCTTTGTAAGAAGTTATTTAAAAGGCTAAAAACTTTAAGGTTTCTTAGGCGACCAGGTCCTGGTTCTCCCAAAAAATGCTGTTTGACAGTACACTACAGGATTTAAAAACTGGCTAATATCATAAAGCTATCTGGATTAAAGGTGAAACATCTTCAAGAACAAGTGAAATGAACAGCGATGTTTTTGTAACCTAGTATATTGAGATCGCTTTGTTTACACATTTTTTTGGTGTAGAGAGGAAATAAGTGTTACATCAGCTGGCATTTCTTATAACCAATGGCATATTTGGTTGTATGAGAGGGTTGGTCAAAGTTTCTGGGTGTTAGATAGAAGATGTGTTGGACTGATGTCTGATACCTGTGCAGGTCACCAGCATCACAGTACTGAGTGGTAGGGGAAACATCAGACGTCATCAGTGATGTATAACATTACTTCAGACACACAGAATTTCCAAAAGGTTCATAAAAAGGAAATCTTTAAACTCGCTGGCTTTATGACAACAGGAAGGACACAGCTGCAAGAGGAAATAAATAAAGACATGCTGAAAATTGCTGGTGTGTTTGGCAGAGGCTAAACTTGGGACATGAAATCGTATTATTGTTCCTTGGCGCATCGCAGGATGTGAAAACAGTTGGTTTGCCATCACGGTTTCTATGTGTCTTATTAACAGATGAACAATTAAAGCTGTAAAGCAATTAACTGCTCATTTCCTTATTTTGTCCTTCGCACGACAGCATAAAATACTAACATTAGCTAAAAAAATCTTTAAAAAGAACAAAATACACCTTTAGCTCCTTTCAGCTGCTGAAGAAGCGTTAAATTACATTTACATACATTACAAATTACATTTTTGATCGAATTTGTGTTTGTCGTAAGCCGCCACTGTCACACAGTGTAAGGTGATGAAAATCAGTATGTAGAGTCAGCAAAGGAGAAAATGACAGACAGAAGAAAACATTTTTTAAAACCCGAATGTTGTTTTCATAAATTTGCACATCATTTCCGTATCTGTGTCACAACTATGAAAAGTCCAGTAGGTAAATTTGAACCAGAGCTCTGCGGACACTAAAAATGGTTTGCTTAATGTTTCAGGTTATTAGGCTGAACTGGATTAGTTAAAACCTGCTTGATCAGTGTATGTGTGATGATCCATGAAGACATAAACACACATCTAATTAATTCTGAGAAATGGTCAGGTTATGAAACCCTTAATCACCTGTGACTGGGATCCATTAAGCATATTTGAAACCCTGTTAGGTTTTGGTTTTATATTTGGGGTCATAACGTAACCAAAAATAATTAAAAAAAGCTGAGCTGAGCAGAAGGTTTATTTCCTTGAAAACAAAAGAGAGAAAGAGATTAGAAATTTCTCATGCACCTGCACTGCCAACGCACGCGCATATGTATCAGTATATGTTTGCACAGACACACACACATACACAGATATGACCATATGGCTGCTTTTAGTCATCTTAGTTCTCTCTCTCACACACACACACACTGTACCCAGGAGAGCTTTAACAACTGGTCATAAATATTTCCCTATTTGCAAATCAAAGGTCTGGTGTTCTCTCTTAGTTTGCCAGTGTGTGTGTGAGAGAGAGAAGAAGAGATGCAGAGAGTGAGTGAGAACAGAGGCAGAGGGGGAGGGAGACAGAGAAAGAGGGAGGGAGGGGGAGAGACTGTAGCTCTAGAGTTCAATATTGACACAGCAGCAGAGGAGCCCTCTTTCACATTAATATTAGATGTTATTATCACTAATATAGAGAAAAGTTCTTAGTTAGCTCCACCCACACCACTTCGCGTGCACACACACACACACACACACACACACGCACACACACACACACACACACAGGAAGTGGTACTCTCACTGTGTTTATAGCCGCTCCTATCATTGAACTGTTCCCTCAACAGCCTCCTGGCCAGTTCATCCTCAGAGTCCAAAGAGTCGCTGATATGCAGCGACACACCTTAGTTCAAAAAATGTTCACAACTCATTAACCACATGCAAAGACAAATGTGAAGCCACGGCGCGTTTAGCGAAATGTTCATCTGAACAACAAAGACCTTTTTCCTACTGCTGAAATGAAAACTGTTCCGTTTCCTCGCAGGTTTCAATCCGTCATCATCACTGATTTGAGAAGAATTATCAGTCTTTTCGCTGGAATTCATTACAAATTTCAACTAAATTCAGTTTAAGCCCAATAATCAAACAGCTTGTAGTATGTAGCAGTGCGCACAGTGTATACACAAAGCTGCTGAGGCTTCTTCTTCTGTAATGCTGCTGCATGTTGGGGCAGAGGAAGCTGCACAGATCCTACATCATTTCTGTTTTCACCACAACTTTGTAATGCTGGTGGAGGTTTTTGAAAGGTGGAGACAACATGAGAAAAATGCTCAGTTATCTTCTCCTTTTTTCAGTCAAACACACTGATAACACCCCCCCCCCACACACACACACACTTTCTCTACCACAGTGACTCAAACAACATAATGACGGCTGCACGGAACAGTCACATATTTACTAATGAAGGCGAATAACCAATCCAGACAGACCTCCCCACTGTCTTCATGTCACAAAGTAAATAACCAAATAGAAACTGCAGGGAACATAATAAAGCAATAATAACCTGATCTTGAGCATCGTATCATTTCTGTTATCAGTGGGGAGGCTGAAGACATGATTAAAAAAAAATAACACATATTAACTTTTTATAATACAAATAACATGGTTGTTTTATTGTGTAAAAATGTCATCAACATGTTAAACATCTCTTTTTATTGCAGCTTAGATTAACCATTAATCTATAGCATAAAGTATGGTTGCTATGGTTACCTGCGGCTTTATATAGGCCCGAGCACTGATTGAGGTGTGATTTAACCTCCTATATGATTTACCGTGCTAGCCAATCAGAGCAGGTTTCTCTGTGGCTGTGGTTTATAATCACATCGCTTCAGTTCTGTTAGGTAAGTTAGAACTCACTGTTTACCAGTCTAATTTCTTTTTTACAAAGAATTTCACTTTTTTCTCGTGGTTCTGATCTCTCACAGGTTTCCTATCTTTTCATTATGCTAAAACTGCACAACTAGCAGATACAGTAATTGTAATTAACCACAAAGAAATGTGTTTCATATAGCTTTTAAAGAAAAGGAAGCAAATTTATACAAATTAGTGTCATAACAAGCAAAAAATACTTTTATATGTACGCTCCAAATCCAAAACAGCTGCCTAATGTTTTTACATTTACTTTCAAACCACTTGCTCCACATGAATCATAATTTGTGTGGGAGTCGTAATGTAGCAGAGAACAAAAGGGAAAAAAAACAAACAGGACTGAGCCACTATATGGGACAAACCTGTGAGCACACACTTGTTAATATGCTCCTTGGTTCTGGTACTGGGGATGACATCCAGCAACTTCCAGATCTTTTGTTTTATGAAAGGTGCACATGATTTTCATATTAGTGTGTCCCAGGCCACATAATTTAAACCACGCTATGATATAAACAGAGCTATCATTGCCAGACCTGGCCCACATCATACCACTCAACCAGCAGAAAGTTCCTCATGTAGCTACCCCACATTTATACGCCTGTGTATGCACAGACACACATACAACCATATGGCATAAAGTCAACTCGTCTGTGTTGTAATTTTGTAGCCTGATTTAGACGAGCTTCAGCTCCTCACTGTGCAACACTGTGTTTTCGTTGTAGCTGTAAAGCTGCAAGACTGGCGGATAAACTGCAAAAGCCTGCAGTGATAATTAGTCAGAAAGGAATGTGTTTTAGTGCATCTTTTAAAGTAAGGAAATCACTCGTTCACATGAATTACAATTTATTACGAGAGCTGCAATATTTCAAACTGATCTGAGCCGCTGCTTGTCGAAGCACAACATATGGACACACGAACTGATACAGGATAAAATGAGGCTTAAAATGAACTGTGTGCTTTCAACTTTGTGGCAACAGTTTGTGTTTCTCCTTGTGAAAAAACTGTGAAATCCTCCAGTCTGCTGTGGACAAACTAGACCGGCCCACACAGATCCCTCACTCCCAACACTTTACAGCGCCGCTGGGATGGACTAGAACATCGAAAAACCAGTTTTGAGTTCACTGCAGCTGACAGTAAGCGGTCCAGATTAGCTGGATCTGGAGTCAGCAGGTAATAAGTAGTCATAATATATTGGAGGGTTAAAGTTCTCTCCTCAGGCTGAAGCTCTCAGTGAACCAAATTACTGCACTGTTGATTTTTACTTCCAAACAAGTAGAGCTCCACCTCTTCCACTTCCCTGCGGAAATCTACAAATGGCATATACGATACTGTATGAATTATTCGATGGAAGGATGAAAAAGAACTACAAATTAGAGTCATGTCAAGTGAAGTGCTCGTTAAGTGTTGAGAAAACACTTGGTCCATGCTGATCTGCTTTTTCCCTTCAATTAGAATAGTGAATTCGAAGAAATCAGATGTTTGTGTCAACTGTGCAGTTGTGCTCGAATAAGAATTAGAATCGGAGAACTTTTACGTGACTTGACCACAGTGATAACAGTATTCAGACCTGTTTTTTTCGTTTTGCACATTTTTTCCCGATCTGCACATCACTACAAATTATTATTGTGGAGGTGAACAGAGAGTTTGTTAGATTTTGTGTTGTGTTTTGTGTTGGTTTATGTCCTGAGTAAACCGTGGGACCTTGTATAAACAGCTGTGTGTGATTTTTAGTTTTATTTTCCCATAAAATAATTTTTTCTTTTTAAAATAAATTTACAACACAAAGTAGAAAAAGTACATACAAACAAGAATAGTTTCCAAAGCACCTGTAAGTGCGAGAAGTAATAATATTAGTATGAATAAGAAAAGTGTGTACGTGTATCATAAAAATAAACACTGACACATTCGAAGAAACACTAACAGGGAGGAAATATGGAGGAAAAAAACCAACCTGCCTACGCATCAATTAAGTCTGAGACGAAAATGTCTGCAGCTGCCACTGCAACACACTCTGCATACGAGTGTATGTCTGACACACACACACATTTAAGGGTGGGTGTTAGAAAATCTAACAGAATAAAAAGTTGCTGAATATAAGTGCCTCTTAGCAGAAATGAAGTAAAAAAATTCAAGAGATCCTTTAGCGAGATGCAGACTTCCCGCGCCTGATTGATTTCTTTATAGCTGTCTCTGAAATACTAGAGTTTGTACTGACAGTGGGTGACATAATCATGATGAAATGTCCAAATACCCAAAAAACTAATCTGTCTAGACAGGAAATAAAACCATGACAATAGCAAGATAAAAATGTGAGAAAGACAAGAGGAGTGAGGGGAAGGCAGAACAGGAAGAGAAGCAATGAGAAAGAAAGAGAAAAGACATGAAGAAAGATGAAAGTCTACAAGAGGAGAGACGAGCGACATGGATGAAAAAAGACTAAGCGAAATGTGAAAGTGTGTAATGAAGTGAAGTTAAATGAGAAAAAAGGGAGAGAAGGTGAATTAGGAGAAAAGGGAGATTAAGGGAGGAGAGGATGAAAGAGAGGAGGGATGGGAAGGATGCATGCAACAGGGAGAGGAGGGAGGAGATAAAAATACAAGTGACATTTCTCCTGATGGTGATGGGAGTGACGGCACTGCCAGTGCGGCGTTTGTTGCTTGACCTTCAGTTTGATTGGAGAGTGTGTGAGAGTGTGCGTGTGTGTGTGTGCGTGCAGCAGCATGGTGGGACCAACACCTAACTGAGGGTGACACGGTCACACACAGAGGGGGCTGAGGGCCAGGCAGCCCGAGCCTCACAAAGCACAGCTGGTCCTGTCATCTCCACTTATCCTGCCTGCCTCCAGTCCGCATGTACTGTAATTGTGTGTGTGTGTTCATGCTGTTGGGTAAAAGCCAGATGCAAAATCCTGTGAACATAAAGGTGCATTAAATTACATTTTTACTGTGCCACTGCACTGTGTAACCATAAATTATCTGTGAGGGATGCCAGGTCCAACCTCTGGCTGAGCATCAGGGTCACTGCTGGCCTCAGAGTTCAAACCTGATTTAAAGCTACAGCAGTCAGTACAAGTAATCAACTAATTAATCAGTTAAAGGTTCATCCAGAAACTATTTCGATAACCAATAATGGTCATTTTTAGAGCTCAGCTGGTTCATTTGATTCTGTGTGATTTTTAATAACAACAAGCAAAGTTTATCTTTAGATAAATTAGAATGTTAAATGAAAATGAAATTAATCCTTTGTTTATTCTCGATCCAGGGTGTAATCCACTTATCCACCGTTACCCAATCTCTTAGTTAGCTTTCAGTCATTTTACATAGAAAATAGTTGTTTAATAAATAACAATAGTGAAACCCAAAGATACATCTTTCAATCCAACCCTGTCAAATTACCTTACCTCATTATATTAATAACATCTGGTTATAGTTATGTTCCCCACATGTATCTGTGATTGTAGTTTAGTTGTAAAGAAACCTACATGTAAGGAAAGAGGGTTGGTTCAATCTTGCATTTTGTGCTTTTAAATAAATTTAAAAGTGTAATGTAGGAGTCGATGATTTTCAGATATTGGTGGCTTCAGCTCGAACATAACCACAATCTGTTTCCCCCTTCCTGGGCCATTAACAGACTCTTAACTCTTAACCCTAACCCTTCCATCCACCCCAGACCAACACGAGGTAGAGCGCTAACATGAGGTTAGCGCTCTACCTCGTGTGTGCCGTAAAGGGAAGCAAGCTGTGTGCACATTTTGCACATTTTACAGGTCAGGCTACAGGCCTGTAGATGCTGCTGATATTCTTGGGTCAGTACAGTAATTATTTGAATCATTTTACTGCGCTGTAGTGCAACACCACAGTTCACTTGGCTCACTACTCAGCTAACAGAGAACCATTGGCAACACATGCAGAGGAAAGAGCAGCTTTACACAAAGGTTGCGCTTCTCATTTTATGCACAAATCGATCTCTGAAAATGAGGCAGGGGGCCATTATATGCGCTGTGGTCTCCCCATTACCTCTAGGTGAAGTCTCCTGAGAACACAAAAGATGGTGGGGAAGGAAATTCAGTCTTCTCATCAGCCAAATGCTCTGTGAGACCTCACCAAACCCAGTTCATTTACCAGCTGATTTTACAGCACAGCAGAAAATAAGATACACAAGCACAAACACTGAGGAATGCATCACTAACTGTGGAAAACACGCAACAAATGTATGTGGCTGTGCACACCTACACATGTGAGCAACTAGGAGAGCAGCGGGCAGGCAGAAGAAAAAAAAACAAGAAGAATGACAGGCTGAGGATTTGTAGACAAAGAAACAGAAATGGTTGGTTAGGTGGGAGTTAAGGTAGACTGTGGGCGGTGCTGAAGAAATGGCTCAAGTCTGGGAGAGAAAAGCTTTGACCTCTACTGTTTTCTTTTAGTTTTATGGAGACAGCAACTAAATAAGATGATAACAGAAAAAGCAAGTCAGAAACAGGTTTTCAACTTTTTTTTAATCAGATTTTTAGATGCTAGTTGTAGCCTTATAATCCGACTGACTTGACCTTTCAGTTGAATGTATTATTCATTAGCAAGATGTCTTCACATTATTTCATTTGGCTGCAGGGTTTATTTTGGTCTAACCTGTCACGAATGACAAGTTCCACACTAACAAATCCATCCAGTACTTACAGTACCAGGTACCACAGTTAATTCTCCCTCCTCAGAGCTAGCTAACAAAAATCTGCACTCACAGATCAACATCCGGTTTCTTGCTCCAGCAAACAATCTACTCCATCAGGCCATGATGTTTTTACTGCTGCTTCCACTTTAACCTTATTTTGACACTGGTTGATGTATTTTTGCATGTACTACGTTTGGCAGAGTGGCATTTTCTTCTCCTTCAGGCTGTGACCATGTTGCTTTTCTAATTAAAAACTGTTACAATATTTTACCTAAATCACACATGAAAGTCATGAATCACCTGTCGTTGCCCATGAGGGACAACTGCTGCATTGAAGCGCGTCAACATATCTATATGAGCAAGGTGAAACAAAAATGCTTCTTTAAACTTTTAGGGCATTTTGGTCCATTTATTTTTAATGATGTTGTTTTGTGAATGTTGACTGTATTTAAGTGTTTTGCATAAATATCTGACCCCAGGTCACCGAGCTGACAGCTTTAAATTCAAATGCTCCTATTTAAACCTGAAACTCTGATTCTGGAGCCATGCATTGCTTTTATTATTAGGAAAAACAAAGTCAGACCCACACGGTGGTTGCTTGTAAAAGCTGGACTGCACTGGACTCACATTACAGACGTTTTGGACAGATCCAACTAGATGCTTTAGCTTTTTCCTTCTTACTGATCATGGTTGAATAAAAAGCTGGTTCATCCCCTCAGGAGCATGAATGTGCTCCTCAAACCGTACGCCAGTGTTCCAGGTGTTTTTATTAGAGTTAATATTTTGGCTTAATGGTGAAATTGGAATAAAGCTCATCTGTTGCTTAAGATTTAAAGGCTTCGTCATTAAAGGAGCACAAGTTTCTTCCTTTCTTCCCTATCACAGCTATATTATTTGCAGTGCTCTACTTTTCAGAGATTTGGTGTCACTTTGAAATGTGCCATTAAAACACATTTCCAGCTGTGCTAATATATTTGTATATTTTAGGTCAGGCTCCTGTGAAGTAGTATTTTTGCCTAATTGCAGCACAAGGAAAAATTTTAGGATTTTTTTTCTGATGATCACATTCACAGTATTTATACTTAAATAAGCACAAACATTTCATTGCAGTCGAGTCAGCCAATGACCAACCTTTTTTAAATTCACTCAACAATCACATGGCTGGCCCTGCATTCACCTGTCCGTTTTGTATGTGGAAGAATCACATCAAGTGGGAAAACTGGCGCTTCCTCTTCAGCCTCTGTTCTCTGTAGAATTTACTCCCTGTGTTCGTCTTGACAGGCTGTAACACAGACGAAGACCAACACACGCCGGAACAGTGATAGGAGCTAAGTAAAGCAGGTAAAGTTAGCATACAGGCTCAGATCTTCCTTCTCTCTTCCAGTCTTGTCACTTCTGTTTTGATTTGTAAACCGAACTCACACAGACAAATGAGCAAACTACAAGGAAGCTCAATTTTAGTGATTGAACAGGTGACCTCTGCCTGACTACTCTTTTTGGTACATTTTGGAGACTTCCTTCTGATGTGAGCTGGACATGAAACTTTAATGCTTATTTGCACCAAACTATGTGACAGAAAACTAATATAATTTTATTATGTCATTCTTCAATGAAAATAAAAATCATGGTAGTTTAATTATTCTAGCAAAGTTTTATATTGATGGTTTTTCTTTGTGTATCTATATTATTCTATTGTTACATTCTTGAACATGTTTTAATTGTTCAGTGTATTTTTTAAGTTTTCCTGTGTGTGAGGCAGAGCTAGAGTTATCTGCATCTCTACGTCCAAGGCCAAATTAGTCTTTGAATTGACGTCTCACTCAGTCTTTGAATTGCAAATAATCACCAGTTGTCTCTGTGTCATTTGTTGAGCAAACCTCATCCATCATGTGTCGTCTCAGGGTTTGTTGTATTAATCTGACATACTTTACTCAACCCTCCCTCTGTGCCTCTCCCTATTGTTCCACATCAATTATTGTGTGTGATTCCCCTCTTAGAGGTACTGTGCTTGGCAGGGTGCACTGGTGACCTGGCATGCTGCCATGCCCAGTAGGCACAGAGTCTTTAAACAAATATTAAATCCCTCTCAAACACTTTACCTAAAACAAAGTACAGCTCAGTCTTAACAAGTGACTCAGTTTTCTCGTTGACTGAAACACACAATCACCACAAATATATGTTTTTATATCATGCAGCCTAAATTTGTGACTGTGCAGCGGTACGTGTACGAGAAGAGCAAACTCTGTCCTTGTTTCAAGCATCATATGTTTGTCCTGCACATTGTTGGCCCTATTCAAGCAGTCAAGCCAAATACAACAAACAATGGAGGCCTTCTCCTCGCTGTCAGGAGACGGTCATCGTGTTTTCAAGTGTGCACGTGTGGAACATGTCTCTGTGTGCATAACCCCCATTGTTTCGTCCACAGAAGCGTGTCTGCGCCTTCTTAGAATATTATCAAGTCTTTAGTGGACTGGACATATATATTTCAGCATAACACAGTTTACTGACATGACTCCTTCATTGCCCCTGGTAAAAGAGTTATTTTATGTTGCAGTGGTTATAGAAATAGCATTATTGTCACCTGCAGTGGAAGCGGTTTTATAAGTTGGTGTAAATATGCTTTTAGTAAAATATTGTTCATTATGTCCTAATGTTAGTGGATTTTCCTTTAGTGGGAGAAGTATCTTTTTTTTTCCAACTAAACTTTCACGATTCTCTGTCAGTTTCAAACTTAATTCGTCACCTGCAGTAAAAAACAGCGGCTGTGTAATATTAGAAATGACAGAACGCGCATGGTGCTACACAGCGACAGTGACATGTAACACACACATGCTGATTACAGTATTTAGCAGTGACTTCACATCTGTAAGGGTTCAGTAAATCTAGTTCACTTTGATCACATTCAATGCTGAAAAAAAAGCTTTTCATGCAGTTTAGCCCTATTTGACATTAACTGCGCCACATGAACACATTCAGTTGTTTTAAGAAAAGAAAGAAAAATGTTATATGTATCTGAGGTCTGCACTGCTGAACTGTTTTGTGTATTAACATATTATCATTTCAGAGACCAAGACGACAGCTGTTTATTCATATGACAGAGTTCCTGTTCAATCCTTTAATGGTTGTTGCCAGCGAACTGTCCTTTTAACTGTGCCCCATGATAGCTTAACACTACTTAACCGTGTGCTCAGCCTCATTATTCTCTCATTAGCTGGTCCCTCTTTTTTAGCAATGCGACGTGCTACATAGTATTAGTTAATTGCTAATGGCAGTCTGCACGGCACTCGTTTACTTTCATTTCATTAATATTGAATTCACACAGAGAAGCAGTGATTTGAGGTTTTCCCCTCATTAAAATAATCAGGCATTCCCTGAGCTTAAACGTCACATGACTCACCCCCAGTCTTAACCCCTCACACAGATCTTTAAAGACTGTCCTTGCCTTCCAAAAATATCTATAATGTCCACAAAAATCTTGGTACAACAGCGACCTTCCACACAAAAGCAGCCATTAAAGGCGGGTCCAAGTAAACATTCCTGCTGCTCTAAACCCTTAACAGCTCTCACCAGCCCCTTTGTGTGTGCATTAGAGTGTGTGCAAATGTCTTTATGTAGGCATGTGGACATATTTCCGTTCAATACCATCATTGTGAGGACATTTTGGTCAGTCGTCATGACTTTAGATGTTTGAGGGTCGGGACTTGTTTTTAAGCATAAGGTTGTTAATGTTAAGGCAAAACACCTGGAGAATGTTTTTTTTTCATCAGTGAGGGCCCTCACAACTACACAAGTGAATCTGAATGTGTGTTAACTAACTAACAAACACAAGCAGCAAGGCTCACATGGTTTCTAATGTCTGAACTACTGTAGTAAGGAAGTCAGGTGGTTCACATATCCAACGAAACACACACACACACACACACACACACACACACACACACAGGAATGCTTACACGCATTTTGGGTTGTGTCAAGGACGCTGTGTACAAAGATTAGTTTGAGGAAATGGAGGACTTCAGTCATTGTTAGGGCTGAAGTGAAGGGAACATAAGATTTATGATGTGCATGTTTTATCCCAAAGATTAAAAAGGTTTAACATGTTTACAATTTTTATTTCATAAACTATATTTTAATATATATTATTTACGAGAAACGTTACAATACAAGTACAAAAACTATGAATTTTGTTTTGTACACTTTAGACCCGACGATCACAAATGTCTGACAACAAAAGGATGAAATGTGATGCCTCTATCAAATACTGTGCGCACGTATAACTTTTATATAACCAAACAAACATGAAAGAACACCTGCCAGCCTGAATTCCTGTTATCAGCAGCTAAATCCTTCATACCATTTCACCAGTGGAAAGCAAATACAATATTAACCTATCAGTGTCAGTGAGCTGATAAACATCCATATACAGCCTCTGTATCAGGGTTTCATTTATCAGGTGGATTTTGGTCTCTCTCATTAGTTCTGATGCAAGATGCAGATTTTCATAACATAACAAACAACAAGAATAGATTTTAGCTTTTTCCTCAGTAACGCAAAACCCTGGAGACGACCACTAAGATAACACTTAACACTATCCTCCCTGCTCTGCTCCAGGACAAGCTCGCTCAGCTGAACGTGCCTGACTCCACCTGCAGGTGGATCACTGACTT
>JAUMTR010000001.1:1554350-1573235 GCA_032270685.1 Microctenopoma stevenorrisi
GTTATTATCATTTATTATCCAGCTACTTGTGTATACTGTGTGTGTTTATGTTGCACCAAATCACCGCATCAAGTTGCCATTGTCATAGAGCTGCGCTCTATGACAATGGCAATAAAAGTTTTCTGATTCTGATTCTGATTTTGATAAGAACTGAGACTCTTTCTAGTATTCTAGTTTCTTCATGAATCTATCAATCAGAAAATAAGTTAGAGTCCAAAACTTCAACTAAGGCTAAATATGAACATTTGGCATTTTGTCAGTAGTTAGTAAAACTTTACCTGATGGTTTAAATCGCATTGAAGCAGCTTCGTTTTCTCATTATGTGCCACTTAACGATTCACCTCTAAGTGAAACCAACTGAAGACGAGTAGAAGCAAAAGAAGATTAAGTAAAATTCATGTTCAGGGGGAAATAACCGAAGCTAATCTGATAGTTGGGCCAGTTTTTGTGCAATTCCTCAAAGAAAACTCAAGTTTGTTAAATCCCTCACTGATTTAACAAGAAGCCTTTTGTGCAGTTTAAGTCTTGTGTGTGTTTCTCTCTGAAGATGCTGCAGTGCTAAAAAAAAAACTTCAGACGCCCCCCATTATTGTTTTCAGATTGATCTAAACAATCCCAGAGGAGAGAACTAAAAAAGGAAAGAAAAGAAAAACACTAAATGAAATTACAACAAAGAAGTGACTTTGTCTGAAAAGTGAAAAATAAGAACAACAACCCTTTTTTTAAGTCCGTCCGTCTTCTTCCTCTCCTGAGACTCCAAAATAGTTTGTTATTTTAAAGCTGTCACATTCAGCTGCTTTAACAGTCTCAAAAAAACTAAAGATTCTTTCCTGGAAGGTTTCTTAACAGCTGCTGCAAAAAACAAGATGAAATAGTTTTGTTCTTCAGAAACAAATCCAGGCTCGAAGGATGAAAGAAGCAGGCACGTAACCAGGACAACAATGGTGCAAATTTATCTGGCAGTTTAGACAAATGTGTGTTAGTGTGTTTGAACATGAGGAAGGACGCTGGAAAAGAGCACAAGGCTCTCAGTGCTTTCTGGAAAAAGAAGAGTTCACACACACACACTCACTCACACACGAACACCTTCTATCGACATTCACTCAGTGCCAGTGGTGTATTTTGCTTCTCCACAGATTGCAGTCAAACCCCTCACACCCCAAAGAGAGCAGCCCTCCTCCCACAGGGCTCCAGGTTGGCAAGGATCATCTCCCGGGATAGCTTCACACACACACACACACACACACACACACACGCACACACACTCATATTACTGCCGAGCAGAAGGTGTGTGTGTGTGTGCGCGTGTGTGTAATGAAGAGGGTATGTGGAGATTTACAGTGTTGGCACCGGATCTGGTCAAATGGGTGGATCGCTGCCACTCTCCTCACAAGCTCCTCATAAATGTGTCATGTTTTGTTTTCCTTTTTCAAAAAGCCCATGAAAAGAATTAGCAAGATGAGAAAGTAGCAGGCAGATCTCTCGGGGCGTCCATCTGCCCATTACTGAAATAAAAGCCGGCTGCTCTGAGAGGAAGGCGTGGCGCAGGGATGGAGGGATTTTGATGACTTGATAAGATGAGGATTTGACTTTGAGTATATGGATAATCAAGGGAATAGACCGTTAGAAAGACAGACATCAGGGGGACGCGCTCACTTAAAGACACTCTAAACCTTTCGCTATGAGGTTTATTGTATAATAATAGGAAAGGACATTTGTCTTTATAGTGCACGCACACGCTGTCGAGTCCTGCTGCAAAATCAGCACCATTCAAACTCATTTGTTAATCAGTAAATGAAGGAAAGCCTGTTTCCTCCATTTTTTATATGAATGAAATATGTTCATTTATCTTTGCTGGACTCTGGGAAACAACAACTTTCAGAGCAGTCACTTAAGAAAGAAACTAACTGGTAGATGGATCTAAATCTGTTCACACAGCTGCTGATCTTCATATGGACGTTTCTCTCTTCTGAGTTAAAGTGAAAATACATAGCACAAACTGTACTTGATGGCAGATTAAGCCGACTCTTCGTTACTGGATATAGGTTTAAGCAGTTCGGATTGATTCAACTCTCTTGATAAAAAGTGTAAATAAACACATGGAAATACTGTTTAAATACCTGATAAACCATCCGACTCCTACAGAAGTCATATACATCTTCATATATCAAATATTAGCATTGGCAGGTTTGCACCCTCAGCAACAAGCAGATCTTAAAGACAAAGAAGCATTGTTACACTTCACCAATTTCTATTATCCTATTGTACCACATATATTATCCTGTAACCCAACCTTGCCTGAAATGGGTTTTAGGGATCCAGGGCGCCATATTATGTTTTCAGTCTTCTAGGAAAAGCACCCTATAAAAGTGCTGTCCTGAGGACATTACTCACTGGAAACACAGAGCACAGCTATGCACACTAACTCAACCAATGGCAATATCACCGTGTTCGAAGAAAAATGAAAAAAAATAAAATAAAGCAATCTGCCACTCAGCCTCACACCCCTCTCCCTCACAGTCTGTCTCTCTGCAGCGCTGCCACAACCTTTCAACAATCAAATCAGTTGCACTCTCTTACCACAGTACGTGTCAACCAAATCAGCAGTCGGGCTATAATTGCTACCAATTAATAACATTAACCTTTCTGTGGGGTATATAGGCTCTACTTTATTATCAGTACAGCAGAGGGCAAGAAGAGGAGGCCGGCTACGTTGACAAGCGGCTTCAGTGCACATCACTGTGAACTGTAATAAACTGGGAGCTGTCCACCTTTGGTGAGACACATCTAAACACAATGACAGTCATCGCCTTGGTAACAAAGACGTTTAACAAAAGGTGCAAACCGTGTCATAGTGTCGTGTTGAATTTCATACCAGCGCACATTTGTTGTGTAAAATAGCATCTTTTTATTTTGTTTTGAAGTCTTTCTCTATTTGCCTGAATATCTTCAGATAAAACCATTCATCGATTAATTGTTTACTCCAACAATTACAGCTTCATTTCATTGTTAATCTGATGCATGGGAAGCTACATTTTTCTCCTTTCTGACATTTTATCTGCTGATTAATTAAGGAGACAAATTGGGGAAATCACCGTTAACTAGCGCCTGGGTGATGTTTTCATCTCATGTCCCAAAAGTGACTCCTAAAGATGAATCATATGAGTCGAATAAGTCGTTAAACTCGTGACAAAAGTGCAACAACTGTTATGATTCCAAAGGCTGGACCCCTGTTTTCTGTTTGGGGCCCTGGTCTCAGCCTGCTCAGGGGACAAACGTATGACAAACAAACATGTTGGACCTCAGTGCGAGCTGCCTGCAGCCTGTAACACCTACCTGTGAGTTCATTACTGTGGTTTGTGGTGTTCATATCCCCTGTGGTAAAATTGTGACACAGCTACACGGACTACGTGTGCACAATAGTGATGTTACAGTGCATTTATCATGCTTATGGTATCTCTATTGACTTCAGCATCATTACAGAATTCCTGCAGGGACTCTCTGAGATATCTGAACAACATCCTTCAAGTTGTTTTATACGTTTACATCCAGCTCGGTTTCATTAGAGATAACTGCAACTCTCCACACTGGCTTACACATTCAGGGAGGGGGGGGGGCGCTGACATCTTCCTGTACTGCCTTTACCTCAAACTCAGTGACCTGGTGAAGCACGTAGGCAGGGGGAACATCTGTAATATGTGGAGCTGCAGGAAATTAAAGTATGTAAAACTCACTTTTCTTGAGACAAAGACATGAATCACATCAAACTCATGAGAGACAAAGTGAGGAAGGATGCAAAAAGCCCAAAGCTGCTTTTTGTTTACACTGTTCATGTGATTGCTTATGTTGATCACAACAACAGCTTTTTTTTATTTGCCACTATATCCCCTCATTAGAAGGATTCATTACTAAAACCCCAACAGCCTGCTCATAATCAGGTTATTATACAGCAGTGGGATGGGAAACATAAGTAGGTGACAGGCCAAGGCACCGAAATCCACCCCCCAAAAAAAAACAAGTGGAGCCGAAACACCGACTCTGCCGCTGCTGCACCGCCGATAAAAGCCAGATTAAGAGTCCGGCAAAGAGCCGAGGAAACCCCGAGAGTTTAGAAGATCAGAGGGGAAGAGTAGGTGATAATCTCGCCATACCATCGAGACAGGTCGATGTAACCGGATTAAAATGAGCTAATGAAATACACGAGAAATAGAAGGGGGGTGATGTGTGGGAAAATCCCAAATAAAAGCATCAACTGGGAAAATGTGAGTGGTTTACAGCTGAGTTCATCACTTCTTCAGCCCCACAAAGACTGACAAACCTTGCGGACCCTCTGTCCTGTTACAGGCGTTTACACCACATTAGTCTTTACGCAAACTGCTCCGGACAAACCTCACCTACAGAGTTCTCAGCTGCATCACGGAGAAACCTTTCAACAAGTACCGAGCCGGGTCCTCGGGCTTCTCCTTCAGCACCTTCCCCCTAAAATACTAAATTATTTCCACCACTCACATTTTCCCCCAATGCAGCAATGCGCGCTCCCAAAAGCCGATCTCCAGGGCAGCGAGGGGAGGGGGGGGTGGGACGTCATATTTGGACACTGAGAGCGCGCACTTCCCCCCCACTATCAAAAACTCAACCCGGTGGCGCGCACGCGAGGATAGTCAGGGGGAAGCCGATTGGCTGAGGCGCAGCTTCAAGTGCACACGTGATGCGCCCGGCTCACAATAAATAAACAGCAACAGAATAACGTCTAAAAAATAACCTCACGGGTCCGAACCACAGATTCCTGGAACAAAACATCGGTCAACAGTTCACAAACACAACGTGCGCGGAGAACACACCTGACGACACCCGCTCACAAACTTAGTGAGGAATATGTTTGGGTATGTCCGGTGGGAGGCGGCCAGCGCCAGGCAGTAGCCGTGAGTAACAAAAAATGACAGCTTCGTGGAGACCCTATAGGTTTTCCTGTGGACATTACGGTCCAGGATCGCAGCTCTCACACTAAATAAACCAAACCCCAACACAGAGTTACCGGCACACGCCGGACCAAGCCACACGCGCGCACACACACAAGACCAAGCGAGCTTACCTACACAGTGAATGAGTTTGTGCCTCCAAGAGTCAAGTTCCTGCCGAAAGCCGCGCCTCTCTATCGTGCATTGCTGCCTTTTGCACAGACTCGCCATTTTCTATCGGCCCCTCCCGTGGGCGCGCACATACTGCTGGTGCTTCCCTTGCGCGCACGTCACCAGTGGTTTTTTATTCTAAGGCTGGGTGGAGTGAGATATGAAGGGGACGGGGCTGCAGCATCCCCCTTTCTATAGCTCTCATTTGTCCCACCCATCGAACGCTCCCCTCCTCCACTCCATCCCTCCCAGCATCTCTGCGCGAGGTTGCGCTGTCATTGGTCGCTGACTGGGATATTTGTCTGGTTTTATGTCGTATAGAGTGCAGCGCATGGCGGCTGTGCTCCAAATTTACCATAGCTTTAAGCCATGTGTGTCAAAGGGCGCGGGAGTGCCTGGAATTTAAAATGCGCTTAAAAAGCTGCATTGTTTAAATGAACACGTGTGTTGAGTGCAGCTCTCAGCGGCAGTGAACAAACTAGAATTGTAAAGGTCATGTGGCCTCATTGTGAAGAAAAAAACCCTGTTATCAAAAGTCTAGGATGATGAAAACAGAGCATAAAGTTCCTGGATGTGACTCTAAACAGAGAGGGGAGAAGCTGGAAGAGGTTGTGTCCGGGTTGTGAAGGGTCTGTGGTGATTTTCTGTGCCCGCATTCTGACCCTCGAGGTGTACAGGTCCTGAAGAGAGGGCAGAGGTGCACCAATGATCTTCTCTGCAGTTCTAATAAAATATCTCATCAATATCATTAGGATGGACCTTTGTTACTCAGTGCTCGTAATTAGTAAAATGAACAGAGGACGTCTTCAGTGGTAACTGTATTTCTTTCTCTCTCCTCTGTCCACTAACCCCAACCGGTCGAGGAAGGAGACCACCCATCTTCTGTGCTGCACAAGTGGGACTTTTGGGTTTTCTCCATTTCGCTGTATATACTTATATAATGTCTTAAACCTCACACTGTAAAGTGCCTTGAGATGACTTATGTTGTGATTTGGTGCTATATAAATAAAGTTTAATTGAATTGAATTACTGTGGGACCCCTAGGTCTTAATGGGGCAAAACTTAGTCTGTGCAGTTAATTATCATTTTAAACAGAAAAAAAATTAGCCTCAGGCCGATGCTGTATACTGTATGATTTAAGATGTCTGTTCATAGATGGAACACAAAACCACACAACCTGATGCACATGCATACAAATATTAACACAGTAAAGCCACCAGATCCTATTTAAAATCTGATCACTAATCGAGCCAAACACATTTTGTTGTTGTGTAAATGTATTAGTTCTTCTTTTCTCATATTTTTCTACT
This sequence comes from Microctenopoma stevenorrisi, assembly GCA_032270685.1. Taxonomy (NCBI): domain Eukaryota; kingdom Metazoa; phylum Chordata; class Actinopteri; order Anabantiformes; family Anabantidae; genus Microctenopoma; species Microctenopoma stevenorrisi. Next base: position 1,560,790 of record JAUMTR010000001.1, read on the forward strand.
TTTAGTTTCCAGGTATTAAGTCTCTAAAATGCTTCAGGAATCAGAACAACATCAACAAATTTTTTTTATTATTTTTTTTTATTGCAGAAAAGTCTTTGAAGCAGCATTAATACCATGATATTTGACAGGAATGAACTGAACAGCTGATTGTTCTTTTAGGGTGGATACGCTTCACGAGGGCACTTTGAACTCAAGACCTTAGTGTTTATACATTTTTGACTACCTTCCATTCCATGTAGCCTAGCTAATTCATAATTAACAGGGCAGCATATGAATACTGCACAACAGCAGCAGCGAGGTCATGTTGACTTCACATTGCAAATATGAGACCTTTAATTAATTATTTGTTAAGTTACCACAGCCCTAACATGAACCACACAATTAAAATCCTGGGTAAACAAACATATTAACTGGTTGTTGTGTCTAAAACAAGACACCACAGACACAGGTCCACGATCAGCATCTCTCCGTGTCAGACAAGCCAAGCTCATAAAGCAAGGTTTGCAACAATAATTGCAAGTTCTTAGATTTATTGTGAATTATACATATTGTATAAGATAATAAATATGACTAAGATGCTGTGTTTCTTATGATTAGATCGTTACAGTGCTATGCAGATGGAATTTAATCTCCGCCTCTATCCAAAAAGTAAAAGACAGTAAAAAAAAGTGTGAGGAATTTAAACCTGTAAACCCGTGAAAACGTCACTTCAGTATGCTGAAAAAGAGGGATAATACTGTATGTGCTTAGATTTCAGATTGTGCAGACTTTATTAAATGCATTTTAAGCACTTTATTATTGATAACCCTACAGATACATGGGTCTGCACCTGCTTATTTATTCATGTAGCCTGGGTTGGGAGCAGGTTTTTGTGCTACACTACTCTCTTGAATATTGTAGCTTGTTATTAAGCTTTTATTTTTATAAATGGTAATAAATCAGCATCATTATCGTCCACAGCTTATAACTGGATAAACGGTTTTTTCAGGAGATAAGAAACAGGACGGCAGTGTTTGGTTTCATTTAGGTCACCTTTATTGTTTTTCGTGGCTTTTTACTGAATTAAAGCGAATTACAGCCTTTGAATCCGCATCTCCTTACTCAACAAACCCTCGCCAGCTGTTTGAGCGCACAGGAAAAACAATAAATCAAGTTCCATAAAACTCGCCAAAACGCGGGTCTAATCACCAGATTGAAACATGAAATGACACGGTGTCACTAAAGGGAGCCTCGCTGCCGTTTTATAATCCTACAGAGACGATGGGCATCGCATAAACGAGGCAAGGGCAAACGCTTTAACGTAGGAGCACTCCGGCTAATTAAGTCCGTGAACCCGTCGCCCTCGACAAAAATGTCTCCTTCGGAAAGCTGGACGGGAGAAGGACCAGCCAATAGGAGCGCGGTATGAGTCGATGTGGCAGAGTGACAGCCAATCAGCGCGCGGCACTTTGGACGGACGCTGAGGCAGCTCTGCCGGGAAACCAGCAGCAACAGAAAAGGATAAATATTCGCTGAGAGCAGCAGAAAACGTCCAGCTGCCGCTTTGTTTTCAGTGATGTAGAAAAACAGGAGAGTTTTCTCTTTGACAACAGGTAAAACGTCTATTTTTTCCTCCAGACCTGCTCACGACGTGTGTGTGTGTGTGTATGCGCGCGTGTTTTCGTGTGCTGGCAGCGTCATGCCGGCAGGATGAAAGAGATAAGGGCGCCGTTACTGTGGCAACATTAGATGGAGGGATACACACGCCTCCTCCCGTCCAATCTGACAGGGGGCCTGATGGCATTTGAGCAATTATTGAGCCTAATAAACGAGCCTCAGATGTCTTCTTTCTTATTGTGGAGCCTAAATGTTTCTGTGATGCGGCTGTCTGCACTACTTTGTCTGTAAGCTCACAGTGAAACCAAACCAAACCTGAGAGAGCCCATGTAAACACAGCCGTCTGATTAATGGCAGTGTATTTGAGGAAAGCTGGGTATTCAAACTGTCACACAGCTGAGAGGAGGAACAAAAAAGCCTCTCTGTCGGTGTCGTGTCATGTTTGGATTTACGTGTGTCATGTAGGGCACCTGGCTAGGACAGGTGAGGGGACGACCTTATCTGTCCTATTTAGAATATTAAAGGAGCATAAGGCGGCGGCGTCATAACACTGACATCAATCAATTTCAAAGTGAATCTGTTGCTTCACGTAAAAGATTATGGAGCTTCCCCACAGACTGCAGCTAATCGTGATGTTCAGGAGTGCCTCCTGAACATCACGATTATTGTGGCTCCGGGGGCTTCATTTTTTCTTCTGTGGGTTTGAGTGAGAGTTGCAGATTCAAAGCTTCCTCCCTCGTCTACAGAGTTGTCACCTTCCTACCTGGCACATTAATCCAGGTCCACAATCTCTCTGGTCCCATTATGTTGGAACTACACAGCTTCAACCCTCTCTTATCTGGCTAAAGTTTTCTTAGCTTCTCACTTTATCACAGCAAATGGAAAAAACACAAGCTCACGATTTCTTCTGTAATGAATCAATCAAAAGTAAAAACTAAAATGTAGCAACTGCACCAAATTGTCTGATATGTAATAAAGATTCATTATGGCCACAGAAAAATAATTAAATGTGTGATTTTTAAGTTCCTTTTTTTCTGCTGTGCTGCTCTCTCTGTGTGCTTTGTGCAGCTCAGGTATTGCAGGCTGGATGAAGTGTGTGTGTGAGTCTCTGGTCTTAGTCCCTGTGTCGAATGGAATCATGTCTTTCCTTATAAACACGGCTATGACTGCTGTGACCTCCTGGTGGCGTTTGCTCTCAGACACTTTGGCCAGTAATGCCAGCCAGCTGGTGGGCAGTCAAGATGACCCACTGGAGGTTGAGATTTAACTGAAGCTTCAGTTGCAGCTTTCCTTTTTTATGAATGGTGTTTTTTTAAACCATCATATCAATTTGTGAAGAGAATTTGTAATTAAAGTTACAAAAATGTTGTTTTGTATAGAAGATATATGGTGGAATTTAAAATCTAGGTTTCTATGACGAGACTCCCATTAACTCCTCGTTAGGGATAAGCAAGCTAGCAAGAAGGGCTGCAAGTCATTTTCCTCCTCATTAATCCAGTGAAATGTTGAATAAAATGTCAAAATATGCTCAATACCAAAAATATTTAGTTTACAGTGGAACGACAAAGAAAAGCAGGAGATCTTCTCATTTGAGAGGCTGTGATGAGGAAATATTTTGCATGGTTTTACCATTATCTGTCGATTGACTAATAGCTTAAGCAAATAGTCTCAGGTTTACTGAAAAGCTTGCGGTTTTGTGTGTTTGGCCTTGTCACACAATGTTTATTCCACTCACGCTTTAATGGCTGAATAGGATCAAATCCCTGCAGCCAGGTGCCAAAATCAGGTGCAAAGTTTTAAAAACCAGAATATCAAAGACTGACTGTAATAGGAGCAGGTTAATGGCAGTTTGAAAAGAGTATGCAAGTACCAGCGTTTGTTACTTCAGGTTGCGTGACTGGCTGTATAACTAGTACTATATTACTGTATGGTGTGTACATACTAATTAACATAGTACATATCTACATCCTGATGATTGTTCCTGGGTGGTGGTGTTTCTGCCAGCAGGACCCATGACCCTGACACGAGGATCCTTCACTTACTCCAATGGCGAGGAGTACCACGGCGAATGGAAAGAAGGTGAGACAAACCTCCTCAACCACTCATCAGCAGGACGAAGACGGTGTAATGTGATTAAGACGAGCAGAATACCATTCATGTAATAATGCTCTTAGTATAATCACACTAACATATGTGCATTACTACTTTATTCGCATTGATAGACACTGGTTCGGACATGTGTGGCAGTGGCAGTTGTTGATCTGAGGTCACATTGAGTTTTGCCAGCTTCACTGTTTGGAGAGTGAAAAGGAAGTCGGCACTGGACCGATACTGTTATCAAGATCAAGAGGGTAAAGAGTCAAGGACACTGCTGCTGCGAGACACTGCATCGGTTTTTAAAGCGTGACATTTGGGGATTTTGGCATGCATTCAGTAGGTAATTAGAGTAAATACTTTACTTGTGTAAAACAAATGAGTCTAGAGGATTGTTGAGAAATTAGTAAATTACTTACCTCTGGATCTATTCTAGTGTTTATGTGTCAATCTGCTCTGTTAACTGGTTGTTCTTAATCCTCCCGGGGCAGTCAACAGCAATTTCTCAGAATTATATAAATTACCACAGTCCGTAAATGTTAATGTTTGGGGAATTCTGATGATGTGGGTTTGTTATGCTGGTACAATATGAACAATGACAGTGTAGGAAAATAGTCCCATTAAAGAACCTAGATGTAAAAGGATTCTACTAAAGGTCTTTTAATTTTGTTAAAATTGATCATCCACCAGGCAGGAGCTCTCCACCCAGGTGTAGCCATACATGCCCATGTCACAACACTGCCTCCACCATGTTTGACGCATGATGTGGTCCAGGCTTTGGATCAGGAGCTGCATCTTTACTTCCGAACACTTTTATCCTGCAGTCATTCTGACACAAGTTAGTTTTGGTTTACTCAGCCCAAAGAATCAGACTCTAGAACATCTGAGGCTTTTATATGGATTTTTCTATTGGATTTATACGGATGCTCTCCAGCAGTTTGCACCTTGTTTTAAACCCTCTGTGGTCTAACTTTATGAAGGTGTCTCTAGATTGTAGATTCTGACAGTGACCTTCTCCAGAGCTCTGTTGATGTTGTACAAGGGGTTTTCTTTGATTATCCACGACTTCCATGGTTTTCCAGGCCTTTTGCTGTTGTTGATCTGACCAGTGTTTTCTTAATTTTTAAGAATGTACCCAACTGAATTGGCCACACCTGAGTTTTTTTCCATCCTATAGATTTATGTCATTAATCCATCCTAATGATGGCATTCTCCACTTGCTCTGAGAGCTCCTTGGACTTTATATCGGTAGCTGCGGTCAAACTGCTGCCAAATGTCAACTCAATAATTGATATCATCTCCAGACGGTTTATCTGTTTCACTTGTCTTGAAGTAACGAGTATGGACCAACACCTGGCCAATTAAATTCTTGTCAGTGAAATGTCCAAAAACTATTGAGTCCCTGAAAGTGGAAACACTCTGCTTAAATGGTTGTGACTCCTAAATGCCACATTTATTTCAAATCAAATTTGTTGGTGCATAAAGGCAAAAATCATAAAGTCTGTCACTGTTTTCTCATCTTTTTGGAGTTTTTCTTTATATAAACTAAAGGTCTTAGGATAGAGGGTTTCATATGCTGTGCAGACTGTAAAACCATTTGTTCATGCAGATGCTTCTAATGCTCATCAGCTGTTTACACATGATCCCAGTGCTATTAGAATACAGAAGTATTTACACATAATTTATTATTAATATATTTCTGGGTGAATCTGTTATGTATTAAATTTTGCTTTATAAAAGTTGCCCGCAACAGATTTAAGGAATGCAGAGTGTGATTTTTATGTCAGCCTGGAGGGTCAGGAAAAGTGGGTGTGCTTAAAGTGAGTCACAGCAGCAAAACTAGCTGGTTTTATATGAACCTGGACTCTCATGCAGACAGATTGTTTCTAACAGCAAAAAGGTGTCAAACTGAAATCAGTAACTGCAGGCACATCTTCATGCACATGCACACACAGACCATCTGTTGCCAACGAGCCCTCTAAAACAGGATATCACACTACCTAAACCAGTATTTTCAGTTTGACAAAAACTTGGACAACCTTTAGGGCAAGGTTAAACAAAGAACAAAAGTTTGGCACCAGAGCGAGCACGGGGCCGCAGGGAGAAACATATGGTCTCTGCACGGTTAGTAGAAAACTGTTAAACTGGTTTGGCTGTGACGCAGGTTTTAGTGCACAGCATGTTTTCTTTTTTTTTTTTTTTAGCAAAGGCATCTCCAAGGGATGACTGGGGAAATGAGTCTTCTAACAGAGCTGATGCAGCTCCAACATTCTATCATATTTGAAACAACACATATAAAGTATGGTTTATCTATAAATATTAAAGGACTCATCTTATAGTTTTCATCTTCTGATGTCAGCAACATGTACTGTTGGGAAGTCAGATCCCTATGTTACGTGTAGTGAGAGGCCCAGCGCTCGAGGCGAACTTGTGTTTGCATGCTGGCTGTTTGTTCTCCTCAATAAAAAAATGCATCGTTCACAAAGTTTTTTGGCTGTGAAGGTTAAATAACTTTGTTTATTTTTCCTAAAGATGAAAATATGGATAAAGTTACAGGCCAGCAACAGACTTGGTGTTTTTATCTGTTCACGGACAACTGTTTTCACAGGATTTTCGGTTAGTTGTTGCTGAAGGACGGTTCTGTTCCAACTGGGCATAGTTCAGCCCACAGGAAGACTCTCACAAGATGGCCGATCAGAACAGAGTGAGAGAGAACTGACAACCTCAACACCTGACATCTAGTCCAGAATCTCATGCCAGGAGCTACACAGCCAGGCTGTGGTTAGAGACAGCTCGGGTGTAATTTTATTACAGACGCCTGTCTGTAAAGTGACTCAAATGTTTCTGTTCTAACCCAGCATCTTTCCCAGTGACTGAATCCAACCAAACATAAACTGCTGGAGTCACAATACTTGATGCTAACCTGCAAGGTCGGATATTTTTCCAGAAACCAAACCAACCCTATCTTTGCTTCTCCATAACATAACGTAGTTGCCACTTCTCATTTATGTCATTTTTGGTAATTATCAGATTATTAACAGATAAGTCAGGTTGCAGTTATGTTGCATTACAAATCACTGGTCTGGAGCTTTTGGTCATGTGACATGCAGGTCTTTTTGCTGGCTGTTCAGTAATAGATTTCTTTTTCAGGTTCTTTAGGCACCTCTCCATGTTAGAGATCTACTGTGGAGGTAGGTCTCTCTGGGATATCAGGTTAGGGTGAGTGTGTGTCGTTTATCGCTCCAGACTCAAAGCTAAAGGTGAGGACACCTTTAAAAGCAGTTCAAGACCCACTTGTACCGACTTGCACATGAGGAGTTTTTCTGCATCATTATGGTGTTGGTTTACTGATCTGATCCAAAATGAAATATAAATAACATTTCTAGAGCTTTCAGTCATTTTACTCAAGATCATGTGATTAAAAGTGCCAGAACAGCATCTATATGCTGAATATGCTGATAACTCCACTTACTTAAACACATGCTTTTCTGAATGTTTTGAATTGTTGAGGAGACACTTACTGTGCGTGTTGCTGTTTTGCATGCTGCTTGTAGCCCTGCAGATTTGTTTAACCATATTTAGATAATGTTTCTTTTAATAGCTAGCCCGTCCACCTGGTTGCTCCTGTTTTGGTGCTGCTTTTAACCTTTGGATGTGTAAATACAGTCAAAGTGCTTCTGGGAACGTATTTTGTATTCCTTCATGCACCTTTTCCTAAGGCCCAATTATTTTTTAGAAATCACACATTTCTAAAAATGTGTGATTTCACATCGTGTTGATATTAACACTATTGGTTGACATAACACAGCTGACTTTGCTCTGCGATATGTAATTGTGTGCTGGGAAGTGTCACTGTGTCTCTGCGTCCATGCTTCCAGAGCTACTGTTTGCACACAAACACGAAGGTGTGTATTGGACAGAGGTCTTCAGTGTCACATGAATAATTCAGCATAGCGCTGGTTGAAGACAGGCCCCGAGGCTATCAGGTTACAGGAAGCAGGTCGGCTACATCCACAGCAGCCAAGGCACAGCCATAAGCCATTTACTACTGTACTTTGCCCATGCGGTCATTTAACATCTATGCATTACCGCTATTGATTGACATAAAAGCCGGACAAATTCAGCTAAACCGTAATTAGCCGGAGGCCGTGACCCGACACAAGATTGGAGAGAGGCGTTCCAAAGGAGCTGAACAACAGATTAGAGTCTGTCTGAAGGGATCAAATCTGAGGAGACAGAGGAAATTACTGTCCCTCGCTGGAGCAGTGTACTGATAATCTGTCCCTCCAGTAAAAAGTAAACAGATTCATAGTGGTTTATAAAATGCTTGCACTGATGCCACTTGATTTTATTATACTCAGTAACATAATTTATGCTTCTACAGGGCTCTTCTAATGCTGGAAGACGCTGCCCTCAGTGTTTGTGGCAGGACAACTCTGCCCTCTTTAACACTGCACAGATTTTACATATTATCATGTCTGTGAAATGTATGCCTCTGATTCTCATCGTTTGTCAGGACTCTGGCAGGCTAAAAAGTTGGAGTTAAGCTGGTCCGCTGACCCTCTTCTTTACCCATATACAGTACACTTAATCCAGTCCACACACACACACGGGTATTCAGATATGGGTGTAGGATATTTCAGAGGAAGGAAAGACTGTGAAAATGGAATGGAGATCCAGATTTAGTTTCGGCCAAATCTCTTCTCCAAATCTCCCATGAAAACCCTGCTGAGATTGGGCAGAGAGCAGCACTTAGAGCAGCCCTGACAGATGGACTGCCTAATTTACTTTGCCATTAGCTTGAAGCAAGGGACAACACTCGTTAGCCTCACCCCTGCCTCAACCCCTGCCAAGCTGCCTGCTTCCCCCACTTGTAAATCCCAATCCACTGCTAGGGTTTTTCCCCTCCAGTTCCTCTTCTCTCCTCTCCACCAGTTTCATGCCACTTGGCGAGCGCAGCGCAGTAAATCCTGTTCCTCACCTACAGCTGCTGTGAGAAACCCTGGACCTCCTCAGCCTGTGTTCAACTGTGCATCACATTCAGTTATTTCGCCTGATTCCCACTGGGCGTGCTAATAAAGGTGGCTCGCTCCTCTCCCCCTCCGTCTCCTTCGACTCCCATCGTCCTGCTTCAGGAAATTAGTCACAGAATTAAAGGGAAAATTGGGTCTCACATTTGTGGGGGAATTTAAAGAGGCGAAAAATGAGAGAGCGAGCAGGTGACCTTTTGTCTGTTAGCACCAATTATGAATCTCCTGAAGTGCAAAATGTGGGATCGTTTACCTGCATTCTTAAGCTCTAGAGTTTTTTTCTCTGTAATTGACATTTGTGTCATTTTTATCTTTAACGTGGTATTTATGCTGTATTTGTCTTAACTTGATTTGATATTTAACATATTTGTGGACACAAACTGCAGAAAATTAAAAAGCACACACACAGCTGAGATTTTATCCACATTTTATTATTCACCGTCTTGTCAAGAACACAAAGGTGAAAAAGTGCAACACCTGTCTATCTTCAACTTCTTTACCTGTCTTAACCAACAATATTTTGATAAACTACAGCTCGTACAGAACATTTAACCAGAGCGTGACCACATCACACCTGTGCCTCCTTAAACTGTCACGGAATTCCTGATAATGCATATTAGAATTTTATTTTTAGGAAAAGATTATTTATTACTCTTGCTTCGTGGTACATTATTGACCTGTGGGTTTGGACATGTCAGACGTGAAGGTGTTATTCGTATTATTTATTAATATTATTTATGCCACCTTATATCATCTAAGTTAATAAAATCACAATCTCTCCTGTGCCAAAACAAATATAAATAAAGGGATAAAACATGCTGTTTGGGATTTTAAATCGGGTAAGTTCCTACTTGCCCACTACTGGTGGACTGGTGGCTCAGACCATAGTAAGTGTCTGTGTGTTGAAATCCTGACCACTCGTAGCGAGAAGATTTGCAAAACTCTTGCTTTGTTTACATGCACACCAGTGTCCTTTGAGCCTTTTTACACCCTGCATCCTGTAGCAATCAGAACTGTATCTTTTTGTTTTAGGGTAAATGCTGAACGTTGAGGGTCATGTTTTGGCTACAAGGTGCCTGCTATGCTTCTAATTTGACCTTTTCTACAGGGATTCGTGCCATCGAGTTGACAGATGCTCCCTCATCATGCTCATTTGGCACTCTAAGAACAGTTAGTAGACCTCTACCTGCTGGCCTGTGCAGACGCACGGACTCCAAAATCATTACACTTTCACAGACAGAATCGACTTTTAAAACACTTAAAGTGTAGTTTAAATGAGATTGTAACCAGTCAACAGTGCACACCAAGAATCAGACTGTTTTGGTTTCCAGTTTCTAGGCTGCTACGGTTCAAGTGTGGGACACAAATAGATCCATCTGCAATCTACCTATTTGTCCAATCTCATCAAGTGTCCTTGAGAAATGAAGCTCAGTGTGTTCATCATTCATCATGTGGAACGCCAAATAGACTGATATTCATGTTTTAAGTTATACACAGATGTGTACCTGTAAATTAAAGACAATCCAGTTAACGTGCTTCACACTAATTGAAAATGTAGTTTAGTGTTTCTTATGGTGCTAATTTAAAACCTCGATGATTTAGTAATTATCACCGTGCAGCCTAATTAACTTTGTATTTATTAATTCTGAACTTTAACCCCTTTTGACGTTGTTGTTAATTTCAGCCTCTTGACTTCTCCCTATCTCACCGGCAGAGTTTAGTGTTTATATTTACTTAAACTGGATCTAAATCAGCTCTGTGTGTTTGCGGCTGCAGGTCTGCGTCACGGCCTGGGTCAGTTGACCTTCGGCGACGGGACGTGCTACACCGGACAGTTTGAGAACGGCCTCTTCAACGGCTGTGGGATCCTGGTCTTTTCTGATGGCTCCAGGTCTATGTCTCGCCTTATATTTACGGACCTGAACAATTTACACTGCTTACATTAATTTTGTTAGATGTAATGTTAGAACAGTCTTTCACAGCACTGCAGATAATATGACATATCCAGATATAGAGAAAAACTACTCAGTGTCTTGTTTTTGCCCAACTAAATATCCAAAACCCAAATATATTATGTTTAAAATGATATATCACAAGGACAGAAGCAAATTACCTGGATCTAGAAATGGTTTAGAGTTTTTATATTCTTTTAATTTGAAAAATTACTTTAATTAATTTAACCAAATTACATCAAAACCATTGCAGATAGTTTCTTTTATTTCTTTAATTTAGCTTCACCAAAAACTCCGCTATAGTGCAACAAAAAATATTTAATTTATGTATATTCTGGTTAATCGATATTTTTAGGACTGTCCAACTAATAACTCAGTCTATGAAAATGTTTCAGTAGCAAGTTTGAAAAAGCTGGAGTCATGTGTTTGTAAAATTATATTAATATAAAGATAAATGATTATAATAAAATTGTTAATTTATTGTTAATCACTTAGTTTCATCCCTAACATACAGTAACTACATTACCGGTGTCCAAACACCTTCCCAGTCTATTTTATTCCCTCATACATAATGAAACATGTCAGTGCAGGATGTGAACATGTAGTTCATCAGCCTCAGAAAAGCGAGAAATAAACAGAGACGGAAAAGAAACACAGCAGATTGTAGCGCAAAATTAAATCTGTCACCTTTCATCACACAGTTTGTATAAAATAACACATATAGATGAGCACATAGTGTGTGGCTAAAAAAATCCTTCCAACATCGAGTTCTTTCTCCGGATGAACATTTTAAACATCATATTAAAGAAGTTTTTCCTTATTGCAATGTTTGCTCTAATATTCCATGCAAGTAGAAGCAGCTGAGTTTCAATAAAATGCGGTTCAGTGACTCCAACAGAAAATATTTTGTCCCTAATTCAGATCATGCTACTTCAGATTTTTTTCATCAGCTTTTAGAAAGAAATGAAAAGTTCAAGTGCTACTGAGGATGTTTAAGAGAAAACCTGTTGAAGGGCATTTGTAGTGTTTTCTCTCAGAAATCAATTCAATTTCAGTTCAGTTCAGTTAATTGATATATTGTTGTTAGAAAAGTCATCTCAAGGTACTTTACAGTTTAATGTTTGAGACCGTATGAAATACAACTATACAGAAAATGCAACAGTCCTACACGAGCAAGCGCTAAGCAACTCGGGAGGGTTGCTTAGCGCTTGCCTTTAAAAGAAGAAACCTCCAGCAAAACTAAAAGTAGGCAATTACAGAACAGAGAGAAAGGACGAAGCACAACCAGAGAAGAAACAAAGTTAACAACATGAGGTGATGGCATTAGAGTGGAGGAGAGGAGCTCAGTGTATCAGAAAGGTCCCCCAAGAGAATAATAACCAAGACCTGATCCATCTCTAGAAGCTTTATCAATAAGGAAAGTTTGAAGTCTAGTCTTAAAGGTAGAGAGAGTGTCTTCCTCTTGAACTTTAACTGGGAGCTGGTTCCACAGGAGACAAGCTTGTCCAGTCTGTACTGGACTAAATATCTCCAGCAACCCTTAAGAGGAGATGGATGAACCTATATTATAGACGCTTCACCGTGGACTTTGCTAAATGAAGGTAAATTACTTTTAGCCAAAGCCATTAAAAGTGTTTGAGCTCTTTGCTACCGCAGCGTATTGTGTAGAATCATCCTCCATCAACATTTCTAAAATGGTACTACAGGTCCTTCTCAAAAAATTAGCATATTGTGATAAAGTTCATTATTTTCTGTAATTTACTGATAAACATTA
>JAUMTR010000001.1:1573335-1600861 GCA_032270685.1 Microctenopoma stevenorrisi
TAATGTTTATCAGTAAATTACAGAAAATAATGAACTTTATCACAATATGCTAATTTTTTGAGAAGGACCTGTATGTGCGAGGTTCTAAGGTTACAATCACCTCAGTTTAAAGAAAGGTGTGATACTTTAGTGCATTTTTGTCTGCTGTTTGAGGATTTAAATGTTTTTTGCTGTTTTAATACCTAAAATTGCAAAGTCTCAAGGTCGGAGACCTCATTATTTTTCACATAGCTATAAAAGCATTCCTCGTGTTTCTGAAAAATGTCCTTCCACACGCACGCACTCCAGCCTCTCTTTTCCACTGCGAGTCAATCTTAAAACAATAGTCAGGTGAGCCTGTGAATACTGAAATAGGTTTCCCTTGTTGTAGTCATCCTTTTAATATAGGCCTCTATTAGATTCATACAAAAGACGGCTTCTCTACAAGTAACTGAGCACAAAATCCATGGTCCTTCCTCTGTTCAAAAATGTATTAAAAAGTTTATGTGAAGAAAATAGACTTTACTCTTTAGTTGTTGCAGAGCTGCTTTAATACACAATTGCCTCTTTTTGTTACTGTCCTTCCACCTCAGCTCAACACTGAAACACAAAGAGACACATTTCCACTAAAAGCACTTTAACTTTTGCAAACTTTGCCACTTGATTTGATTAACTCTGACTTCTGAATTTGCTTTAGAAATATCGAAATACATTTTCACAGAACTAAGACTGGATTTTGTCCATCTGTAGAAAGGAATCTGTTCATGGCCAGTATGGACAATGAGCCGGACCTCTTTTAGTGTTTGTATCTATGCAACGTGGAAAATTGGGAATCTTTTCTATCATTTATTCCTTTATTACTTCAGGTATGAAGGTGAATTTGTGCAGGGGAAGTTCCAGGGTGTCGGCGTCTTCACTCGCTTTGATGGGATGAGGTTTGAGGGCGAGTTTAAAAGCGGATGCGTGGATGGCTATGGTAAGAATCACCCCCCCTTTCCGACAACACTTGGCTGAAGATACTTAAAAACTCTAAATAATCTCACACTTCCTGTCCAGTTCAGGGTTGGTTATGTGGGGTATTTAGATGATGCCATCATTTTTAAAAGACGTAACAGAAGAAAAAAAGGTTCTGTTCATCTCAGTTTGGCAGCTTTTGACTTCACAGCATGTTTTTTATAATTCACTCTGTCACTTAACACAAATGAAGGCAATATTTCAGACCTCCAGTCAGGTTGTTTGTCTCTCCGTGCTCTTTGTTCTGTTATCAAATGTTTTAAATACTTTTTAAATTATATTAAATAGCGAAACGTGCTAATTGTCTGGGTTGAAGCCCCCTGAGTCTCGGGAAGTAATCAACACGTTTTATTTGAAGCCTGCTGGGTGGCGAGGGTGGAACAATATGTCACTGTGACAACTGGCTCATTTTTGTGCTTGTAAAAATAGAGACGGAGCATAAAGATTCCTTCAGTTTCCTGAGATCTAACAACCTGAAATCAGAGCTGGGCCATGTGGTGTTTTATTAACAGGAAGGACAAAAATGTTCTCAGTTAAACATTAACCTGAGTTCAGGTAACAGATAACCCATTGTATGAAGAAAACAAGAATTCAGATAAGGTGACGGATAAAGTGCAGAGACACGGCTCTGCTCAGCCAATAATACGATCAAATGTTGGGACAGAGGCTAAATCAGACTGAAAAATAGCATCATTCCAGACGGGTTGGTGATGAGCATGTGAGGGGCGTCATGATAATGCTGCATGAAATTCTATTTCTCATACAGCATTCATGCTAACGTGACGAATGTAACCACATGAGTAAACTGTCATTTAACCTGAACCTGTCCGCGCTGGAACTTAAAAGAAGGAAGCCAGGCATCGATTCTGTGCAGAAACGCTGGTAAATGTGTGTAACCTTTAACCCCCACGACAAACTTTATCAATTAATACAGTCTGACACTGCTGCCTGAAACAGAACTGACAAATTCGTGTGATTGAAATAATGAATTTTTAATCAATACATATGTGCGTACACAGTTATTCACCAACCAGCACCCGAAGCCTGAAGTAGAAACACTACAATTCACTGTTTAACACGTGTTGTTAGGTTGTTGTGATTTGGACATTAGAATGATTAGAAAAGTGTGACTTTTAATCAGCCCACTTTAACTTACTCTAACCCTTAAAGAGGGAACATGGTATGAACATGTCTGTCTGGTGCAGGGGTGCTGACGTTTGTGGGCGGGAGCCCTGGTGGAGGTGGCAGCCACGAGGGCCTGTTTGAGACCAACATGCTGATGAGGAGGGAGAACAGCCAAGGAGCCGTGCAAAAGGCGCAGGCAGCGGCCGTCAAGGCCCGAGCTCTGGCCATGTGATGAGGACCACATCACCCGCGGTGACCCAGGTCATCAACACGTCATCGTTATTGTCGGTCCCTCACTGTGAATGTGTTTCTACGTACGTCTTACATTTATTTCTCTTTCTGATTCGATGTGATGGGTCGAATCAGCTTATGTGTGTCCCATAATTAATTTCTGTAGACACTGATTCTGGGTCAGCTGAGCCAAACACAGATTTACTGTTCAGTCAACTCATCAGGTGCTAAAGCTACTTCAGGGTCAAAACACAGCTCTGGATTCAAAAGTGCACGTGGACATTTACCAGTAAACATTGATTTGGTGACATCTAGGATTGAGGTTTATATATAAATATACATATTTATATATATATATATTTTTGGCATTTAATTATTTGTAATTTAATATAATTTAAATATTACTATAGAATCTGAATCTTTTTAAATCCCACATTATATTCCTTATTGTTTCTAATTAGGTTCAGCTTTAACATTTGCAAGTAATTAAAGTCCTGAATAACTAAAACTCCAAGAATTAATTTACATCTGTAATTATGTTTTCTTTTTTTACAGTTTTCAGAGACAGCATAATTAATGTTTACAACCTGTAGCTACAACTTGAAAATGAGATGAGCTGCAGAAGGTAGAAAATGTTGATTAAATGTGTCTGAGTTTAAATTAAGAGCTGTTCACTTACTTCACTCACTCTGTCAAACTTAAACTGCTGATAGTTTGTCATATACAGCGAGTACAGAAGTTTAAAAGCTGTGACTTTTCAAACTGAAGTCAAACATACTGTGTGACTTTCTAGCAGGAGATGCATAAACTGGACACGAAATGTGAACTGATCTTCACCAGAGTCACAAATATAAACAGCACAATATTTCTGAGCTGCTAAAACATGGACTCTTCGTTCTCCTGCTGAACACCCATTAAACACAAAGTGATGGAGGAAAAAGTTCGAGAAAGTGTTTTTAAATAACTGAAGGAGATTGAAAGTTTCAAACTTCCTCCTGGATGTTGTGCAGGTTTGATTTATTTCTACCAAAAGTGGCTTAACCAGCTATAAAAGCTCTGTGTCACTGCCTTCTTCCACCATTACTCTGTATGTTTAATGGATGTGTTCATTAAAGACGTGACTGTTTTGTGACTGTGTGTTTTAGCAGTTTAGGAGTTTTGTCCTTTGTGGTTCCTGGCTGCTGGAACAACTTGCCCGGCCCCATTCGACTGGCTGAGAGTATCACCACCTTTAAAAAACATTTGAAAGCTCTGTTCAAAAAGTACGTTAAGTGAGTCTACCACACATACATACATTTACATAATTGTCTATACAATTCCTAACATGTTCTTTGTCTTGACGAGTTAGGCCTTATCAGGGCTCTTTGTTGTAGTATCTCAGATTTTAGGGGAACCGAATGGTAATTGCTGGTGACTTCTCTTTGTAAGTGAAGTAAAGTGAGGCAAATAATTTGTTTGTTGATGTTTGTGACACTGGTGTAGATCACATCACATTTTGTGACCAGTTGCTGCAAAAAATCCGGAAATTCCAACTTATTTTTTTACTTGCTTCTTCTTGGAACTCGACCCTGTAATAAAATAAATAGAGGGTCACCTGTACAGATTGTACCAGCATAGTTTCTAGGAAATTAGGCAATAACAGAATCATCAACCATATTTAGCACCGTTTTAACTGACTTTAACCTTCATGTTACCAGATCAGCACTTACTGGGTTTCCTGCCTTAGTTAAATGACACACTTGTCCTCCTTTTGGTGCTCCATTATTAAAATCGGAATGATTTACTGTAAGTTAGCGAGATGTCAGAGGGGTGTAGACGCCCGCTGAAGACTACGTGAGCAGTATCTTTTGTTGTTGTTTTTCACTCAGTGCCGTTACAGCTCAGTCTGATCACAGATTAGCAGGAACATCCTCCTCAGTGCCAACCACTCAGTGCCAAGTGGCTGCAGCTGATCCAGAAACAGTGGATGATCATCGGAGAGGTCGGAAATAGGGAGGGCGGGAGAGTGGGGGGGTGAACAGCAGAGGGGGCTGGAAGTGCCTGCAGTGTCGCAGGCTGGAGTAATGAGTGCAATTTCTGTTTTAGAGGTGCAATTTGATAATAACGTGCAATTTCTGCCTGAAAGCAAGATTCTGCCTCCAGCTGTTTGTACATTCGGAAATGAGGAGCTGGAAGCTTTGTCTGCTAAAGAGGCTTTTTGGGGTCGGAGGAGTCTTTGTGTCAAGTGAAAGTCTGAACTTGAAGGTTTCATTCCAGAAATATGTTTGATTGTCAGATTGATTTTCGTGTATTTGCAGCAGAAGTCTTAAAATTATTGTGATATTTATCAGGAATCCAATAATGTGCTTTAGCTTAATGTCAGAATTCCTTTATGAAAACAAGACTTGATGATTTCTTTTCATGCATTTGTTTGAGTTTTTGTAATAAAACTCTTTTCTTCACCTGGCACAGAGAGACAAAAATAACTCTCTTCCACTTTATTTTTCTTTCACGTCTCTGATATTTCGTGTTTGTGTATAAACATTTCCTGCTCAGAAAATAAAAAAAAGAGGTGAAAACATCACTGTTAATGTAACCGAGCTTGTGAGGAGCTTTGAGTATCACATAATCCGTGCGTGCGTCGTGTCTGCTGGGAATCACTGTCTGTGTAATGAGACGTGTGGTGTGTAGACGTCCAGTGCATATGTGGTGGTGTAGTTATGGGTTAGTGGGTGGGGTGGCGGGTTTAATGAGAGATGGAGTTATATGTCAGTTATGTGACCGTCTGACGTTGATTTAAGATGTGTTTTTGGGGGGCTGATCTCTTCCCCACTGACCAGTTTGACAGCGATGTTGAATCCATCCAAACTGATGGAGGCATCTAACACCTTTTAATTGGCTCTGAGATCTGAGACACCAATGAATGGTAAGTTGGGGTTGTCATGTTTACTACACTGTTCTTACCAGATGTGACTATGTTGATTTTTTTTAAAACATTGTGTAGCTGGCTGATCCAGCGTTTCCAGAAAACATCGTGGATCACAAAACCCTTTAAAACGCACCTTAAAATCTCAACTTGAAATGTTGCCATTTGATATTAACATCAGCAGTAGTGTCGTTGAACACCCGTGTGACTGACATCTTGTTAGCTGTGAAGAGTCTGGAAGGTGTGGTTGAAATCTGCCCTAAAACAGAATTAATATACAGTATTTCCTTTCATCAGACAGCTAATCAACATGCTTCAGGTGTTATGACTACTGTAAAATCAAACACATCCGCCGACCACAAGAGACAACTGTGCAGAAACAATCTTAGATTAGATACAAAAGAGCTGAATATATCTTACTGATAAACAATGGGCTCTTTTTTTAGTAGGTTATCCAGCTGTTAATGTCCACAAATGTTAACCATATAATCCGAGATTGTCGAAAAGAGATGAAAGAGAATAAATATAAGATGTGTTAGATGCATGCAAATTGAATTTTAGCCTAAAGGATTAATTTAATACATGTATTTGCATGAAGCTGTACTAAATGAAAGAAAATGAGCATATTTTCTAAAATGTCAAACTATTCCTTTCGAGAAGCAGTCTGGTTTTTATGTCGTCTTTAACCAGGCCAGATGGAGGGCTGATATTTGGACACAACAGACTACTACAGTAACAGCCCCAGGCTTTTTGGTAAGCTACCGTTAGCTTAATAACCACTGGATCTATAAAACGGGCATCAGTCCCTTATTTGACTTGATAATATATCAATGGAATGTCACACTGAGGTGTTGGGTGTTGTATTGTCCAAACCATTAAATCCCTTGAGACACATTGGTGATTTGGAATATTGGGCTATAGAAACTAGAGGTATCTCCTTGCGGTTGTTTGCCTCTTACAAACCGCCAAGTAGTCATCGCCTTGCACGTCTGTCCAGACTCATATTCTAATCAATTCATCAATAACACCAGGACATTTGAGTCCGATGTAATGAAATTCCCTTTTGGCATTTCTGAGATTATTGTGCTGGAGACATGGGACAGAGCTGACATCACAGTGACTTTGACCTGTGACCTTTGACTGCCAAAATCTAAAAAATTCAGGGAGGAGATTTGACCAAAATTCTGTTTTAGAGGTGATTTCATACAACCCAAGTTTTTTTTACATTTTTTTTATAAAGGCTGTCTTTTTTTATTCTTCTTCATTCAGGCTCTGTGACTGTTACAACTGGGGTCAGGTGATTAAACACAAGTAATACTGCAGCTTTATAATCAAATTATAAAGACGCAAATATGTATTCTGTTCCTGAACGAATCTGAAAATGACAGTAAACATTAGTGTACTAAGTCCATTAAATCATAAACAGAGATTTGGATTGAAATCTGTATATAAAATGCACCAGTTTACTCTGCGTGTTGTGTGTGTGTGCACATTTATACACCGGACCCCAGGGTTCTGTTTTATTGTCTATTGTCATATATTGGATGTCATTTTTTGTCAAAGCCTGACCGCGGGTCGAGACAAACTGTTTACTTGTGTCACATACTTCACACACGTGTGGAGACGGACGATTATTTTGATTAGTTATTTAGTATTCATCTCTAACACTCATTCACGCAAACACCCACAGTCGAGCCACTGCCGACCTGATGTATGACACGAACAAAACCAAAATCCATTATCATAATCACCACTGTAATTAGAAAATGTGTTGAGAGCGTTCTGCGGCCCTGTAATTGTTGTTCAACAGACGACCGAGTCATAGCTGGGTATGCTGAAAAAAACAAAACCATAAAGGGAGTAACCAGTGCCTGAACAAAAATCTTCTACTGTGCTTTGAAAACTTTAAATACTGTTTTACTAACTTTTGCTTAAGTGTTGCTAGTTGTCCCTTCTCTGGTTAACGAAGAACAGTCAGAGAGGCAGTGGGGGGGTAGAGGACAGTGGCTGACCAACACACAGTATATCATAGTCTGATGACTAATGACTCACTGCAGGCCTCCGCATCTGCTTTGTCCTCGGTGTTAAACAGAAGTCAGAAATTTGAAACGTATAGAAAACAGACAGGAAAATGCTAAATGTAATGTAAATGTGGATTTTAAGCAACACATTTGGGAAAAGAGATTTTTAATAGGAGAAGGAAAAGAGAAACCAGTAAAGGTCCCACATTATTTAGTGTTATTTTAGAATATTTGGAAAGATGCTAATGCTAATGTTACAAAAATACATATTCACTTTCACATTATTATGATTGTGTTAATCACTGTGAGGACAGAAAGATTTACCCAGCACTGAGGGTTGAAGGAACCCAGAGTCGATGACCAGTTATGGATGTTTGATGTCAGCTTGTCATATTAAAAAAATGTTGACATTTCACTAGCAGCCAGCTTATAAGAGCTGACATCAGGCTTTGGGCCTGTTACTAAGCGCCGCACTGACACCAAACGTCACAAAGTAACATGTAACATCACAACATGGCCCGCGATGCTTCCTGTGGAGATATAACCACATATCAGCAGACAGAGTCTGTGGGGTGTGTTACTGTACCCAAACTCAAATCCAGTTACCAAAACACACCCTCGCTTGTGAGTTTACAATATGTTAAAGACAATCAAGATCAAAGGTTCACAGGGGCCATAAACGAGGGACTAATGGACAGCAGAGTGGAGTTTTTATCAAAGTCAAGTCAGATGTTGTACCAGTGTGCAGCCTCCTGATCATGCCTGGTAAAATGATTCTAGGTAATGTAGGACCTTTTAACAAATGTATGTTTCACTCGGGGCTCGGTCCCTGTTTTGGCACCTTTAAACACTGTAAGCTGAGACCTGTTTATGTCACAAAGCCATAATGTCACTCGTGTTGTTTCTGATCAATTTACTGCAAAAAAAACAGCATTTGTTATTTTTAGGAAGAAAAATAAAGGAAATGCATGAAACTCTACCAGATTACGAGCCTTTTTTCCCTCACGCCGTGCAGACGTGCGAGAACCTGCCGCGAGGCACGAAACACTCGCACACAACCACAAATCTGCACACAGTCAGACATATGCAGGGATTTTGAACTCTGATCACTCATCTCGGCAGGTGTAGCGATTATTTGTGGAGCTTGGCTGTCAGAAACCTCCCCTCTTTGCCTCCCCCTGCTCTGTCCTTCCCTCCCCCCACCCACTCCCTGCTCCGCTGTCACTAAAATAGCTTTAAGGTATGTTTAGGTTGGACTTTAACCCCTCTGCCTATTTCATCTCCTTGGCAACCGGCCAGAGTTCCCTTAATTTGTATCATCTCAATCCCAAGTGCTGCTGCAGTTTTGCCTGTTTGCCCCTAATCATAGAGCCTGTTGCCATGGTAAAGTATTTAAATATGCTCTGCAGACATTCTTCACCTAACACACCAGAAGTGGCAGGTATGTGTGTGCGCGCATGTTTTCTTTTGTTCCTACACTAAAACTGAATTCCTTCGTCCCCTAATCTCATGGTTCATATCGGACTCTCTTGTTTTTTAAATTTCATTTTCTAAGCGTATGATTTCCATCGCTCTCCTCCCGCTATTCTTTCTATCTAATTCCACAGGGATGCATCTCCTGTTTTCTATTTCACACTTTCCTTAAAGAGAGAAGGGCTTTGTCTCTTATCTTATCAGTGAGGCTTCACGGCTCCCAAACGCTTTGGCCATGTTTAGAGAGGAAGTGCACACAGCATACTGATAAGAGAGGCCTGGCACTAGAGGGACACAGTTGCTGTCATGCAACTGTAAGAAATAAAAGCAGCATGAAGATGGAAAAAAGGGACATCGGAAACACAAAGCCAGCATGGATTTTGTCTGGTTTTAATTGCTCTGGGTTCACACCGCTCGCAGTGGCACATTTGGGAGTTTCTGTAGCCTGTGTGCGCTTGGGTGTAAATATGCATGCAGCAGTGCGTTGGGGGAGGTATATAATAGGTGTATTCATCTGATAAATAAAAATTTCAGCAGCTCTTAGCTGCCGCAGCTAAAAGATGAGTGGAGGAAGACAACGAGACCCGAGCTTAAAAGAAACACGATTCTGGCTTCACTGGAGAGTTTTATTGTCCTGTGTAGGTTTAAATGCTTTTTTAAAATATTCTCCCAGGAAGCGAGTTGTGATCATCCTCTGTCACATACAAGTTAAAAGTGAAGCTTCACTTTGTAGATATTATATTGAAAATACTTGAATGTGGCCCAGTGGTTAGCACACTAACCATAGAACTGGTAAAATAATGCTCACAACCTTTGTGGCCTTCTCTCTTCTCCATATTTTCAAGGCTGATTACCAAAGGGACAAAGAAATAATTAATTATGAAGTATGGTGCAGATCAATGTAATCATAAGATAACGTATGGATGCTTTAGGTTTATAGGTTTTTTTATGTATTTCTTTACAGCTGTTTATATTTTGCACATAGTTCTGTAAGGTTTTAAATGTCACAATGTAAAGTGCCTTGAGATGACTTTTGTTTTGGTGCTGCATGAATAAACTGAATTAAATCGAGCGTTTTACATTATCATGCTGCACTATGAGGCTCTATAGTTAAATAAAATACATAATGTCACGTGACTGACGTGAATCGTTATTGAATATTTCTTTCTTTTTGAATGAGTAGAAAATATAAAACACTACATGTAAAAACATATTTTACAAGATGGTTTCAGTAATTAGAAATTTAAGGCGTCACTTTTGCTATGGGAAGACGTTATTGACTCAAAGTATAACCGTACTCTTACCTTTTTAGGCTTAATATTAATAACTAACATCATACCTTAAAGTATTCAGAAGATTCATCTTACTGGTCCTCACCTGCACTGTGCGCTGTTTGTCTGCTGTTCTTTTTGATCTCCTCTGTCCACTCACCCAGACAGATGACTGCCCAGCATGAGACACACACAGTGATATTTGACAAATAAAACGTTTATAGGTTTTTCAGAAAGTGGGCAATAATTGTTTAAACAAATTTAGGCAGGTGCATAAGTTTGGACACCGTTGTCATTTTATTGATACCAAAACCTTTAGAAATAATTATTGAAACTTAAATTGGCTTGGTGAGCTCAGTGACCCCTGTCCTCCATACACAGGTGAATCCAATTATGAGAAAAAGCACTTAAGGGGGAGCAATTGTAAGTTTCCCTCTTCTTTATATATTCTCTGAAGAGTAGCAACATGGGGGTCTCACAACAACTCTCAAATGACTTGAAAACAAAGATGTTCACCATCATGGTTTAGGGGAAGGATACAGAAAGCTGTCTCAGAGACTGTTTCCACAGTTAGGAACATACTGAGGAAATGGAAGACCACAGGCACAGTTCAAGTTAAGGCTCGAAGTGGAAGACGAAGAAAAATCTCAATTAGAGTCAACCCACAGACCAGCACCAGACCTACAACATCATCTTGCTGCAGACGGAGTCACTGTGCATCTTGTCAAAGTTGAGGGACGCATGGATTCTACTCAATATCAGCAGATTCTGGAGACCAATGCGCCAGGGCTGGATCTACAAGACAATGACCCTAAACACTGCTCAAAAACTACGAAGGCAATAATGCAGAGGAACACGTACAGTCCCCAGACCTAAATATCATTGAAAATCTGTGGTGTGAGTTAAAGAGAGCTGTCCATGCCCGGAAGCCATCAAACCTGAATGAACTAGAGATGTTTTGATGCCAGAATCCAAACTCTCATTGGAAGCTATAGGAAGCGTTTAGAGGCTGTCATTTCTGCAAAAAGAGGATCTACTACATATTGAGTTAATTTATTTTTTGTGGTGCCCAAAGCTATGCACCTGCCTAATTTTGTTTAAACAATTACTGCACACTTTCTGTAAATTCTATAAACGTTGTTTCACTTAACAAATATCACTGTGTGCGTCTCCTACATGATATACTTCATTGAAAAAGGAAGTAAGGAAAATCATAAAGATTGACAAGGTTGGCCAAACGTTCGCACCCCACTGTGTGTGTGTGTGTGTGTGTGTGTGTGTGTGTATATATATACTGCCTTGAGATGACTTGTTGTGATTTTACACTATATAAATGAACTGCATTCAAATAATTCCACAATACATGAATACAATAATTGTGATAAGTAAGAGATAAATGTGTACATGTAGAGGAAAAAGCTGTAACCTTACAAATTTCAGTTGGGGGAACAAACATGCAGTGTAATGTTGGAGAATAACTGTGTTACTGCAGCTTTTTGATTTATAAAGTATAATTAAAAATAATCCAAATTTAAAACCCCATATGATCCATATGTTCATTTTTGTACCTGATTAACTCAAATCTTTATTACAGTTCTCCCTCAGGCTACTCATCACGGCACAACTTGATTTTAAGTCCAGGACACATTAATTTTATGGTTATATTTTAACGTTTCAGCATGTGACCACCTTCTCCCTGCAGGCACAAAAAAGAGAGAGAAGAGAAGGGGGGAAGGGGAGAGACAGGCGTGCACCAGGGGATGTGAAGACATGATCTACATATTCAACATTTTGAGTCCCATCAAGGAAAAATCCACACTTTGATGCTCAAATACATTTTATCCATCTGTGGCGTTGACTGGATTCCAGCAGCTATTTTGTGATACACGTTGGGATGGACTTTGTTGTTTTTGTTCAATAGCTTAAAGGTGTTTAAACTTAAGTATTCTGCCTCAGGTTACGGTGTAGGTGGAGACATTGAAAGCAGTTTAAACAGGTCTCCAGTTGGGAAAATGTAAGAACTACACAGATTCTGCGTGTGTTGTAGCTGCTTTGAATTTCTGATTACTCAAGGTGATTTTTGGTGCACAAACTAGTAAACGTGCTTCTAGTATAAAGTAGATCTTAGTAGATCTTATTTTAGCCCTTTTCAAGCAGAGCAAGTTTTCCTTTGTCAGCATAAATCAGGGTCTAAATGTAGTTTTTGGGCTGTAGTTGCAGACCATCTCAAAGTACTATATAATCTAGAAAACAGTTAGCAAAATGAATAGATACAGGAATTAAATGCAGAAACAGAATGAGCAAATAAAAATACCATTCGCACATGTTTTATCACAACGTGTGACGAAGGTGAACATCAGACAAATCGCTCTGATAACGCATTAAATAAGACAAAGGCTGCATTCAGGTATAGCTTCATACAGCCGTTGTCATTCATTTTAATGAAGGCTGAGTTTAACAACGTGGGGCCTGGTGTTCCAACAAAAGCTTTTTAAACTATCCTACCCTAAACCTAACCCTGAAGTACTGGGTTAGGGTTAGAAAAAAAGATTTTGTTTTGGTGCAAATTTAATGCAGACTGTGAGATGATATTTTTATCCACAGTCTCTCTCTGACTCTAACCCACTGCTGTGACGTCTGATCCCAACAGTAAAACACGTTAACCTAGCTAAACTCAAATGTCTGCTTTTTGAAATGTAACATCAGATATTCTAGACAAAATGTAATTAGCCACAACGAATATTATGGAACCACCTAACCTGGCTGCACACTTTGAAACACAAGATTAGTTTTTTGTACACATATTAAGTGAAGAAATCAAAGTAAATGAAGCAACTATTAAGATCTTTCTTATGGATTTTATTACCAACACTGATGCTTCTGGTAATTAGTTTAGTAAATTAATTTGACCATCTTAGTACTTTATCTAAAGCCCAGTTACTGGAATTGGTCATAAACCAAATTACTGGACAAGTTAAAACTTTGATGTGATGATGGCAACAGGATCACTGGGATTCATCCTCTGGGGGGCGTGGACATGTGAAAGTTGAAATCCTTCCAACAGATGTTGAGATGTAGAGACTGCCTGTTCCTGACAGACCAGGAGTTATCAGTGTGGACTTTTTAGTAGTAAGCATGTTTAGTACAATTGCTATAAAAGTGTACACCATAAAATCTGTGTGTTTTTTCTACTGTGCTATTTGTCCCCTTCGTGTTTCTTTTTTTGGCATGTTTTTCACACGTTAATTATTCAGATCATCATTCAGTTAATCACCTGCATGCTGCAAGTTTATTTATTTAAATTTGCACTGTAGCATGAAATTTGAGGCTTTTTGGTTTTGTCTAGTTATGTGCTTTTTGTCTTTTTGTTCCTCTTCTGGGCACGAGCTCCATTTAAGGAGAGAAGTAGGTCAAGCAGCTGCTCAATTATGCTTAATTTTAGATCTGCACCGCCCAGTTTAACTAGTTGTTAATTAGGTTATCTCCACCTTCTTCATTCACTGCTCCCTGTGGCTGCCAAGCTCCGTCGAGACTCAAATCTCACTTAAATCTACTTTTAGTCCATCAATAGTCTTTTATTGTGATAAATTTTGCTGTTTTGTTGTTTTTTTTTCGTCTGCAACCTCCTCCATCACTTCTCAATCGGATCAGATCTCCGGCCTTTTGTTGAGAACTGTTTTTATTCTCTCTCTGATCCCCACACATGCCCTGCCATGTTTGATCTCCTTCCATCTTGTGCACGATGCTTCCCTTTCTCGCGTCCCTCTTTCATCCCTGTGTGGCTCAGGGATGGAGAATGACAATAGCAGTAAGTGGGTGTGGAAGTGGCTGCAGGACGCGGAGACTGAGTAGGAAATGAAATGAATGGTGGTGTTAATATTTTGCTAAGATCTCACTAGACTGTTTCATTAAACAACTAAATCTGAATTAGCCAAAACTGCTTCCCATCACTCTCCGGCCTCCCTAACCTGCCTGCTTCACTCAGCTTATTTATTCCTAGATTTAAAAGTTGGTCATGAACAGTTTCAGGCTCGGTCATTTCCTATAACAGCTGTGTAATAAATGTAAACACAAGTAATAATGTATGTAATATTTTTAATGGTGGATTAATTCACATTTGGTGCTCTAGTGAATATTTGGGGCAGCAGGAGAAGAGTGTGTGACAGAACATGCTGCCCAGAGGAATAAGGTATGTTTAAGCCATTGTTGGTTTTGGTCTGTTCACAGGATTTAAATGACGTCTCCGGTCCTTCCTTCGCCCTTTGTTCACAGACACAGTTGAGCTCTTCTCCGTTTTGTATTTTCAGAAAAACAATCACAAACTGTAATGTTCACACACTCTCATGCGATCAGCTGTATTTTGTCTGCACAGCTTCACATAGAGGCAAAATAAATGTTTATGCCAGAATGTCGGTGATTCATATTCTGTGCAGGTTTGTGTCAACACGATTGGAAACCTGAGGTTTCTGTACACGGGAAAGTTCAGAGGCCCGGCTTTACGAAGCAGATGGACGCTCAAATTCCACCAGCTCAGCGTTGAAAAAAGGATGGTGATGTGAGGGGAGGAAAGGATGGGGGAGGGAAGATATGGAAAGGCAAAAAGGAGGGGAGGTGGTGGTGGTGGTGGTGGGGGGGTCTTTTAAGCTTGGTTTTAATCTGGAGCAGAATGAGAGGGAGGAAAAGAGCGACTGGTCTGTGAGTGTGTATTACACCACAGAGAGGTCACCGCACTGCCTGGGGGGGCGAGGGTGAGGAAAAGAAGGAGAGGAGGAGTAGAAGGAGGAGACGAACGACAAGGTGTCAGGTGAGGAGGGATGATGAAGTGAGCAGAAGAGCAGAGGCTACAGACAGCGAGTGTGTGTGCGCACCTGTGTGTGTGTGTGTGTGTGTGTGAGGAGGTTTTCGAATCGACGTCCCTCCGTGTCATCCTCACCCTCCTCCCGGTGACGCGGCAGCACTCAGGGCAGCTTTTGCTGACTCGCCACTAACTCATCGCACAACCAGGAATGAGGGACACACTGACCCCACCTCACCACCTCCCCCCACCCCACGCCCACTGAGAAGGTTGGTACCGCTCACCCCCGCTGGTCCAAGATCTTGCTAATTGGGATCAAAGGGACACCCGTGTGGCAGAGCAGGTGCAAAACAGTGGGGGGTGTCGCCTCCATGTGGCCACTTAAAGGAACTGCAACTCAACAATACAGGAGAGACGATCAGAATCCGTTTTACTTTTACTATTCAAATCCAGGACTTAAGGCGCAAAAAGTTTCATATGAGGATCGTCGGTGAGAGCTCACACACTGCTGTGGAAATGATTCATATCAAACAATCTTGACATATGGCACAGGACACAGGTGGAACATTCACAAAAGATAAAACAACTAATCAATGAAACTTCAAAGGCCTTGAGTAAGATTTTCATTAGCTCCTGATATTATCTAAGAACACACACACACACACACACTCCGGGTGCGGGTCAGCTCACAGCCAGCCGTTGGATGAGAAGTCTTGTCTCAGCTGCTGGATCTCAGGCTCTGTGAGCGGCTGGAGAGGCGATCGACAGGCGCCGCCATGGAAACCGAACCACTCCATTGCCTGTTTGAGGGCGGGAACTCCCAGCTTCCGGGTCACCTAGCAACGCAGAGCACGCCCGTCAGTCTCCACCATATATCCATCAGCCCCCCCGCAACGAAAGAGAAATTGCTGCATGGTTTCAAGGTTCCATCAATAACACACTTGAAGTCCGTCACGTTTGGTATTTGTATTCGATATCTGCTGCTGAACTCCATCTGGTCGGAGCGAAGTTGATTCCTCCTGATGCAGCGTGTGGAGGTGTTTGTGCTGCAAAGGCAGCAACATTTACCACACCTCAATAGATAATATTTGTCGCCTGAGGCTAATAATGCAGAACTGACTCCTTGTACAAACCTGAAAGTCTGATTTAGTTTTATATGCTGCAATTTTTTTTCCTTTGAGTGAACTGTTTTCACTTCCTCCTTTAACATAGTAAGATATTAACTTTTCTACTGGAGGAAATCTCCCATTTAAGCATTTAATGGTTCATTTCCTGTGTGAGGTTCCTAACTTTTGAACACTGCTTGAACAAAATAAATGATTTTGCAGTACTTTACTTTACTTTGCTTGGCAGACGCTTTTTATCCAAAGCGACTTACATGGAGCTAGCGCTGGGTGTCTGGCTCAGGGACACACCTGGTAGGGGATGGATTAGGAGTCAGACGGGATTCGAACCTGCGACCTCCTACTTCCCAGTCTGACGCTTAACCCATTGAGCTACCAGGCCGCAGTATTTTTACATTAGTAAAACATTAGTTTAGACCATGTTTTACAGTCACTGTTCAGTCACATATGAAAAATCAAAATCTTTAAGAGAGCAAATGTTAGTAGTGTTTTTTCTTCCCTCGCTGACATTTAATGTAACCATTGAGGCTCTGCCTTGAAGGAATGTGACTGAACCCTTCAGTCTGTCACTGTTTGTGGGAGTCGGTGTCTGCGATACGGTGGACAGAAGAGTCCACAGCGCAACAGATGGTACGCACGGCGGTGTTGGGCTCGATCAGACGCTGCTGCAGGACTCTGGCTTCCTCCCAGCGACCGGACAAACACAGACGCTCCAACTCACACAGCTCTCTGCCCAGCACATTAGCCAGCGCGCACACTCCGCCAACTGCACC
The DNA here is from genome assembly GCA_032270685.1 of Microctenopoma stevenorrisi. Classification (NCBI taxonomy): domain Eukaryota; kingdom Metazoa; phylum Chordata; class Actinopteri; order Anabantiformes; family Anabantidae; genus Microctenopoma; species Microctenopoma stevenorrisi. Next base: position 1,590,047 of record JAUMTR010000001.1, read on the forward strand.
TACAGACGCGCACAGAGACACACACCAACGTTAAACTAACAAGTATGATTCAATACCATGCAGTGTGTTTAGTAACTTTTACAGTTTGTCCGAATAACTCAAGTCCCCCAAACTATTTAAGGGCTGGTTTGCTGTGTGCAACCGTTCAATGCAGCATTTACCGTGTTCAGAAGCCTAAATGCTCCATCTTCTCATCGTACACAGAGCACTGAGACATTAGCATGCCCCACAGCAAAGTACAAGAAGCACTTGAGTTTGATCCAAGAGGTCAGAGAATTTCCTGAGCCGACAGAGGCCCGTTTACTGTAATTCATTCCTTCACCTGACAGCGTGCAAACAGATTTAAGCATTAAGATAAAACACAACAGTGAAGAAGTGAGCTATGTTTTTAAGCTGAACATTCATCCTCCTGAAACAAAACCATCCGTCATTCCTCTGCTTTCACGTCTCAGTTGTCAACACAGACACATAAATGATTTACTGTCAACATGCAGGAAGTTTTCAGATAAGAATCTGTCCTGTTTTTTTTTTTCTTTCTTCACGTATCATTGTATTTTTTACACATGCGTTATTTTCCCGGGCGACAGGATATCATGGCCTTTCATCGTGACATCTCATTGTCTGCATGTGGTGGGGGAGAAAAGCAGAGAACGAGCCTCCGTCCACGGCCTTGGACTTGTTGTTGCGGACAGACCAGTCAGCGGCTGCTGATGGGCAGATTTTCTGTTGTATTTATATTTCTGTGGCCTGTCAAAGCTCACATCTCACAGCTGACAGCAGCTTACCTATAGCTGCTGATCGACAGGCGTGCAGCCCTGTCTCCTCGCCGCACTGTGAGTGACAGCTCATGTACAGAGACATAAAAGGTTGGACTGAAATAGACTGAAATAGACGGCAAAAAACGACTGGAGACGTCCAGAAAATTGCACACTGACGCAAAGTTTCTAAGATACAGTCGAGTGAAATGGACCATTGCTACTAACTTCAACCTGCACATGAAAATGAAAACATTCACACTGATTAATTTAACTAGCACATGGTAGGAAGGACATTTAACAATGAAGTGGCTGATGTACAGTTTTCCTGTTTAATTCAATTAAGTTTATTTAAAGTCGTGTCACGGCCCTAAGACCGTACAGAATATATAAATATATACAGAATAATGTAGAAAACCCAACAGTCCCACATGAGCAGCCATAGGAAACAGTGGAGAGGAAAACTCTTGTCTGTGATTAGACTGTAGGCATTAAAATCATAACTATATTAATTTAAGAGCTTATTCTTAATATTTTTACTTTTGAGCTTTAGAAAAAGTCTGTTTTTAGCAGCAAATACATGTGATGGTATAGTTTTCAGTAAAGCTCACAGTAAACATGATAAAAAATGCACTGTGACAATGTATGATTTAGCACCTTGGGTTTTGCCATATTTCTGTCACATAAAATAGGATCCATGTGAGAACAGATATATGTTGTATATGTCATCTTTCCACCGAGGAAACATTAGAGCTAAACTAGGTCTGCTGATACCTGAGTACATGTGGACAAGCAGCGTAGGTTTTCCATCAAAGCTTTTTGTCATGAGGCCCTACGAGTGTGTGAGTGACAGTTAGACCCCTCTGCATCAATGTGGGGGGTGTGGGAAGCCTGATTTTGGACATCAGAAGTCAAACACGCACTCATAGCATGCACACATTATCATATCTATCACTAAGTAGCACCTTGCGCTGCATTAGCTGTGTCAGTCAGTCAGTCAGTCACACATACGCGCAGCCAATTACTCCCATATTTCAGTTCTGGAGATGAGAACATGTCAGGGAGCAAAGATCAGAGAGCTGTGGGAGTGTGGGAATGTTTCTCCAAGAGTGACATGACTGAAGGTAGAAAACATGGTGGCCGCGCTACTAAGAGGACACCTGTTCAAAGTCTTAATAACATCTGGACTCCTCCCCCCGCAAAACGTACGACTAACTGGTCGAAGCAGCAGGTTTATAAACCCTATGGAGTCGTCAGGTCGGTGAGTCGTCGCCTGTGAGTCGGTGAGTCGTCACCTGTGGGTCGGTGAGTCGTCACCTGTGTGTTGTCCTTCCCACCTTTGTGGTCACAACGACATACCTGAGTGTGAACGGTTCAGTTGAATGAACTGCTGATAGAGTATGCCTTACAATGACATAATGGAGGGTGGAGGGCGAATGTATTCAAGAAACTCAAACATGTCCAGTTGCTAAGACTTTTAGAGGCGACTGTGTGTGGGTGTACTGTGTGTTCAGGGCATGTTTTGGACACGCAGCCTTCAGAGAGCCTAACAAGAAGTAATCCCAGAATACAAGGGCTTGTGGATAGGAAGAAGGGAATGCTGACATCTGCTAGAGAGGAATTTCTAGTGAAAAACCAAAGAAAAAGTTAATTAGAAAAGACTCGTGTCGAGCTCTCTTTACACTCATGATTGTGCAGCAGGGACCCAAACTGAGTGATGTTCAAAAAGACAATTTCTTCACTTTGGTTTTGGATAAAAAGAAAACAAACAGTAGGGGAGGCTGCAGCCTGGGGCACATGAAGGCAACCAACCTCTCCCTGTGAGGAACAACCATACTGTTAGTACTGTTTTAGGCTTCTTACCAACACAATAGGCAGCCATGAGAAACCCCGCTGAGCCTGCCAACACCTGGAAATCCTGCGATTTGGTTTTGTGAACAATCAGGCCGATCCGTGTGATCTGAGGAGAGGGCAAAACAAGAGAAACAAAGAGAGAGGAAAGTAAGAAATTGGATTCCTTTAATGTCATCACTCCTCCCCGCTGTCCGAACTAATATCTGGTGTACTTTCTGTTATCTCAGGGGAAACTGTCACGAGAGACAATGACAAAGCCAACAGCTCACAGAGTAAACAAATCCCTCAAATTGAGATGAGCATCGACTCTTCAGAGAGAGCAGGTTTTTGAGGGAGGGGACCGTTCAACATCCTGAGCAGGAGGAGGAGGAGAACAGACAAGTCCCAAGTGAGGGATCTTCAAAAGAGGGGGAGGATGGGAGAGGCTTATGAATAATTGATGAGATTCCTATTTTGTTGTCTTTAATTCAACTATCCTTTGTCAATCTGGACGTGAAGTGGCAAATCCAAATAAAGCCGACAAGTTCAAAGGGAGACTAAGACGACTCGACGAATGCTCTGAAACATCCGCAGGGAAAACCTGCAGCCCTTGGTTTCAGCCTCCGTCACGTCAGTGCGGAGGGTCTATTTTTAAGCATTGGTTGTCGATCAGTCTGCTCATGTCAGTCAGACTGCAACTGATCAGGTTAGAGCAGCTCCTGCTGGTTTCCTGAAAGCAGGAGAGTCCCGGATCTTTAAACACCTCCTCAAAGGAGGAGGCTCCTGCGTCCATGTGACAGAAGTCACTCATTAACTTTTACTTTTTGAGTCTGGGAGGGGCACGTGATGGAGGCAGAGGTCTGTGCAGACACATTTATGCTACATGATTTAACAATATTATCTCCCTGCTGAAATGCCACATTTGATTTATCAGAATCTTCTCACCGAAGATTACAAACACACGTTTTTAAGAATTCATGTGGTTTAATCTCCAGATCTGTTGATGACAACAAACATAAGTAAAATTATCACCCTGTAAAAGTGGAGTTAGAGGCAGAGCTGTCTTTAATAAAGTGAGTGTACAGCACATGTATGTTATTAATTAAATAAAACACATCAGAAAATCACATTTAATTGTTACATTAAGAACGTGGAGGCACTATATTTAAATTCATTAAGCTTGTCGTTTTAATTACATTGCGTTTTGGTAACAACTGACAAAAAAAATTAGCAGTGTTTGTGTGTCTGCATCATGTTATATTAAAGTGTTCACAACTACGTTTCCAGGTGTGAGCTGCTGAGACATAACTATAAATAGCAGGTGTAATTATTCCAATTAGGGAGTGAGAGAGAAAACTGTTTGGACTGATCAGACAGGTTGAGTCGAGTCGTGGTGCAAAGGTGGTGCTTCACTGCACAGTGCGTGGCCGCAGGCAGGTTCAGACAGACGAAAAGGTGAGATGAAATCTGAATCATCGTTCAGGTGAGAGTTGTTAGAGAAACAAATGTCTCATTCATATGATGAGACCATTAAAAGCCCCAGCAGATGAGCGAAGACCGTAAAAGTGACAAATGTGTGGAGCAGGAGTCAAAGCTGAACCTGATGCGCCTCATGTGTTTTCACAAATGTCCGGTCTCCACCGTCACTTTACTGGTCCTCCACATCACAACATGTGCTGCACAGACGCCATCAAATAGCTGCTGAGCTCCAGAGCCCAAAATAGAAACACGTGCAAACACGTCACACTGTTTGTTTGTTTTAAAAGCAGCCCACAAAATCGCACTTTGAAGCACTAACGAGCTCAGTTTTAAAGGAAGATTCCGCCGAATCCTTTGTCAGTCACTCACCGCCACAGACGGAAAGTACGCTCGCGTTAGATCTGTACTGGTCTTATCACTTCACAGAGAAGCAAATAACCACTACATGTGCAGCGTTTGCACCTTCTGGCCTCTTGGTATGAGGAAAGTAAAAAGTAAAAAACTTTTTTCAACAGATCACATGAACTTTCAGGTCAGTTGGAGACGAATTTAAACTTAAAAATCTGTCCACACCACTGTGGTGATAACACGCCGACACATACAGAACTCAGTTCCCTCCACACCAAACAAAAAGTGACCTGCCAAATATCAGGAGCTGTAGAGAAATCTGCGTTTGCGTCTCACAGCCTGAGTAATATTTCTGTCTCCATTCCTGAAACTTGCCCACCCCCTTTCGGTTTTCTGCGTTTGGCCTCTTAACGCCTACGGCTGAGCAGGGCCACTCTGTGCTTGAACTACACCTACGCTTCTGTCTCCCAACAAGTGGACAAACATGTTATTTCCCAAATCAGAAATCCATTTGCAACTTCTCACAAACACTTCCCACACGGATGAAAAGGTATTGAGAGCTTGACAAGTGGAAACTTGCCTCCCTCCCCTCCTTAAGAAGTAACCCTGCAGTCAAGCCTGCTGGATAAAACTCATTCACTTTAATTTGAGGTTCTTTAACTGTCACCACACTTTTCTCTGCAGCAGGCAGCCGAGTGAAAATCACCTGAACACACGGGTCACAATGGTTAATGATGACGCCAGGATGCTGGTTACACACACAATGCTAATCAAGTAGCAGCAACTCAAATAAACACAATACTGACAGTAGTGCTGCGATCATTCCTGAACGTTCAGTCCAGTACCAAGTCTCTTTGGCTCGGGTTTGAATGCTCAGAGGTAGGTACAGCTGGCCACGGTGACATGTGTGTCTCTTCTTTTCTCTTTCCTCTGTCCACCCACCCGGCCTGAGCCTGCTTCTGCTGGACGTTTTTACATCATTTCTGAACACTTCCTAACTTAAAACATTAGTTTGTGTTGTGTAAACATCAAAATGATCTGAAAACACTTTTTACACCTTTTTAATTTTCTGCCCAAAAAATATTCTAAATGAGAAAATTTGTATTTCGCATTTTGAAGTTATGTTGTCAGCGGTTTATTTATTATTGATCATTTTGTAGCAGTCTATTACATTTTTTCAGGGCTGTATATATAATTGAATTGAAAATACCTTGATTTAAACATACAGTCAAGTCTGACATGAATAGCTTTTCTGTCTCAGCCTCATCTACAGTAGGTACAGTATCAAGGCATCCGTGGTTGAACATAGCTTTGCCTATGGCGCCACCACCAGGAAAAGTCTGAATCTTTTCCCCACTTAGTGGCAAACACATTACTGCTCTGTGATCCTGCTTTAAGAGACTGTGCTGGACTCAAATACTAAAATCTGAAAAAGAGCCCGGGAGAATAAAATAGTCTGCATTAACAGAAAGATTCATTTGTTTTGAGTGGAGATGTTGTTTGCCTTCATGTCATTATTACTGAATAACGTGATGTAATCAGGGTCAAACGGTGACTCGTCAGATCGTATATGCAGCAGCGTTTCTGCCTGACAGCCACAGATAATGACAGCTGAGGGTGTGTTTCTTACATCTCCTCCACTTTCTTTACAGCCCAGGATGTTTGGATGCTGAGACAGATGCACCACAGCGTCTAGCGGCAGATCCAGTGCTGTGTTGGCTGGCACATTGTATAACACCACCGGTACCGGGCTGCTGTCCGCCACCTGCAGCGGGACACGGGGAGACGAGACCTCAAACACAACACCCAGACTTCCCTTCTCCATCACTGACAAAAACTTTACCCAACTGTAGTTTCATTTGTGGGTGTGCAGCTCATTTATTATTTTTATCCTTTATTCATGGCGACAATTCATTCATTCAATGTGTTGAAACCACGGCACAGTGAGAGTTTCCTGCATGTGCAGCATTTACACGGATGACAACTGTCTGTCTGTCATGCTGGCACATATCTGCAGGAGAGCTTAAAACAGAACTGCTTGAGGATTAAGTCTTTGTTAGGATTTGAGTAGAAACTGGGGAATGTGATAAACATGTGCATGACTCTGCACTGAGACATGACCTTTGTGAAGTGCTGGATCAGAGCACGACTGTCCATCTTGCCCTTGTAGTAGCAGGGCGTTATCACGAGTACGGCGTCGGCTCCGGCTGCTGCCATCTTCTCCGTGAGCTGCACTGTGGCTCTGGTGGCTGAGCAGACAAGAGAAGAAAATAACTTTTTAAACCTTTTTAGCTGCACAACACGTCTGTCAAAACCTTTAAAAATGTGTTTCAAAGTATATATTTAAAATTTTAAAGACACCTTCTGCAGGTTTTTGAGGGAGTGGACCGTTCAACATTAGGATGGATTTTGAAATGTACAAGATTCTATGAAACTGAGGAGGATGCAGTGAACAGTTAAAACTCTGAAGCATCCTGCTGTGGAATCAACTCACGAGTTAGTGGTAGTAGTAAGTCACAACATGACCTCTGGCGTGGATGTAGCTGAATATTGTCCATTTTTTATACTACTTCATTACTGATCCCTGAACCTTTCAGATTATTGAGAGTCTACACACACACACACACAGTTGCTAAGACCTACATTCGCAGCCTGATCCAGCAATCAGCAGTTTATCTGCTGGCAGTGAGCGTCGGACAGTCCTCACCACCTCGAGCTGCTCCTTCTCTGTCAGGTATGGATATTCGCCATTTGAGCCTTGAACCACGAGACCTGCGGATTAAAACACATTTGTCTCATATCAGCATTTTATTATATTTGTCTCCAGCTCACCGTCTTTAGAATACAATGAGTTTTGGAAACTTGATGCAGTCAGGTGGGAAAGTTCTCCATCTACAGAACTTTTTAAAACTCATTAACAGCATTGTCCCAATAGTAACAGCACCAGAAGTCACAGTAGTTCCAGCCAGAACCAATAGTGACAGGAGGGCAGCAACATTTTGAAAACTGCTGTGTCTTCAAACACTGCAGCTCCTGGTGCTCCAGCATAGCAGCTGGAAACAAAGGTGAGCTTGTATTAAGAGCGGAGAGCCAGCAGAGGGCGACAGAGCACAGCGGGCCTCCTGGCGACGTCCTTGCCAGTTTGAACTTTGTCTTCTCTCGGATATCTAAGAAAATCTAATCTTATCCTGAAAAACGTTGTATTTGTTCAATCGGTTTTTTCTGTGTCTCCAGTCTGACCTTTAAATGGTATCTTGACGTATTTCTGCAGATTTTCCTCCAGTCTCTGGCGGTCCACTTCCTCCTGGGCGGTAAACGGAGTAGCAATAGGGGGGTAAATCCCGCTCAGGTCCAGTTTGGCAGCTGCAGCATGGCTGTGGGGTCGCTGACACACTGTGGAGCTTCCCCCTCTGCACAGGGGTCTCAGGCCCCGCCAAAGCCGGGCGCACAGCATTGTAGACGGGGCAGCGTGACTGAGGCTGCTCGCTGAGCCAGTGCTCGGACTCTGTGCAGCTGCTGCAAAATATAGTGAATTATTAACCGGTCTTTGTAAATATTGACCTGAATGTGTCACAAACAGCAGAAGAGTCGTAGCAGACTATTCACTTGTACTTTAACGAGTCACTGAATAACGGCCACGTTTAATACTGCGCCACGCGCCTGTTTTATTCACGGGAGACTAACAACTTTATGGTTGTGGCATTTGTCAGGAAGGTCTCTAACAGCAGTCTAAAAGTGCCTCAGTGCAAAGCTGAAAAACGAGGCTACAACAGATCTAAAGCTCCTCCCCAGAGCAAGAACTCAGCAAGCGTCACCATGAGCGAAGACCGTCCCATAATCTGTGCGGATGATCGGCTTCAATGACGTCAGCGCCGTGTACCAATTATGTTCTAGATTTTATGAAGGACGTTATAAGAATGGTTTTGAGGATATAACTACCATTGCATAAATAGAAGACTCAGGCCCTCATCGCTCCGGGTTATACTTGTGTGTTTGTGTGTGTGTGTGTGTGTGTGTTAGTGTGGATCAGATTCACTTAAAAGGAAACAGAATGTGATTTATCATCAACATGTGTCCTGCTGCCTTTAAATTCAGCAGAAATGTCAGAAACTGATTAAGAAGCCTTTCATATATACACCGGGAGTTTGGACGACCATACAATTCTAGCTCTAGTCAGTTATTTGGACTATTACTGGTTGATGAAAGCACAAATGTCATTGAGCTGAAGTTTTGGTATTTCTTTGGAACTGCCAACACAAAATTTAAATGTTTGGGAATCCCATATCTCCCAGAGTCTGTGGGTGTTGCAGTGGTTGACGATGTCCAGGTGGGTTACTGTGACAACCACATCAAGAGCGCTCAACCCAAACATGACTGGATGAGAAAAATAAGAGAGGTTGATCAGCAGCATGTGTGGCAGTGGCATGACCTTGCATGTTCGACGCGCGTCAATACCACTTCAAACCCTTCACGGAAACTTAAGGCAGCGATTGAACCAAACTGAAGGTTTGGATCCATTTCAATTCAATTCATCTTCATTTCACTCACTGTGTATTCAATGTATAATTTTATTGGTTTATATTTGCTTTTTTGCACAGATACAAATTTCTCTCTCTGTCTCTCTGCCTGTCTCTCTCTCTATCTCTCTGTCTTTAGTCCTCTCTCTCTCTGTCTGTCTGTCTCTGCCTCTCTGTCTCTCTCTCTCTCTCTCTCCCTCTAAGGTGTCAGCATCATCCAGAAGATGTTTGGCAGTGAGTGGGATGATCATAGTGGAGAAGTTAACAGTTTCAACCAGTATAGCTTTAACGGGGAAGACGTGATAGCACTGGACCTGGAGACAATGACATGGGTTGCTCCTAAGTCACGGGCTGTTGTTGTAAAACAAAAATGGGACAGTGAGAAATCTAGATTGGACTTTAATAAAAATGTTTCTCACTGAGCAAATTCCTGAGAGGCTGAAGGAGTATTTGAAATATGGGAAAGGTTATCTGCTGAGAACAGGTAGAAATTAATTTTATAGTGTTGCACAGTTTCCATACCTTTCCTCTTCTCTCTCTCTCTCTTCTCCCTCCTCTTCTGTCAGCTGCCACGCTACAGGTTTCTACCCTGACAGAGCCAAAATGTTCTGGATGAAAAAATGGAGAGGAGACTCACGAGGACGTGGACCATGGAGAGATGCTCCCCAACCATGATGGAACCTTCCAGATGAATGTTGAGCTGAACATTTCATCAGTCAGTGCTGAAGACTGGAGCCGGTACAACTGTGTGTTTCAGCTCTCTGATCTGAAGAACGACATCATCACCAAACTGGACGAAGAAGGGATCAGAACCAACTGGGGTAAGAATAAGATCAGATGTGAATGTGAGTTTTAACTTGTGTCTTGTCAGTGAAAATAATTGTGGATCAGAAACACGTGTTTCTGACATGATTATTTTTTATTTGCCGATTTTCTTGCTGAATAGTGAATTCCAGTCTTGTGATCGTCTACGTCAATGTTACAATTGTTGCTCTTAGTGTCATAGTCATCATCGTCACTGCTGGATTAACTGTTTACAAAAAGAAGAAAGGTGGGAGACTCAAAGTGGGTGGAGCCTGCTCCATCCACACAAATCTGAAGCAACAAATTTAAGACTGAGATTATTTACAATAATATAAGTTAAAAAAATGACAGTGACTTGACCTGACAACTTTTATATGATGTTTGAAGTGATGTTGTTGAAATGTTTAGCAAATTTTTTTCACATTCTTTGATATGGACTCTCAGAAAATATTTAAAAGCAAAAGATCCGTACAAATGCCCTGAATTAAAATATTTTATTATCCTGAGTGTAAGAGCCATTGTGGTGTCATTTACTTTGAACACGACATTTTATTGTGCTTTAAATAAGAAGTTTGATAAGTTACCATTGTTACAGTTCTGTGTGACATAGTTAACACAGTTTACATCTCAGGTCAAACTGCTTTTTACGTGTCTGTTTCTGTTTAATTGAACCAGTCTGTGTTGGGTTAGAAGTGAATTCACTTTACCTGCAGGATTCTTTCAAGTAAAACACTTATTTATCTGTCGGATTACAGAGAACGCTACAGAGACGTTCATGTTTAGCTGTGAACTGGACATGAAAATGTAGATCTGGCTTTGTACAACACAGGTTTTAACTAGTTCACTTTGCTTTTGCTGTTTCCTGAGTTTCATGTGTGTAAAATGTTGGTTTTGTGTAGTTTTGATCACCATATTTTGAAGAATTATGAACTCTATTCTAAATTTATCAGGAAGCCAATAGAGAGTAGCTAATGTAGGAGAAATATGATCTCTCTTGTTAATTCCAGTCAGAACTCTGGCTGCAGCATTCTGTATTAACTGGAGGCTTTTGAGTGAGTTATTGGGACATCCTATCAGTA
>JAUMTR010000001.1:1601874-1612510 GCA_032270685.1 Microctenopoma stevenorrisi
AGCTAAGCAGGGTCGGGCCTGGTTAGTACTTGGATGGGAGACCGCCTGGGAATACCAGGTGCCGTAAGCTTTTGCTTCTTGTTTTTTTCCCCCTTCTTTTTACACGTGTCAGAGGACACTGCAAAGGTCCCACACTATCACTTGGGAAAACACAGTGCAAGCATCATTTTGTGAGGCAGCAAAATCCACACAGTAGACGGCAGGCGTTCTCCTCCCATCCTCACTGCGGTCCACACAAGCGCCAGCTCCCCCCTGCATTTGCAAAGCTCTGGCAGCTACAGCAGCAGAACATTTCCATACTTACTCCTATCACAAGCTATTACAGCAGCACTTACAAAGTTTAAATTTGGTTCTACTAATGTTTTTTCTATGATTGATATTGATACATATGCAGAAGTCTTTCTCTATTTTCAGCTTTGTGTAACACAACGTTCTTTTCTTGATGCAACATTTTGTCTAGATTTGCTGATTTTGACAAAAATTAAGCATTTATTACATGACTTCACAGGCTGTAACTTGATGTCTCTTTTACTTTCACTCTTTCCATTGTCAGGAGCAACTGAGAACTCATAGTTTTCTCAGGGATTAATTAAGTATTTCTGATACTGATGATACCAAAAAACAAGACGCAGAATCGAATATGACTTAAATAAAAAAAACGTAAATAAAAATAAAATTTTACATGAAGAAACAAGATTGTCAAATGCCGTTAATTTAAATACAATTAAAGCCATCATACATTCTGACTGCAGAATAGAAAACTAGTAGATACGGACTCTGCAGTGTCTGTAACAGCGTATTACATTATATGCGAGTCATCCTCAATATATGATAAAGTCTCCTCGAATATTCTGCAGCATGTAAACTAATCTACATTTCTGGATTTCTACACTTCTGATCCCGTTACAGTCATTTTCAAGTAGCAAGCTGGAGGCTATTAATAGAAAGTTACGTCACGCCACAGCGCAGGGCGCCTCTCTCTCTCTCTCTCTGCTCAGCAGAACATCACAGTCGCTGCAGACACCATAGAGATCCACCGCGCCCTCCTTTTCTCACATGGACGGAACCATGCATCACCACGTGACCCGGGGGCCCTTGACTGAATGAGCTTCTCACACCGCATCATGGCTGCAGAAGACGCGGCTGCGCGGTCCCGAAGCGGAGCCGTGCTTCTCCGCGGATTCCCTCCGTCGCGCCTGCTGCTGCTCTCCCTCTCGCTCTGCTTCTTGCTCCCCGACCCGGCGCTCGGTTTGCTCGGCTTTCGGCCGGAGGAGACCGGGGCGGAGCTGTCCGTGGAGGACGGGGTGCTGAAAGCCACCGAGGGGACCCGTTTCATGTTGCGGGTTTACTACTCCACGTCCTCGCAGAGGCTCAACCGCACGGCGGGGACCCGCGCCAACAACGCCGCGCCCTGGATCGCCTTCATCGAAGAGCCAACTCCCGGGAGAGAGGGACAAGTTCACCCGAAACGGAACATGTGCATGGACAAGAACGCCAGGACGTCCGACATCGAGGTGTTAGGGTCTTTCAAGTCTGCTTCCAGCCAGAACTCGGTGCTCGTTGAGCTGCTGGCCAAGGATTTACGCAAGGGGGAGAAGATCAAATACTACTCCATGTGCGCCTTCGACGGCTCTAAATGGGAACATTTCCGGACGCGGGATTTTTGGGTGGCTGTGGTGGAGCGCTCTGCCCTGCCGGAGCTGTGGCTGCAGGTTCTGGTCTCAGTCCTTCTTCTCGCGCTATCTGCCCTGTTCAGTGGACTGAATCTGAGCCTGCTGGCGCTGGACCCGGTGGAGCTACAGGTCCTCCAGAACAGCGGTACCGACAAGGAGCAGAACTACGCGCGGAAAATCGAGTCCGTGCGTCGGCACGGTAACTACGTCCTGTGCACACTGCTGCTGGGAAACGCGATCATCAACGCATCGCTCGCTGTATGGATGTGTCAGATTCTCGGCATGACCTGGCTCTCCACGGTCATTTGCGCCTTCGGCATCTTCTTCATCGGGGAGATCCTTCCGCAGTCGGTGGCATCGCGGCACGGTCTGGCCATCGCCTCCAAAACCATCTGGGTGACGCGGTTACTGATGGTGCTCTCCTTCCCCATCTCATATCCCATCAGCAAACTGCTGGACCTTATGCTCAACCAGGAGATCTCAAACTTTTACACTAGAGAGAAACTCCTGGAGATGTTGCGCGTCACCGACCCGTACCACGACCTGGTCAAGGAGGAGCTTAACATCATCCAGGGCGCGCTGGAGCTGCGCACCAAAACCGTGGAGGACGTCCTCACGCCGCTGACCGACTGTTTCATGTTGGCCTCGGATGTCGTTCTGGACTTCAACACCATGTCGGAGATTATGCAAAGCGGGTACACGAGGATACCGGTGTGTGAGAACGAGAGGTCCAACATCGTGGACATCCTGTTCGTCAAGGACCTAGCGTTCGTGGATCCAGACGACTGTACCCCGCTGAAGACCATCACCCAGTTCTACAAACACCCCCTGCACTGCGTTTTCAACGACACAAAACTGGACGCCATGCTAGAGGAGTTCAAGAAAGGTGAGGGGGCAGTGGTTCACAGTTTCAAAAGCTCACGTGTTTATATGCAGCCACATTTCAAAAACAAAAATATCTGAGTATTCTGACGAGATGAGATTTTATTGTTATATGCAACTTAAAGACAGAGAAACACAGACCTGAGACACATAACAAAATAACAACAACTATATTTTATTTCTCCTCAGTTCTCTCACTTGGATGTCTGGGACTAAATTTGTGACTTTTGTTTTTAAACAAAAGCTGACTGTACAGATCATTAGAGACGCCACATACAGGAATATTTCTTATGAAACATGGAGTTTTGTGCACTCATATGATTTTAGTTCTTCTGTCAGGCTGTTCTATTCTGAACTAGTGTTGAAAAAGAAGTGTAGAAATAATGTAAAAATAAAAGTAATAATACTGATATCCCATCACATTGCAGTTTATTCAAATATAAAAACCTTAAAATTAAATGAAACATTGTTTCCTCTTTGACACTAACAGCATCCACTCAGCTGCCATTTCTCTTTCACTGTACAGTTTACAATGGGTGGGGTGCTCACCAGCCAATCACAGTCCGCCTGCTATACAGCCTTCCTGCATGTTCCGTGAGCCTGCACAGTCAGCGTTTTGTGTTGGGTTTGTGGTGAGGAAAGGAAGAGGTGGAGGTAGACAGAGAAGGACACCTTAACTAAAGCAGCCTCCATCCCCCGGAGACACCTCATGTATTCACATTTTTTATCCTGCCAAGTCATGTGAATATGTAGTCGGAGCTGTAGGGTGAGCAGCTCTCTGCAACAACACTGTCAGAAAATAGTACAAGACCGGTGCTGTGTCTTCACGTTATATGTCGTCATCTGTCTGTGCACTGCCGCTACAAGCCCAAAACACCAGAGCTGGTGTCATCTTCAGGCCCTCAAAAGTTACGGTCAGTGTCTAAAGTAGGGCTTCTTGCCAGCTGACCATCTATTTTTAGGTTGCAGTAGTGGTGCAAGAAAAGGAGCCACTGGGTTATATATTTTCTGTAGGTGGGTTTGAGTTGCTTTAAGCATTGACGGAGCGTTACAGAGCAGTCTGGACCAAAGTTAGGAAGATTTATTGTGTAATCAAAGATAATCTGCCCTGCAGCACTGACCCGCAGGTCAGACTCTCGTCTCCAGTTAAAGACACTTTATTTGCCATCATCACTCCCCAGTCTCTTTGTCTGCGCACACACTAAGTGTGTGCTGCCAAGAGGAATGAGGTCAGTGCTCAGGCGCCAAACAGTAACTGTACTTCAGCTCTGTAAATACATTTTCCAATGTGAGCTGGCAGACTGTACTGCGGAGAGGAAACATATCTCATAAAGCATCGTTTCAGGCTACAGCCTCATAAGCTTTCAGATCACAAAATGATATTTAGAAATGGTGGTTCAACCTTATAGTTACATGCACATCAACACATGTTGTTGATGAAATAATGAATATGGATAAGTTAAACTTTGAGCTTTTTAAGAGAGAGCGGAAGATACTGTAAAAGGACTAAAAGAAAACCGTATCTTTGCTGTACAACAGAGGCTACAGAGGTGCAGCACAGGGTCTGCTGGTCTGCCGACACTTCTTCTCTTCTTCTTTAGCCTGAATGCTAATTAGTATGTCTGGCGCAGATGAAGTTGGCCATGTAACACCTTCCCCACTGTGAACAACGGCAGCAGAAGCCCGCTGTTACAGGGAACCTGTTCGGTGCCAGAGAGTCTTGTTTAGACAGATGGGAGCCGAGCAGTGAACTCACGAATCCTGGACTAGAATCTGCATCCACTGCCAGAGAGTAGGAGCAGAATTGACATTTGGTTTGAAATTAAGATAATTAATTAACATATCCTTTATTAATGTGGATCTGTTGTGATTAATATGGGGCATTAAAAGGGTCAACATGTATTTATTTTATTTTTCCATCACCTTTATTAGTTTATATGACACACGACTGTCCATGTACTGCAAAACATACACTCACTACATTTAATATTCTCCCTCCCTATCCAGCTTCTCTCTCTCTCTGTCCTTATTGCTCTATGGTCTCCCAGGAGGCGTATAAAATATTCATTGTGCGGTACTCCCACAGTTTGTCTCCCTGCCATCTGCTTTCTGTTCTCATGCTGGATATAAAGCATTTTCATTGAGCAATTATCAGCTTCATCTTCAGATGAGCGTCCATCCTGCACAGGACCTGTGTGGCAGTCCAAAGTCTGTTTTTATTAATTCTGTAAAAATCTTCGGTCAGTGTTTTGGTCACTGTGAAGAGATGTGTATGAGTCTGTAATGACAGACTGAACTTTAGGCTCACATTTACAGGTTTCACCAGCTGAAGAGTTTATTTCTGACACAGGTCACATGGAGAATGAACAAGAACTATGGACGCACGGATGCATTGTTTAGAGGAAGTACTGCATCAAACAGTATTTTTCTAATGTCCATTTGTGAACATTATGAATAAAACATATTTGACACTTGTCATAGCTGAAACCAACATGAAGACAACATTAATCGTGACTGCAGTCTCGCCGTGCGTGCATGTCCCGGGGCTGGTGTTGTTTGGGGTGTGAGTATTGTGACAACTGGACACAGATTTTATCAAAGGTTGGGACCTGTAAATGGGTGCACAAACTGGAAACTGGTTATCTCTAAGTATTTGCTTTACCGCTCACCAGTTCTACAGGCACAGGCTCGTCTGATATTCACCAAATTCGTAGGCTGGTTTCAACATAACCCAGTGTATAATTTCACTAGCAAAACAGAAGGTAATGATTCAGAACAGCAAGCTAATGGTAGTCGATCAGCTGTGAAACTATTATTTTTTATGTAAGGCTGACCTACTTAGCTCGATGTAATGCTGCCACAATCGTGTGTGCGTGCGTGGTTGTATCTGGCAGGAAGCGAACACAGAGGCAAAAATGGTCCTCAGTGAGGAAGTTGACCTGGAGGACCTTCAAACAAGGATTCGCTCTGTTTTCTGTTCTCCGTGTATTTGTGTATGTTTGTGCATGTGTCTATGTGAGTACACATTTTGTGATGCAGTGCACAACTGCTTCTGTCTGTAGTGCAGCGTCTCATCACTTACTAAGACACATGCTGACATCAGCGGAAACATGCAACCTGTTGCCTCCGTGTTCTCTCGCTCTGCACAGACCTGCCTACAAAGAGCCCGTCAGCCTGACGAATGACTGCTGTGTTCGTTGCATTTTCCTCTTTTGTACACGGCGCACAGATTATTAGTTATTCCATTTACCTTCAGGGAAATGTGTGTTTCTATGATGGATTGTGTAATTTGCATTCAGCTCCTGCTGTTGCTGCACTTACTGAACCTCAGGAAGCTTCACTCCTACTCAGCATGAGTCATGTGAGGCGAAACAGATACCACTTCAAACCAACATCTAAATATAACTTTCATTTTAAACAGGAGACATTTGGTCAGTAACTAAAATCAGTAAAAGTGCAAATGCATCTCTAATATGTGTTAAACAGTGTTGTTTTGTAGCCTTTTGGTTTGACTGCAGCTTTGCACACTCCTGTTTTTCTCTCCTTAGAGAAATAGCTGTTCTGTAGCCTAGAGGTGTGTTTGTGGTCATTGTGCTGCTGAAAAATAAATGAGGGGGCAATAAGAGCAAACACCGTAAACAGCAAAGCACCCCCAGAATCACAGTTTTTGGGTAAAAATGAATGAATGGGTAGTTGAACAAAGAAAATGAAATCTATTTTGGCATCACAGCTGATAGTGATTCAGATGTGACCTCCTCGTGCAGGAAAGTCCCACCTCGCCATCGTGCAGCGAGTGAACAACGAAGGAGAAGGCGACCCTTTCTACGAGGTGATGGGCATCGTCACCCTGGAGGACGTCATTGAGGAAATAATAAAGTCAGAGATCCTGGATGAGACCGACCTCTACAGTATGTATCTGCACAAACACGCGCACAAATGCCACAGATTTAAACACTCAATGTGTGTGTGCATCTGCTCCGTCAGCTGACAACCGCACAAAGCGCCGCGTTTCTCACCACGAGCGGAAGCACCAGGACTTCTCCATCTTCAAGCTGTCGGAGAACGAGATGAAAGTGAAGATTTCTCCTCAGCTTCTCCTGGCGACACACCGCTTCCTCTCCACAGGTAACAGCCAATCAGCTCACTGCTCTGTGTGCGTGCTGAGAAAAACCCAAACAGAGAATGTTTTTTCCACTTACTAAACTCCTAAATGTGCTCATGAAGAGTGAGATCTTGGGTTTAGTAGTGGGTTGAAATGAAGAAGATTATTTATACCTTGGATTCATTTTTTCTAGAGAAGTACTCTCACAGCTCCATGGGCTGTTTCAGTTTACGCTTTATGTTCAACACTTGGTGGGAATGTGAAAGTTTTGACCTTTTTCAGGCTATAAAGAAACATGATAAAGAACATGTACCTTAAAGAAGAGAATTCTAAGTCACATTCTGAAGCTCACAACATACTGAGTAAATGCAAGTAAATTAAGAAAAATTATGTTTGGTCTCTTATATACAAAACTACATAAAGCTTCTTTTAGCTTCTGGAAAGCTCCACACGTATCAGGCAGGGAACAGTTAGTTTTATCAGCTCTCTTCAAAATAATAACACAGGTGCAAACTTGTGTCCGATATGTTTTTCCTCTATTTATCCACTTTCTCATTGTTTCCTCACCCACGCACTGCATTAGAGGTGGAGCCTTTCAAACCAGCTCACATATCGGAGAAGATCTTGCTGAGGCTCATCAAACACCCCAGTGTTGTGCAGGAACTCAAGTTTGACGAGAAAAACAAGCAAGCGCCGCATCACTTCCTGTTTCAGCGCAACAAACCAGTGGACTACTTCATTCTCGTGCTGCAGGTATGTTAGGTGTTAGCCAGGGTAAAAATATATCTGTTGTATCATCCGCACGGTACATCTGTCTTTCTCTGAAATGTTTCTTCAGGGTCGTGTTGAGGTGGAGTTTGGTAAGGAGGCGCTGAAGTTTGACAATGGAGCATTTTCTTACTTTGGAGTACCTGCCATCATGCCAACAGGTACTAATACACACATCACATATCCTGTGTGCAGTGATGCCGTGAAGGCAGTTGTTGTTTGCTCATTTTCAGTGGAAACCGGAGAGATCAAACTCTCCTTAAATCTTTCATTGCATTTAAAGCGTTCTGAACACACACACACACACACACACACACACACACACTTCCAATTCATTTAGCTGCCAAGCTCTTGCAGCAAGAATGCAGCATTCATTGAGTGAAACAACTCAAATGAATGAAAGCTTTCACACAGAACCGCTGACCCTATCACATACCAAAATGGCCAAAATGAAGTAGCATTCGTGGGCGCGCTCGTGATTTGACTAACAATACCAGCTTCTGCATGTCCTCACAAATATGCACGTTTGGAGAAAGATTTAAAGCACCTGTTTCTCCTGCAGTTCACAGATCCCCCTCTCGCAGCAGTGGTTTGGACCGCTCGGAGTCCATGCTGTATGGAGGGAGCATGAGCCAGCTGAATGGTGGGGGGAACGTGTATCTGCCAGACTACTCTGTGAGACAGCTCACACATCTACAGATCATCAAGGTAGCTCCTGAACGACACAGTACATTATATATAAAGGCTTGGGGTCCTGCACGGTCTCACAGCTGTTGGTAGGACTGATTTCTTCTGGATGTAGAACTTAGATGTTGTTCCCAGGATCTGCTGGAACCACTCTACGTTCTCCTTCTCTCCTGATGTTGCCATCACTTGGGATTTTCTACACTACCACTGTCTGACCAGTTAACAATGACCCCCTTGATTATTATCAACCACCTATAAATGTGATCCCATACACCCAGTTCATGCAAAGATGTTCTGTTGTGACATTCCACGTCGCCTGACCTGATTGTCCAAAACGAGACTGAAGTACTGAAGTTAATAAGTTAAACGGCTGCACATTTACATATATGAGTAAATCTTAATCATTGCTTTTTGACGAGGATCATTTGTTGGACTGTTCTTTCTAGCGTGCCTCTGCTCTTGTGTTAGATCACACGCAGCCACTACCACAACGCCGTGACAGCCACCAGGATGGACAGCTCTCCTCAGACACCTGACGCAGACGCCCGTCCAACAGAAGGCAACACTCCGACCCCAGAGCCTCAAACAGCAGAGCATGCCGCCATGCTGATGCCGCCTCAGCACACCACCGCCACCCTCATGCCCCCGCCCAGGGAGCCCAGCCGACCAAGCTCAGCAAGAACCCGGGCACAGCAGTCCAGCATGTCGCACAGCACCTCACTGCTGAACGAGAAGAACCGTATCGTGCGTGAGTAAACACATCTCCGGAGACTGATAAAGACAGTTGAAGAGGAAATGAAGCAGATTCACTGGCCAGAAAGTGGCAGACAAACTATGCTGCTTCTGCAAATTTGTTTCTAAATCTGCCAGTCCACAATATTCAGGGGGAACAGAGCTGAATAAGCTCAGTCTCTGTCTGTAAAGAGCTGTTTACGAAAAGATGTGATAGAGACTCAGTTTAAAGAGAAATGAAGGGACAGAGAAATGATGGACTGAACATAAAGAGATAAGAGAGAGAGAGGAGCTACAGTAGCTCAGTGCACATTTACCTGTTTCTGTGCTTAGACTTGGTCATTTTGGTAGTGTGTTTAAAAATTAACAGTTCCAAATATATAAATATATGTATGTGTGTGCTTCAGGGAGTAAGTCTGATGGCCAGAAGAGTCCTAGCGACTCAGTGTTTCTCAGGATGGATGAGATCCCCTACATCAGAGAGGACAGATGTGAGGCTGAGGCACCCACAGGTACAATGTGTAAAACAAATCTCTTCTACTTGTGATACATGTGCAAACCAATCAAAGCAGCATTTTACAGCAACACTTCCTGAACAGAACCATTTGATTTTTACATCAAGCAGCAAGTTACCAGAAGAAAACACCTTGTTCACCATCGTAGCTTAAAAGTGCAACAGGACTTTAATCTCTCCTGCATCAGAGACCGAAGCTGTCCAACGCCACTGTCTCTCTCTCTCTCCTTCTCTCTTTCAGACATGGCCTCTGCTCCCATAGAAACAGACACGTCTCCTTTCATCAGCAGCCTGTCGCTGAGCAGCTCAGAGGACACACTGGGCAAGAAACTCCTGCTCAAACTCAGTCAGTCACACACACACACACACGCACACACACACACACACACACACACACACACACACACACACACACACACACACACACACACACACACACACACACACAATCCACTTACTCACCAGCTTCTTCTATGGTTTTCTCTCCCTCCTTTCCCTCCTTGGCACTGATTCACAAGCAAACACAGCCACACACACACACACACACACACACACTATACAAACAATCACTGGTCCCCCCCCAGAATCTGCCTCCTACTTAAACATACATCCGTTCTTTGGACTTTCCTGCTTTGTATTCACATATTGTTTCCTGAAAGTTTTTTTCTCTATATAGATGTGCTGACCAATTAGAAAAGCACAGCATATAAACCAAAAGTTATATATAGATAAAAACTTACAGTGACTTATACACTAAGGGCTTTAAACAAAAATGTATAGCACCAATTCACAACATGAGTCATCTCAAGGCACTTTACAATGTTAGGTTACAGTTGGGGTGAGTGTACAGATGGGAGAGAAATGAACAGGTATCAGAGATCATAACAACAACAAGGAGCAGCAGCCATCTCTAACTATAGGATTTATCAAAAAGGAAAGTCTAATCTGAAAGGTACATTCTACATTTGGAAACTCTAGGAACCACAAGTAGACCAGCACTCTGAGAGCGAATTGCTCTGCTGGGATAAAAAGGTTCTATCAGGTCAGGTCTGACCACACCAGCTCTGTATCTGGAAGCCTGTAGTGTTACTGAGGTCACATGTTTTTTACGACCACATCAAGACTTTGCCATTTTTTCACTCATTTTTCTCCCCGTGCCACTGGTACTCTGGGGGGGACTTTGCCATTTTTTCACCACTTTGTGGTTTCGAAGCAGCTCTGTGACCATCTGCGTATGAACGAGCTCTATGAGGTATTTCAGTCAGGATTTAGAGTAAA
>JAUMTR010000001.1:1614693-1630322 GCA_032270685.1 Microctenopoma stevenorrisi
TGGTCTCCAGAATCTGCTGATATTGAGTGGAATCCATGCGTCCCTCAACTTTGACAAGATTCCCAGTCCCTGCACTGACTACACAGCCCCACAGCATGATGGAACCACCTCCATGTTTTACTGTAGGTAGCAGGTGTTTTACTTGCTGTGAATGCTGTGTTCTTTTTTCCTCCGTGCATAATGCCCCTTGTTTTGCCCAAATAATTCAATTTTAGATTCATCAGTCCGCAGCACTTTATTCCAAAATGAAGCTGGCGTGTCCAAATGTGCTTTAGCACCTCAAGCAGCTCTGTTCGTGCTGTGGGTGGAGAAAAGGCTTCCTCTGCACCACTCTCACATACAGTATCTCCTTGTGTAAAGTGCATCGAATAGTTAAACGATGCACAGTGACTCCGTCTGCAGCAAGATGATGTTGTAGGTCTTTGGTGCTGATTTTTCTTGGTCTGCTACTTCGAGCCATAACTTTTTAAGACACATTTACCTGTGTATGGAGGTCAGGGGTCACTGAGCTTACCAAGCAAATTTGAGTTTCAATAATTAGTTCTAAAGGTTCTGGAATCAATAAAATGACAACGGTGCCCAAACTTATGCACCTGCTTAAAATTGTTTAAAGAATTATTGTCCACTTTCTGTGAATCCTATAAACTTTGTTTCACTTTAATTTACAACAACCAACGAGTTATACAGAAAAATCATGAACATTGACAAGGTTGCCCAAACTTACACACTTAAATTAAATTAAATTAATAATTCAATAGAGGTGAGATGAAAATTAGCTTCCAACTACAGGAACCATACATGCTCCATATGTTAGAATGACATTTGATTGCTAATGCTTAGAAACATTAATCTTAACTCCACATTTTCATGATTAATAAAACATATTGTAAAAATATGTGCAGTGCATACTTTCTTTGCCCTCTGGCTGCCTGTACTTCGGCTTTCAGCCTATTTTTTTTTATATAGAGCAGTCAGTGTGTGTGCAGCTCAAACTCCGTCAGCTTTGCCCAGATCTGTATGGAACATGTTGTTCTGTACCTAAAGCTGCACAGCTCTGTATGTTCGTCTCTGTGTGCGCGGTGCTGAGAGGACAGGACGACTGGGCGTGGCTCTTTCCGACTCCCTCTTTGCAGCATCTCATTTGTGCACTGCAGCACACAGGAGCAAGCAAAGAAAAAGAGAGGGGATGGATGAGGTCTGAAATTTCAATGCCTTTTATTTTGGTGGGTAACCTGCATTAACCTCCACCTCTTAAGTCTTGATTGTCTTAATGTCTGGACCTTTACGAGGAAAATTTATCTAAATTAGTTTAGAATGATCAAGTTTAAATATAATAAAAACTGACAACACAGGCTGCAGAAGAGAAAACAGTAGTTTTCTAATGCTGCTCGGAGGCTCATGAAAGATGCAGAAAGAGAGTGTGTGTGTGTGTGTTGGGGGGGTTGCACTGCCCCAACGTTCCTGCTGAGTCACTTTGCTGCAACAACGCACCGGCTGTGGCCAGTCAGTATCAGCCCTCAAGTCCGCACTGATCCTCGTGTAGCAGGAGTCTGGGATTTTATTCTTTAACATTTCTGCAGTGCACCCATCTGATCTTTGATCAGTTTGTTATTTTTTATTGCAACACATTATTATTAAACTATTGAGAAATACCACCTGCATGTGTTCACTAGCTTTACACATGCAGGTGTTTTCGGAACAGGCTCGGGAGAAAGAAACAAGCACGCAGCAGAGCTTCCTGTGGTGTATCATTTATTACAGTATACTGTGTCATTACAAACACCACATACAATATGACAGGAGTGTGTCTGTGCGGCTCACAGGTGTCAGGCTCTGAGGTCTGATTTTACAACAACCAGCTGCACTGGAGGTTTTTTGTAACACAATAAGCGTCCAGCAGGGTGAAAGAAAAACAGCAGAGAGAGAGGAGAGGTGATTTTTTTTGTTCACTGTTGGCAGATTTTAACTAGGTAGCTGCACAAGTCTGACAAGGCAACAACATCAGGCACATGCTTCACCTTTAAGCGACCTTTCAGCCTGGTCACATGTCAGAGATGAAAACCTTTATACACATTGAAATATTAAATCTCCTGGAGCGAGTTGTGCATTTTAGATGTATTTACCAACGTATCTACAGTAAAATTAAAACAGAGAGGTTTACAGGAAGTTTGCTAGTGACATTGGGTAAATATTGTGTTAATATGGGAACATGACTTTTCTCTAACTGATTTGCCATAAGTTCAGAGCTGAAGTAAAGTAGCAGTGCCTTTTGTAGGATTTTCATATTTACATCAGCTTACATTACTGCAGTTTGTTCAGTATTACAGTAACATTAAATATAAGTGCTAGACATGGAAAGGAAGCTCAGGAATTTCATGAACATCTTTCTGGCCAGTGCTGATGTCCAATGTGAAACAAACATTCACGCTTTCAAACTGTGGGACCTGAAATGATTGGGGAAAGCACAAAGGCAGGTAAACTACTAATTAATAGACTATGACAAAATATATTTCATATATTTTCTCCGACACATTTTGGTACGCAGAGCTCTCCTGAGAGATACCTGGCTGTGTGCATTCAAGGGAGTTCCTAATATCATCGCAGCTCCCAAAGGATTTTATGTGCGTGAGAACAAAAATGTTTCATCCTCTCATTGGTTTTACTGCATGTTTTTACCAATCAGAGGAGAGGATAAGTAGAGGGGAGCTCAGAAATGAAGATACTTCCTTACAAGAAGCAGGAAGTGGGCAGAAAAGGGGGGTTGCACTTTACTGGACGGAGGTGACTGCATCATGGATGGATTGAGCAACATAGTCGATGTTCTTGGTGGTCAGACCACACATGTTGATGCGACCACTGGCCATCAGGTACACGTGCTTCTCCTTAATCAGGTACTCCACCTGTTTGGCTGCAAGACACATTACACAGTCACAGAGTGTAGAAGACGAACCAAAGTGAACACACCACACAGAAAACGTTCAACAGCAGACCAGCACATACGCACTGCACCTATGGGCGTAAATAACTCTCCACACCAGCAGGGGGCAGTGGTCTGTAATCACCATTCATTTAAATGAGCAAATGTGCATTTACTGAGATGGTTTGTTTAGATGTGCATGGCAGGTCAGGAGTTCAGACGTGCCTGGAGTAACAGGACACAGTTACAGTACAGCTACAGTGAAAACTGCATTGGTGAGTTTTACGGATGCGGCAGCGGCCTGTTAGGACAATGGGTTAGGTGTCAGACTGGGATGCAGAAGGTCACAGGTTCCCCTTCTGACTCCTAGTCCATCCCCTATCAGGTGTGTCCTTGAGCCTTATAAGTTGCTTTGGATAAAAGCGTCTGCCAAGCAAACTAAAGTAAAGTAGAGATGTGGGTTAAACCACGACGCAAGTTCCTGTCCTGCTGCACAAAAACCTTTAAATACATATAACTGATTATTACGAGTTAAAACTCCACTTACTAGTTGTTTTATCTCCAGTATTAACGACTTGGAAAAAAGCTTTGTTGTTTCTTACATTTATGTTGACAGTGTACGATTCACCTATTAAACCTTCTGATTCTAAGATGGTGATAGTCAAGTGATCTGACACAATAAAGATGCTCAAACACTTAAATCACTTTTCATGAGCAACTGACTTGATGGTTTATAAACCCGTCTCGTGTTAACGTTGTACACGGAGACATGGAAACTGTGCAGTGCTGCATGAACGTGTCTGTGCAGCTTGTGGGAACAATCCGTCTTCACAGCTGCGACATAAACAGCTGGATATGTGTGTGTTTCATACTCACGGTTCAGACCAGTAAAGCTGAACATTCCAATCTGCTGGGTGATGTGGTCCCAGGTTCCTGGAGTCCCCAGAGCCTGCAGCTTGGTCTTCAGCTGATCCCTCATGAGCAGAACCCGGTCCGCCATGGTCTTCACATTACCCTTCCTACAATGGGGACGCATGAGGAGGTGGGACGTAGAATACAGAAAGAGACACAGCAATGAGAATTCTTCATATAATAAACATTAGAAGTCAACTCCTGCTGAGTAACGATCAGCTCTGATGGCTTATAAATGTTAACCGCTACTGCTCTGCATGCTCACGGTGCAGATAAATTACAATTACACAACACTGCAAAATGATGACTCATATTAAAAATCTAGGATTTATAGCGTCTGCTGAGCAACTAGTGGACTGTGAGAAACACACCATTCAGCAAACAGCTCGGGGCTGTTGAGGGTCTTGCTGACGATGCGTGCTCCCTGAGACGGCGGGTTGGACCAGGTCGTCCTGACGATCTTCTCCATTTGCGACAGAGTGCGGGAAAGGTTCTCGTTGTCCTTGGCAACCACTGTTAGGTTTCCCACTCTCTCATCTAGTAACAGCAGGAGAAATGTTCCTTGACTACTTGTCCACAGGGTTTATAAACCTGCTGCTCGTACCAGTCAGTCAGACTTCATGGATGGAGGGTGAAACGTAGTCAAGGAACTAAAATAACCTTTTTTAAAAGAAGCATGACCTGGATGAAAATATCATCTTCAGTCCTGATCCCTTTCTGTAACCACACATGCCAACAAAATTTACAGGAGTAAATCACAGGTACTTACTGTAAAGGCCAAAGTTTTTGGAGAAGGACTGAGCTATGAAGAGCTCAAATCCCTCAGAGACAAAGAAGCGGATGGCCCAGGCGTCTTTATCCAGACTGCCAGAGGCAAAGCCCTGATAGGCTGAGTCGAAGAAGGCAAACAACTTCCTCCTCTAGAAATTTGAAAATGGAGAAACACTGAGAGGTGTAGGAAAGAAAAAAATATATATATATATATATAATAACTACAATCAACAGGAAATAGAAGAGTCTGATGCTGCTCGTGTCAAAGGAACAATCACAGCAGTGTTTTACCTTCATGACCTCTGCAATCGTCTTCCACTCCTCTTGGGTCGGGTCGGTGCCAGTGGGGTTGTGCGCGCAGGCGTGGAGGATGAAGACGGAGTGTTCTGGGGCTTTCTGTCGACAGATGAAAAGTTTCTATTTGTAGTTCTCACTTTGTGACATCCCACTTTTTTTTGGCTTACTGGATCCCTGCAGACAGCAACACTGCTGTTCCCCAAAAGTTTAATTAAGTCCTCTCTCACCTCCAGGTCGTCCAGGAGCCCGGTGAGGTCCAGGCCTCGTTTAGCAGCATCCCAATAGTGGTAGGGCCGAATGTCTTTGAAGCCAGCGTCAGTGAACACACCATTGTGGTTCTCTGGGATGAAGAAGGGACATAAAGTGCACGTTTAACTTCCTCTAACACCGAGTATGAGCCTCATAACTTTGCTTTACAGCCGTCCACGAACCCCAGGTAGGCGCAGAGACGTAGACAGGGGTCGCTGTGTTGTTTGTGCCATTGTACCAGCGTCGCAGGAACTCTGCCCCAATCCTCAGCGCACCCGTCCCTCCCAGAGCCTGCACCCCTCCAACCTGAGTGAGCACAGAAGGAGGAAAGAGAAAGAAAGAGAATACGTGTAAGAAGAAACCACTGAAAACTTAACAGGTGAAGAATCACTTTAATCAATCGTGTTAAACATAAATGGATTCAAATGAATGAGATTCATTTACAGTTCAAGTTTATACGCATAAACTTTGTGTTTCCCTGTGGAAGTGTGGTGGAATGCTGACACAGTGTGACTAATTTGCAAGTTGTAAGTCTTATTTTGTACTAAGAAAAACAGTTTAATAATCATTTTTGCACAGATGTGAAAGCTCACTTCACATTTTTGCTTCCTATATCAACAGAAGGGTTACAGACTCACAGCTAGAAAAACCTCAGAGTGTTCACACAGGCGTTAATGGTCGTTTTAAAATGGACTTAAATTCAGTACTCTCCTGTAACTTACAAAGAAAGGAAAAAAGACTAGCAGCAGACTGTAGCGTAATAAAACAAGTCAATAATACTATAACCCACCTTATGAATTGATAAGTCTTTAGCTTAGTCTAATCTTTAAACATTAAAAACAGTAATATGAACGTGTTCACATATGACACAATATACAGTAGATAATAAAAGAAAATCTCCTTTGTTTCTAACTTAGTATAAGGTTTGTAAACCATAGCTTGCTCTGTACACACAGACTCCCACCAGCAGAACACTGCTCAGAGTTCTCAGAAATCAGCTGTGAAACAGAATCAGTGTTTAATCTTGGCTCCTCACCCTGTTCTCCTTGATGGCGGGACTGTCGTCTCCCAGAGCGACCTTGGAGGCAGCGGAGCGGAACTCAGGCAGGCCGAGGATGGGCAGGTACTCGTGGTTCAGGCTGTTGTCCTCCACAATCAGCTGCTCCACCTTCTTGACCACCGGCAGCACCCAGGGCTGGCAGTCATCCGTACGGTAAGCTGGACGGACAGAAGGTAACATGAAGCCTTAGTGAGGAGCTACAGTATGTAGTTACTGTCAGAGTGTCGGATGTGGACTTAATCTGAGCAGAAAAGGATGTTTAGCAAACCTAAAGACCTCACGAGAGACAATAAGAAAGGAAAATGAGTCTCACGCACACTGGAAAGGTCCCCTTTAACAACCGCACTAAATTAAGTGTGTGTGTGTGTGTGTGTGTTCAACATATTTGACTCCTTGAGAACTCGTGCTCGCCTCACACTGTATGAAGGCCCGAGCAGAGCTGTATCAAATATCAGGCCTTCACCACAGCTGCAGAGTTACTGTGAATCAAACAAACACTTAAAAAGGTCAAAACCAGTTGGTTCTGGATCATTAGGTCACATTGAAACACATTTGGCAGATTCCAAAATATTTTAGCGGGCGAGGAAAGTTACGCTGATTTGGAAGTGGCACAAAGGATGGGGTTCGATGCAGCTTAGCCTCCTAAGACCGGAACTCTTTCATGGCATGCATTTTTAATTATTCTTTGCTATTTGGGCTGATTGTGACCTGATGAATGTAGAAACAAAGAATTATCTTTTTACGTGATGTAGTTTCTGAGAAACATTATGTTCACATATGATAACAATTGTTTTCAATTTTGATGAAAAACTGAATGAAAAAAAGTCAGTTGCTGGAAGATGTATATCTGTAACAAAGTACAAACAGTAAAAGTATAATGTCCTCGTACGTGGATAACAGGACGTTGTAGAGCAAACATTTTATTTTGGTCTAGACAACCCAAAATGTGATGTCCACATATATGAAGGCCAGGTCCTAGGAGCTTAATAATGTACATGACACAATCCCTAACTAGACAAGATATGTTTTCCCCATTACAAATTATTTCTAGACCAGACTGCAACAGCAGCCAATGTGTGAGTGCATGTTACATCAAAATACTAAGTGAACTTTAATCACTCTGCAGATATAGACTTGACATATCTATTTAACTGATTAACATGAATATTATCTCTTGATTATGGTTATAATCATGTTATTTAGATCTTGTGATGCAATGCTTACCCTGCCCCCTTTACCTCAACCTAGACAGTAACTATTTGCGTCGTTCAGTGTCTTTGATGTAAACAGAAATAATAAATTTAATACATTTCATTAATAACAATCAAATATTTGTTTTATCTGATTTTGGTAAAAAAAAAAAAGAACACATAAACCTGCATCTGTATGCTGATCATAGAATTTCACACCCTATTAATAATACTACTAAACAATTTGAAACCAAAACATATGCAGCGAGCTGCAGTTGTCAAACCAGAAGGTATAAGTCTTTATGTTTAATGCAGACTGGTGCGTTCACGGACAGTAGAAAAGTGAAAAACATCCAAGTTGTATGTAAGCTACATCCTCAACCAGGGCCTAGACTAAGCTCTGCTATCCTTATGCTATTTAATCTGTAACCAGATATATAGTTTACAGGAAAAGGTATAACGTTATATCCTGAGCTCACGTAAAGATTTAAACGTGATAGGGAGTTCGTCGTTAGCCTCATAGCTAACCTGCGGGCAGCGAAGGTCAAGTAGACATATTGCTAATGTTTGACAGCAATACAACACCAGCTGCGCAGCTCAGAGGGGAGCAAGCTGAGTGGCTAAATGAGGCTACAAACCGTAGTCAGGACTGTTTCACACACGGTGGACAAAGCTAATTTAGCTTTAGCATTAGCCAAGAGCTAACTACGATCTCTTACCTCCAACTCCCAAGTTCACTTTTTTCGGGTGGTCGTCCTCTCTGAAATCAGCGGTCAATTTAAAGACCGCTACAGGAGCGGCCTGTGGGACATCGCTGAATAAGGACATGGCTCAGGGTGAAGCTGATTATCCGGGTGCGGTGCAGGAGGTGACAGATACAGAGACAAACCGGGTTCACCTTCACACCGCCGGTTCAGGACACACAAATAGGCGTCATTCCGGCAGCCAATGGGAAGACGCGTAACAAGACGTAGACCAGAGATAGCCAATGAGAGCACAGCACTAGAAAAATAAGTTTTGTAGTTGAATTTATTTTTCAAAAATATATTTGTAACTATATATTCACATTTAATCTTTCTGCTCTATGTGTTTAAATTATTATATAGATTTTTAGATTAATTTTTAGAAGTATTATATATTTAGGACTGACAAAATATCATCTTATAAAATTCTGAAACAATTACCACCTGATGAATAAAAGGAATTCATGGTTTAATCCACATCTTTTCTCAGAAGCCTTAGCTGTGATAAGATGTAGCCCATGTGCAGTATTTAGCATATTTATGTCTTTGCACATGATAACACATGTTTAAAAAGAACATACTGAACAAACTGCATGGACACAGAGCAAAGTCAAAAGTTCCATTAAAATGTATAGCATGAGCCTGCACCTTGACAGTTATTATGAAAGACATGATAATGATCAGATATAGTTCTGTCTGTCGCGGATGCAATCTGTGTTTTATGGAAACACTGGGTGATAAGCACTGAGTGGTTCAGATAGGCTGAGTGTGGGAATGTGTGTATGTGTATGAGTGTATCTGTGTGTGCGCTCAGCCACAAGAGGTCAGCATGACCATGAAGAATGAGTCAGTTCCAAGCTCTATTTCTCTACCTGTTATTATATTATATTATATTTTTACTATATAATATTATATTATATTATATTTACTGTTTTCAATGAAAAGGCACAAAAGTGTCCATTGCTTTAGTACAAGAATTGAGTAAATGTACTTAATTACACTGGATTGACCTTATACACAGTGGAACAAAAAGAAACATGGATCTCCACCGTCACAGGGACCCACAGTGTGGACTCAGTAGGTGGTTTGTGCTTCTCCTCCTTCTCCCCACTGTTACAAAACTCTGAAGAAGTGTCCAGGAGTGTTTCCCCCTTTACTCTTCCTCCTCTTTCATTTTTCTGCCTTCTTCTCTCTCGCTCCTGTGTTAAAGTGTTTGATGAATAGCCTCAGCCTCACTTCTGTATAGCACCCACTTTCAGCCCTCCTGTAGCTAAAGTAGCATGTTTTTGTGTCAGTGAAGTGTGACTCTGTCACATTTACACACACACACACACACACACACACACACACACACACAGATAACATTAATTTCCCATTATTTAAAAAAGTTTAACTCCAGCTCTCACACTGGCATTAATACATAATTTAACATTTGTCCATATCTCGTAAACGTCTACATATAAAAGTGATTTTCGGTACACAAAGACACACATACATGCATCACATGTAGCACTTTACCCATCACACTGCTGCCCTCTCCCTCTGTCAGTGCCGCAGATGATGAGGCCCCCGCCCTGCCTCTACTTTTTCCTTTCCCTCTCCAGAAACACTCCGGTGAACTATCAACAGTGTTGGATTTCAAAGGGGCGAGGGGCTAATGCTCCTGGATAAAGCTGATTGAGTCAATTTGTCGACATGATGGACGTTTCTGTGGCCTCGGCCCCTGCTCTCCTGCTGACTGCAGGCTTGGCAGACATGTTTCTTTAGAAGGGCTGAAAAAGAGACATGTTTTAGTGGCCAGTGAGTGACACTGTGGAATGACCTGCAGGACCAAATCTCAACTCGAACATTTTCAATCTGAATAACAGCCAAGTGTATTTTTGCACACGTGATCTACTGGTAGAGTCAGCTGCACTTTGCATGCATCGAGAACCGTAACAAACACGGCACAACAAACCTCACATGTGCTGCAATCAGAGGTTTAACTACATTTTTCTCTCCTGCCCCTGGAGGCACACAGCCATGCAAGCAGGTTTATCTCCTCAGATCTTCAGTGGCCATCATGCATGAACCCTCCCTGCTCTGTGTGCGGTGCTGCTACACGTAGCAGCAAAATGAACACCAGTAAAACAGAAAATGCAGTTAGTGGTGGACAGCACTGCCTCACAGTACAGTTTTTAGATTTCAACACTGTACTATGTACTGCAATATATTTATGTGCTGCGGTATTTATTCGGATGAATCACACAAAACGAGTGCTCTATAAAAAAACTGAGGTTAGTTTCATCTTAAGTGAAAAAATATTCAATAATGCACATTATTTTGATAGTACTACTGAAAATATATAAATATAAATATATTTGATGTATTTATTTAAGGGAAAGATACTTTACTTTCCATATATGGCTACTTCTGGTACTAGCAGTGAAGTTTAAAAGTAGAAAAGAAAGAATTTACCT
Source organism: Microctenopoma stevenorrisi (assembly GCA_032270685.1). Taxonomy (NCBI): domain Eukaryota; kingdom Metazoa; phylum Chordata; class Actinopteri; order Anabantiformes; family Anabantidae; genus Microctenopoma; species Microctenopoma stevenorrisi. The sequence continues at coordinate 1,625,292 of JAUMTR010000001.1, forward strand.
TTTTTCACGCTGGGAAGTATTTCCTGTTGTATGACGCCACTGGGTTTAATAACATTGTTTAATGATGAAGTTCATTTGTAAAAGACAACCAGTCTGATTTCATCTGGAGGAACAAAAGCTCAGATGGCTGCACGCTTTCAGTCAACACCTGTTATCCTGCTCCAAGGCCTCGTGCACTGCAGCAGGCGGTGTGTGTGCAACAAGGACATGTACCGGGGGAAAGCACCTGCATGATGACTGTCACACTGTGCCCACCTCTCCAGCACACACACACGTCATCTCCCTCCAACAGTATCTGACAAGCTTCAGATGTTTTCCCTCCTGTTCATGTTACATGTGTGAAACATAAAGGAGGGATGTAATATGTTCTGTCAGCCACTGTACATCTGTATTGAGCTACTCTATGGTACGGACGGGTGGGGGTTGAATGTCAGAGGGGAGGGGGTCATGGAGTTTCATTGTCAAGTCAGTAATTATCAGATTTGCTGAGGTCTTAGCAAATACACGCACACACAACCAGCCCCCAGGCAGGATGAGGCGAGGCCGAGAGAGAAGAGTCGTCAGTATGACGAGTTGACAGACCCCCCCCCACCCCAGGGAAGACGATAGCCAGCACTGCCCTGGCAGCTGCTTAGTGGGAGATTCTGCCTGCTCATCTTCTGTAATAAGAAAAAAGAACACACATCATGTGATCTGAACATATAACACACACACACGTCTTCAGAATCTGCATAACGAGGAAACAGACCAGCTCTTTTCACTACGTCACCTCTACTACACTGGAAACGAACACACCAACTGACATCTGAACCTCAGGGAACCTGCGTGTTACAGTTAAGTAAGGAAATTTTCACACAGACTAAGGATGTGATCATTCAAAGAGCAAGAACAGGCTGAAAACATTCCTACAATCAAACAAAAAGGTTCTGAACAAAACATCTTTTTAAGTTGTGTTTGTGACAGTTGATTAAAGCTGTGACAGATTAATTGCTGGTTTGGTTGCAGATCATGTGGTTTATTATTTCTTTAGTACAGGTAAGGAGAATTTGATCTTTTCTCAACCAGATATGTTTAAACATTTAACTTCACTGTGTGATCTGATCAGCACACACACAGTGAGAATTAAATATATTTATGTTATTATTGATTATTATAATATTCAAAGATTCAGAAAAGGTAGAGATATATTTTACTCCAAACAGACACATTTTAAATGTCTCAATGCACAACTGTCTTCTGCCTAAAGTGAACCTCTAATTGGACCAAATGACACATCAGGAGAAGACAGAGAGCAGCTCCTGACATGTTTTTGAAGGGAACTTCTCGGGGCCCCTCAGTGTCCCTGGAAGCCTCATTGGTCATCACCTCCTGGACTGTCTCTGTGGATGTGGTCCACCATTGGCAGTTAATGGCGTGTGGTTTGTCAGCGAGCAGCAGGTCTCATTTCCTACTCTGCTCACAACAACTTGTCAGCACGGTAATTTACACTGCTAAGCTCTGGTATCGAGGCCTGACACAAAATGTTGGCTGTAGCGCACGTGTGTGTGTGTGTGTGTGTGTGTGTGTGTGTGTGTGTGTGAGTGTACTGTATGTCTCTGCACACACACTCCCTCTCTGCCCTTTCGTCTGTGTTGAGTCTGGCTGATCTCTGACAGGAAGTGATCCGTGTAGCTGCATACACATCAACAAACAGGACCTGGCTTTGTGTGGAGGAGGTGGCAGGAAGGGGTCAGGGGTCAAAGTGGGAGGAGACTGTTGACTGACAGCATTTAGCAGGAGCGTGTCTGCTGTTTGTTTGAGCAGAGGTCTGTCCTGTCATCAGGCCTCAGCCCTGGAAGGGATAAGAAGTTAGTGTGGCAGAGAAGTGTTTTTTTTTAAATTAAAGGTTGCCAGTTGAATCCCTCGACAGATAAGGACAGTTTGGTAAGTGAAATTTAAACATTTCCATCATGAAATCAATCAGTCTGTCAGGAACTAACAGAGACACATTTTCTCCTGTTCATTTGTCCTTCACTAACAGGCCACACTGACTACCTGCTGCTTAGCTGTCACTCCACCAGCTCAGACGCCTTTCTGCAGAGGGCAGCAACAACATGAGAGAGAGTCTGACGACAGCTTGGACAGCTGAGTTCAGGACAAAGTGACATGTTTAAAGTGATACTGTGACAGTAAACTTAACTGTTTGGTACAAACAATGAGATCAATCAAAAACCACTGATCAGGGACACGCAATGTTCAAGTCTACATCAGCAGCAGAGTGTTCACACTATCTGTGCAGTGCAGTTCCTGACTGTACACTCATGTTTAGCCAGTATCCCTGAACTGTCTGTCTGACTGATGGACTTATTGTTGCCATGGCAGGCATCTGCTGCCAAGGTTACTGAGCTCTGAGATGGCCCAACCCTGAGAACAGCCAACTCCTATATTTGTGTCTCCGGGGCCACTTTCTTAGGGGAACTGAGGCGGTCCGCCCAGCAGCTGATGGGAACTGGATGGAGTATGTGCATGTATGTGTGGTCATGTGCATGTGTGTACCTCTCTGCTCTGCGTGCACCAGCAGGACAACGAGGCAGGCCTTTATAAGACATGAACATGTTTCTACATACTCGTAGAAACATTGTGAGACCTGCAGAAAAAAGAGGGAGAAAACATGCGTTTCACCTGCTGAGGAGACACAACAGTCTGCAGTAAAAGCCTGGAAATGTAGAATGGATGCTGGTAAAAACTAAAGATTTACAAATATAAACAAGTTTAAATTAAGTTATATGTTAAATATACGCAGAGGCGCCGCTAGGGGACAGGCAAGGCAGGCAATTGCCTAGGGCTTCCAGGCCAAGGGGGCCTCAGAGGACCAAGGCAATTTGGACTGCATTAGAACACCAGTAGTGAGACTGTGAAAAAATGTAATTGACAGAACTGTCTTCCCCCTACCAAGACACACCTGGTAGGGAATGGATTAGGAGTCAGACGGTGTTCGAACCTGCAACCTTCTACATCCCAGTTTGATGCCTAACCCATTGAGCTACCAGGCCACATTATTTTGGTATAGTTTTCTATGTTGACATTTGCATTTCTGTTGGTTTTCTTTGTTAGAAATAAATATTTCCCAAAGTAAAATTATTTGTTCCTTGCTGTTCTTTATCAGCTTTCACAGTTATAATTTAAAAATATGATCACAGTGTTGGGTGCTAAAGACACTGTATGATGAAAGTGTGAGGGCTTCTTGGAATTTTTTGCCTAGGGCCCCAAGAGACCCCTACAGCGCTACTGGATATTAGATTTATAATAGGTCCTTTGTATAAATCTTTATCCATGTACAGTAGATACTTCATGAGTTATAGTTGTTATAGTAATGACACAGTTATGTAGTCTTGAATTGTAAGGAGTCCTCAAATTAAGTGCTGAAGTGACTTTACAGTAATTTACCAGTGCACTGTAAAAGCATAACAATATTTTCCAGCTCTGAATAGAATATTAAATTTGCCCTTTTTCTTTTTAAAGAAACACTTTGCTTGAAGCTTCTTTTCCTCTTTGACCTTCAGTTCACACGCGTGAAGGCAAAACACATCATGACAAATAAATACGAGTCAGTGCATCAAAACTGAATGTTTTTTTAGTTTTATGCTATTATTAAAGTAAAAACTGTACATTTAGAATCATGTGGAGGCAGGATGTTCTGGGTGCTGCAGGATGTTCTGGGTGCTGCAGGATGCACTGGGTGGAGCAGGATGTTCTGGGTGCTGCAGGATGCTCTGGGTCCTGCAGGATGTTCTGGGTCCTGCAGGATATTCTGGGTGCTGCAGGATATTCTAGGTGCTGCAGGATGTTCTGGGTGCAGCAGGATATTCTGGGTGCTACAAGATGTTCTGGGTGCTGCTGGATGTTCTGGGTGCTGTAGGATGTTCTGGATGCAGCAAGATGTTCTGGGTGCTGCTGGATGTCCTGGGTGCTGCTGGATGTTCTGGATGCAGCAGGATATTATGGGTGCTGCAGGATGTTCTGGGAGCAGCAGGATGCTCTGGGTGCAGCAAGATGTTTTGGGTGCTGCTCGATGTTCTGGGTGCTGCTGGATGCTCTGGGTGCTGCAGGATGTTCTGGGTGCAGCAGGATGTTCTGGGTGCTGCAGGATGTTCTGGTTGTTGCAGGATGTTTTAGGTGCAGCAGGATGTTTTGGGTGCTGCAGGATGTTTTGGGTGCTGCTGGATGTTTTGGGTGCAGCAGGATATTCTGGGTGCTGCAGGATGTTCTGGGTGCAGCAGGATATTCTGGGTGCAGCAGGATGTTTTGGGTGCTGCAGGATTAGTTGTCAGGAGTGGAGAAGATGACGACGAGGATGATTTTTGAGGAGTGTTGTTGAGGAGTTGGTTGTCCACATATCAGCAGGTCACAGGGACAGCATTTACAGCTGCACTGATGGAGGGACGTGAGATGCTGAGGAGTGAAGGAGGAACAGGAGCTGCTGAGCAGTGATGGAGGGAGGAACAGGAGCTGCTGGGCAGTGATGGAGGAACATGAGATGCTGTGTAGTGATGGAGTGAGCAAAGTCTTTAACAGACTGCTAATGTCAAATCTAATCTTGGAAAATGGCCCTGAACAAAGAAAAGCCTCGTTTCTGGGGGGCGACGACACAACATTTTCGTCATCTGAAATGAGAAAGGGAAGAAAGAAAGGTTCAGATTCAGCAGGAATCATTCCGTGTTATTAAAGGTGAGCATGTGTGTAAAGTCATGTGTGGATGAGTTAAGTTACTTACCGTCAGACACAGTTAGTAAACCAAAGATGAAATTTTCGTAGTTCTCGTCCCAGCCTTCTTTAATATTGAAAAATTAGTTCTCAAAACAGGTATTTAAACTTTGGGAACAAATCTGGACTAAATACTTTGCTTGGTATATTTCTATAGAACTCTAAGCATCTAAAGAATTTACATTAAAAAGGTGAATTTCATAAGAATAAGTACTTTACTTTACTTTACTTTACTTTGCTTGGCAGACGCTTTTATCCAAAGCGACTTACATGGAGCTAGCGCTGTGT
>JAUMTR010000001.1:1630422-1640422 GCA_032270685.1 Microctenopoma stevenorrisi
ATGAGGAGTCAGACGGGATTCGAACCTGCGACCTTCTACATCCCAGTCTGACGCTTAACCCATTGAGCTACCAGGCCAAGTATGAATATTTACACCTTTTTTTAACTACATTAATCAGACACATGAAGACTGATGCATGTGACCATTGGGACCAGTCTCTATCTGAGATGTAGACACATTGGTTCCACTTCTATTGACGTGATGCTTCATCTTTGCAGCCTCCATCAAGTTTACTGCAAATAAAATGAGAATAAAGGTAAAAATATTCATTATTTATTCTCTGGCAGAGTTTTTTTATCTTCACATTCCTTCTGCTGACATACAGTTAATCTAACATCTGACTTTAACAGATTCAATCCTTCAATTACAACCTGCTCTTTAGAATGTTTTAGGAAAGTCAATAAAGCTTTTTAAACTTATACATACAATACATTAGAAACTGTGGGCTTAATGGTATTTCACCTTATTTTTTGCAGTACTTTAAGAGGAAGCCTGCTGCTGCAGCAAAGAACATGACTGTGACCGCTCCACCTCTAACTCCTCCAACACACAGACTTTTCTGAAACAAGGATGAACAAAAATGAGTTTGATAAGTTCGCCATCAGTGTGGAGCTGGCTTAGGAATGGCAGAAGAAAAAAAAGGAAGAAGAGAAAAGGTGACAAGACAGTGGTAAGTGTAATAGTTTGTGGCTGTTTTTTTTTTCATCTCAATATATGTGGTTACTTGGCTACTTGGTATAAGTCTAGCTTGTTTGCTAAAAATTAGCAAGCATGCTGCACATGAACTAAAACCTATCCACCTAATGAATAGCTTAGCATTTCTGACCATTGAGAGCAGTGAATGAACGGTTGTTTGTCTCCATGTGTCCCTGGAATGGAGACCTGTCCAGGTGTAGCCCCACCTCTCACCTGGTGACTGGTGCTGGAGATGAACATCAGCTCTCTGAGACCCTAGTGAGCATCGCTGGATCATAGCTAGGTAGATCGATTTTTTTTCACCTGTGTAACTTTTGTTACACAAAAACTAAACTAAAACTTCATTATGCAATATGAACTTGTTAAATATATTGTGTGGTTTTCCAGTTATATTGTCTTATTGTTTTTCAGGCTTTATTACTATTTATCTATTTTATTTTCTTATTATTTTCTTATTATTGTCTATGTTGAAATCTGCATTTTGTGTTGATTCATTTTGTTGGAAATAAAGATTTCATAAAATAAAATAGTTCCTTGCTGTTCTTTATCAGCCTTCACAATTATAATTTCAAAATATGATCACAGTGTTGTCAGTGTTGGGTGCTAGAGGCTATGTATGATGAAACCTAGTGTGAGGGCCCCCTTGGAATTTTTTTCCTGTGGCCCCAAGACACCCTTGCAGCGCCACTGAATATACATTAAATATTTAATCTTTCTGGGGTCATCTGATGCAAAAACACACACAAATGATTCTTTGCTATTCCAAAAACAAAAATGTGTCCAAGGAAATAAAAGTAAACACTGATCAGGCAATAAAAGTAAAAACAAAAATGTTAAGACACGAAACACCTGAATGAACAGACATCACATTTATTCACCGATGAATGAAATGGAAAATATTTCAGACAAAGAAAAGGGAAAGTGGAACGTGTAGGAAAATGACGCAGAAGAAGTCTGGATTATTTCCATTTGATGGAAGCGTGCAGAGATAAAAAGTGAATCTGAGGTTTAAATGTTCCAGTATGAACGTCAGCTGAGTTGAGTTGGATATGAAGGCGATGCTTTATGGGCAGAAACAGCGTGAAGATGAGAAACAACTGGAAGCGAGCAGCCGGTGAAGAGTGACAGTGTCCTGCTGCTGTCATGTCTTTTAACCACACGAGTTGGAGGTGAGCGTCTCGTTTCGCCTCGGAGACCTTGAGACCTGCTGTCCTGCGTCCACCGAGCATCCGACAGGGCCGCAGCTGCGGTTGTGTGTGTTTATGGGAGACACGCTGGCCCCAGACCGCCCATTTATTTTTATGTGTAGTTTAGTGTCCCCAAACATTTCAGGGAAAGGCAGTTCTTGTCCAAAAATCGGCGCATCCAGGCCCGAAGCTCAGCTGTGGAAGCTTTTTATTTACAGTGTTGGCGTGTGATGGAGCAGCCGCGCAGCCTCTCCCAATAACAGATTGTCATTTTGACGGCGACGCCACAGGGAGAGAGAGCAACAGCCCGAGTTCATCCCACTGAAACGTGTTTACTGCCTGGAAGGTCACGACGCCGCATCCGAGCGCAGGGACGCGCGCACGGCCACGCACACATGTAAACATGCTGGATAACTGTTCTCCACATGCTGATTCATCGTGTTTGTGCCTGCGAGGGACTGTTTCTCTCATTAAATCACAGGGATTTCTGAACTTCTAACTTTCTTAATTCATCCAGTAAACGAGCCCAGAGGAGGAAACAGAGACGATCAATCATTATTCCTCCTCTCAGCTCATTACTTTGTGTATTTCAGCCGGCAGCAGAGAGGATACATGGGAGTTTTAAAGTGCCAATGCAGCACGATAAATCAAGAAAAACATGTCGTCTATAGATAGACTTGTGTAAACTTACAATCATTAGAACATGCAGATACACACACATATATATATACACAACAAGACAACTTCCTTCCACATGAATTATAGCCACTCCACAATAGCTCCAATAATAGTTTCCCATCTCTGTGCTGGTGAGAGCGGCGACCCTCCCCTGACCTCTTGGTTCTGGTCACGGGGGCTACTCCACGTTACTTCTGGTTTTGTTCATACCAACGAGGCAGTGAACAGACGGCACTTTAAGGGGTTTTGAAAGCGGACTAGACTGTATTTGCTGGGCACAGACTCTGTTGGACGCCACCTGTTTGGACAAGATGAAAAGAAGGAGACGGGTTCATAACTGAGAAAAAACGAATCAGAAATGAATTTGAGCTAACCATGTTTGACTTGTAACAACTGTGTACAGAATGTGACCACGGATCAGTCAGAGGACGAACAGAAAGAACGAGCTGGCCTCAGAGCATGAGACGAGCAGCCTAATAAAGACATACGTTCAGCTGGACTCTGTCATGTTTCACATCCAAACCCGTAGAAAAACTGGTGCAATTCCCCTTTAAAGTTGTCTGTTGCTACATTGGCAGGTCAGAGAGCTGCTGCTGAATCCCACAGCGAGAGGACGAGCAGCTTTAAATGTGAACTCGTACCTGCTGATCTCTCCAAACAAACCTGCGTCAGTCGCATCACTTGTGTTTTTCCCTTCTTTATAAGGGATCAAATATATATTATGTTTCATGTTGTGTTTATCAACCATTAGATTAAATGTACCAGCTTTCCACAAGTGTTGAGCTAAACGTGGCGTTGCTACATAAATAAACTAATGAAACGCTTTCAGGTCAACAAATAATTCAGGATGTGCGGCAGTGATCTGTGGAGCATGCCACGGATCACTGCTGTTTATCTTTTTACATTCCAAAACAATGTTCAGCAGGCCCGAGCTGCTCCTCTGCTTATCACACAACAGTAAGTGAATAAATAAAGTGTGTTTCTTTGTGCTGTGTTCAACACGGATTTCCCACTAAGATCCGCAGTGACAGAAACGGTGAATCAGGGATTAAAGATTAAAGATGGGGAATAATTAGGAAAGGAAAACTCAACTCAAGCCATATCTGAAACCCCAAGCACAGGAAAATCACCTGCGGTTTGTGTTTTCATAACACAAAGTTCACTCCATGTGCAAAATGCAGCCTGTGAGAAATTCTTAGCTTGATCCCGTGAGCAGCTTTCCAGGCCTCCTGACTGCACCTGCTGGCTGCGTGTGTCTGCTTGGCCCCCGTGGGACTGCTGTGCAGTTTCCCACATCCTGCAGCAGCTGAGCTTCCAGGTGCCCAGAGTCCAGGAAGGACCAGGCAGTGTGGCGCATAGCTTTCCTCCGGCAGAGAATCAATGGGGAAATGATTCATCAAACAGAAGGAGGCGCTGAGAACATGAGCGTCTCCGATGATGGAGCAGAGCAGTGGTTCCGTGAGCAGAATTAGTCCAGTATTTACAGTATGTGCCTCATGGGGAGGGGATTCTCCACGTGGAAACCAGAGGTCAAGGTCAAGTGCAGCAGAGCTGTGAGGGAGTCGGGCGGCGGGTGTCAATGTCTCGACCTTCAGCAGGATGGAGCTCGTAGCAGCTCAAGGACAGTTCTTCCTCATACACGTTCTGACTCCTTCTACAGTATTTCAGCCAGTAGTCACACAGTCTTCACTGTGGCCTGTGTGTGTGTCACTCTGATTAGCTCGGACCGTCACTCAGAGACACACCACACACCAGATATAATGTATAAAGGTCAACATTTTTAGTCTTTTATGTGAAAAACATCATGTTGTTGTAGATTTTGATTTATTTTGGGCCTAAACAAAGTAATATTTGCATCCATTCAGTCTTCCCATAAATGAAGTATGTTAATTAACAAACTACACAAATGAAAACAAATGATTATATTTTGATATTAGATTAGAACTGATTCTGTTTTAATAAACTGTGAAACAAGTTTATAGTCAACCCGCAGGGTCACAGGGGGGTGTTACATTAAATATTCTTTTTAGAAAAAGGTTTAAATCAGAACTACTCTGTTTATCATTTACGAGTTCTGCTGCAGCTATGAAAATGAAAATTAACTGAGCCTGTGATAAGTCATTAAAGATATGTCAACATCTTCTAACTTGATTTTCCTTTTACATGAAGATCTTTCTGCTGCTGCTAAATTGTAAAATGTCTGTATGTCTGTTATAAATGCAACACTTTTATCATGGTGTATTACAATGAATAATGAAAAATGATAAAGTATGAATGTTTTCTACATTTTTAAGTCTCTAAAGAGGTTTAATTAGAAATAAATTGTTTAAACTCAACAGGTCAGAAGGACTGAGTGAATAATTAAAATTAATTTGACAAGAAATGTTTGGTTGATTCCAAAAAATTCTTTTATGTTTTAGGGATTATTCCAAGAGGGGTTGACTTAGTTGTTCAGTCTATTTTATTTGAGAAGGACAATATAATAACTGACCAGAATTGTCCTAAAAACACAGTCAAAGTTGTGAGTTTGTTTCTGAGCATGTTTAATGTGACTCAAACAGCCTCGGTGAGAACGTAAAAAATGGCCTGAGCACAGTGTGGTACAGAGGCAGTACGACTCTGGTAATTAAAGCTCATTCTTATTATCTGCGGCTCCACTGCAGCTCAGGGTTGTGTTTGTCAGCAGCGTGATTCAGGAAAACATGAGCAGAAGTCCTGATCCATCTCAGAAATATCAGTTGTTGTCACCCTGCAGATTGATGACTGGCAAACTATCACAGAGGAGCACATTTCTGCAGCTGGCAGAACGAAATGTGACTCCAGGCGTTGCATACCGTCACATCAGAGTGTCAGAGCGCTGCAGACACTTCCTGACATTCCTGTCACCGCTCAGACGCACTGAACGAGAACGCTGTCGTGTTTCCAACTCTGTGATGTGCTGGAAACATACACACATACATACACACAGACAGGTCTGTACATGACGTGAGCACTGCTGCATTGCTGAGCTGTGTGTCTGTGTCAGTCTTTCTCTATTAGGCCAAATACTAGTTCAGGGTGTGGACAAAAAACTGTGTGTGTGTGTGTGGGTGTGTGTGTGTGTGCAGGAGCAGACACTCTGCCTCTGCTATGATGTGCAGAATGATCCCACAGATAAATTAGCTGCTTGATCCACCCCGGGTTCATCTGCAGCCTTTCTGATGAAGACACACTGTCTGGGGGTGAAAATAAAACAAGGTGAATGAAATGTACTTTTTTAGACTATTTATTTTAAGGGGCTTCACAAAAAAAGACTGTTGATATTTAGATAAAGACCTTCATTGGAGTATTCTTGACTCCTGTTGATGAGCTTAAGAGGTTTTTCTTTCCAGTGGAAAGAAGTGGTGCTCATCCAGCTCAGTCGTCTCCCAGGAGTTTTAAGCTTGTTAATCTCACCAGTGTTTTCTTTCTTCTTAATAACATACCACATGGTTGATTTGGCCACACCTACATTAGCTGTTTAGCTCTTGTAGATTTAAATGATGGCTAATGATTTGTCAAATGTCAGCGTACCAGCTGATATCACTTCCAGACCTCTAATCGGCCTCGTTTGTCTTAAAGTAACAAAATGCTATAGAGTCCCTGAAAATGAAGGTACTCTGCCTAAAATGTCTGTAATTCTTAAATGTTTAAAACCATATTTTGTGAAAGCTCTTAAAATAAATCTGCATTTGTTTTATTTGGTGTTTAAAGACAAAACTATAAAAACTCACTGTCACTATCCCGATAATTCTGGGCCTTACTGTTGACTGTTGGCTCCAAAACACAGGGTTGATATATGATACTTTCATGTAAGACTGAAAAGAAATGTAGGATTTAGATGCAAACATGAAAGATACATGAAAAAAGTGTTTAGTGGATTCTGGATTGTTTCCTTCTTTCCTGCAGAAGATTTCTTAATGTTTTATCCACTGAAAAAGCACAATTTGATTCACAAAGCACATGTTTTATTTGTCCTATAAATACACAAACACAGCCCATAATAATAAAGTGATCGCATGTTTGGAAGCCGTTTGCTTTCATTGTGCTCGGATGTTTTGTGTTTAGAACTCGACTGATCCACATAGAACTTGACTGGCTGTATTTTAGTCACTTTAACGTTGGTCTGGAATATAAATACATCACTGCAGCTTTATTTAATTATGATTTTAAGAATAATTTGAGTTGTTAGTTTGAGTTCATGTGTCACCGGTGTTAAACACTGACAATGGATGTGACACAGACACACGTTAATCAGGTGTCAGATGGAACTTGTCCAAAGATAATTACATGTCCAACAGGCTCATTAGGGGATTCACTGGACTGAGTTACAGCATCAGGTTCAGCTCCGGGGAAACTTGACCTGAGACACACACACACACACAGGTTCACAGGTATTGTACTATACACACACCACTGGGCCACATCCACGCATGGAGGCGCACACACACATTTCTCGTTACAGCTGCTCATCTGTTTCCTCCAAAGCACCAACTATGTATCAAAATGTAAAGTAGGAACACGGTGTTCAGAAGTACTTATAGGTAAAAATACATTATCTACTTTAACTTTGTGGAGATTATATTATTATTATGGAAAAAACTTTGAAGAGTAAGAAAAACTGCATGTTTAACCTGTTCTGGTCTAAATATGCACGTGATCCCTTCATATAAAATGATAATTAGTAAATCTAAACTAAATAAGATATCAGGGAGACAATGAAGCAGTATAACCTATTATCACACAATTAAAAGAAATAAGTGGAATTGAAATTGTAACCTGCTTCTATAGGTAACAGCAGCAGCGCAGTCAGTGAATCATCTCAGTGTCCTGAGAGTGTCCTGATAAAACACCGGTGTCTGTGTTCTGTGTGCGATGCACGGTCTCCAGCTCAGGACCCTGTAAACGTCTTCGCTCTGGAAGTGAAAGTGAAAGTTCATGGCAGGAAACTTTCCTGGGAAGCAGCAATAAACATCCTCCACTCCTCCGCCCTGCTGTCATCCCGGGGGCGTATGACAAACTCACGAGCATCAGCGGTGCAGCCGCATGGTCCGGAGCCTTCCCAGCTGTGAGCCTCTGCCCACCCGGGCCCTGGAGGCCCAGGTGGTCGGAGTGATGTATTGCCAGCGTCCGTCCGGCCAGAAGCGGCCCGGTCCCGCGGAGGCCCGTGTTTAAACTGATGCAGGAAACAGGCCCTTCCTCCGCCTAAACACGGCCGCTCGAGGTCCGGCAACGGGAGGGCACAGAGCCTGCAGCGAGGCTCTCAGCCCCCCACCTGAGCAGGGGTAACTGGCAGGTCAGCGAGCACGCGCATCACATATGATCTGATCTATGTCTGCGCATTATTTTAACTCATATGATTTAACGGATGAATTCGTAGTTTTGAGTTATGTCTCTTAAGAAATAAAACCTTTTTGTGTGTGACACAGGTCTGTGTGCAGATAGTGGAGCAAAGCAACCTGCTGCCGCACAGACCGGGTTTGACACGCTGCAGGGACCGTTCTGCCTCCATTTAGGGTTCATTCATCAGGTCTGACAGGGGTCGTGTGAGTGGGAACTTTCCCTGCATCTTCGGAACACGTGAGTTGCTGCAGGACAGCAAAGCGGCAGCTCTGTGAGAGTTTCTCTAATGGTTCCTGGTTTGAGAGGATGGTGGAGATTTGTTTGGATTTCAAATTATAAACAGTAAAAAAGAAAAAGAAATTACGAAGCACAAAAATGTAAAAGCCTGAAAGTCAAATATGTTCAGAGCTGCTCTTTGAAGGTTGGACAGTGAAGATGACGCAACTTTGTTTAAAATTCTTTTCATCAAAGATGAAATCATCTTAAATGTTCTCTTTAGAACCTTTACTTTGAAAACACTCACACAAAGAGAGAAAGTGGCTTTTAAGATTTTCCTTTTGTTCTGTCATCAAAAACACACCCTCTGCTCTTCAAATGACATGATAAAGTAACCAGCCTGGTACTGCATGAAAAATGTGATGAATTCGTTAAGTTTCGATTAAAAATGTTACTTTTACAAGGAAATCAATAAATAAATCAAAACGCTTTTATCTATAACGACTTCACTTTCTTCGAGTGTTGCCCGGTGAAAAGCCTGGATTTTACGCCTGTGTTGCTTCTATTTTATAGCTTAAATTCACAAATAATATCATAAATACTAGTAGATCTTTTGATATTGTCCGATCTTGGCCTCCGAGCTGAGACGCTCCTGACACCCGGGCAGAGACAGAGACAGGGGCCTGCGCTCTGGGCCTGGCTGAGCTCAGCCTGCAGTGATTGATGGTTAAACCCTCGGCCGGCTGTAAAGCAGCCAGGTTGGACGCTGTTTAGGAGATAGAGAGCTGATAAAGGAGACGCTCGGGAGAGAGAAAAAGGGCTGAAGGGGCTCTAATGGTGCAGGAGGAGAATCCGGGCTTTCTGCGCCGTGATGGAGTGGTCTGTCTCCCCCCTGGAGGCACTAATGCCCCCCAGTGTACACACAGGCAGAGAGAATTCTTCACGAAGTAGACAGGAGGACTCATCACGTGGAACTGAGTTTATCTGGGAAAATGATTCATCATAAAAATGGTCCACTCTTCGAAAGCACTGAGAAAATGAATCCCCGCGGTGCGATAAGACTAAAGAGCATTAAAGCTCGTTTCTTTTATTTCTCTGACTCAAATTAGACCAACAAGCCTCCCTGGAAATTTCTACTTGAGTTAAGAAATAACACGGTCATAAATCAGAGCGCAGTGGCTGTGACCACTTGTTTCCTCTGCAGTAATAACAATGGAAGTGGAGTCGATATACTGGGCGGCCACCACTTCACGGTTATTCCTCCTCCATGCTGCACGATGAGAAACACAAAACACACATTTGTCACTCGGGAGGACACTGTCTCTTCTACTCTGCGTTTATACACAGATCGCTGGGTCTTAATGGTTGTGAGCTGGAGATCATTTACTTTATTTTCATGGTGAAGAAGGAAAAAATCGCTCTCGTTTCATTTCCCACATAAATCAGGAATTCCTCTGCCGGTAAAAGTCTGTCGTTTGTCAGCGGGGTCTGGCGTGCCGGGTGACAGAAAACGAGAAACAGAAGTCCCATTAGGTAAACCATTCAACGCCACAATTTATACAGCAGAGCGGGCGGGTTCATAAACACAAGCGGCTGCGTCACGCCGCGTCCGTGGTTGTTGTGTGAGAGACGCAGCGGCTCGAGCCAGGGTTGAAGGTTGCTGCTGAAAAATCACATAATTACCTATAAGTTATAAGAACCTGAGCGAAATGTCCATGTGACCTACATTTTTCTCCTTTCCATGTTATCACACATACATGTAAACACTGTTTCTGGAAATGAACGTGCGCTTTTTGGAAACGTGTGTGGCCGCTGCTCGTGTCCAGGCGGGCGGACACTCAGACAGCGTCTTCTCTGCTTAA
>JAUMTR010000001.1:1662502-1685546 GCA_032270685.1 Microctenopoma stevenorrisi
CACACAGCCAGATCAGAAAGAACAGCAGCTCTACTTCTGCAGGAATCCTGCACTTTGTCGTAGCATTAAAGAGACTGTTTAATCTACTTTATCCATCTGTACCTCATCTTCTCACTGACACGGTAACGACTGCTAACCGCAAACCACATTTAAGAGATGAGCAGTGCTGCATGAATCCAGGAAGTGGTGCATATCAAATCTAGGCCTGCCACTATCTTTGGTTGCAGATAAGAACATGTGTTTGTGAATAGACACAAAAAATGAGTGAATATGTTGCTGGGAGGATGAAGTGTAAGGAAGAGCTTCAGACCGACGTTACACAATCCTGAAAAATTTCACAACGTAAAAAGCTTACACGGATAAATATTTACAGGCCAGGAGGGAACTTGACTGCCTCACTGAGGCTTACATTGATATTCCCACTGCCTGCTCTGTGGAAATGGAAACTCAGATGGAATGTGCTCAGTCATCCTCAATCTGAGCAGGAAAGTGATGAACCCCTGCTTCTCCTCAGACTCTAAAGCAAGTACAAATGTGCACAATGTGACCAGACAGTTACTGGTCTGTAGACATTTGAACAGACTATCCTGACACGGGCACTGTTCAAAATGTACTGGCCCAGTACTGCTGGGGAAGAACACTTCAAGAAGCCTGCTATCATTTTAAAGTTGGACTCGTCACAATGAGCATATCAGTCACACTAAACCATCTCCACGGCAATCATAAGGGAGTTTCTCACTCATGTGATGCATGTCGTTATGTATTACTAATAGTTAAGAGGAGATAAAGGAGGACAAGATGATACAAAAGTTACTCAATACTAAAACAAGCTGCTCCTAACTTGTGTTATGAAAGTTACACAGAGACATGAAACTAGCTTTAGATCTTCTTTTACTTCGCACTTTGTGGTGAAAGAGACTGTAACAGGAAATTAAACTGTGAAAATTAAGAAACCTCTGGTAATGAGGAAGTTTTCGGTGGCGCATTATTGCATTGTAAAACCAAACTGACTTCCTTAAGGTGAAAAGATTTTTTAAACATTTGGAACTAAAACATCAACCAAAATTCATCTGCCTAGTTTATGTGATAATTTAGAGTGTGAATATTTGCCCGTGACAAGAAAAACAAGTATTTATAGGTCTTTATGTGCAATTGTTTTTACTTAAGATACTAGTTCATCAACACATCAACAGGATAATATGGCAAACGAACAAGATTTAGAAACAACTAACACTGTACTAATAGAACAATGATATTTTCAGAAACTCTAGAATCTTGTCAAGACAAATCTGTGGTGCATGATGTGACTCTGATGCAAAACTCTGCAATGACAACAAGTTCAAAGCTGTTTTCTAAAAATTCCATGAACTGTAAAGGAATTCTATCAAACAATTTGTAGTGAACAAGCGCTTTGTTTGATTGACCGCTGCTCCAGGAAATCACTGAGAACCACTTGTTCTCCATCTCATGATGTAACACGAGGAAACAACAACAGGAACAGACTTCCTGACAGTGAAGAAACACCAGTTGGAACATTCAGGCAAATCTGAACTTAGCCCTAGTGTCTTTTAGGGTCACGCATCACTGGCGAAAAATGGAATTAGTGTTGGTTCGAATGCACCCGATTTTAGTGTCATAGCACAAGTTGGGATCAAGAAGCTAAATGCAGGTCCAGACTGCCATTTGGTCAGCTGGCTTAGGCTCAATAAATAGTCCCTGGTTTGAGAGAAGATGTGTTGCAGTTACATACTGTAAACCAACACCATAGTGTGTACCATCATGCTTATCTGAAGAGCAAATTATTTAACTACTGGCGGAATGAATCTATGTTTCTTTCAGTTTTGTACAACAGGAAATACTAAAATTAAGTCAACAGACATTTTTCCAGAGACCTGGTATATGAAAATGTTTCTCCCAGGACTACTGCTGCTCATATTCAAACGTCTACCACTGTGAAGCAGTAGTGCTCAGTGGCAGCTCACTCTCACTGCATTACATTGACAGAAAGTCATGAACACAAAGAGATTAAGATTGAATTTCAGGAACCTGTTTGAAAAGCCCCCTCAGACATCCATTTGTTCTGTAAGAAATCTATTCGAATCAGGCCTGTAGTAGGTTAACTTAGAGATTAAATAATGTCACTGTAATCACTGCAATCTACGTGTGTCATTTACAGTAAATTGACACACTTCCTGAATAAAACAGGGTGTGTTTCATTTCCAACTATTTATTCCCTGAGCTCGTCATCTGTCGACCCATTTGTGTTAATAATCTACCACCATTTCTTCACAATGAACTGTACATGACACTTTCCCCACATAACGTCGCCAGTGTTGCATTAATGCAAACTAACTTCAAACCAATTTATTAATATTTTAGTTATTTTAGTCACAGTAAGGGTGATTTGTGGCTTTATGCAGTTGGATTTAAATTGTTAAACCAAACCGAGTGTAGTTACAACATGCTGTATAACATTTTTAAAGCGTCTGTTTGATGACCTTATCGCTATTTATGAGAAGGAACTGGCGAGAAGTTAAAGTTGAAGATTTGTCCGATAATGAATGCTTTACAGCAACGGGCAGCTGCTGCATTAGCTACTAGGCGAGCGTGTGTAGCATGCTAGCTCAAACCTAACAATTTACTTTTAAGCACATATGAGCCAAAACTGCATCTGAACAGCTGTCACCGCATTCTGTCATGTTAAGGTGTTCGTTTTAGTCACATTAAGTTGCCTAGTTTCCTGTTTAAGTGACACCGAAACGTTATCTAGTTAACTGACCTCTGTTAGCAAGGTTACCCCCTGTCACGAAGCTAGCTAACAGCTAGCCTGATCGAGGGGAGCCTTGTTTTCAGGCCTACATCAGCTCGACATTTATGCAACCAGTGGCTGCGTTTGTTATGGAATATACTAATACTTCATACTAAGCTCTATTTTGTATTCCTTTGCTCCGATACCTTGACACAGTCGATGGGGTACATAAGGCAGTGCTCCATGATTCCAGCCACGGCTCCTGCCAGCATGTGTGTGCTGGTCGCTGCTTCGTGA
The DNA here is from genome assembly GCA_032270685.1 of Microctenopoma stevenorrisi. NCBI lineage: Eukaryota > Metazoa > Chordata > Actinopteri > Anabantiformes > Anabantidae > Microctenopoma > Microctenopoma stevenorrisi. The sequence continues at coordinate 1,665,549 of JAUMTR010000001.1, forward strand.
GGCAGTCCTTCATAGTCCATGTCTGGCTCGACAGAGGTCGAGGTCTCCGAAGCTGCTCGATGCAACATCGGGGAAAAGTCCTGTTCCCCTGCCACTCTCGGTGAAAGAGACCCGACAAATGTCCCCGTGGCGTCCAGGAGTCTGCCACTCAGCCATCGAATCTCTGCACCGGCTGCAGCGCCTGTGACCCGGTTGTCGACGCCCGGTGTGTCCACGGAGGTTCGCCGTGATACGAAACTGTTCACTTCCATTCAAATGAAAGGAATCCGTCAAGTGTATTGAAATCGGCGACTCGGGCTACTTGCCCACGGCCCTTCCGGAAACTTAATTAATGTCCCCACCGGGCCGGCCAGGCTAGGAAGTGTTGGCGGGTCGCTGCCACTGCGCCGCAGACACGGAGCTTGCTCAGAGGCCGGGAACCGGCAGAAGTGGCGGTTTGGTTTGTCAGTGATTCAGGGAGGAGGGTAAAGTTGATTGGAGGTACAGACCGCCAATCACTCGTGCGCGCTTTGATTGGTCAATCAGGTCACAGTCAGTGGGCGTAACCATGGATGTCTGTCGTAACATCAGGTGGTCACATGCACAATGAACAGGAAGTGCTTCAAAATAAATGATCAGGACGTCCCAAATTGGAATTATAACAGAGGACTATAAAATACTTTCAATTACATTTCAATTCAACTTTATTTATACAGCGCCAATTGATAACATAAAGATCTTAAGACACAGTACAGTGAAAGTTTAAGACTTAAAGATTATATACAGAAATAGAACTTCATTATCTGAAAGTATTACTATTACTTACAAATTATAGCTACTGTTTATACCTACATCTGAAGTTTTATAAGTACCAGTAATAGTTATGGGTATACTTGTAATTAAATTTTTCGTGGTAACACTTTGTAGTTATTTAACACCTCTTTATCAGAGACTTTTTGTTACTTGGGATTATTATTTTTCCACTCTTTGTATCTCAGCTCTGTAACAACTCTTCATGTGAAAATGATAAATCAAAGTAACACTCATCGAAACACACCAAAAGCCTCAGGTATTTTTTCCACTGCCTGATTTAAAAAGCGAATCCAAGAAGAGTGGTGGATGTAAATATAATTTATGTAGATATTGTCTTTCAGGCTTAATAAAAAGAACAACAAGGCCTAGAAGCTGTTGATTTGCAGTATGTATTATTCGCGTCACCACAAGATGGTGCATGGTCTCTCAAGATTCATCCGCAAATTATAAATATTTCTGATCCAAATGGCCGAACATCATGAATATGTGCACTTTATTGAGGGGGGCTTCAGTAATTAAAGTTAAAAAATAAAACAAATGAGAAGTGTTGTAATGCTGTGCTATGTTCACTGAAGCAAAATAAGACATGTTTGCAACTGAACAGGAGTGGTAAACAAAAGCAAAATTAGCGGAAGTGATTTATTCCTACAGCACTTGAACGCAGCAAAAGTTCACGCCCATCTTAGTTGCGTGTCGATAACGCAATTAACGGCACGACCGGAAGAGTGTGGGACTTTTAGCTCATTTCCTCTTTTTCCCTTTCGACGTCTTCTTTCTTTTCTAAAAAAGAGATTCCAAGGGATTCGGCGAGGAACATTTTATGATCGTCTTTGTCGAAGAAAGCACACCTTTCACCCGCCGCTCCGAGTGTCATGGCGATGGAGACACCACTTTAGGTAAAGCTATGTCAGGAAGCGACATCTTATAGAAGCACGTTAACGTTAGACGTAAGTTACCGATAGCGGTTTGTTTCCAAGCAGCTGTCAACGTTAGATCACGTTAGCTTTATAAAAAATGTGTTTTTGTGTTGTTTGTTCCGTTTAACAGTTCGACTCTCTGTATGCGTCAGGTTGTTTTATATAACTGAGAGATAAGCCGGTTTCTGTATTTCCAATGGGATGTATGAAGAAGCTAATCGGCTACTAAAATGAGCGTTATTGTGGAGGTTCACCTGCTTAGTACATAATGTGAGCATATCACGCAGAAGCACAAGGAAAAGGGGACATGATAGAAAGTACATTAGCTCATTTAATACAGAGATATGTTTGAGCAATGCCTGAATTTCTTGTGCCACAGTGAAGTCACAGATGCCACTTCAGCCAGGACCAGTATCATCACTAATCAACAACCGTCTTACTGGATATTCTTTTCATTAGTGATTCCTCTGACCGCTCATTTCTAAAGACATTTGTTTATTCGGTGGCTCCTGGAGCATTGGCTCAACTTAGTCTTTTGTGTTCATTTTCATAAGCAGAAAGCAGTACTGAGCCTCTGCTCTGTCCTCTTTTCTACAGGCAGCTAAAGGTCACATCTCCGGACAGGACCGTACCCAGTCTACTGGCACCATGAGGTGACGACAGCGTCGTGGACTGTACTTTTGCTGACGTGGACCTATGGCAAGGTGATAAACTAACCTGTTCACGACGTGCCTGTAAACGTTGCGTAACTGGTGGTGCACAGATGTGATTGTAGTTGTTCCACCACAGGATCACGTTGTCCTGCCTGCCGGCCTCTTGGTACTGCAGCGTGTCCCCGCTCCCGCTGGGCTGTGCTCCCAGGCAGAGGCTGCTGCTGCTGCTGATACTCCTCATTACCTCTGCTCTCTTCCTGCTGGGCACGTACCAGAGGCAGCTATGGGCTTCCCAACGAGACCCCAAGGCTCGAGTCAACAAGTGGGTAAACACATTACTTTATGTGTGGTCATCAAGGAGCTCGTGTTTACATGTTGTTAAATTATCTAAGGCCCTATTAACAATATTAACCACTAGGTTTTCTCTGACATCTTTTGACCTCCTCTTGGCTGAAGAAATGACTAAACTAAACTAATTTAGTAGCTAAAAATAGCTTTTGTGTAAATATATGTATATATACACACAACATTCTCCTCTTTGCATATGAGCAGCTGAACATGTTCATGCATAAGCCTTCCAGTCACTGCTGCACAGAAAGGTCTTGACAAACAAATCAGCTTGATAAACCAGCTTTATGAGACTAGTTATCAGTGTTGGTGAGAAGGGCTGCAGCTGTTTTCTACAGAAACCAAGGACAGATAAAGACAGAGGCTGATTTTTGCTTGTACTTTGTACTTTTAGTTGAGTGCGTCTCTGTTTGTTGCACTTTACATTTAGTATAGATGAATTAAAGCGGGAAGATGCTGTCACTGTCTTATATAAAGAGTGAGATACAGCTCTCAGAGCTGCTGCCATTTCAGGTGTTTCTGCCGTTTGCTTCTGTGCATGCTGATGATGAATTTGTGTGGGCACCAGCAGGGTGATTTACAGTAAACCTGTGGTGCTCACTGTCCTAGGGCTGCCCACGATGTTTTATCTGTGATTAACTAGATGGAAATGTTTGAATAGCAAACACAGGTTTATGTCATCAGTGCAGGTACCTGGGGTATTTTTTACATAATGTAGTTCTGTTTTACTAGAGTACAAGTATTGATTACTGCAGGAATACGCACACGTCTTCATATCCTAATGTTTCCGTTGGTTCTCCTTCAGATACTTCTCCCTAGCCGAGTCCATGGAGGCCACTGATGTCCTCAACCCTGCTCTGAATTATGGGATTGTGGTGGATTGTGGCAGCAGCGGCTCTCGGGTCTTCGTGTACTACTGGCCCCCCCACAATGGGAACCCCCACACCCTGCTGGACATCAGACAGATGAGGGACCACAACCACAAGCCAGTTGTGAAGAAGATCAAACCTGGTGAGGAATTAGAAAGTTTACCAGTTACCAGAACATAAACGCAGGACTGGATGAGATCAAAGCAAATGATTACATGACTGACTGTGCAGTTTAATGACTTTTATTGACCCCATTTAATGATTCTGCTGACAGCACTGTGCATGTATTGGCTGAATTGTGTGCGGGTTTCCCTCTCAGGCATCTCTAGTCTGGCGAAGACGCCCAGACAGGCAAGCGACTACCTCCATCCTCTCCTCAGCTTCGCTGCTGCTCATGTCCCAAGCAACAAACACAAAGAGACCCCGCTCTACATCCTCTGTACGGCTGGAATGAGGCTGCTGCCAGAGAGGTAGAGGAACCACAGGCTTTCTGTGCCGGATATTCATTGCGTTTTTCTTGTCTTTATCATCTGTTGTTGGTGCTTTTAACTAAGCACCAACATTCCAGGTTCAGATTCAGTGCTGAGAACCAGCAGAAACACTTTAGCATATCAGAGTCAAAGGCTTTGTTTTCAGTTGCACCCTCTCGACACAGCACTGTCTGTTGTTTCGGTTCATCAGTGCAGCTCTGTCAGTATTTGTTGTTTCTCTGTTGGTAGCCTGCAGGCAGCCATCTTGGAGGACCTGGTCACTGACGTTCCCCTAGAGTTTGACTTCCTGTTTTCTCGTTCGCATGCAGAGGTCATCTCTGGGAAACAGGAGGGTGAGGGGACATGCATACTTACTATGAAAATGTGGAATAAAGTATCTGTGAACCTGTGATTTGTAACTCCTCCCTCTGTTTCTCTTCTGCCCGGTTGTGATGACATGATTCTGCCAATGCCAACCCTGAAGGAGTTTATGCCTGGATTGGCATCAACTTTGTGTTGGGCCGCTTTGATCACGCTGAGGATGGTGAGTGTGAAGGTGTAATGAGACGTGGATGTGTGGACCTTATGACATCACTGTCTCCAGACTTAAATGTATCTTCAATAGTTAAATCTTTGTTCCTCAGAGGACGCCACGGTAGAAGTCACAACAGGGTCACAGAACCAGCAGCCGATCAGCCGGCGGCGCACAGTGGGCATCATGGATATGGGTGGAGCTTCACTACAGATTGCCTATGAGGTGCCCAGCGCCATCATTTTTAACTCACCACAGGAGGTAAGGAAGTGCAGTCAGGCGTTCTCTGCAGGAGCAACAGTGGTCATTTCTGCCGCTGCAGCTAGCATTTGTTTTGCTGATGCTGCAGGAGGAGGCAGGGAAGAGTGTGCTCGCAGAGTTTAACCTGGGCTGCGACGTCGAGCACACGCAGCACGTGTATCGCGTCTACGTCACCACCTTCCTCGGCTTCGGGGGAAACATGGCCAGGCAGCGCTACGAGGACCAGCTGTTTAACAACACCTTCTCCAAGAACAGGTTGGACGCACCACAGCTATTAGATGGGGCCACAGTGCATGCTGGGTAGAATTTCCTTTATTGCAGCAACATATGTAAGTTAATAATGAAACTATGGTCTGGATGAGCTGTAGCTCCATCTTTCTACCTTGTGCCAAAAAGATAAATGCATGTTCTGTGAAATCTTAACTAGGTGGTAAATGTTACAAACCAGCCAGATCTGAATGATCCAAATGATCATAGGATGACTCCTATGATCATGTGGATCATTCAGATCTGCTGTGTATTATAACCGAACTACAGTAGATAATTATATGAATATATTTCATTTTGTTAAGCTCAACCGGTTCATTCTTGTTGTTCAGATTTCTAACCACACAGACTGGCATCAGTGAGGACAAACCGTACCTGGACCCCTGTCTGCCGCTCGGTCTGTCAGACATGGTGGTGAGGGACAACCACACGTTGTACCTGAGGGGTCAGGGCTCCTGGTCTCGCTGTCAGAATGCTGTACGACCCTTCCTGGGACTCCACAATGGCACCATGTCACCGGGGGGGGTGTACCAGGTACACACACCGTGCTCTGATATCTGTTCTGTTAGATGAAGAGTTTATGTTCTAGAGCAAGTGTTCATTAAAGATGTTTGATTGTGTTGCTCAGGCTCCTATCAACTACAGTAACAGTGAATTCTACGGCTTCTCCGAGTTTTATTACTGCACGGAGGATGTGCTGAGGATAGGAGGCCAGTACGACAGTGACAAATATTCCCGAGCTGCTTTGGTAACCACCAACACACCACGGTTATACAGCTGCAAAAGTAACTGGAAACCAGTAACTTCTGTTTACTGGTGTTTGTTTTGCCTTGTTTACCAGGATTACTGCTCCACCAAGTGGTCGACACTAAAACAGCGTCTGGACAGCAAGCTTTTCTCTGAGCAGGCCGACATCAGCAGACTCAAGTAAGTTACCTCTGTTCACGCTTCTGTTTTTCCTGAGGCGTCGTTTAGAAATGCTTCATTCTGTTTTACGTAGTTAGCTTGTGCTGTAACCAACCCTGCAAGTTACAGCTTCTACTCAAGGAGGAGCTGTTTAGTCTTGGTTCCACCTGCAAACCTGCATCAGCAGAAAAAGGAATGTGAACACAACACACGAGCAGACATCAGTGTGTCACTGAGGCCTCCCAGTGGATGTGGAATAATGCTTTAGAACTTTTCACCTCCAAATTAGCATATTCCTAAATATTAAAAAGATTCCCAGAATGTTTTGTTACGGAGTTAACTCTACATGAAATCAGCAGGATGAAGCCACATGTGCATCAGTAACATGTTAAGAACATGCTTATAGTTAGCTTCAAACTTTAATCCTCGCCCCTCTCTCCAACATTTAAAAGAGTTTAACATCTCATTAATAAATATTACATATTAGATTAAATTAAATTAAATTAAATAAAAAAAAATAGCTGCATCCCTCCTGCAAACATCAAACGTGCAGTAACCTTCATTCTTTATTCTTTATTTAACCTTCATTCAGTATGTAGACGATGTACAGCATGATATGAGCTGATACTTTGACCAAACATGCTGCTTTTCTTAATGCAGGAATCAGTGCTTCAAGTCAGCCTGGATGTTTGAGGTGTTGCATTCTGGTTTTCGTTTCCCCACCAACTACCGCAGTCTGAGAACAGCCCAGCTGGTCTATGATAAAGAGGTCCAGTGGACTCTGGGTGCCATCCTGTTCAAAACCCGTTTCCTGCCTCTCAGGTAAAGCTCACAGTAAAAACATGCACAAACCAACTGATGTAAACGTTTCACACAATGAAATCCACACATGTTCTCATGGGATATGGAATATGGATATGGAAACATGAAAGAAACACACAGGTCTGTTCTGTTGTTACTGCTCTGAGCAGGAGCGGAACCACCAGGCAAACGCAGAAATATTTTTGGCGTTTCTGAATAATGATTAGTCAGGAAGCTTCCACATGAACACGCCACTGTTTGTGTTGACGTTTTACCTCCAGTGTTTCAAGTCAAGTATGAAACGTGTCCCAGTTGTTCAGGTCTTTTCCTGTCTCGCACGTTTCCCCAGGGACCTGCAGCAGGAAACCTTGCGGCAGAACCACCCCAGCTGGCTGCGCTCCTCCTTCGTCTACAACCACCACCTGTTCTCGCTCTGCATCCTGGTTGTGGTGCTGGCCATCCTGCTCTACATCCTGCGCCTGCGGAGGATCCACCAGCGGGAGCAGAGGCAAGCAGAGACCCTGAACCTTCTCTGGGCCGAGGAAGGAGAGGCTCTTCTGCCCTGACGGCTTCATCTGTGATGGGAGGTTCCACCGACGATCTTCAGGTCCTTTTCTTATTTGCTGTAACTGAACCACAAAACTTAAGAATGTGAGCACGGGGCACAGAGTTGTTCACCAGCCGAGAGCCTGACGTGTCCAGTGAAGATATGTGGAGGATCTAAAGCATCACAGAGAAAGTTTAATGAACCTGGAAATCACACCCCTGTGTTTATTCTTTGCTCATGCAGCTTTAGACACAGAACCCATTTTAGCCCATCGACATCTTCTCTGTGCTTATTTTCTTCTCTTTGGATAAAACAAATTGCCTCTGTGCCACAGGATGAAACCACTACTACCTTTTTACCCCTCATGACAGCCTGGGCAGTTGACCTAGATTCAGTGTTGCTTTGAACACCTTTGCTGCTGAGTTCATATTCACAGGAATATGAACTCAGACACATTTAGAGACACAAAGAAAAGGAAAAAACTGCAGTATAAAATACATATATTTGTTAGTCACTCTAGTATTATGAACAGCGCTGGCTCTGTCTCAGTTCAGGGCCTCGCGGGAGCACGGTCCTGAGTTCCTTTTCACACCGGTATCTTTCTAGACCACGACTAGATGCAGCTGCTGAACTGAGACGTGGCTTCTGTAGAGGTATGTAGCCATGTTAGCGTTTAGAGAACAGCACAGCACAGTTCAACAACTCACTGAAAGAAAAGAAGATCTGACGTGGACAGCCCTTTTCCCTTTGGTTCAACCCTGAAGCTAAATTTGACACGTTTGCCCTGTTAGTGCTGAAGAAGTTAAAGTAGGCTGTTATCATGGCTGCAGGGACACTACAATGACTAGCAAAATGTACATTTGACTACATTTCTGTGTCTTAACAGTTTCCTTCCTGCTAATCTACGTGTGACGTTTGTCTGACCCTGGTGACACATTTAAATATGATTTTCTCACCTGCAAACAAAGAAATCTGAGCTGAAAAAGCTGTCACTTAGCAGGGAGCTGATTTTTGTCTTGGCCTAAATTCTAGTGATACATCACTTTATTTTTTATGCTCATGTCACCATCTAGCTGCAGTTCACACTCATTGAAGAGTGATTAAGCGTCACACTTCAGTGCGAGGCGCGGGGCTATCAGCCTGTTTCTGCTCTCACAAATAGTGTTTCATCTACACCTCCATCCGTCCCCATTTCAGCAATTTTCTCAAAAGCAATCCTGCCGGCTGATGACGGCAGCGGCACAGCTCGCGCCTCAGATTGCGCGATGATACTTGAACGCCACTGCTGTTCTGCCAAGACCCTCCGTCCAGCACAGAGACGCCAGAAAACGAGGAGGACGTGGACACTGACTCGTCCTGGACCAGATTTCTAAACGCAATACTGCAGAAAGGGTTTATTCCACAGACTAAGGCGGATGCTGGATCATCTCATGTTCAAAACGAACAGCTATAAAATGGAATAAGCCGTACTCTGAAAAAAACGCATCCGTTTGAGTTTTTCTGTCTACTGTATTTCACTTCAGCTGTAAATTAAGCCTGTGTTTTGTATTTTGTGCTGATCCAGCTGTGCAACAACCATGACGATGCAAATGCGTGTCCGAGTAGCACCTGCTGAAACTTCGTGTGAAGTTGAACGTTTCAGTCCCACAGTGGGATGTGATTTGTAATTAGTTTTGGCGGATGACTCCAGTGTTATAAAAGAACTGTGATGCTAACATGAAAATGTGGTTGTTGAGAGACGAGGACACTTCGACAGCTTTGTTAAATATGTTTTTTCAAGTTGCTTTTTTTTCTATTCATGTTTCTCTACTTGTGAATCTGGACTCGGTAAGCTTAAGTTCTGATTCACCCTGATGGGGGGGTTTACTATTTCTGCTGCTCCTCTGATGTCGTGTCTTCTGACAAAGGACCAATCTTGTATCTCAGAGCTGGGTATTGTGCAATGAGTAAAGAATGATTTTCTTAAAGGGGAAACTTGACCTGAAGTGTTTTTTGTATTGTACGTACCTTTAAATCAATGTGTATATGAGGAATTAAAATCTAATAAAGAATCCATTTGTAATGACATCAGTTTGGACTCTTGTGTTAAGCTCCAAATCGGGTACTGAATGGACCTTACGCACTCAGCTGCTGTTTCCTGGGTCAAGAATAAAAACGTAGCAGGAATCAACCCTTCAAGCAGCCTGCTTTGGCCTCACTCATAAATGCCTTACTTTTGTCTTTTTTAATTAAAATGTGTGATTTGTGTGCAAATGAACCGAGACACAAGGAAGTTGTAGCCTCAAAGCCTGAGAAATGACATTAGGCATGTAGAACTACGAAATAAGAAACTCTGATATTACTCCACAGCACTAGATAGATGACTGCGTTTATTATGAGGGGAATAAAAAGGCGGAACTTCTTTTGTGCATCTCGGCAATGAGAGGTATTCTACTGTACTTGCTGAAAAAAGGTTCCCTTTTATAAATGAGTCTTCAGAGTTAGTTTAACCTACACTCAGGTTGTTGAGTGTTCAGTGCTGCTAACATTATGACTGCGGCCGATGAGCTGAAGGTAACGTCCCTACCACTGAGGGCTCAAATGCCTAAAACAACTGAAGAAGCCTTGAACAGCAGTTGGTACCTGTCTACACAAACTGGTATGAGTTGGATCCTGCTGTGGGCATCACTGCCAGCCTGTAAAACAATCATTGCCACTACATGCCAGGATAAACAAAGGGCAGTGATTGCAATCATTCCTCCAGGATGAAGTTATGTAAAAGCTCTTTTCATACACTGATGCTGTAACCCTGCGTGCCCTGCTGGTGGTGCTGTGCAGCTCGGTGAAGACAAGCAACACCTGAGCGGCACCGACACCTCACTGCTCAAATGGTAACACATGAGAAGGCGCAAAAAACAATTAACAAGTCAAATGTCTCTTCTTTTTTTTTCTCAAATACGCTGATTTCAGCTTCACCTTCAGAAATTATTTGCCAACTGTCACTTCACACGAAAAAAGGAACACAGCACGTTTATTTATTTTAAAAATATACTTTAATACAACAGCGGCATATAAATATTAAAATATACATTATACAGGTGTACAGTACACTCACACAAAAACAAAACAAAAATATTAGGCTTCTATTTGTACGGCACTTCTTGTAATTTTTTTTTGTAGTTTTTTTTTTAAAGTTACTTACTGACAAAGGAGATGTACATAAAGATGTGTTAATGCATTAACAGGTCCAAAGTATTACTGTAGTATTGTGATTACTGAAAGACAGACAGAGGAGGAGGACAATGGGAAAGTTAGGGTTGCTGTACAGTATATGACATGGCATCGTGGAATGTTTGCTCGTCTGTTTCCTCACACCGCCCGGCACGTTTTCAGAACCAACAGGGACGCGATTATTCAGTCCATGTGCACTTTTTCTTTCTAATAAGACATCAAGTTTCTGTCTTTCTCCCTCACATCCACCATCGGCGTTTGATCCGGACAGCAACGACTGACTAGGTTTTGGTTAAAGCCACAAGATGCAGTTCAGCTGTTTCTCATGCATCATTATTACATTTACGACAGAACCGAGTACGTTTCAAACCTGTGGTGATATTTCAAAAGTTCCGAAGGTCATTTACCATCTGACCACCCACTGATTCCCTGCAAATTACTGGTACAAAGAAAATGTTGCGATCATAAACGACGATCAAAGGATCATACTGTAAAGATCCGACATGCTGGATGTGTTTCACACCCCTTCCTGCTCTAAGTCGCTGCAGAACGTGACAACATGAGAGTTGTGTTGCTTAATTCTCATCAAGGAAGCAAAAATATAACTGTATATCTTTAATTTATTGTCTGTACTGTCCTGGAGAAGCTACAAAAGACCTTGTATGTGCAACATGCGTGGCGAATAAAGCTGATTCTGATATTTCTGTGTGGTCAGAAAACATTTTGAGAGTCATACTGACTGAACATCTCTTTATTAAGATTAACTGAACTTAACTTAAACCTACATGAAACAACCAAAACGGTTTGTCTGTGCTAATTTAAAAACTTGATTCTGGGTTTTTGAAAGATCAGTGTTTAGTAAACAGATGCTCAGACTCAAATATAATCAATAAGATCCGAGAGGCACAAACTCACATGTTCCCTCATCTGGCTCCTTCCCAGATGAAGGTTTTCAGTTCAGCGACAAAGTAGAAGAGGCCTCAAGACACAAGCCTCAGTGGCACGCAGCAGCGATTTCCCGATCTCGTCTGCAGCTTGATTGACAGGAGGAGGAGGGGATTTTAAAAAAAAAGTTTCTCAGAGAAATTCTCGGAGAGACTGGCTAAGTGCTGTCTCTCCTGGCCTGGTCTGGTCGATGGCCCGCCGCCTTTGAAAGCAGAGAGGCCTGAGTGTCTGTGACAATGTCAGCGCTGGAGCGGAGCGGGGACGGGGTCCCACCAGTATAGGCTTACTGATGGGTCTATTCAACCTGTTGGACGATGACGCCAAAACCCTCTGATGTCACAGGACAAGTGGGGATGGAGGGAAAAGCCTCTGAGCAAAGCAAGCAGCTGTTAAACCTCAGATCAACCACAGAGGGCTGCACATGCTTTTTATCCATGTATTCATATCAGGAATGTCATCCCGTGTGACCCAAGAAGATGTTCTGAAACAGAGAAAGGCAGCAAACCGTGTGTCTCGGTGTTTCTACTCTAAACTGTACTAGGTTATTATCTGTCATGTCTCTGTTGATGAGGGACACGTCATTTGTTATTACCAAAATCAACGAGTCAAGTTTTTTTTAATGTTGAACTTGTAGCGGAAATTTTATGCATATTTTTTATTATTGGCAGATGGAGAATTCACCATTGTTTCCCCCCCACACTTGGTATCAATATGTCACGAATATTAAAGCTACAACAAGCTACTTTTGGGAGTGAAGTTAGCATTAGCAGAAGACTTGAAATCAACTCTACCAGTTCCTGCTCCAGTTACTCTGCTACAATCTGTCCCTGCCCTTCAGGCATTTCAAAACTTTACCAGTCAAGCAAACATCATCAGAGATGCCTTCTGGTTGTTTTCAAGGGCGAGTCCTGCTCTAAAAGCTTTAGAAGAGCATATCTATGGACTGAAGTCTGCATCAGGGAGGCCTTTGACAGCACCTCACTGCGTTGTCCAAATTTATTCTCTAAAATAATACTCAGAAATGTTCCATGCTGCAGCTTTGAACTAATGTCAACGGTTGACAGACGCAGAGACACTGAGATCCATTCAGAAGTGAATTCTAGCTTCAAAGCTGAGAGATGTTGGCTATAACGGCAGCAGACAGTGGCCCTGTGGACACTGGAGGTTCTTTGGCTCCATATATCAGAGTTATTAAAGAAAGAAACTCCAGCAGGTAGGAGGAAATAATCCAGTGAAGACGGATGCCGCTATATTAGCAGCACTACCAGTCAGTACCCTCGATGTCTGAACACCTGAGCTAAGTCTTCAACGTGTCACTGAGGTGGCTCCTGCTTTCACTGCAAGGACGGTGATTTTCTGTGAGGAGGCTTCGAGACTGTTAACTTCTCCCCATCTCTGGGAGATGGTGACACTCTGTGAGGAAGAAACTCCAATAACAATCTGCCAGTTCTGCAAAGTCACCGTATAAATCTGGTCCCAGTTCAGCTAAAGCTGCAGGCTGAGAGTATCAGTTCTGTGTTTGACCCTGGAGCTCACACTGTCCGTGTTCGTGATAAAACAAACAGCTACAGAAATGTGACCAAACAGAAAATATCCCCCCCCCACACACACCCCCTTACATATTGTATCTGCCTCCTGCTGCTGAGGACACATACACAGAATCTTTCTGGGAAATTGATTCAGGAATGTGAACAGAGACAGGTGGCCTTGCCAAGATAGGCCACTCCCCATGAAAGCCGCACAGTTAAAGGGATATTTCATGACACAAGCTCACCAGTGGTGTCTAATCTGTCTTTGTGTTGTTTGGATGTGTGGCAGGAGTTCAGTGTGTTGCCACAGTTTCTCTTCAGGTTTTATCATTTACGACAACGTTAAACTATCAGAAATGGAGTACTTCACAATGAAGGTCAGAGTCTTCTGTAGAATTAAAGACGAACACGTTATTACAATAGAGCGGCATAGGACACACTTGTGACTCACTGTATTATTACAAAAAATAATTAAACATTTAAAACTTGAAAGTTTCTTCACACGTTTTCACATTTCGATTCTTTTAGCTAGCAAAAAACTAAACTATATTAAATCTATAATTACCTAAAGCTACAGAAGGCAACTTAAGCGCGAACCAGCTCACTCTGCCCAGTGATCAGGTGCTTGTGATGAAATCACAGTAAGTACAGATGCTCTAAGCAGGAGAAGAAACTGAAACTCTCCGATTGTGAGCGTGAGATTTGGGTTACAGGAGGCTCTAGCTTTAACATGAAGTGAAAATAAGCAGAGGTGTTGTCACTTTTGTTGTATACTGCACAGTTGTTGCCATTGTCTGGCGTTTTGTGTTAGCTGCTGCACACGGGCATGTGAAGGAAGCTGCGCTCTGCCAACAGGAGATCCTGTGACTCTGGCAGCCTTGGGAGAAAAAAGGGAGGAGAGAGGAATGCACTTCTCGGCAGGAGTGCACCTTTAACCAAACAGGCAGTTTCACAGTCTGTTCTCTACTGGCCTCAATGTCTTTGTCCTGGATCACCCCTCATTTCTTAACAGAACAATGAAACAGGGACAACAGAGCAGCTTTCAGTGGTGATGTGGAAGGAGCCCCCGTAACACCAGAGCCTCCTGCAGCTGCAGTTCATCTATCAGTCTTTGCATCAGGAACGGAAGGCTAGAGAAACTGAAGCAGGTACAGGGCCGAACAGCCGCGTGAAATCACCACGAGTGAGACCTCCAGGTGAAGAGTTTAACTGGTTAGGTGAGACAGGAAGTGGAGTTTCCATAAGGGGGAAACAGCAGCTTTGGAACGCAGCCCAGACAAGAGCTAGTCAAGGTTGAAAAACAAAGAACAGCCACTCCTCTACCTTATTTCCCAGAGATGAAACCGGTGCCAGCTACATTCCCCTGTTAAGCTTTTAATCACACAGGAAAATGTTTAGGTTGCCTCGGTTGGCTGAATGTGTGACAGCACCAAACTCACGCCTGCAGTGTTTTTTCTTCTAAGCAAAGGGAAGCAAGGCCGAGCTCGGAGCAGTACACTTTACCTAGTAATAAGGTTTAAGATCAGGCATAATAACACAGGTCCCTGTGGCTCAGAGCTCCAGGCACTTCAGAAAGGCGTCATTATGCAAACAAACTGCCCATTACAACCATACGTGCTCGCAGGCCAAAACCGAGTCAGCAGTTACTGCCTGATGCCAGCGCTCAGGTTTGCATTGCTTTTTCTTCTATTCATCATCACACAGTAGCACCATACTGGAACAAATCAAGACCACCAGTCGGACACGATGAGTCTTAGGACCAATATGTCTTTAGAAAAGGTGTTCAGAGTCTTTTTTTTCATGTTTGAAGGATCTGAAGCTCAAAGCTCAAAGGTGCTTAGTTGCTCTTACCACAGTGCAATTCGAAGGGTCAATGACTTTTTTTTTGTGTCCAACAACATTTAGAGACATTGGACAGGTTGGTCTACAGCTTCAGCAAAGACCACAGAAGAAAGGCAGATTTTAAAACAAGACTGACTCCCACTTTGTGGGCTGTGGCATCGTCTAAGAACGAGAAAATAACAGTAAGAATAATAACAACAATAAAACTTCTTTGCTTTGAACATCTACAAGTGTTTTCTCTATTTGTCATTGCAATTCAGGAAGGTGCGCTACATAATAAGGTCAGGGGTTGAGGAGAGGGCTTGGGGAAGGCATTGAGGACACTTCCCTTTTGTGGGTAAAAAATAAAACCACTGCAGATAAACTGAAGGAGCACCAGGCTGCAGAGCTAGAACGCTGACCAAACCGTGACCCGGCAGTAGTGCATTGAGACCAAAGGAATTACAGTGCATTCAGTAATGTCATCCTTTAAGGATGCATGCGGGTAAACATGACAACAACCAAAATGTTTCAGTCACTCCATCTGTCATTTCTCTAAACAAAACGATGCGTTAACGGTCGGCAGCGTCTGAAACAGTGAGAGGTTTCGGTGTCCGAGTGGTTCAGCAGTTATCTTTGGTCAGTTGGAATTAAGGTGCAGTTTTCTCTTTCGTTTCTGACTTTGCTCACGTTTGTTAAAGACGAGGCGAGGGGTGGGGGGTGTTAAAGCTCCAAAGGATTTTTCCACAACACACACACACACACACACAAAAAGTCTATTGTTTCCATTAACAGCTGGTCTGTGCTCAGGACTAGCTGTGTGTCACACTTTCTGACGTTTCAGAAACCGATGCAGTCTGAATGGTATGTGGTGCACACACAAACACACAAACAACTTTTTGTTTTTCAGGCCTGGGCTCCTCCCACTTCCTTACTTTAGCACTTCCTCTATCCTCAAATGCCCCCTCGCCCTCAGCTCACTACCGGTCCCCTGCCGAAAACTACAACCATCTACAAAACAGTGCAATGTCTATTTATAGGCACAATGGGATACAAATACCACACAGAGAGGGAGAAAGAAACACTATACACGCTCACACAGTATGTTACATGTCAAACGCTCTCTCACACACACACAGAGAGACAGACAGACAGGACACAGAACACAGACGTCAGCAGCAGCTCCGGCCTGGTGGTGGTTGTGGTGCAGCCTGCAGAGACAGAGCGGTGAAGTCGGCTGCTGTTTGGAGAGAGTGGGGGAGCAGGGTGGCAATTTACTCCCTCTTTGTTTAGGCTACTTGTTCCTCCTCCTCTTCTTCTTCTTCTTTTGTCCCCAGCCTCTTCACCTGCGCTTCACCTCTCTGCTTCTTTCTTGCCGTGACAGTGGAGGCGGTGAAGAGACGTTTGGTCAGGTCATATTAGTGGAGTTGGGTGGGGGACACTGTGGAGGAGGGAGAGAGGAGGAGAAGGAGGAGGAGGGGGAGAGATACAGGGTGGGTTTACCCCGCTACATCATCTCCTCCCTGCGGGGGCTCTTTGCGCTGGTTCGGACCACCCGCACTGGCCGCCAAAATCCTCTGCACAAAGTCTTTGGTCCGCCCGGCAACTAAAGGACCTGAAGGTATCATGGAGATAAACTGTGTGATGTGACGATTGTAAACAGCATCTTATGAGAAAAACAAAACAAAATGTGAGAGTTAATATAAAACCAGGCACGTACACAAGCTCTAATCACCGCTACGCCCCTCTTGTGCTGGAAGCACTTTTTTTTCCCCACTGAGCTCTTTTAAACTGTCTCAGAGCTCGTAGCATCTGCTAACGTGCTCAGATGTGCACTGGGGAATAAATCATGTTCCACAGTGTACGTCAAACGAAACCCGCTAAATTTCAATAAACCAAACCAAAAAGTATCTATGTGTGTATTAAGTGTGTGTGTGCGTGCGTTTCTAACCACTGGACTCTCGGAGGATGTCCTCCAGGCGCTGGGTCATCCCTCGCTCATCCGCGTCCTCCTCCTCACTGCTCTCCACCCGCCGTCTGATCACCTCCTTGATCCGCAGCAGAGCCCCCAGCAGGTTTTCTAGCAACAAAGAGCAAAATAAAAAAACTGCATGCTAGAAATCAGCAGCACAGGTCAGAGAGGTGAAGCCGCAGAGCGTTGCTGGTTCCCTTATTACTTCTGTCAGTTATATCAGTGACCACTGTGGATGTTTCTCGCTTTACCAGGAAGGTACCAGCTATTTTGGGTATGTCTGCACAAAGTTGAAAACAAAGCCAACGTAATGTTTTATAATATGTCAAGTTGAAAAATGTCTTTTTCTCTGTTGTTGTTCATTAAACAAAACAGTCAAAGCTTGTCAAGCAGATCAGTGTTTAATGACTTCTTAACACAAAGCAGCTGCATGAGAAAGCTGCCAAAACTAAACAGAAAACCCCAAAAATATGTTAATACTACTACTTTTTCCAGCACGCACTGCTCTCAGTGTTCAGTGTTTTCCTTCATAAGAATTAAAACCACATTTCTGCGGACGGAGAAGCTGTCTGTGTCAAAAAGAGCAAGGAAAGGAAAGTCAACACAAGTCAAGATGAAACCCAAAGCAGTGAAAGTGAAATAAGAACGACCGTGACCCGAGGTTAGACATGTGGACTCGTGACCAGTTTAGGTAGGTGAAAGTGAAAGCAGTACTTTCCCATTCTAATCCTCCATTACTGCTGCTCCAGTGGAGCGGGCCAGAGGCCAGCAGACCAGTCTGGGTGTGAACACGCGGTGATTAGAGTGAGAGTTCCTGCTTATCTGGTTGAGTAGTGATGATCAAATATTGACCCAGTCTGTTATTGTGTGTGCTGGGTTTTGACACCATGCACCAGAAATCCAGAAGAGAGGAGGAATATTCAACATACAGCAGTTTTCTGAATTGGACACAAAAAAACTTCACATCAGCTGTTGACAAAACAGAATCATTTGGAGGTTTATCTGCACGGCTGCTGCTCAGCGCCCTGCACCTCCTGTGGGGTCATGTGACCTGATGGTGCCCCCCGTCCCCCCACTGTCAGGGAACATTGTTCCAGTGTGGATCTGATTCCTCGGTGGGTGGGTGGGTGGCTAAACGTCTACGGGTGCATCTGACCGCGTCTCCTTTTCTTTCTCCTGAACTCTCTCACACACTGTAACTGGAGTCAGGAGACTTCCCGGCACTGGAGCGGTGCCAACGACCCACTCGTTTGAAGTTTCCTATTGAATCGGCTGCTGAGCATATAAAGCATGTTTTGTATACATGCAAATTACAGTGATAAGGGAGAGAGAGAGAGAACATGTAAAAGGTAAAGAATTAAAAACAAAGACAAAAGAGTCGCATGAGGAGAGGATGGAGGAAAAGGAAGTGAGGGGGTGTGTGATGTTAAGCCATGTGTGCTTTGGCTTCACGCCAGTAGGCGAAAATGTGCAGGAGCCCCAAATAAAGCCATGACAGATCCGACTGGGATCAGGAATGACTGAAATTTAAACAAAAACGGGATGATAAAAAAATAATGATAATACAAAGGAAGCGGGATGAACTCACAAAGGTGGGACGAGAGCAGATTAAGAGGAGGCGGTGCGCAGGTCGGGGCTGGCAGAGCAGAGGTGGTGATTTTTAGGAGTAAGGTGAAGTCACCCTTCTCACATTACAGTGCGCTCATTGTGCAGCTCCCTAATACCGGCGCTCTGCAGGAAACAGATTTCCTACACAGGGCATCTTCAAACTGGCTTTGAGCAATCGCTCTTCAGTCATCTGTAGCTTTGTGTGTGTTCATGTGCAGCTGCCGTCGCTGCGTGAACTGGATTTACCTTAAGCACGACCGTTTCAGTAGCTCAACGTTCAGCATTAGTAGAATTACCAGTCAAAACTGCAGTTTTTACAAAAACAACCACTACGACGAAGTAAGTTTCCAGGTCCACGTGCAAATGAAGGAAGCTTCACCACTTCAGCCTCGTTGCATCGACTCCTCGTAGCTTTTAGAAATTATTTCAGGGTTTCTTTATTGGTTTGTAGCCCTAAATGGCTCCGGTTCTTCAATTCATACACCTGTGTGTGTGTGTGTGTGCGTGTGTGTGTGCGTGTGTGTGTGTGTCCTCTCACTCACCAGCTTGTTAACTTTAAATTAAAGCTCTGTTTATCGCTGTTTTACCGTCGCCATTATTTCTATTGTCGATTTATTCTGTCACAGTTCCTCAGCACGTTTGGTTTTATTGTGATCATTATGTTCGAGAGACACTTCACATGCTTTTATTGTGAAGCTCCAAGTGTTATAGAAATAAATCATTTACTGAAGCTGATGCCACAGAAACACACAGAACAACAGAAAATCTCTGATTCATGTCACTGTGTTGTTATTTATCAAGGTTGTTTTTCTATAGCAGCACGAGTCTCAGGTACTGACCATACTCCTGGTTGAGCCCCCACAGCTTGATCTTGTTGGCTTCATGCTGGGCCTTCTTCTTCAGTCGGCAGGCTCTGGAAGCAGAAAAAGAAATCACTGCCGTTCTTTGGAACAGGAAGCCCTGCTCTAGTATTCCCGTACATGATCCTGTCACTGAGTCAGCCGGCTCGCACCAAGAGCAGCTGCGGAGCTATGAGTGGAGGATGCATCTGAGAGGAAACAGTCAAAGTATGTGGTGTTTGGAGTTCATATCTGCAGCGCACAGAGGATTTCATATTCCTGCAGCAGTGACTCAGCTAAATGAAACTTCAGAACACTGAATGCTTGCAGGCCCAGTAATGTTGGACAGAACCTCCTCTGCATGCTGAAATGTTGGATTACACCTCAGCCAGGATTTTCCTCTGGCACCACAGCATCTGTAGTCATTGTGGGAATGGGGCTTACAAACCACAGACAACGTGCCAACAGTTTTTCTTAAGATTCCCCGTTTCTGAATCAATCCCCGCTACAGACAACATGATGAGATGGATCCATCTCTCTGAGAGAACGGTGGCTCAGAAACTCTAAACAGGGGTGTAAGCATTCTACAAACACACAGTGTCCCTGAACGCCTCACGGATCACCCGCACCGTAGCTAAACATGACGACAGCTAGCTCTGACGGACACAGCGTTACTTTCTTAACACGCAGTAAGGCAAAGGAGAGGTTCTT
>JAUMTR010000001.1:1696930-1722540 GCA_032270685.1 Microctenopoma stevenorrisi
ATGATTAATAACCTAGTTTGAGGGCCCCCTTGGAATTTTTTGCCTGGGGCCCCAAGAGACCCTTGCAGCGCCCCTGCAGATCAGAAAAAGTCTACCTGCGACAAAGCTGCACATCATTTGTTATCTGTGAAAGCAGCGATCTAACTGTGCCTTAGAGGAGAGGAGAGGTAGGCAGAGTGCAAAGTAGTGCTGCGTTCAGACCGGTACATGATGAAACACCCGGCAACGCTAACACACACACACTCTAACGTACACACTGCGAGAATAATGCAGACCTACTGTTTAGCACCTGTGGAAGACCAGGAGAAAAGCGGCTCACGCTGACCCGGGTTCAGTGATTCGAGAACAATGCCAGAATCCGTTCTCCGTGGATTGACCTCAGGCACACAAGAATGAGGAAATGAGCTGAGGCTGGGCGGTTCTGACACTGCCTTGGCACACCAAATGGAAAACTGGTATTTGGCACACGAGGCTAGCCAGCTACCAACACACAGTGTACACAAACACTCACCAGACACGTACAGTGTTTTGAAGTAGATCACAAACTGGGGGGGATGAATGTAATACTCCCAGCAAGCTACAAATGTTCTAAGGATTCAAATCTTTATCAGAAAAATCCAAAAGGAAGCAGCGAGGGCTGAGATACGCAGCTGTGCGAGTTTGCGTAAGGGTTAAGGTTGTGTACATTTTACACTGGTAGCTTGCATGTACCAACAGTGCAACTTGCTCCAGTGCCAATCCTGACTGTTCTTCCTTTGTTCCTTCAGAATTCAAATTATAGATGTGTTCACACTGTTTCAGCTCATCCTTAGCTTCAACATCTCCTTCAATCTACCGTCTCATCACAACGTGCACTTGTACAGTGAAACTGATGAACTAAACAGATTCTTATTTGTATTTGTTCACACTCTGGCGCACGTAGGGGCCAGACATGCCTTCACACAACCCTGCAATCATTTACAGTGACTCGGTCCAAAGGTCTCCGTGCTCATAAACGCTCCGGAACAAAGCACAGTTCACAGTGAAGCAGCAGGGAAAACAAAAAAGGAAATTGCTTCATCTCAAACCACCATGGGTCAATAACCACCAAAAACAACCGGCTTTACTTTTCTTTTTTTCCTGCCAAACGATTCATTTGGTCCTTTGTAAACAAGGCTACGTAAGCAAAGTGAAAGCCAACCCCGCTCTAGCATATATAACCACTACAACGACTCCTTCCTGACACAGCAACCATGTTTCTGTGTGTTGACATTCACACTGTGGCCACAGTCTGCATTCCTCACAGCTACTCCACTCATCTACCACTAACTCTTGTCTTATCCTGTTAGTAATGTAATTATCCTGAGCGCCGTGTGGACGCAGACATTTTTAAATAAAATAAGAAAACTGACCCCACATCCTTTCGGCTGCCTGTTATGCAACACAGGGCTTCAAATGAATCATAGCAAAACACTGCTGAATATTACTGATCAATATGCTTATTATCCTAAATGATAAAAATGATTTGATATTATACTATTTGAATAATTTTACTTTACCATCACATAAGATGAAAATGTTTCATTGAAAAAGAGAAGCTGAATAAGCAGGATATTCTTTTATGACATTAATAAATCAAATTCCATATATCAAATTATTTTTTGTCCAGCAAGCAATTGGTTAAATCAATTAATTTGCAGAGTCCTGCTACTTTCAATCAGTGTACTACAATACTACAATGTTTGTGGGGTAGAACTTCACTGGTTCTTTTTGTTCTACCTTTGTCATTATAATAAATGTTATTGAAGACGTAAAGTACTTGTGATACTGTATAATTAATGCACTGATGTGCTCTGTTCATCTATCCCTCTGAGGTGTCTCTGCTCCATATGGCATCATTGCTTTCAAGGTGAAAACTTGTTTTCGCGGAGCGTATTTCAGAATAAAAGAATTTTAGAATTATTGCTGATTGGAACGCACAGTTTCCCAAACATGCACCAAACACGTCTGAGAGGGAGAAAGTCGTCGTGACAGAGCACCATGAGGCAACTGTGGAGCACGGCAGCGTGAGCAGTCTGACCAGACAATGAACCTTTAGCAGCTGGAGGCCTCAATAGGAAAAAAACCTCAAATATCACCGCGGACAGCTCGGTTACGGATGGATGGAGGTTGCGCACGGAGAGAGGAGAACCGCGTTGAGAAAAAGTGACTGTGTCCTCGTGTCCGTAAGGAAGCTGTGATAGCAGAGAGTGCGGCCGAAAACAACGAGGAGGGGACGCGAGAACAGGGGAGGAGAGGCGGTCTGGCCGTCGGTCTGTCTGGGAAGCCAATTTGGCAAATTAAAGCTCCAAAAAGCTGGGCGGCGGACAAAGCCCCGTGTCGCCTGGGAAATCTCCCTTTCTCCTATGGTTAAACAGAAAAACTTATCTCACAGCCAAGGAAATTAAATGAAAAAGACCCTAAACGACCTGGATGCGCCCCCTGTCTCTCCTCCCCGTGTCCTTGGAGCTCCGTTTCCCGTAACGACGGAGAGCCAAAGTGGCCCCGTCTACCGCCCCTCGCCTCGCTCTCAGTCCATCCCGGTGTGCGTCCACAACTCTGTGCGACCAGCAAAAGCCCATTTTACGTGTAGAGGAACCGAGCGGAGCAACAGAACCGATGGAGCGTGACGGTGCCGTGCGTCCGCACAGCTGGACACATTCTAGCAGAACACAGAGAGAGGAAGGTGCCATGGTGGCAGCCAGCAGTGTGTGTCCCGCATGGCACAGAGAGCCGTGGAGCCGCACTTCCAAACTCTCTCTCTCAGACACACACACACACACCATCTTCTCTATTTCACCTCGTACGCTCACATTTCTGCATCTGTTTTCTTTTCTAATTTAGACCGCGAATTCCTACCAAAGAGCAGGCACCACGCGCCGCGGAGTATCCAGCCGAGACAACAGGGATCCGTTCAGCGCACAGACAACAATAAAAATGGGGCGCAGCTGGCAGTGCCACCGGATGTCCAATATTAATTGTTAATACGAGCGATTCCCGAGCATGTGGATCGGCTCCAGCTTTTTACGGCTCCGCTTTCACGGGGACACTGTTTTCTGTCATCGTGACCCCAGTTTTTCTGTTAGAGTGCAAAAGAATAAAACACAGAACAAGTTTGGCTGCGGTTTGTCCACCTGCAGGTGCCTCTGTGGTAATGTTAGGCCGAGCCAAGTCACACGCAAAGTAAATGGAGGTTTATTCCCATGAAACTCTAAACTTCTGATTATTTCAAAAAGAAAATCTACTCACAGCTCACGAATAGTGTGCAAACATCTGTTCACGGGCAATATATCGCGAGGAGGCTGTACTATCTAAGTTTTTAAATATATAACACAACAAATCTTTTCTGGGATAAAGATCGCGTTTCCAGTGGATTTGGTGCATTTAAAAGATCCCATGTCAAGTGTAGTTGTGTACCATGCATGCTACTGTGTGTAAATCCATGTGAAAGTAGCCATTTTTCTAATAGAAGACCGTTAAAAGCCTACAAACATGTTTGTGTTTCTGCTTTCTCTTGTTGTCAATAACTTCTCGCTCGTCTAACGATGGAAATACGCGTTGGTTTCGCCCGTGGGCGCAG
Source organism: Microctenopoma stevenorrisi (assembly GCA_032270685.1). NCBI lineage: Eukaryota > Metazoa > Chordata > Actinopteri > Anabantiformes > Anabantidae > Microctenopoma > Microctenopoma stevenorrisi. The sequence goes on from JAUMTR010000001.1 coordinate 1,700,529, forward strand.
AGCTGGGAGACTGGCTTTACCTTATCGCGTGTCCTCGGATGTCCCCACGGAGTTAAGGCTCCTCCGGACCGGGGTAAAATGTCGGCCTCGGCCTCTCCAGATGATATTAATGCGCACCATCCACGGCGAGGAGGAGAAGGGGAGCCGCGGACGAGAGCAGCGGCCGCTCGGCGCAGGAATCCCGCGCAACCTACAGCCACATGCAGGAAGTTAGTTTGCTGTAGTGCCGAGCTGGCCTATATGGCGGATAAACGGGACAGAAAAGATGGTTGTAGGACTGTTAAACACCCCCCCACCCCCCACCCCTAGCCTCCTCCACCACCGCCGCCTCCTCCTCCTTGTGTCTCTCCCTCCCCTCCATTGGAGCAGAAGCCGAGCGTTTTGGAGATGAGAGGGGTGGGAGAATAAAAACAGTCTTCTCTCCTATGCATCCAGTTCCTATTTGTGAATAAGTTTACCGTGCGTGCGCAGCGGACCACCTCTGCGTTTCAACATGGTGCCGTCCGCAGGGTTCACCAAACAAGAGCGGGGCCACTTTCTCCACATCCACCGCTTTTAAAAGCACTTTTTACAACAGAGAATGAGACATAATATAACGAGGAAGGTGGAGGGCGTGGATGTGTTGCACAGGCCACGGGAGCTCTTTGTTGTTGTTGTGTACGCAGTGGTGCAGCTACTTATTTCAGGGTCCGGCGCAGCGTACACACTGAGAACCGGGCTGTGAGCGACTGACCTGTTCGAAATGGCAAGTGTGTCAGCTGTAAAGACAGTTGCAGCTCTCATCGGCGGATTTAGGAGAGTGGGGGGTGGTGGGGTGGCTCGAGTTCATGAATAATCCCGTAAACCGTCTATCCGTGTCCACAATGTTAACTATCAAACTTCTGGATGAGGATTTCAAAATAAACGCCGCTGCACTATATATCCAGAATTAACTTTGAATAACAAATCAGTTAAGTTCTTATAATTCTTATCAATCCGGATTTCCATGTTCGTAGGAATTATTGCAGTTTATAATATAGTTTATAAAGGGCTTTATATTATAAGTGTGCACTGCTATTTCAGAGGTATTTCATCCCTAACCATTTTATTTTAATGTTAGTTTTAAAAAAAAGGCAATTTAAATATTTCAACCTGGTCAAAAGTTAATCAAACAGCCATCACAATAATCAATAGGTTGTCATGTAAAAACAAAATACAGTATAGTGTTTACTATACTACATGATAGATGTAATAATAGGCCATATTATAACACTAAGTTTAACGTGTTTATAAAAGAATAGACAACATACAACAAACAGAACTATCAGCAAAAGGTCTTTAACCCCAAAAGTGACTCGTTTACTTTTATTTTGAAACTACATTATTTCCGGCTCAGTGTTCGTGCTCAGCTGGCAGCTTGACGTTGTTGAAGTCGGTGAAAACGGATATGGTTTGTATCTACGACACGGCGTCGTCAGAGGGGCGGGGTCGCACGACCCTTCTTTAAGGACACCGGGAGAACCGAGGCTGTGAACCCGTTGACCCGAGCAGGGTCCTGGGACTGCCTCAGAGCAGAACCCCGCTGGAGCTCCATAAACCGCCTCTAAACTCATACAGCTGTTAAACAAGTACCGGGCCTGCGTGAACTCACTCCACTCTGTGCAGTGCTTGCTGCTTTAGTTTGTGGTGAAGAAAATGAGTTTACTGTCAGAATCAGCTCAATATTTAACAAACTCAACAAAAATATTATCCTAGCGCTGCATTAAGTACAGGATGCTGCTGTTTTACTTTGTTATAAAGATCTCAAACAGTGGCTAAGTATATGAAACTTTTCAGAATTTAAATAGATATTAACCAACATAGATTTATTTAGATTCATACACAGCAGCTGCTGATTTAGGCAAAAAACAATAAGGAAACATCAGATGTTTGAAGTAAATCTGCAGTAAACTACATAATTTGTTTAGAAATGTCACTCACCGCTTTGATATTTATCATGATGAGTCGTGATAAATCAAATAAGTGATCTGTAGTCACTTACAAGAAAGGTTTCTGTAGAGCTTTATTAGTTTCTGTAGAACCCTCTGTACTTTACTTTGCTTGGCAGACGCTTTTATCCAAAGCAACTTACAGGGAGCTAGTTCATTTTTTTAGCACTGGGTGTCTGGCTCAGAGACACACCTGGTAAGGTAAGGGATGGACTCAAATTAAATACCTAGGACTAGGACTCAGACAGGGTTTTGAACCTGCAACCTTGTGCATCCCAGTCTGACGCTTAACCCATTGAGCTACCAGGCCCTTTCACCCAGATGCACCACCGTAACATGATGCTGCCACCACCATGCTTCACCATAGCGATGGTGTCAGCCAGATGATGAACACTTCCTAGAGCTTGTCATCAGATCATAGCCTGATCTGATTATCATAAGAAAACTCCAAACAGGCTGCAGCTTCTTTCCACTAACCACTTCACCATAACAAACGGTTTGATGAAGTGTTACTGAGATGTTTGCCCTTTATGTCAGGTTCTCCCATCTCTGCAGAGGACCCCCAAAGCTCTGTTAAAGTTACCACTGGGTTGCTGGTCTCCACTCCGACCCTACAAAGAGTCCTTGTGGTTCCAGACCTCCTCTGTTTCACAAAGCCCGAGCCCACTGTCCTTCTGGGAACACTCAACACTTTTAGAGCCTTGTCCTGAGCCATTACTAACCATAAAATGTTATTCTGGGCGTCAGGGCCATTCCTGGATCTGTGGGGCTTCTATGCAAGATTATTCTGGTGGCCCCTGTTTTGAATAGATATTATGAAATTAATCTCTTCAATTATTTGTGGCAATGCATCATAGTAGGTTATCAAAACTGGGCAAAGATTGAAATCGGATCCACTGTTTTAACTTTTTTGTGTTATGGGATCCAACAATTTGTTTAATTACATAATAAACATAATTATGTAAAGAGCAGAAGTGCCCAAACTTTTTAAATAAGATTCATCAAATGAAAAAAAAAATGTGAACATACTATGACCCACATGTCAACAGAGTTGCTTGGACCGACTCTTATGTCCACTAATCTGTGCCATCGACTCATTTTGTCACAGGTACGCTCCAGTCAAGTTCTACATTCTGAGAAAACATCCAGCAGAGTGGCTGTATCTGATCTCAGTTTGGAACCACTGCAAAGAACCTGAGTACTGCTGTTTTTGTATTTAAAGGATTTCCGCTTTATGCATTAAAGAAATTGGTTAGAAAAAAAAAGATGAAATAACGCCATCCATAGCACAGCCTGTGTGATTTAGGCCAGCTCATATAGCTGTTTGCATGAGGAAGAAAGTAGGTTGTCATGGCGTGTGAGCACATTAGGCCACGTTTTATGAATATTACAGAGGATAAGCTGTGGGGCGTTGCTGTTTATCTGTGTCTGTCAGTTACAGCCCATATGTGGAGGCCCGAAGGCTGTTTGCGTGCATGCATGCCATTAAATAATATGCATTAGTTTGGCATATGTCTGTTTCAACAGAAATGTAGGCCAAGCCTTGAATATGTATCATGCTTAAAGGACAATACCGCCATTTCTAGCAAGTGGCCTCTGTGCAATTCTATAGGAGAAGCTGGATGAATAAAACAGTGTCCTCGTTTCCATTATCTTTCTTTGTCAGGTGTGACCGGGAATGGCGGTGTGGTTGGTGGGGTTAAATCACAGTTAGTCACAAAATCCTTCTACTTTTTTCTAAATGTCATCTAGACTAAATGGGTTCTTCTCATTAATCTGCATCCTTACAGAGACTGCAGCGCTGCACCACCCCTCATTTATTTGTGGCAGTGAATTATGGATAAATGTTTGTTCTCTGACATAGTAATCAACCAAGAGTAAGTTTATATAACATAATCATAATCCAGCACCAAAATAAATTCTCCCAAACATGATATTAACAGCAAAAAAATAAAAACAGACCAAGTGCAGAAAACAGCTGTGGTTTAAATCATTGTTCATTACCTGTTCACATAAATAGATTAAATAAACAGAAATAAAGTGTCTAAGTATCAATAGGTCTAATCCATGACTGTCAATAGTCAGAGGAAAATTGAACTCTGTTTCCTACCGGGAAAAAGAAAGTTGACAGCGTGTGGAGTGACGGTCATTTCCATGTGTAAATTAATAATTGGATCTAATTATTTCATTTAATTATCTCTCCTTCACCACGTGTTCTTCTGAGCAGCAGTGTGTTCAGTGCTGCCACCAATGATGAACACGGTTCTACAAAGGACTGACGTAGCTAGAGTTCCTATTAATAATTATATTATAATTGTTATACTTATTCTATATCTGTATTATCTTTTAGCTTGTCCCCCGGGGGTCACCACATCAGATTATGGTCCACACACTTTGAACCATGGCACAGGTTTTTATGTCCAGTGGCCTTTCTGACACATCTATCCCCACCTCAGTGACTGGGGTCTGTTTTTGGCATCTTAAAGGCTCAGTGTCTTTTCCAGGGACTTTTCAGCATAAGGCCAGGAGGAGTCGGGTTGCAAACCGCCGACCTTAGAGTCGATATTTAAAAAACACAGTGTGAATAAAGCATTATGAGAAGCTGTCATGCTGTTGTTTACAAATGTACTTTACGAAGCTTTTGCATTTAGCACAGTAAAATTCATAAATCACATTATGTCAAAAAGAAGAATCTCATACAGAAAATTTGAAGGTCTAAGGAACAGAACTTGTTGATTTGATGCATTGGCCATATCAGTAATTAGTATTTTACAGTTGTTTCAGACACACACAAATGAGGAGTGAAAAAGCTGCACCCATTTCCAGAAAGATTTTCTTGGAAGACACTCACTGTTGCACCCGGTTGTATAACAAGCACACAAAAAAGTGAGAGAGCTAGTGACAGATGTTCAAGCTGCAGGATCATTTCCCATCTCTGCACAGCTGGTCAATCGCAGCTACAACTTGGTGTCAATGTTGTATTGCTGGAGCTGGAAAATGACAGAAATGGCTGAAACACAGCCTCCACACTCCAAGAGGGATTCAGAGGATATTTGTCTTTCTGACAAGAACATTTGAGGCCTGATTCATGCAAGGCCATGAAAGAAAGATTAGAACGAGCCCTGACCGAACCACTTGCTTCTCCGCCTCCTTCCTTTGTTGTAGATGCAGAGTAAGCCCAAGCATGTCCACCCCTAAGGTTCATTGCCTGCAGGTGACTTACTCTTGCCATTATAAAAGCCTAATCCACGGAGATCGTCTATGATGTTCCCACAACCTAGAAGAGTTACTTTGAAATTAAAACCTTGTTTTTAGTCTAGTATCTGGTTCTCATAATGCATTCACCATCAGCAGCTGTTACTCTCTTAGCCTGTAGGTGGTGCCTGTCTTACTCTATTTGTCTGAATTGGTGTTTCTCTTTTCTTGCCTGTAGGTGGTGCAGGTCAAACCACAACAGACCATGACCCGTGTGACTGGTTATATAAAGGTAAGTCAAATATTCCTCACTTAACATTCTGTTTACATCTGTGGCAGGGTTATTTCATAGATTAAATGCCTTGAAAGCAGTTTTGAAAAATTTGCTCGTTTATTTTAGACCAGACAAATGCCGACTTAGTTTCAGGTTTTCGTTAAGTGTTCTGTACCATTGTGAGAATCATGCACAAGGGAGTCAACCTTGTCCTTTATTGCCAGGGTAACTTGATCAAACTGACTCAGTTCCTCACCAGGGGCTGCTCCCTTTCACAGCCTGAGGCACGTGTCCTTGTGACATAAGACTGAACTGGTATAAATGTAAAGAGTTACGTTTAGGGCTTTGTCACATGCTGACTCGCAGACAAGCCTCTAACCTCTCACTTGCAGACATTCCACTGAAACAAATGTCCATGTGTATCTATGCTCATATCTTTGTGCAGAATGTGAAGAAGGCCACAGCAGCAGGACACACACGTATATGTTTAATGGGGAGTTTCACATACAGTATCACTCACATAGAAGCATTTACGTCACATTAATACAAGCTCACATATGGGATCTCATCTACCCCAACAATGAAATCTGTGATTTAGTAGAGTTTTGTTACCATGGTGACTCTTACACGTTAAAGAAAAATCTTCATCAATCTTACCAGGAATATTTAACAGATAGTCAACAGCCAGTTATGAAAACTCAACAGATTCACGAGAAGAGAGAAGGCAACCACAAGTTTGACATGTTCGAGGACACATTCACACTCAGCATGATTGGAGTTGTTTCTGTAAAGTCTGGAGTGTTCGGCTCATCTGATCGAGTGAGAATATGACGATTCACTCACACTGAAAATGTGACTTTCTCCCTCTGTGTGCTAATTGTAGTACAATTTATTATGAGCTGCATTAGGACTGTAAATTCAAGCCAACTACAGGAAACAAACCCAAAACCCAAGGGTCTGTGGGTGCATCTAATAGCCGGCAGTTAATGGTTGGAAAGCATGACAGAACAGAATGAAGCGAGAGCAAACCACGATCTGGACTAATGCGCACATACAGTTTTTTCTTTATATGCTCCCCACTGATATAGGCTGAAAGACCACACTGGGGTACATTTACAGGACCTGGCTCTTCACCAACACCAAGATTTTCGACCTGGCACCTTGTCGTGTTACCAAAACTCTCTCTGATAGCTGAGCTACTTGTGAGTCCATGTGACTTTTGTTTACCAGCTTGGCTTCACTTGGAATTGGACAGAGAGAAACTAAATACCAGCATACAACAAAGTCAGCTTTCCTGGCAGGGAAAGGCTTTTTAGTTTTCTATGATCGCATGTGATCGCACCCTTTTTGATGTGGGTCTCCAATTATGTAACAGACGCTACAGTGCACAGTTGTGTGTCCACATTTAGACGCATGCCACCAACACAGCTACCGAAGAGGGCTGGAGGAAAAGATACAACGCAATTTGGTCTTTCTAAAAAGTAGCTGTATATTGATTTAGATTCTTTTTGGCTGAAGCAAAGTGGTTTTAGAGAGAAGGACGGGGCGGGGGAGTGGATAGGAAGGAGGGAGGTAAGAAGAAAGAGGTTCTCAGGAAGGTGGAGGAGGGACGTGTAGCTGTGTTGGTGGCTGGCGGCTGAGACTTTGAAAGCATCAATGGCTAATTAGGTGAACCTGGACAATGGTAAAGGAGAAGTGCATATGAACCCGAGAGTTATTCCAAACCTAACCAGCGCTGCTGATGTCCTCTCCACACAAAGAAAAATCTGAGCTAACTGCACATTCAGACTGCAATGAAGGACAAAACAGTTGATCAGCTGCAACTGTATGCACACCAGGCAACAAATGCTGGATTTATTCTGCACTGAGAGAAGGGAGAGCAGTCAGCAGAGGCAACCTCAACCTCTGGGACAGTGACAACTGATTTTTCCAGTTGGTGTCAATGTAAACACACACTAACGCCCCTGTTTCACCAGTCAGAGGCATCCGCCGCTGATACTAATAATGGAGGTTTCTAACAGATACCAGCGTGTGAAAATGTGCTGTTAGATACTCTAAAAGCACATTTTTGCTGCTGAATCAACATTTTCTGCTTCTCAGCTGCTGAAAAAGGTGTGAGTAGTAACTCAGCCTTAAAGAGATTCAAAACCCCAAAGAACTAACTAAGTTTGAGTGAGGAATTTGTTTAAACTCTTGTTTAAAAGTAATTTTTTGGAAGGAGGCAGTGAAATTTGAAGATTTGAACAGCAAGAATATCAACAGAAAACACGTCTCAACAGTCCAGCCTGCAGTACATCTGCACACACGCAAGTGAGAGTGGGCTTTATCAAAAGGGGTCTAGTGGAGAGGGACTGAATTGGGCGATGAGATCACCATGGCAACGAGGACCTCCATGGTGTTACGCGTGAGGGGAATGTGGGAGGGAGTTTCATGCTGAAGTGGCCTTAAAGTGGAGGGAATTGCTCTTCACTTTTGCAGTTTTGGGGAGATTCTCATGGCCGTGGTCCAAGCACTCGAAGTAATGAACTCTTCACACACACTGACACATGCTCACATGCACACACGCACACACACACACACACATTACATCACAGATAATAACAGTTATATAACAAGACCGTCTGGACACTGAGGTAATTACAACGAGCTTACATCAGTGTCCACAGGCCAAAATAAATACAAACACTTTTAACTTACACTTATTCATGTTCCCTGATGGCAGCAGCACAATACAGAGTAAACTAGAGTATTTAGGGATTGCACATTTCAGAGATGGAAGATTAACATCTACTCCTACCAGATGATTTTATGCTTTCATTAAAGTCCTGAAAAAAAGTCCCAAACACAAACGAGTCACAAAAAGTATTTCTGAACATCAACCTCATTCTTAAACCCAAAACATGTGACCTGTTAAACTCTGAACATTTTAAATCCACATACTGTACATTATTCTTAAAGAGTCCTCAGGGCTGACTTTTTGTAATATTCCATTAATTTTGCTGAGTGCATGTGTGTGGGTGTTTTACATGATTTATGAGTTATGTTGGAAGTCCAGCAAAAAACGTGGGGACGGGAATGAAGAGACGCATCACTCAGACCTGGAGAGACAAGCAAAAGGATAAAAGCATAGTTATTCTACATTTTCTGTATCGTGAAGGTCTCTAACCATCATCACCATTGACTGTGGAGGTTGATCAAACAACTCAACACCGCGTCAGTGGCTCGTCCCTCCTCGTGTTTCACCAAGCTCATTTCTTTCATGGAGTTGCTAAATATTTACGTCTGAATGCCACTTCTGTCACCATAGGCAGTTTAGTGGCAGGGATTTTTTCCCCCGCTGCATTCTGAGAGAGGAAAATTGAGTGGTTTTTGATTTGCAAAAAGGCAATTTCAGTATGCAGCTTGTCGGCAGTGAACAGCCAGCAGAAAGCAAAAAAATACAGAAATACAAGGACTCTCATTTCCAATGGAATCTCACAGATTCTTCTCTTACTGAACTAGTTTCTTTGTGAATAATGTCACAGTAGTGGAACAGCAAAAAGCTTTTATTTATCTCGTCTTATAGAGGATCAAGTACAGTATATGTATCCACACAATGAAACGTACCACAGGTTCTCTAAAGATGATTTTATTAATACGTGGTCTTAGTTCACCAGAATTCTAAAACTATCACCTCTGACTTCTGCAACCTTCTAAGGAAAAGTAACATGAACAATCAGATCTATTAACGTACCGTTATAGTATTTTAAATTCAACACATCACTATCACGTGTTTGAGAAGATTAAAAAAAATCATTACAGATGTACAGACTCAGAGAGTGTTCAGACAAACTTACCATGTTTACTCCCAGAAGTAGCGCAGATACCATATAGTCTCATTCTTCAGCTGAGGGCCGAACAGAGGGTTAGTCTGGGCCAGGATGGCTATCAACCAACTGAGCGAGGAGAGAGAAAAACACACTGTATCATTTGTGTTTTAAGCTTTTATTGCCATAGATGTGGGCAATGCACCATCAGGTATTATTACTGTGATCCCTGCCATTACATTAAAGACAGAGACGAGCACAACACATGAAACTACTTTGGGACAAATCCAAACACACGACAACAAAGAATACAAGAGACACAGACAACTTTTAGCATGTTTAATAAACTCTCAGACTAGTTATTCTTCTGAATGTGAACATTGTTTTAGTCCCTAAAGCAGCAATTCTATCCACAGTCTGGATAGTTGGCACCTAACCAGTTTAAGTGTATAAAGGAGCCCGGGTCACCTGTGCCATGTGCTCTTCAGGTGAAGCTTGGTTTTGAACTTCACTCAAAGGAAGCCACAAAGCATGAAACTGTTGATATAGCAGTGAATATCAGTAAGCTGGAAATCAAAGTATCATTATTAAACTGGGGCTGAAAGGTGGCAGAGGCAGTGGGAAGAAGAAAGGAAAGGTCGATGGCTTTGTATGATACAGAGAAAAGTGGCTGAGATAATGCACCATATCGTTGTTTGCCAACCGCCAATACAACCCAAGAAAAAAAGAAGAGGAGAAGAAGGCAGCTGTCCGGTTAAATCGGTTCAAGGAGCCCGGGTCACCTGTGCCATGTGCTTTTCTGGTAAAGCTTGGTTTTGAACTTCACTCATGTTGCTCATGAGAAACTGATTGTGCAGCAAATTGTAAGATTGTTCCTTTGTTACTCTCTGGTGTGTGCGTTAAATTAAAGTGTGTGATTCCAGCTATCAGCTAGCAGCTGGTAGTGGGTGTCGTGGTGAGACTGTGTCTTGGTGTAATTTGAAGTGCTTTGCTGATTCACTGCTGGGTTCTCAATGACTGAACATCTGGCTGTAAGCTGTCGTATGCTGATGTACATACCACAGAAGGCTGGCTACTCTGAGCCTGACAAGGCAATTGTATTTTTCATGCCTGTGTGCATTTTACTGAACTCCTTCTCTCCTTTTTGTAGAATGGAAATGCAAGCAACCACAGTTTCAGGAATAGAACAAGTTTAAGTGCTGCACAACGTTGGTGCCGTGTTAAAATCATGTGATCTAATATCTAAATATGTATGATTTTTCTACTTTGGGCATCTTAAACTTATTCAGACTTATTCTCATACAGACCCAAGTTGTAAAATGCCAAACTTTTCATTTAGTGGTCCTCAAATAAACAAAACAATATACTACAACAGTAGTAATGTAACGGTTTCTTTTGTAGAAGGGCAGTTTCCCATTTTAAATAACCTGGGGCTCCATCTGGTGGTAGAATTATTATTTTAGCTCGTGCTTCTTCCTCAGAGTGAAGGACAGCATCTTTGATTTCATGCTGCAGTTGAGCTTGGTGTGAATTCAGTTTTCTCAAGGTGATTTGAGATCATCCATGAATCTAATATTCTGCTTCTACTGTTTGTTTCAGTTCATGTTAGTTCAACTGAAGCTGTAGATCGACTGGTTTTGTACAATGCTGATTTCTCAGCTTCTTTACTATTTTCCTCTCATATATCACATACTTCGGGCATAAGGATGCTTAGAAATCAGCTCTAGCACTGTGTGTAATTACTGTGCACTGGCCATAATATACAGCAGTCTTACAGGAAGCCAGTTTATTATAAAACTAACTGGTTTCATTATAAAACTACACCGACTGGTCAATGTTAACTCGTAAAAGCTGGACTGCACATTTTTTTTATGGTAGAGTAATCTGAGCAGCAGGGTCAACATGCAAAATTACAGAGGAGCAGAGTTTGTACTCACAACAGGTAGCAGCAGATTGCTGTGAGGATCAGACTTGTGACGATCACACTGTAAGAGAAAAGAGATGGTCACATCCCTGTCCAAACATGAATCTTCTATCTTAAAGCTTAAAGCTGGTGTAGTAAACAGTAAATATAATTTAAAGCAATATAATGTAATTTAGTGTGTAGGGATATTAATATGTATACTTTGTAAAGGGGCAGAGAGAAATATGATTATACATAGGTGGTTGGTCTCCAGAGGACCCCGGCCTTATAACTGTGAGATTTCAAAATAAAAGTCTGTAAAGTTCATTTGTATAATGTAAAGTTGTAAAACAGTTAAAATAAAACGAGTATAGTAGAAAACACTAGTATAAGCTTTATAGTCTAGATCAGTGGACATTATATTTTAGTCCTGTAAATTTCCTTTATTTATTAATCCTGTGTTTGACTAGATGCTCAACCTAAACTTGCCATTTAATAATCATGTATCATGAGACAAGTCGTTTTAGTAATTACAGCACTTCTGATTTAATAAACTAATTTGCATTAGACTGGTTTGTACTGCCAGGTATGAAACCTTAAAGCCTCCCTCTGACGTGACCCTCAAACCATAGGTATTGGAGGGAGGCTGCGCGCGCGCGTGCGCGCGCGGTCGCTCGGTGGTGGATGGATGGATGGATGGGATGATGCTGGGATGGACGTAGGATAGATGGATGGGATGATGCTGGGATGGATGGATGGGATGATGCTGGGATGGACGTAGGATAGATGGATGGGATGATGCTGGGATGGACGTAGGATGAGGCGCGGGGCCTCCATCACATCAGCCCGACCAGCCTCGTGTATTTATAGACACTATGCAGCTGATTGCCGGGAAAATGCTTACATCGAATAATAACATAAAATATCCATCACCTGAGAGCAAATGTTGGTGCCTCAAAATAAAATGCAACGTGAATTTTCATTAATTGCAACCAATTAACAGTAGCTTGATCACCTACCCTCGGTTGGGTCCTTTGGGCACTAAAAACGGGGCCACCACCCCTACCAAGCCCCATAACGTAGTGAAGCAGATCATCGGCAAGGCGAGGGAGTGGGACACCATAGCTGCAGTCCGCAGAAAACCGCAGATACGGAAGAATTAATTTGTTTGTCTCCGTGAAAATAAAGAGCATCAATGGCTGCTAAACCAGACAGAAGCTACCATTATGTCCCCGCCCTCGAAGCTCACGCGATATATGATAGGTTCAGACCTGTGATACAGCGGATTCTGATTGGTAGATTGAGCCGCCTATCAGTATTACAGTCAACGGGATTGGATGGATGTCTTTGCCTGCAGATTAAAGACCAGCGCACACCTCCATCTTCATTTTAATAAATCTGATGCATTATGTGTTCCTGAGCTGAATCTGTGATAAAAATAACAGTTAAACAAAATTAAAGCTTTACATTCATTACCTAATTTATTAGTTGCTGCAAAGGTATTATACGTTTTACTGGTATTACCGTACTCCTTTATTTGTGAACAAGCTAAACAATAATCAGACAAAAGTACTTAAATAACCGGAAAACCAGGCTTCAGCAGGCCACAGTGTGTTCAGGATACTGCATGTCATACTCACTTTTACACTGATTTCTTTCATTGAACCTTTTGTTGAGCATAAATACATGTGTATTCAACACATACAATTTATTATATTATTATAGTATGTAAATGTACTTTATACAGAGTCATAGCTTCTCTAAAGTTCTATGTAAAACTGCATAATAACAAAACATAAAGAGTAAAACCTTACTATACAGCGCCATGTTTATGATGCTGACACAGTGCAATGTTGCCATCCAGTGGACAAAGACCTGGGCTTATATTTCATGTGCAGTGTCCTGAGGTTCATAATGTTATCTATACCCACAAATATTTATTCCATCTCAACCGGAGATCCTGGCATTGCAGATCCAACTGGGACAATTTGCCAGGAAACACCACAAAGTCTTGCTTAGACTGGTTTGGTTTGTTCTGCGTTTATCAACATTTTGGATATCTTAAATAAAATAAACAATATTGCAAAGTTAACACTATTGCAAAGTTTATACTAAAGTGTAGGGACAAACAATGAAATTCTTAGTCAGTTATTGTTACAGAAGCAACATTCTGCTGCACCAACTCTTCAATATGACATTAACAGATACAATGTGCACGTATAGGTGCAGTAGTAAAAAGTTCATTTGAATACAGTTTTTATACTTTTCTAAAGTAACATAATAAGTGCAGTATTAATACTTAAGTAATTGTTCCAAATAATTGTATTGGTGTGTAGATGTATGTAAGCTCTATATGTAATCACCAGATTCTTCTCTCAACACTGTCAGACATAGGAATTACTGGAAACGCACTGAATTGGTTCTACTCCTATCTTCAGATAGGTAGGTCCTTCTGGGTATCGTGGGGTAGTGAGACATCCTCCAATTAGACTTTTTCTGACCCAACAGTCTACACAACCCCCTTGTTCAGGCAATGGTCATATCCAAACTTGACTATTGCAATTCTCTCGTCTGACAAGTAAAGTAAAGTAGAGTAAAGTATATTACAATAATAATAATAATAATAATAATAAGCGTCAGACTGGGATGCAGAAGGTCGCAGGTTCAAATTCCCATGACTCCTAGTCAATCCCCTACCACGTGTGTCCTTGAGCAAGCCACTCAGCGCTAGCTCCTTGTAAGTCACTTTGGATAAAAGTGAAGTAAAGTAAAGTAAGAATAATGCGATTATCCAAGTGTCATTGTATCTACATCACATTGATTATTCTGTTGCAATGTTTTTTTTGCATCACATTTATATTTATGTCAAACAAATTTGTTTAATAATTTGTTTTAACTCTCTCACCAAAGCTCCTGGGGAAACATAATGTCATGTGTTTGTCCTTGTATGACCCCGAGGCTTATTTCAAGCTATTTGTTTGACTTTATTTTGATAGTCATTTCCGGAAGTTTTTAAACTGTTCTTATCACCGTTTTATTGTTAAAGCAACTTCCTGCAGTATAACACGTGTTAACGGCTGTTAGCTGGACGAGGGTGACTGGACAGGCGGAGGCGGCGGCGGCGGCGGCGGCGGCGGAGGAGGATACTCGGGACATATTCACAAGAACCGGTAGCTTCACCCACGAGGCGTCAGCGATAAATGAAGACTGAAAATATATTGTGTTGTGGGGCGTGAGAGTTTAACTTTTATTTAATGTCTAGTGACCGATAAAAGGTGATGACGTTAAACAGGGATTTCTGCCGCCTGCGCATCGGAGGCGGTGAGTAACGTAACGTTACATGTGCCGCTCAACCGTTAACTTTTACTTTGTTAGAGAACTTGTTAGGTCCAGGTGACCTCTGATTTTCTTCACATAAATAGGCAAAACCACATTCTCCGAGTTTGCGATAACAATAATAACATAATTGTATAATTAATCTAATATTTAACCTCAATAAGGTAGTTTGTCACGGAGAAAGAACAGTTAGCAAGCGAACAGCAAGCTAAGCAGGTGCTAGCTAACGCCGAGTCTGAATGAACTAATGTGCTGTAGAAAGTTATTTTCATTCCACTACTACATAATATATACCTACCCTGTCAGCTTAGAGCAGTAATAGGTTTATATGGGCCTATATCTTTGCTTTGTTATAATACTTGTTATAATACTTATTGTTACTGCAACTACACTCTAAAGGTGTGCTTCAATTTCAACTAGTCCTATAGTCCTAAGGTATACTTTAACTCACATTGCATTTCTGAAAGGTTAACAAATCTTAAATTAGGAATAAAGACAACATTTATTATTGCACTCAAATGGGAATTAGGGAAATTACCTATGTTTCTGGCTTGAGTATAAAGTTGTAATTATGACTGGGAATCTGTCAAGCATGTTATACAATACGTGTTACAGCAAAGTTCCTGTGAAGGAAAACCTATAAGAATATTTCAGATAGCTAAGATTAGCCTGTCTAAAGTGCTTTAATCATTTTTTGATTAACACTTTCCTACCTCTGTCCAACCATCTCAGCAGACGTGAATGTAGCATTGATGCATAACCCCTAAGGACAGATTTCAATACAGGATATGTAGTTCCTGAGAAGCAGCTTTCACTTTTCTTTAATAGACTTTTTGAAATCGTTTTCATACATACATTTTTGTTGAATTTGTACTGGTGTTTCTATGTTTACACTCAGCTGGCAGTTGGTCATACACCCAACCAAAAGTATTTGACTGACAAATGAGGTGCGCCCTAAAACCACAAGAATGTATAAAACTGGTTTGTCTACAACGCAGCTTTATGCCTCTCAAGTGGCAGACCCTGATTAAAAATAAATCGGGTGTTTAGGTCTGCACCTAATCTTATCGTCGCCTAAGCTGCATGATTAGAAACCAAATGGTTCTTTAGAGGAAGCTTACTACATGGATATATTAGAATATCTGCATCTGTAAAATATATCTATACTAAGATTAATATTACATTAACCTGGTTTTGGACAGGTGTAACTAGTGCCACATATGATTATAAAACTACATCTTAAAGTGAGTAGTGACCATTGAATGTTGATTTCTCCATTTACCCTGAGGCAACTGGAAGAAAAGCAACTCTCCTCCCTGTACACAATCCTGCCAGAGCCATTTGTTGACACAGCCATTCATCAATCCTGTGGAAACACGCTTCGTTTTCGATGACTAACAGCTTTAGTTAGTAGATTTGTGGTTTGTTTGGGTGACGTACAGGAAGTTTGAAGTAACAACATAAAAAATGTTGCTATTATGGCATAAATTCTTTAGCTATTTTAGGTTTTTGTTTACAATCAACCACTGTGCGCTGAAAGTTGTTTGCTTAACGTCAGCAGCAACATTACTCAACTGAAGTGATTAAGGAATTAAATTATTCATGTAACATCCTAAAACGCCAGTACATTTTTGACCATTGTCATCCACATTGTGGGTCTGGACTCATTTCAGTTTCAGGCTGAACAAACGCCTACCTCTCAAACACAATCTCCCCTTCCTTTCGTTTATTTCTTCTAAATGAGGTTTATTTTACATCAGTGTGAGTTTCCTGCCGTATTCATCATATCCCCCGGTCCTTGAACTGTCTCGCTCTAGTACATTGTGCTTATGTCTCATCTTCTCATGCCTGAATCTGCACATCACTATCATTTAACCATGTAAAAACATTTGTTATATATATATATATATATATATATATATATTTGTTATAGGATATAGGTCAAATGCAGATGCAATATTTAATTATGCGTTTGTTTGACATAACTTAACATTGAATAATGAGCATTAAAGTTTAAGCAAGTAATCTTGACTCAAGGTCCTTATACTTTTTCTCACTTAGCTTTAAGCTTTTATAAAATGAAGAATCAAGTTTCCAAAACGAATATGTGATGTTTGAACACTGATTTCACAAAAATTGAGGTCCACTTAAATGTACGAAGTGTGTTTTTAATTTTTCGACCTTTCAGTCACATCTCAAGTTTTTCATACAAGATTATACCTCCATACTACTTTATTTATAAAGCACATTTAACAAGTACAAGCAGAGTGCTGTTCACCTTAAAAACAAACACAAACAACATAATTAAAAGACACAAACAGTACAAACAAGACTAAAGCAGTACCAGAAGCAGCAAAAAAGTTAAAACAGTCTCACATGAAGTTACCAACCAGAGAATGAAAATGTGTTTTTATCCGTGCGGTGATGGACATTTAGAGCAAAGGTAATTGTAGATTTTAATAGTTATGATAATATACTATTTTATAATAGTTTTTGCCTCATTTGCTTTTTTGTTTTGACATAGTCAGCATATGTGTCATTGATTTTTTACATTATAGCCATAAGAGCTGTCCAGAGGACACAATTGCTTCACTATTAAAGAATTATAATGACACGGCTTCAGGAAATGTTGAGTTATAGTACTTGCAGTATGTGAGAACAGTATGTCTGTTGGACAAAGTGATCGAATGGTGAGTGTTGCATGACTCTGGTCATACTTATATTACTAACAACCTTTGAGAATAAAATGATCCTTATATATCAGCCCCAACATGGACATGGTTTTGTATGTCCATGTAATGTAGTGGTGAACACAGGAGGAATCAGGATGGTGTTCAGTTTATTATTGTTATAGGATTGTCTCTTGTCCCAGTTTAACATTTCCTCTGTTTCCAGAATAAAGTAAATGTAAATTCCTGTTTACCAGATGGATTAATCTCATTTGTGCTGCATGTACATATATGAAAAAACAAGTTAAAAACCTTGATGCACAGAGATGGGTTTTCCCATGAGTGTTTGTTTGAACAAGGGGAGGAAACTGTCAAGGCCACCCTTCCTGGAGCTCTGGTGTTTGTTCTTCTGAATAAATATTTTCAAAATATGACAGTAGTATATCATCATTGGATGTGCCGTACTCGTCATCAAACAATATGAAATGTATTTGTGGTGCATTTCTAGCTGCAGTAAAGTGGCTGTTTTGTGCTGTGTGTGACCAGAGATACGTAGTTCCATGAAGGTTATCCATGCCTGTTTCCAGTTGTTGATGGTGTTGTTGATGTCTTCTCATTCACTGACTGAGCACAAAGTGAATTCTAGATGTGAGTAAATTGCAAACAGATGTGGATTCTCTGCTGGTGACTCAAACTGAGGCAAGGACTCAGTGGTTTAACTTGATCAGGAAATATGTGTTCATTTCCAGCTAAAACTAACTATAGTGTTTTTGCTCAGGTGATTACTCAAGAATTTCAAGATTCACGTCTAACACCAGTGTATGATTGGATAATGGGAATTGCGATCTTGCCTGGTGCTTCCCTGGAAATTGTCTCCACAGTCTGCAGACATATTCTGAGAAAAATATCTGTGGAAGCTGGCAGCGTTTTTAGCGTGTGTTGTCTTGTCTGTCTGGGTAACACTCGAATCTTTGCATAATTTCTTATGCAAACATTCGAGTGTACTGTATATGCTGAAACAAATGCCACATCCATGCCTCTAAATGTCTGTTCTTCCAGATGGTCATATTAAAATGTTTATATATTAAAAGTTATTTTGGTGTAAAGCCAATCATTTTTCCATGCTGTTGGTGGAAATACTTATTCTGTTACTGTTTTGATTGATAAAGCTATAAATTAGTTATTTTATGTTATGTTTCAGTTACAAACATATAATTTGACACTGGCTAAAGTGCAGTTCCTACATAAAATACATGTTCTTAGCTCACAAACATCCTTCCTCCCTCACTTTCTGGTTATTCCTCTGCTCTTGCCAACTTCAGTTGCTGCTCATTTCAGTGGTTTCATTAAAACGGATCTGTTTATTCCTACACAGTTTTCCTCCCTCTCCTTTCATCTGTCCGTTCTGTGTGTTTGAGGGAACAAAAGCTTGAAAGTAGTTATTACACGTGAGGGCTTCCTCTTGTTGCACTCAGCATATGGTAGAATAAAAATAATTCTGCTTTCTCATCATGGCTATTAATTTGTTTTGGTATCAGGAAATGTGTTTTCGATCTGGCACCATGCATATACTTGTTTTAATTCTTAAATCACAGTTTGACTTTTTGAGTTTAACTTTTTCTTCAACTTTGTGTTAATCTGTTCTTGTAAAATTCCGAATTGCCTTCTGGTCACCTTGACAGAGAAATGATCTAAATATTTTCTGAAAGTTGCCCTACACTGAGTCATCTGTCGTTTTAATGCACTAGTACCACGAGTACGTCCTTTTACTGAACCACCATAGCTGAACAAAAAATATTTGCATTGATGTTGCAGATATACAGTAGAAAAACGCTGTTTAGAGATTGATTCCACTTTCATCCTGTACAGCAAATTAACCAAACAAAATATATTTCTGTGTATCCAGATGGACCAGGCGAAGAGGAGATGGAGGGCCAGGTTGAAACTCATCACCTGAATGACAGAAGAAATTATGAGAAATGTTCATCTCAGGTAGACTGAGAGATTTTAATAGATGGATAAATTATAAGTGAATGTTTAAGGTTATACAGCTGTTCTGTACTTATTATTATGTTATTGAAGATTTGCTGGCTTCATAGAGATCTTTTAAATTGTTGCCAAGTTTGTTCCAGATGTCACTTTAACCAGTTCTTCCCAAATAAGTTTGCATACAGGTCAGTTAAGAGATGGTTCTTCTGCAATACATGTGTATCTGTCAGATACCTGAATAGAGCAAGTGTGTGTGTGTGTGTTGTATGTGTTGAGCAGATCATGCTGAACAGTGAGAAGGGTTTAGACGAGGATGAGAGAGCAAAGAAAAAAGCAGAGAGAAGGAGAGCTAAAAAGAAAGTGAGTAAAGTACTTTTGAAAACAAAAGCTTTCACTTTTTCTTTGTGGCCTGGTCACAGTCATCCTGTAAATTGTATTTCTTGTATCCCACACTTCACTGCACACGATTCAACACCCTTATTTACTCATGACACCTCCCCTTTACACCTCTTTCACAGCTGTGTTCACCTCCTTTTCTGTTTCTGTACCACACCCTCTTCATATCTGCTCAGAAACGGTTTCATACATGTCTTCAAACCATCCCACTGCCGCTGTGTCCACACTCTTGTTTCAGAGACAGAAAGAACGGAAGAAACTGGAGAGAGAGGAAAAGATAGATGATGTTTCGGAGCAGGTGAGAGGACGTCTTTATGAGCTTATGTAAGTATGTCCCTACATGCATGTACGTGTACATGTACAAAAGAAGTACGTTGAAACAGTGAGTACATCCCTCACATTTTTGTAAGATCTAGATCTTTTTTTATGGGATAACACTGCCGATATGACACTTTGACACAACGTTAAGACGTCAGTGTACAGTGTAAAATAACTCAAAACACAGCCATTAATGTTCAAACTGCTGGCAACAAAAGTGAGTACGCCCCTGTGAAAAATGTCCCACAACGGCTTAGACACAACGGCTATGCTTTTATTCATTTCTAACGATTTTTAAGCAAATTTCTGAAATGTATAAATAAAATCAGGAAGAAGCGGCCTGTGCTTTGTCAGAGAGTGACAGTGAGGACGAATTAAAAGAGGAGGCACAATGGACTGAGGTTCGTCCCAGAAACAAATGCAGCCTTCAATCAGTCCTTGTGACAACAGAAAACGAGAGCAACTGCCTGCTGCCCCACAAGACCTCAGAGGAGGTGGGTTCCAGTGCAGCCATGAATTTTATTTATTGCTTCAAAAAAAACAGAAGCCGTAGTTCTGAGTGTTCTGTTTGACTACTCTGTGGTTCAGGAGCCAGAGTGGGATGTCAGCAGTGCGTTTGTGGTCAACGCTGCAAACAACATCAAACTCAAAGGCCAGACATGCAGAGCAGGACAGATCTCCAAAGAAAACAAGGAGAATGAGACGAAGAGTGGCCAGGTATTTCAATTCAATTTAATTCAATTCAGCTTTATTCATATTGCGCCAATTCACAACATAAGTCACCTCAAGGCAGTGTAAGGCCTTACACATTATATACATATATACAGAAATTTGAAAACCCAACAGTCCCACTTGAGCAGGCACTTTATTTGCATCCTGGTAGCTCAATGGGTAAAGTGTCAGACTGGGATACAGGAGGTCGCAGGTTCGAACCCCCGTCTGACTTAGTCCATCCCCTACCAGGTGTGTCCCTGAGCCAGACACACTAGCTCCTTGTTAGTCACTTTGGATAAAAGCGTCTGCCAAGCAAAGTAAAGTATTTGCCTTTCTATACTTGTGAGGATCTTGTAGCTCCTGGTATTAGCTCCCATGACTTCATCCTAATTCTAACAGGTGTTAATCTTCATACTAATGATGCTACACTGACCACACTGCATTTGCTAAATGTTCTATATTTTATTAATCTGAATAAGATGCACCATAGTAACAAAACTGTCTATTGTTTTAGGTGGGGAATACAGAAGAAATGAAGAGGAGGGGGAAGTCTTTGACAGGTGAATTTGCCTATTAGATAGCACAGGTGTAACAGGAATAAAATTGTAAACTACTTGCCTAAAATATTACTTTATGTATTGGTAATTGGTACTTTTTAAATTAATACATCAACATGTTTTAGTTGATTTTCATTTTGATGAGAATCCAGCTTCCAACCATTGGTAATGTTTAAACATGTAAGTAGCATGTAGTGGACTAAATTGTAGTGGAGTAAAAGTACCTGAACGTTATGTCTAGTACCAGGTGTAACTGTAATTGGCATGGAAGATATTTTGAGCTTTATGGCTATCCACACAGCCATATTGTTAACAGATTTATTGGGATTAGCATATTAGTTTCTTGTGAATAAGTGCGTGTGTGTATTATTCAGCACAGGGCATACAGATGTTTAAACAAGGCCAGTACATTCAGGCTATGGACAGGTTTACAAAAGCAATCTACTGCGACCCCAAGGACCACAGGTGAGCTGAAATATGAAGTGTCCTTCCTTCTTCCCCATGACTCCGTCCTACACTTAGTGTCTCTCCTGTTCTCCCTCAGGTACTATGGAAATCGCTCTTACTGTTACACGTGTCTGGAGCAGTACTCCTCTGCATTAACAGACGCTCAGAAATCCATTGATCTTGCACCTGGCTGGCCGATGGGATACTTCCGTAAAGGCTGTGCTTTGATGGGGCTGAAGGTCAGCAGCTGCTGTACACTACAGCATTCAAATAAATTCAGCTTTATTTATATAGCGCCAGTTCACAGCATTAGTCAACCTTATACATACAACCTTAAATATATACAGAAAAATGTAGAAAACCAAACAGTCCCACTTGAGCGAGCATTGAAGCAACAGTGGAGAGGAAAAACTCCCTTTAAGAGGAAGAAACCTCCAGCAG
>JAUMTR010000001.1:1729218-1746244 GCA_032270685.1 Microctenopoma stevenorrisi
GGGGTTAGTGGACAGAGGAGAGAGAAAAGAACAGCAGGTAACATAGATCACAACAACAACAAGGAGCAGCAGACGAATCACCGGCAGGTTGGTAGATAGAGAGAGAAAGAGAGAGAGAAAAGAACACGAGAGAAGAGAGATGACACAAAGTAAATTATAGAGAGTGATGAATGATAGACAGGAGGAGGAGAGCAGCTCAGTGAGGGTCATCGCTGATGAGATTAGGAAGGATTAGGATGACATGCCAACAAGTGTTTGATTTTAAAGTTTTTAACATTAAATAGTCTGAAAATGTAACTGCACTGTTACTGAGTGCCTTAATCTTACAACTAACAGTTGTAATGTGATGTGTGTGTGCATGTGTGCACATTGCAGAGGTACAGTGAGGCTCAGAAGGCCGTTGAGCAGGTGTTGAAGTTGGATCCACACTGTAAGGAAGCTTCCAGTAAACTGTTTACCTGCAGGATGCTGCAGCTTATGGTGAGATATTTGATTGTCTTGTTATTCTTTCCTGTCCAAAGTCCTGGAAAAAATTGTTTTTATCCAACTGCAATGCTATTGGGATAAACATGCAAAAAAAGTGTTTCAGTCAGGTTTTAAAACTCATCACAGCACAGAGTCAGCTCTGTTGTGTGCTCCTTGATTTATTGCATTTAACTGCCACCTTTGACACTGTGTTTCCCGGCTGGAGCAGTGGGTGGGCATAACTGGCTCAGCTCTTCAATGGATTAAGTCCTACCTTAGTGGTAGGACATAGAGGAGTGTACCTCCTTCTTGGGCCTCTTCTTTTTTCATTTTTTTTTTTCATCTTTTATGCAGATGATTGCCGAGTCTATATCACACTGAACATATCACTCTCTTCACTGGCTCCCAGTTCATTTTAGAATTCATTTTAAAATGATCTTGACATTGAATGTTTTAGCTTCATTTCGTCCCAAAAACCAAATGTAAATCTAAAGATGACAGAGCATTTTCTGTTGTGGCTCCAAAACTATGGAACGAGCTTCTTCTGATTGTCAGACAGGCTCCTTCCCTCTGTGTTTTTACATCACGTTTAAAAACACACATTTATTCTTTGGCTTTTTACTCCATGTGAGACGTTGACTGATTTTAACTTATTCTTACCTATTCTTCTAATTTTCTTACTTCTTCTCATGCTGGTAATGCTTTTATTTTTTGTGATATCTTGCTTGTGTCTTTTAAAAGGTGTTGCTGTGTTGTGCTGTGTTAAATGTGCTTTATAAATAAATTGGTATGGTATTGTGTATTTTGTTTGCAGTATCATGAATCTGAAACAACAAAAGGCTGATGTTTCACATTTGTTGGGCTGAGAAACTGTAATTCATATATGCACATATTCAACCACACGGTTAGATCCAAATGTGTCTTCTTTCCAAATATTGATGTAGTCTATTTCTTTAACTGGGTGTGTTCAATGTATCTTTACTGTAGGAAATGGGTTTTCAGGAAGAACAGTGTGAGCTGCTTTTACAGAAATTCATCACCGTTGAAGCAGTGATTGCATCACCTGATGGTAAAGGTAAGAATTATTTGTAGTGCCTCCTCTGTCCACGTGGTGGCAGCACTAGTCTGTTATTGCACAGTCTGATCAAATTAGAATTTAAAGCAGAAAAGGAGTAAATTAAACAACAGTATGGACAACAGATTTAGTGCGCAAGCACAGCAGGGCAGCAGTTTGTCTGGGTGTTCGTATATGAGCAAGAAAAGTTGATTAATTGTGTTGTTTGAGGGCTGAAAATGTGTTAAATAAGCAGCTGAAAGACTAATGTGTGTCACTTTATCCAGCTCCTCATCACACCTGTTGCCTGACATATACTTTTAAGTTGATCACTCATTTTAACCACTTCATTTTTTAGCAACTCTGGTTTCTGGTCCTAATGAAAACATAGAACTGATTTTGACGTACAGGAATAATGCATGAAGCACTGTGCAGCACTTAAAAGCATTCCACTGTTGGTTATGTAGTTCTTATGCACACAGAATTTACTGGAGTGAAAATGTTTCTTT
This sequence comes from Microctenopoma stevenorrisi, assembly GCA_032270685.1. Classification (NCBI taxonomy): domain Eukaryota; kingdom Metazoa; phylum Chordata; class Actinopteri; order Anabantiformes; family Anabantidae; genus Microctenopoma; species Microctenopoma stevenorrisi. Next base: position 1,731,247 of record JAUMTR010000001.1, read on the forward strand.
AACTATTTTAACCCAGCGCTAGCTCCCTGTAGGTCGCTTTGGATAAAAGCGTCTACCAAGTAAAGTGGAAGGTGTTGACATTGTTTTAACCTGAAATATCTTAATAATGTTTTGCTGATTTCCATTCATCTTTCCTTTGCTTGACCTTCAGCTCTGAGGCAATCATCTGTGCCGGACCAGAATGGGTACGTTGAAGTGTTGTAAATGCCGGCTGTGCTTTGTGATGTACGTTAACTACACTGCATATTGTTCTTTGTTTTCACACTGTCTCTCTTCTCCTGTCCTACAGGAGCTGTCGCTCTCTGTGGGTTGGGAACATAACATTTGAAGTTACAGAGGAAGACCTCATGGACCTCTTCAAACAGTAAAACATTTGTTGTGTATGATTACAGCGTTACGCTTTTGGAGTATTTGTAGAAGTGAAGAACTTAGGTTTGAGTAAATGCAGTAAACTTGGCCAGTGCACAACTACATTAGACATAGACTTTTATGAATGATGGTAGACAGCTACTGTAATAGAACAAGCATCACATGTATTAATTTCAGTAGTTGTAGATACTTATTTTACTGGTAAAACTGTAGTTAAGTACTGTGTTCATTTTAGCATCAGTAGAAGTAGAGGTGGTGAAAAACCCTGGAATTGATAAGAAGGGACAGAACTATGAGAATACCCTCATATGAGGTAAAAAAGTGCAGGTCATGTCTCAAAGGTGCTCAGAGATCAGTGGTGTTGAGTGTAGTAGTAGGAGTAGCAGTACTAATTGTGCTGTAGTGTTCTAATGTAATTATAATAAATACTGTGTTATCTGTAACTTCCATGGTTACAGGTTCGGTGAGATTGACAGCATCAGAGTTCTTTATGAGCGCTGCTGTGCCTTCATCAACTTCAGGAATGCTAACATGGCAGCTGCAGCCCTGGAGAAACTGCGGGTCAGTGATTAAATAAACCCGACGGTGTTATTACTTTTTAAGTCATGACTCTGTTCCTGCACATCTTCACGTGAAGTTTGATATCACCTGTGCCCCTTTCCAGAGGGTGGAGTTGCGAGGCAACAAGCTGGTGATGAGGTACCCCGACCGCTGGCTACAAGGGACCAATAGTGTACTCAGCTTCAGTGCTGCAGGAACACAGCAAAACTCAGCAGCTGCAGGGTAGTGACCTGAAATATGTGAAGAATGAGCACTGAGCAAACATAAAAATTCACTATCATTATACTAATAAATTATTCATAATAATACCAACTAAATGTGTGTGTGTACACACAGTACTGTGCCAAAGTTTTAGGCAGGTGTGAAAAAATGCTAGAAACAAAGAATGCTTTCAAAAGTTAAAGCTAGTTTTTAATGGCTTGGTGTATGTTTGGGGTCGTTGGCCCAAACGTTCAGGGAACCTGCACCATGCTCCACTGTTGCCTACAGACACTTACTCTTGTACTGCTCTCCAGCCCTTTGACAAACAAATTGTCTTCTGCTACAGACAAATATTTCAGTCATTTATCTGCAGCCTACATAACGTATAATACATAACAACATAACATTTGTTCACACCCGTCTCAAAACCTTTGCACAGCCCTGCTTTATTACCTCTATGTCATGTATGTGCCTTTTTCTGTTAGGGTGATGCTGAATATTCTACTCTGGTTCTGTCTGTGTAGGTCCAGAGGGAGGTCACCGCTAAATGAAGACGAGTGCTTCTACTGGCGAACCACAGGCTGCTTATATGGTGACAAGTGCCGCTTTAAACACAAACCACACCATCAAGGTCGGGACGAGAAACCATAGAGGTCTTTACTGTGTATCAGCCTGACGACAGAACAAGGCACTGTGAAAAAGTTTGAGAGAGTAAGAAGAGGAAAGTGTGAAAGTATGTGAAAGGGAGTCAGGTGTGGTTGATCTTTTCAGTGTCCAGGGTAAATAAGTTTGTTTGTGATATCAGGAGCTCCCTTAAAGCAGCACTTATGAGATCCTAGAAAAAACCCCTGATCATGTCCTGGTTCCTGCTCTGTGGATGGTGTCTTCTTTCTTCAACAGGAATGAATGTTTGGTGAAACTGAGCTGGAGACACTACAGAACCGTGACACTGACTTAAAATTTAAGTTATTTTTCATAATTGTACAATGACTTCGATCTTTTTCAAATTTGCACAAAACAATAAATCAGGAAGCAATACCGTAGTCCACTTTTTGTTTATATGCAGTACTTTCATTCATTTGTGTGTGTAAAGTGTGAAGGTTTTCTACTAATGTAAAGTGGGGAAAAAACATAATCTGTTTTGTACAACGTGCAAACTACAATCGACAGTTCTTTTTTCAAACCGCAACCCTATCTTGAAGACAGTGTAATTTAGTGTAAGCGAGCACATTAAATTTGTAACAGCTCTACAAGCTCATTAATTTTAACATACGTGAGAAGAGCAGCTGTAGATTCGTTCTGTCTGGTACACCACATGTAGTTTCCTCACCTAGTTCTGTGGGTTATTTTTGTGATGCATTGTGTTGCAGCCTAGTCTTGATCTGAAACAACATATTTACGCAGATACTGTACCACTGCTGTTTCCAGTAAGCAATGTGTAAACAACCACATCCCTCTGCTCTCGGTTATATGAACAGTGGATTTCATCATTCACAGTGTGCAAGAGTTCAGTTACAGCATGAGGTTGTGCCAGAGGTCTTTCAGCGCCAGCTGTATTTCTGCACCCATCTAGTCATTAGAATGTCTTGGTGCAAAGAGAAGGTGACTATTAACACAGTTGGTCTGTAGCAGCCCAGTCTATGTTGTGCTCTAGCAGTGGCTGTGCTTCAGATGGTAGAAGAGGCTTGTTGGGAGGAATTTACATGTATCACGACCACTGAAACATTTTCTCCAAACCTAAATAGGCTTCATTCATATTATGATCTCATATACAGCAGTTGTGCTGTTATCTGGACCACTTTCTTTCTGTCACTGAACCTGCCTTTGGATTCCTTAGTTTTTAGGATGTCTACTTTGTTTTTCATACAAGAAAACAACATACAAGAAGAAAAATGAACAGCTGCAGCTGAACTAAATTGGTGTAGTGGTAGTGGTTAGCACTGTCGCATCACAGAAGGAAATTTTCTCTTTCACAAACATGCTCATTTCTTTGTGTGTCCAAACTTTTGACTGGTAGTGTACATACACATTATAACTATTTTATTTTCATTGTGGTAATTACGACTTTAAAGGACACTGTGACCAAATCTAAGCCTCATAGGACTAAACAAATGATAAAGAAAAGTTGCTGCCTTCTCTCTGTGTCGGTGTGTTCTTAGACACCAGGGCTGTTTATTATTCCAGATTGTCCCAAGCCAAAAATAACGAAGCTGCGGCTGGACTTAAGGGAAGAAGAAGAATCCATTTTATTGTCATTGATACATTTTTTACATGTTACAACAAAATTTCTTCTCTGCATTTGACCCACCCCCCTCACTGGTAGTTTTATCTGTGTTAAAACATTGTGGATTTTACTCGCATGACATTATCCTCAACAAATCCTTTTTATTTAATCTGAAGAAGTTATTTTGTCTATTAAGAATGTGATAAACTTCAGCTGATCATTTGGATAGGAGCCACAACTCCCCCAGAAACTCAAACAGAAAGTTAGTGTTCTGGTGCTGTATACTTTCACATTAGCTCCCAGCTCTGCACTTCTCTTTGTTTACCACATAAAAACCTGGACGTTCTAACTTGGGGACAATCTAGTTTCTTATTTTACTCATGTACTGTGACCTCCAACGGCTGTAAAAAGAGCTTCATGCATCATGTGGAAAAAAGTAAGTATCATTTCTTCATTTCAGCTGGAAGGGGATTTTCACAATCTTGGCTGGTTATGCATGTTAATAGTGTGATAAGGAAGGAAGTTACCCCACCTTTTAACTTGGTGTTTGGTGGATAATTATTCAATCCACAGAAGACCACGTCCTCTTTTCATGTAGAAATGTTTAACCAAAATCTGTATTTTTAGTGTGCAGATTCAAGGAGCAGCTACAGTATGACGGCATCAACGAGTGTATTTGTTGTCTTGCTCCTCTCTGTGTCAGGTAACGTGCGTCTATATTTCATTGTTAGGTTGATGGTACAAAGAACTAAATGTGTTCTTAGACAGCAGAGAACTGTGAGAATGGATGAAGGTAATGTGTTTTACAGTGGTAAAATATAACCAGGTACTGATCTTCATTTACTCCAGTGTACCTATTTGTTAGCTTCACTCACCAACTGCCTGAAAAATGAAGGTGTTAACCTACAAAACATGTTGTGTGTGATGAATGTGCAGCCTTTTTCATGAATGATTTTAAATACAAAATGCAATATAAAAAGAATAAGATATGAGGAAAATAATACTAGAAACAATAAAATAATACCAATAAAACTTAAAAATGTTACATCGACGTACTAAAGGTCTTAAGTTTGGCTTTAAAAAGTGACAGGTTCATGACAAAACGTAATGATGTGATCATGGTTTTTGTCAGCATGCGAGCAGCAGCGTTTTGTACCAGCTGTAGATGATGAACACATGACATTTGAAAGCTGTGAAAACATCCCCAGCTGTACCTGTCACACGTTATAGAATTTTCTTTCTTATCTGGGGAATTTCAGTGTTATTTCAGTAATTTCCTGTGGAAAGAAATGTTTCAAATATACAAAGTATGATAAGACCTCTTCTTTACAACAGTAGCTGCTCATATCCTGGTGCTCTGCATTCACCTGCAGTTTCTGTTCACACTCACCACAGGAACTAACATACACGACTTAATCAGACTATAATTGTTGTTTAACCTTTAAGATGCAAAAACTCATATGTCACAGGTAAAAAAAAAATAATTAAGTGAAAAATTGCACAAGACATGTTCTCTCTCGCACAGCAGCTTCATCTATTTTAAACATATCATGCTCATCTTTTAGTTATTCTTTAGATAATCAGGCCCAATTCACACCTCCACCGGATGACCACACTAAACGACCCACTTCAAGTTTAAAAACATAAAGTGTGGTTTCTGCTGTTCTTTGTTACAGTGGTGCAGGGTCAGAATGGCTGGGGAGTAACTTATACTTCTACAGAGATATGTGCCGCCAAAGGATCAACAGTGAACATCCACTGCACTTATCGCTACCCATCCAATTCTCAAGTTAAACAAGAGTTTTGGTTTACGAAAATGAATGGTGATGAACCTGAGGCTTTAAAAACACGGGGTCGTGTGCAGAATAGGTGTTCTAAAAAGAGCTGCACGCTGATCAAAAATGTGATCCAGAGTGACTCAGGATTGTACAAGTTCAGATTCACAACTAATCTTCCCAGTGGAAAATATACTGGTAAACCTGGTGTTACTCTGTCTGTCACAGGTAAAATATTAATTCACACTTTAATTACTAAATGTTGATCTAGAAAATGTTTTTGTACATTTTCAAATAAGATTTTTGTTTCTTTCATATCAGATCCACAACTCCAAGTGCGTGTAAGCAAGCTGTTTTCTACCAGAACTCAGCTAGAGTGTTTCAGCAATTGTCTTCTACCTGAACGGTCTTCCTATGTCTGGTTTAAAAATGGATTGAAACAGTATAAACAAACTTCAACTTTTTATTCAGTCTCCAAAAGTTCGGCAGACAGTTATTTCTGTGCTTTAAGTGGACGTGAGGAATTCTGCTCTCCTTCGGTGTGTGAGTATATATTAGTCCTTCACGGGCATATGCAGCACAGACGCTGTGGTACAGGATGAACTGTCTACCTGCAGACTAGCAGTGATATTTTGCTCCAGATGTAACTATCTCAACAATTAGAGGGACTGAATACTGTTGTGACAGAATGTTTAGAATGTTGAGCAAAATAGCTTTTTATTACTCTTCACGATGCAGAGGATGAATTTTTTGATCCTCATCTACATACACACATGAGAAATTGTCAAAGGTTTCATTCTAAATTTGAATTTTTAGCATTCGACCTTATGTGTTCAGGTTGTTATATAGACATCCACATCCATCTCTGTTGATTTGTAATGTGGGTGAAACATTTTAAATGTTATAATCATGCATGTTTCCCACAGCATGAATAGAGCGACACAAAGTTACTTCTACACAGTACAGAGCTGTCAATGTAATAACCTACTTTAGCAAAGATGCAAGGTTAAATGGATGGAAAAGGGAGATCAGGTCTGCTAACTTGTAGAACATACTATATAATACAACAGTACAGTTAGTATATCATCATGTTCACACGTAATTATAAAAAGGCCTTTTCCCCTTTTTGAGACAATTTGTTTATCATCTGGAACAGACCCTTTTTTGACAATAAAAATCTGTGTTCCTACATAGTTTCTCTTCATTTAAGACAACCTTTATGTCTGAAAGTCCCCATTGTTGTCTGTTGGCGACTGATGTAAATATTTGTTCATTCAGATGCTCCGAGGATAGTTTCTGTGTTGCCCAGTCCTAGTGGTGAGATAGTGGAGGGCACCTCAGTACAACTGGCCTGTAACAGTGATGCTAACCCTCCAGCTATGTATGCCTGGTACAAGAACCACACATTGCTCACAAAAGAAAAACAACTTGTTCTCAGCTCAATCAAGTCCTCTGAATCTGGAGAGTATTATTGTGTATCTGAGAACGAGCTGGGGAGGAGGACATCCACATACATCTCTGTCGATGTGAAACGTGAGTCAAACACAGTCAAACATTTTTCATATTAAAATTAGTCTTTGTCCGTCTCTGGATGTTATTAAGAGCACGTTATGTTTTGATGCAGCTTAGAGTTTAAGTAGTGCAAAAGAAAGTATCTGATATGTAAAACCAGCAAGGTGATGATTTACAGCAGTTTTAATAGACACGAGATGATGGTAATCCAATGCAAATACAGACACAAGCCTTACAACTTTAAGTACTACCTACTATATACAACAATAGATTTGGTACATATTCAGTGTTTATGTTTTTTTCCTCATTTGAAATTATCTATCATTGATCTAAATACAGATAGTGATCATCTTTTTACTATTGTTGACCGTAAGTGACTGATTGTTTAAATACTACTTGTAATGATTTGTTATGCGTTTCCTTGAGATGCTCCAAAAAAGGCTTGTGTCAGTGATTCCCTCCGGTGACATAGGGGAGGGCAGCTCAGTAAATCTGACCTGTACTAGTGATGCTAACCCAGCAGCTAATTATACCTGGTACAAAGACAACCAAACACTACCTCAAAAATCACAAAGAATTTATTTCACCGGGATCAGTTGTGGAGACACGGGGAACTACAAGTGCAAGTCTGAGAATCAATATGGACACATCAACTCTTCATGTGTATTCCTAGATGTCCAGTGTATGTATTATACCTTAACTGACTTTACCTGTAGCGTCCCCTTCCAGTTTGTCTCAGTATCTATGATATGGATTGCCATGAAATGTAGTATAGATATTCATATTCATGGATACAAATAAACCAAAGATTCGATTTGAGAAAATTTATGACATTTACTTAATTTTTGGTTGTAAAATGTTCAGACTTTTGTACAGGTACAGTACAATTTACAGTGAAATGCTGTAACAGGCCATTTATTAAGCCCAATTGGTGCAAATTGCATTATGGATCATGTTTGCAATTATGTTTCCCACAAATATAATGATGATTGCAGTTTAGTTTTTATGTGGAAACATACATTTTATAAGAGAAAAAAGTTCACAGGCAGCCAGTGGAAAGGCTTTAAAACGTCTTGTCCTGATTTACTTTGAGGCACTGATGAAAACATTAAACATTAAAAAAACCTTTTCTGTTCATACCAGTATTTCTAGATGTCTAAAAACAGGCTTAACAACTGCAGTCTTGAAATTTGTAGGAAAAAGACCCAGTTGAGGAAATGTATTAATAGTTTGAAACTTACGTCTTTTTTTCTATATCTTTTGTGCAATATAGATGTTTTATTGCTTCAGGCTTGTGGTACTCTAACCTAAACACCTAAAGAAATATTAGATTTGTCTCCGTTTTTCCCAGATCCTCCAAAGGTTCCCTCTGTGTCAGTGAATTCCTCTGGTGAGATAGTGGAGGGTAGTTCAGTGACTCTGACCTGTAGCACTGATGCTAACCCAGCAGCTAATTACACCTGGTACAAGGAGAATGAAGAGTCACCAAAGGCTTCAGGACAGATCTTCACCATTAGCAACATCCAACCTGAACACAGTGGGAATTATTACTGTGAAGCTGTGAACCAAAGAGGACATCACAACTCCACACTAAACCTGAGTGTATTGAGAGGTAAACCATATGCTGTAACATACAAATAACCTTTCATCACAGAACATTTGGTTGTTCACAGTAATGACAACCTTTTTGGATCCGTAATGTGCTTACTGCACTAGAAGCTGTTCATGCAGTATTAGTAAGTTCCATGACACAATTACTTTTGCTGAGAGTTTCAATTAGCCAGTTAATAGATAGATAAGCAGTAAAACGCAGAGATTATGGTGGCCAACAAAATGTACATTTCTGCTGTACCACAAATGTTTTGACTGTTTAACCATTGTTTTCAAGGTTCAAGGCAATCCACAGCTGTTGGATTGGTCTCTGCTGTTATTCTGGTTATTATATTAATCTCTGCATTTTTATTGCTAAGGTGAGTGCTTCCGTTTTACTTTAACCTTCAGTAATTTATAAAAATCAGCCCATTCAACAATTTAATTTGATGATTCATTGTTATTCAGGAAGATATTCTTCAAAAAAACACATGTTCCTGGAGAGACACCATCCAAAAATGCACAGGTGAGGATGAGGAGTTCATTTATTAGTTTGGTTCACTCGCAACTAAAAACTCATTACCTCATGCTGCTTTTAGCTTGATTTGTTTCACCCAGAGTAAGCCTGTTGCTACTACATTTCCCGCTGCACCTCCCACAAGTTTGGCTTGGTGGACATTTTCAGTGCCCATAACAGATGTCCTGACAACATAGAATCTGCCCGGTTACTGTTCACACTGTCATTTCTTTGCAATATGCATGTGATAAAAGCTGGACAGTGAATGTGTAACAAACACGTATACCTCTACACGGCAGTGGGAGGGTATACCTATCTAAATTTATACAAAGGAAACATGCTTTACATGCTTCAAAATAAACTCTTTACCCTTGGCCTTGCAGATGTGCTTATTTTGTGTTACAGTCAATACAACTCTTTCTTACAACTATCAGCAACTAAAGTCTCTGCAATATTTACCTTTCAGCTAAATGTAAGTAGAGAACATGTCACCCCTTCAGCTGTGGTACAGAGAGAACCAGCACAGCAGCAGAAAGACATTTTCTATGCCAGCATAAGCTTCTCTAAAATCCAGGAAGATCCTCTGTACTCAAACATTATGTCAGCTCAGCCCAACAGACACAACAGTGAGGATGAGTATGAGGATGTTGTTGAGTACACTATGGTCAGTGGTAATGGTACCAGTGGTATCCCGAGGTGAGTGCATGGAAACTCTCTGTCTTATTGCTTTTACATCTTTTAAATTACAACCAGTTCTTATTTAATAGTGTGGGTCTTTAATTCAAACTTTTAATCTTGGTAATTCTCTAAATGTTTTCATTCACAGATAAAGCTAGCAAGATGCCAATGATGATTCCTCTACACTGTACAACAATGTCATCAAATCCCACAGACTATGAACACAATACAAATCTGTGGGCTGTTTTACATATTTTCAGCAGTGGCATTATTATCTGATCATTTCCCTGGGTACAGTGTCTCTGCCACAGTCTATGTGGCATCAATTCTGTATTTTTATTCCATATTTCTTATTTTCTCAGTTTTGTATTCCGGTACACTACTATTATAATTTACTGAGTTAGTATTTTTCTTCTTACTCAGTAAAATCATTTTTTGTCTGTAACTGCACTTTTGCAAGTCTGTTGTCAGATGCACATATCAATAGTATAAACTAAAGCACCATTGTCCTGCATCACACTGCTTTAAAGTATTAAATTAACGTGAAAATACACAGCCTGTGTTTTCAGTCAATAAACTATACTTGGCCTGTCTCTCTTTTAGCTGTAAGCAGTAAATCTGTAAGACGCTAACTGGACATTCACATTAACTTAAATATGTTTAAACGCTACCTAAATAACTAGCAAGTCCGCTAATATTCAGTACCATTAAACACAACATAACACTCCTCACTGGCCTTCACTTGTGGGAAGTGTATTTAATTGTGAGTCTTCAATCTAAAAACTCTTCATTCTTCAAAACACAGCAACGTAACTTGAACATAATCCTCTATCAACACACGCAGCTTAATATGACACTGACTGAAACAAAACAGACGAACTTTGGCTCCGCTATCAAACTACACATCTACCTTAATTTACATCACAGGAAAAGGTTTTATTTATTACAAATTCATTACATACTTTTAACCCAGATTATTAAATGAACTGAAATTGTATAACTGGTTTCTGACATGTAGCAGTTAGCATTTTCGTGTTCAGGTTTGTGTTCAGGTTTTCTTACTTTATCAGGAAAATCTATGAAATCTATATTACCTGTCGGAATCCAGACTCGTTCTTTTCCTGAACATTGATAGAGGACCTGGTAGTTTAATGAGTTAAGCATCAGACTAGGATGCAGAAGGTCGCAGGTTCAAAACTCCATTCCCTGGTAGGGAAACCCCATCTTCTCTGGTAGGGAATGGAGTAGGAGTCGAGCCAGACACCCGCTTGTAAGTCGCTTTAGATAGTGTCTGCAAAGCACAGTTAAGAGATTTCCTCTGTGAAAAGGTTTAGTAATTAGCTTTCTCCATAACAAAAAACTGGTCTGATTGACAGTGAGTTGAAAATATTCTTGGTCTGGAGCTGTAACCTCTGTCTTGTAGGGCTCAAAAATTTGCACCCCAAGGTTCTCCTACTTTGTATTGGAGGGGGTTCCAGTGCACATGCACCAGTAATAGCGTAGGTCTGTGATAAAAAAAAAGATTTTTGCCATAGACCTACACTACAACTGGTGTACACAGGTTTTTGTTATTCTCTTGTTCCTATATTTAGGAACAAGAAACACATCACACGACTTTTCAGTCACGGCAAACGAGAACATTTTTAAAGTACCCTACAATGCAGATTATACACCGCTACTGCTTATGACACTAACAGTATACAGTCACCAAACCAACTATCAGATAGAAAGAAAGTAGTACTCCTGAAAAGGATCAACGACCAAAGTTTGCATCACAGCACTGTAGTGGTTGTCACCTGTGCATCACCTGTCGCCGCTGTTTTAAAAATAGGCAGTTTACAATTAGCAATTAGCCTTATAACTCAACTGTGATAGGTTAGCTGCTTTTTATCACAAATGTTGGTAGACAGAATGAAACCTGACCATTTTAACTACAAAGCACATTTCTGGTTGTGTGGATGATGCCCTGCTAGGTTATTGCTGAACTACAGTATGTTTGGGTAGAAGCATGCTATAATATTAGTTGACTTTTTCATAGTCTGCTCTATATTAGAAAGTTTAAATTTTACAAACAGGGACTAATTTCTTGATATCATCGCAGGGATGTACAAACATGCTACATCATGCATGTTAATCTCTTGATAACATCAAAAGGAAGAAACCCAACACAGACTTTAGCAGCTGCCTCAGAGAGGTAGTGACCACAGACGACTTTATAATGAGAAGAGCTGATAACTGAGATGCTAAACAGTATTTCTGTCCTGTAAATGTTCGTATTTACCTTCAGACAAATGGTAAGAGACAGATGAGCAGAGCAGCTATGGGTTTAAGAGCAGCAGTGAGTGGATTTATCATTGTTGTTGCTGTTTCAGGTACTGTACATTGACCTTTACATATAACACTATTCAAAACACTTGCTGTAGTTGAAGGACATTTATGGGGATATATAATATCCATATTTGGGTGGTTAATGTTACTTTTTAAACTAGTATCTACGTGTAGAATTCTGAGACTTTGATTTTCACCAAAAGGAAGGATAAATGTGGGTCCCTGACATTTATTTTTCCTAGTACTAAAAGTAGATTGTGTTTATATTGTCAATACACATCTTCATAATAAGAAAATAATATTTTATAGCTAAGATATTGGTGATATCGGATCAAATATGCAGTAAAACAAGAAAAAACTATTTAGGGAAGAAGTCAGGTGTTATTTTGATTCAGCACTTTGTGTTGGCAGTTAGAAAATTTCCTTGTGTGCTATAAAGTATAAAGTCCAGGTAGTGCAGCTATTCTCAGCTATTTATTAGAATTTACTTTAGCTACATGCAGATTTTAAATTGTATTATGATCAGTACATGTTTGATAAACTCTGTCAGTCTAGCTCACGCTGAGCTCACACACACACACATACACACACATTCACAAAGCACTTAACAATTCTTAACATGTTCTTTATCTTGACGAGTTGGCTTTTATCAGGGCTCTTACTTTGTAAGAATTTAAAGAAACTGAATGGTAATTGCTGGTCTCTTCTTCTTGTAAGTGACTTTGGATAAAAGCCTCTGACAAACAAATAAAGTAAAAAAAACCTTCATAAGTATTCTTGCATTCGTCTCTAGTTTCACAGTCCTGACCTGACCACAGCCAGGAAACCATGCAAACAATTGTTTTCACAACCATGACTTTTTACTATTAACTAACTTTCTAACTATTATGCCTTTTATACTTCTTAAATGTAAGTGCATTATTGTATTGTTGTTGCTTCAAACACTGAAGGTCTGCGTTAGTGCACATATGTAGATATAAACGTAAAAATATGATGGTCACGGTTCCTAATGTTTGTCTGTCACCAGTCATGCCAAAATCCAACTAAATACAATATCATTTTAGTGCATCTTATTTGCCCGTTATGAAAACTTCTGTGAGAATTTGAATTCTGCTGAGTAATTTATTGCTTGAGACTGGGCACATGCTATTTTTATCTGAACATGTTTCAGTATTAAACATTCGTGTCATTTCTGCTGTCTGGCAGTGTTCTATACCCAGTTGTGGTTTCTGCTGTGCTCTGTGTTACAGTGCTGCAGGGTCAGAGTGATTGGAGAGTAACTTACACTTCTACTAACATATGCGCTGTGAAGGGATCAACAGTGAACATACACTGCTCCTACACACACCCACACAGAATCAGTGATGTTGACATAGTAGTGAAGAAAAGATTCTGGTTCACTAAAGTGCAGCACGATCAACCTGTGGATCTGAGAGCAGACTCAGATTATTTAGGTCGTGTGTCATTTCACTGTGATAAGAACAGCTGCTCTCTGAGAATCACAGACCTGAGAGAGAGCGACTCAGCTGAGTACAAGTTCACGTTCATAACAAACCAACAAGATGGGATGTTTACTGGTTTACCAGGAGTCACTTTGTCTCTCACAGGTACAAATTTAAGCCATGTAATAATTATTCTATACACTAAAAAATCTTGAAATGAATGATGTATCTTTGTGCATTTGTCAGTGTGAACGTTGATAATGTTCTTTAATATCTATTTTTTGTTCCATATAGATCTAGAGGTTAAAATTTCCCCAGTATCAGACTCTCCTACCAAGGCAACACTGAAGTGCAGCAGCAGTTGTCGGGTCCCTGGTCAAAGATTCACTTGGTACAAAAACAGTATCATGATTCCAGTAAATACTCCTGAGTACACAGACTTCTTCCATTCTCAGGACAGTGTTTCCTGTGCTGTAAAAGGACTTGAGGATGCGCCTTCTCTTTTACTGTGTGAGTTCACTGCACTGGACTTTTCAGCTCCTGTACTGTACCATGAACTCACTCACTGCATCTTTCACAGCAATAACTCCATCACATGCAGGAAACTGTGGGTTACTGCAGTGACTACTGTTGTTTCATATTGATGATCATTAGGTTTTATCTTTCAGGTGTCCGTGGTGAGAACTGTAACAAAGTGATTTACACTGACAGAAGGATCTGTGCCTTCAAAGGATCATCAGTGAACATTTCCTGTACTTACAACAGTTTTCATGATGCTGAATCTATGTGGTGGTTCAGTCCTGGACGTCGTCATCACCTTCTTACAGACTCCCAGTATGCAGGTCGTGTTCAGGTCTTTGAAACAGAGAGAGGACGCTCCACTCTGAGAATCACTGACCTGAGAGACACTGATTCAGCCCAGTATCACTTCAAATTTAAAACACGGTGGTTTGAGTGGGGGAGTAGTTTACCTGGTACAACTCTGACTGTCACAGGTACTGATCAACACAACCTGACAATACAGGGAATGTCACCAAATATAATATATATTAATTTAGATAGAGGTGATCATACAAAAGTGAACTAAAGAAGAAGACCAAGGGAGATTTGAGCACTGGAATATTATAGATTTGGATATTAAAAGGGATGAGAAGCCTCACAGAGAAACTGTTTGTAATTCAGTGCTAGACTTGCTCTCACATCCTAAATGTGACATTTCTGTTCCTTGTTCCAGATTTACAGGTCCAGGTGACCTGGTCTCCTTTAGGTCCAAAGCTTGCTTGTGCCAGCAGCTGTCATCTTCCTGGTCTCTCTTTTGTCTGGTACAAGAATGAAAAGAAAATTCAGGAGGAAACTTCACCTTTTTACAGTGGCTCTGTTGATCCTGCAGAGAGTTATTCCTGTGCTGTCAAAGGACACGAAGCGACTCGCTCTCCTCCAGTGTGTGAGTGAATTTTCTTCTCTAATGCGTCATGAGCAAAATGTCATGTTTCATCAGTGTTGTTTGTCAATAAGCAACAGTTTCTTATCTACGTGAGAATTGTCCACTGTAAACTAAACATCTACAGAGATGCGGCTTTTGGTAGTTGTTACTGTTCAGGTTCTATGGACAGAAAGTAACATAAATCTATCAAGGACAGTAACCACAGTGGATCCTTGGACCTCCTGAGGGTGTATTTGATCCAGATACTATTACATAGTGAAGGCGAAACATGCATGAGAAAACATATGCAAATGATTGTATATTGACACTATACCAGGCTGTTTTTTTAAAGGCAGTAACTGCTTGTTTTTCATCTTA